>CM073583.1:108589058-109789058 GCA_037074715.1 Magnolia kwangsiensis
GGAGAGATCGCCCCGACTCCTTGAAGAGAGCATCCGGTTGTAAGAGTCATTCTTCGAGTTGAGTAGGTAACTACCACCAAGGTAGCATGAGGATCTCAAAAAATATTCCATCCTATATCAAAAGATCAAGGTCGACCACCAGCAAGGTGGCATGAGGATCTTGAACAATATTCCATCCTATATCAAAAGATCAAGGTGGACGACCATCAAGGTGGCACGAGGATCTCAAAAAATATTCCATCTTATATTAAAAGATTAAATCTGATGTATTTGAAAATCACGTCCTGCAAGGCAGGCTCAACAATAGATATGGAGGGAGATCAATATTCGGACAATTTTCTTACAAATCTTATAAATTTCACAAAACCCAATCTCAACACAACCCAATGACCTTTATAAGTACTTCCGCTGCAATTGAAAAGAAATAAATAAAAAATAATAATAATAATAAAGTGGTGAAATTCTCCAGTGGAAGGCTCTCTAGAGTTTCGTCACCTGATCAAGGGTTCAAGTACCCATATGTGGTGAAATTCCACTAAGGTGCAAGTGTGTGGTGATGTGTGCATATATATATATAAATAAATAAATAAATAAATAACCACACTTAGGCTTTTTCCAACACAAAACCTAATAACTGTCTGACTTAGGCAGTTGAGGGTTTTCCATTTTTCCAGGTCCATGTAACTCAATCAGCAGGTTGGATAGTAGATAAATATTACAGAGGCCAGAAGAAAGTTTTCAACGATGGGCCCTTTATCTCCTGTGGTGTGCCCGAGCCAGTAAATTAGATGAACCGAGTAGATAAAATACATACGGTTGGGCCCACATCACTACTGGTGGGGTCACTACCCGGTCTTCATCTGTGTGTGGATAGTGGTCACCTGTGTGCATGTATAGGACGAAATCCAGACCGTTCACAAAGTCAAGGCAGCAAAGTGGGCCACAGTTGTTCAAGTGGGCCCACACAATGGAATGATTAGATAATCCATACACTTTGACAGTCCAACTGATCAATCTGGACTGTCCATTAGGTCCAGATTGGCTAATAGCCGAACGATCGAAAGATGAGGAAAAAAGCATGCGCTTCTTGAGATACAATAGCTAAGAAGTTATAGGCAAGAATTATTCGTGTACAACTTGGTTGGATGATAACCATAGTTTAATCAGAAAATAAGTCTCACTGTCTTGTGTTTGTGAAAAATCCAAGCCATCCATCATGTTGTTTTTGCAGTAGAAATCATTCACGGAAAGAATCAAGACAATCCACACTACTACGTTCACATCGAATGGCTTGTTTGAGTCATGTATGGTACTGATTTTTTCTTATTTTATTCATCCTGTTAATTCAATGAGCATAACAAGCTATGGGGGCTCCACACCCAAAAGTCTAATTAGCTTCCCATCAACATTATTCCATGTGGTATCACTGATATAGGACAATTAACCATTTGCTATAAAAACTCAAACGCTTAGAGCATAACAAATTAATCACTTTTATTTCATAACTTAGGTCCCATATCACATGGGTTAGGACCTCAATCGAACCCCTGTATCTAACATCACATGAGTACTGCCTCACATGGACCGCCCACCCCGAGTGTCCCTGCATCCCAAAGGCTATCACACTCAAGCTTGGTGTGAAAATGTATCTGCATTAGTAGCTCATCTAAGTTCAAACTCAAACTATACACTTAAAAATAGTACGATACATAATTCAAATAAGTTGGACGATGTGAACTTAGCAGTTTTATAGTAACTTTACATTGTTCCCTTGGTGTGCCCCATTTGAGTTTTTACATTGTTCTCTTGGTGTGGGCCATGTGAGTTTTTTTTATGGCTCTTATCTTCTATGCATACAATCTTAATAATGGTTCTTACTTGATAGGTGGGGTGGATTTTTTATATACAACATGATGGACCCTATATAGGGTAAGTGTTTCTAGGGAATGAAATGACTAAAATGTTTTTATTTTATTTAAAATTTTATTTTATATATAGAGTGAGAGGCATGCTCACTTACGCAAGTATGCACATTCGCACCTTTGCACACGTGTCATAGGTGTCAAATCCGAATGGTCCATAAGATGCAGAATCCCATGAAACCTTAGGAGGTGAATTTTCACCTTGATTTAAGATTCCGGGAGGGGGGGCATAGCAAAGAGAAATTCAAATCAAGGGAAGAAACTGTTTGCATTTTTCATGGCCCACCGAAGTTTTGGATCAAAGTAAAATTTTGTTCTAGGGGGTTTCATGAGGTTCTGCTT
The DNA here is from genome assembly GCA_037074715.1 of Magnolia kwangsiensis. Classification (NCBI taxonomy): domain Eukaryota; kingdom Viridiplantae; phylum Streptophyta; class Magnoliopsida; order Magnoliales; family Magnoliaceae; genus Magnolia; species Magnolia kwangsiensis. The sequence goes on from CM073583.1 coordinate 108,591,323, forward strand.
CATATGTACTGTTCAGATTTTAGAAACTCATTAGATATGATGAGTTCTCAAAAAAGTTTATATGAAACTCATTAGATATGATGAGTTCTCAAAAAAGTTTATACGTAGTAGGTATGAACTGGTTCGCGTGCGAGCATTTCCTTGTGTGTGTATGTATAAAATCTTTTTAATGCATGTGTGCTATCAACTCTTTGACTAAGTGTATATAAAAAAAATATTATAACATTTCTGAAATATAAATATAATTAGATGATATATAAATGGATGGCTATGAAATTCGAATATTTAACATTCTGCTTTAATACTATGTTCGGGCAACATATTAAATAACCATAGGAGAACGATGTATCAATGTATATCAAGAGACTTGACCAATGTTTTGATGGCCATTTTCCCTTCTTAGGGTACAAGCCATCCATTATCAACAAGATGCGGGTGCCGCCTAAAGAACTCTGGTCTAGGCTCGGTTGAGACTTGGGCTTGATTGGAGCCTTGCGTGGGCGTAGCACAGCAAGCCTAAGACCGAGCCAGTTAAAATATGTTGGGCCTGAGCCCAACTTGGCTGGCCCTGAAAACTGATATGTATGATCCTAATCCAACCGTTGACCAAGTGGGCCACATATGCACAAATAAATGGAGATTTTATAGGAATGAAAGCTACAGTGCATATTTCACAAAGGATTGGAATGGCATATTTTAGGAGATAACACATGCAGATGTAAAGTCCAGATGGGTGAGGTTAGGCTAAAATGATTTGGGTTCAAGCCCAACTCAAAAATTGATCGAGCCATAAATGCAAGCCATTAGGTCCACAATCCAAGATGATATGTCCAAGACTGGCCCATTGCCAGTTGGGCAGTCTACCTGGCCCATTGCCACTCTTATCCACTATTGGCAATTAGGGGTGCACACAGGTCAGTTAGGTCCGGTTCTGGGGTGAAACCGAACCGAACCATTCCCAACAGCTTCAGGAAAACTAGAATCAGAGCTGGACGGTTTGCACCCTTGAACCAAATTGGAACCGGACCATAAAAAACCGGTTCAGTTTGAATTGAGTTCTACAATGTTTTATAATTCAATCCAATTGCATGGTTGTTGCTATTATTATTATTATTATTATTAATCCACCCAAAGCTTCTCTACTATAAATTTTCACACAGAGTAATCTTTTCATGGTTTATTTTTATGACCCTCTCGTATTCCTAAAATGATTTTGCGACCAATGTTTATATGTTGTGATTAATTTGATGAATGATCTAGTTTTTTACGTTTAAATTTTTTTAAAAATATTTATCGACCAAAGTGTTTGGTTTCAAGTTCGGTTCCAGGTTCGGTTCTCCAGTTTCAGTTTCGATTCAAGGGTTCAGTTCTACAATCCAGTTCATCGCCTGGTTTCAAGTTTAGTTCCAGGGTACAGTTCTACAATCTAGTTCAGTTATGCAAAATTCTAAACTGAGAATCAAATCAAACCAAGTGATTATTCAATTTTTGAAATTGAACCAGAATTAGAATTGGTGCACTTTAGAATTAGACCAAACCGTGTAGTCAATTCCGGTCCAGTTTACCGGTACTGCCAGTTCCATGTGCACCCCTATCAACAGTGGTGCCTAAAAGTTATTAGGAATTTCAACTTAGAATTGATATTTATGGCAAAAGATTCATCGGAAGTCTAGTACCATAGGATCAAAACCGTTCTTGTGCCTAGAATGGAAGCCCAAGATAGAAGAATCTCACTGATTTGCTGATCATGCAATTGGCAAATGGACGGTTAAAATTCAAATGCCTGTGGTTCAAATTAATCAGGCAAGATGAGAGCAATCGCTGCTTTATATTATACAAGCCTTTCCATCAATGGTCATAAAAAATAATTAATGATTGAAATCAAATTAATATGGACCAATAACGAATCGAAGCCATCTATCATACGTGTCACCTTTCATGTTGATCTTCCATCATGTGGGTCCACCTCTGATTGCCCCCTCTAAAAGCAACTCCAATATGATGATGCTAGACATCCAATCAATGGTTCCTAAATGCTGGTCCATATTTATTATAGCCACAAGAGGCCCTATCCATGATGTGGACATATTAAGTGGGACCCACCTTTTGTTATTGATCTATCCTAAAGGATCACATTGATTGCATAATTCAAATTATCAATGGCTAGGAAATGGATTATCCATCTTTATTATAACATAAACCGTTCAACAATTGTCCATTATTGACTTATATATATATATATATATATATATATATATATGGGAAAAAGGTACTATGCGACTCCACCAGCTCACAATAAACTCCCATGAGATTGAGTTGTGTGGGCCCTACCGTGATGTATGTCTACCATCAACACCATGCATTTGATAAGTCCCCTTTAAATTATGAGATATCCTAAAAATCAATTGTATACGGAACTCAAGTGGGCCATACCATATAAAATCATGTGAAGACATGCCTAAAACATATAAAAGCACTTGGATAGGCTGGATTTGCAAACCATATCTCAGTGGGCCCAAAAAATGATTATGAATGTTTTAATGGTGCACGGCCCCTCTCAACTTCTGTATATGATGTGGCCCACACAAGTAATGGATTGACTTCATTTTTGAGACCTATGCCCAGATGGAATGATGCATTTGATTGATGGGGTAGATGTTCCAAACACATCATGTTAGGGTCCACACAGCTCAACCTCATGGGACAAACTAGTAAGCTTGCGCGCATATTACCTTTTCCCATATATATATATATAGAGAACTTTGCTTATAAATCTAGGCCATCCATCGTCATCGGCCCTATATTCAAGCCACGATATGGCACTAGATGAATAAACAAGTGGGCCCAACTATAGATAAACTTTATTCTCTAGTGTGTTCCATCATTGGAGTGGTCATACATCTTTATGTGCTCAATCAGGCAATTCTAACCATTTGATGGTGGCTTGCAATTTTAGTATTGGGCAGGCTAATTTGGCTTTACTTTCAAAGCGGTGAGAAAAAAAAGAAAGAAATAATAATTAACTAGGGTTGTGTTTGGTTGCTCCAAAGATCATAATATTTAAATATCATGATCTTTGGAGCAACCAAACGCAAATTCAACCAATAGGAAGAAAGGTGGGCATTTTGGGTTGCGCGCGCTCCAAAAACCCCTGAAAATAGAGCAACCTCAAATGTATTTTTTGAAAAAGTTATTTCGATAAAACAGAGGGAATTGGGTGAGACCCCTGATTGTGGGGCCCACTGTGATGTATGTGATTATATCCACGCCGTCCATCTGTACCGGGAGCTCATTTTAGGAAATGATTGAAAAATGTAGTTTCAAATCCCGGGTGGATCATATTACAGGAATCAGTAGTGATTGACCATTAAAAAGTTCTTGTGGGCCACGGAAGACTTGGATCAATATGATATTTGTGTGGTCTCTTCGTCCAAAAAGTTTAGAAGGAAAATTAATATTATTCCGGTGGAATCCATGAAGTTTTTAATGGTGGGGATTCAATCAAGACAATTTCTGATGTAGAGCGGGTCGCGGACAATTTCATGGCCAAGATGGATCAGAAAAGGCACGGTCGGCGACAGAAGTGATCCGGACCATCGGACCTTAGATCGGGCGTATCTCACAATCCGGAATGAGTTATCCGACGTAAAATATATGATTTTGGGGTAGAACGAGCTACTTTAGCCAACCAACCCCGCTACGCCGGGTTGCGCAGCCCGGATTTGTGAAAAACTCTCTGATCGACGGTTGTTTCCTCATTTTAATTTTGTTTTTACTATAAATAGTAAGTTTTCTTTTGAGTATAACTTTTCATCCGTTGGGCTTTAGGAGTTGTGCCCAACATGAAAAGTGCTTAGGATAATTAGGAGAACGGTTTGGTGAAGCCACATAGGACACTTACTATTTTTGGCCGAAAACCTTGCGCACTAGTAGACATCATGATCGTCTATAAATAGTAAGTTTACTATTTATAGTAAGTTGCGAATTCTAGGAGTTTTAGTTGTAGTATGAGTCTGATTTCTTTCATGTTGCTTGGTTCCCTTATTTAAAGGGGTGTAAACTCGTTTTTATTTTTTCATCAATTAATTTTGAATTTATTAGAGTTTATTCCTATTCTCTTGCTTTCTTTCCTCGTGGATTGGAGAAGTCTCTGTGAGGAGTCCAGAGAAGCTCCGTGGATTCGGAGTAGTTATCCTTGAGGAAGACGGTGTTCGACCTCATCACGTTCATCCCTGCGTCAATTTCCTCTAATGTGGTGCACCTAAGATTTGAGTCAGCTTCATTTTTATGTTCATGCCCTGAAATGAGCTTTCAAAATGGTTGGACGGTGTGGATTTAAGTCACATATATCAGTCAGGGTCCCACCCTCCCAGGTGAATCCAGGGTCTCATCTAATCCGCTCCCATTAACAACAGCACCAAAATTTTCTTTTTTAAATAAAAAACTATAAATAGTGCATTATATAACACGCATAAAATGGAATAGGAAATAAATCCAATTCCCACCCATGATTAGAACATCCAAATCAGAACCAGCATATATGTAAATGTAATGGGGTCCACTACGTAGGACCCACATCCAATCCATCCACAAGGCGTGCTACTTCAATTACTCCCAGTATTCCCAAAATCATCCTGATCCAAATAACAGGTGGGTCACGCCACAGGAAATAGTTGAGATAGGACACCTGCCGTTAAAACCTTATATATTGTATTCAAGGCCCACCATAATTCTTTTCAAATACCATCCAGTCCATTCATAAGATGTACCCCACCGTAATTAATAGGAAAACCATAATATTAGTTCATTCCAAAACTCAGTTGGACCACACCACGTGATTTTATAGTCTGTGTACATAATTTCACGTAGCATGGCAAGCCTAAGCTTTGCATTTGCCTGATTTTGGATCTTGAATTCGGATTCTGTAGTGACCCTTCCAGTACCGACGTTGGTGCTGGAAAAGCTCTGTGGGCCCCACCATGATGTATGTGTCGAATCCATGCTGTCCGTCCATTTTTCCACCTCATTTTAGGGCATGAGACAAAAAATGAGGCAGATTCAAATATCAGGTGGACGCTAGCTCCATGGAAACGATCATCACACTTACGTTGACTATGGATGCTGGCAAGTTTTCTGAACCGTCCGTTATTTTTATATACCAGCCCACCCAATGGGTGGACCATCCTGAAATTTCATACATTCTTCACAATCGGGAAACCTCTGATGCACGGTTCAAATGTCCCACACACTCGTTGGGTGGACACGTGTGATACGAGCAAAGGTGCAGGTGAGCTGTGGACAGGGTGCATGTGGGGCTACCAAGCTTCACGTAATACCTTGGATTGATGACTCGTCTGAGTTAACACGGACCTAGTTGAGTCCTATCTGGTTTGTCAGCACGAGCCATTATCGAAAATAGGGAGTTGGGCGGACTCACCCTGACTCGACTAGGGATTGATTGAGTCAGTCCAAGTCACTGAGTCTTAAAATCATGCAAGACTCAATGACTCAGATCAACTCAATCAATCCTAGTTGAGCCAGAGCTCAGCCATCAAACAACATGGGGTCCTACCTAGTCCGAGTTGACTCGGACGAGTCGTATCAGACTCGTCCGTATCTTAAAACCCTGTGCAGAATACAAGCATAGCTGAATAAAAAATTTCAATTTTGGTTAAGATTGATTAAGAGCCCCTTGATTAAGTGACCAACCGATAAAAAGATCATAGGTATGACGTGTCGTTTGCATACATGGTGTGGATGGTGGGACCCACATGTACTATGGATACTCAAGGGTGGGCCCCATGATTTGGTTTTCAGCTCATGAGGGGGGACTTGGTCCAAAACGATAAGAAGAAAAAGACTTTCAACTTTGTTCTTAAAAGCTAAGGAGTCATTGATGTGAGAGGGAAAGCGAAAAAATCGACTTTTGCGAATTTTCTAGTCCGTCCAAAATCTTGAGGCCCATCTGCTCTATGATTGCTTGATTGGATGGCTAGCATAAATTTAGACCTTTGCTAAGCCTATGCACGTATATGTTAGCAGCGCATGTACATACCAAACGTATGCCTGGCCTTAGTGACAGCCCAGCGTTTGTCACTAAGGCCATAGGTTTTTTTAAAGATACATTGATGAGAAACATTTCAATAAAGTTATATATATATATATATATATATATATATATATATATATATATATATATATATATATATATATATACCCTATTGTTTTTAAGATTGGGGCAAAGATTAAAAAAAAAACATTCACATGGCCAAACTCACCTGATGCACGGCTTATTAATGTTGCACCCGTGCACCACACTGGGACAAGGGGGTGGGTGTTGATAAGCTGCCCCATACGCACATGCTTAACAAATCTTTGTGGTGTAATCCTGATGAAGTCGCATTGATGCAGCATAATCCTCATTGTATCAGACAAGCTTGGCGATAATCTATCCAAACCCTCCACTTACTGAAGAAAAGCAAATCATCAAAGATTATAAAATATTCACGGGCTAGGGTTGTATGTATACTGAGCTCTTCGATTAAAGGCCAAGACCTAACAAATGAACAATCAAGATCCACTTCTCCACTTGGCAAGTGTTGGTGTTAGGAAATTAAAAAATAATAAATTTAGGAGCTAAGCGTATTATAAATTGCATCAATAATATAATATAAAAATATCATCATTGTATTTTTATCATAATGTTTAAACACATCATTTTATGGTCAAATATAAATAGTTAAAAGATAGATGCAAAATTTCTATTCATTATAATTTTATATTATATTATTGAAAATTTTCTTATCCAAAAATACTTGTCAATATATTTTTCTCCATGATATAATGTTGAAGTAATGAAAAAGTCCTATCATTATAATGCACATCAATGTATTTTACTCTATGATTTAATATTAAAATAATAAAAAATTATCAACGTAATGATTTTCTATCAAATGCAGTCTTTTCAAAAAATCAATAAAGAACTCCATAATCATGGCACTTTCGCAATACATGGTCAATGTATTAATTCACAATTCAAACAAGCGCAAACGAGGAATAAGTTGTTAACCTGGCGTGGTGGGGAGACTCCATGGCTCAATGGTAGATAAGCTGTGTTTCACCACTGAGACCGTGGGTTCCAGTGCGTTCTAGTTTCAAATAGGTGTAGATTGATACTCTAAGAGAGAGACGTCATGGAAGATGCATGGGCACTTAGAAATTGCAAACTTAATTTGTTTACTAGTAATTCAAGCATCTGACTTAGAGGTTAGGATTACCCAACTAATCTTATCTCGGGATTGACTTTTTCGATGGGAAATCAAATGGCTTGATATTCTAATACCCACTTCCCTTACAATTCTAATGCAGGGAGGATGATTGGTGTGGAAAATTTCTACAACTTTAAGCTTGCAATGCTAAAAAATGAACACTTAATTTCTAAAAAGATAATGAAATTTTATACAAATACCCTTTGAGGATTCATTAAATTTCACTTTAGGTAATTGAATCAAATTGATTTTTTGGAGGGAGAGTCAATGAAAAGTGTGGGCTTTAAAGGGTCTAAATCAATGATGACACTATTTGTAAACATGGTCAATATATACCATCCATTTCTATTACCATCAATGGTTATGATCATATGTCCAAATCAGTCGGATCAAAGTTCTAAAATACTAATTTAAACCATGATTGAGAATTCCGCTATTGCATTCTGACATATATAAATTTAGCTAGATATTAAATAATATTCTTCCATCATTCATGTCAAAATAAAAAGTTACCTTGGCTTTTTTGTTTTTCTTCTTCATTGGAGACATACAAAAGTGGTAGGGCCTCCAAAACATCCAAAGTTCCAAGCACAAGGAAAAGCAATAAATATGCTTACTTGGTTCATTCTACCTTCTTTGAACCTAGAAAAAAAAAAAAAAAACATGATGATGCGGTCTGCATTGCATACTTTTATCTTTAATCGATCCATTAGAGATAGATTCAAACATCACTAAATAATAATAATAATAATCGACTAATTAAGAAATACCTTTTATCTTTAATCGATCCATTAGAGATAGATTCAAACATCACAAAACAAATAATAATAATAATCGACTAATCAAGTAATAGAATCACAGTATTGTTGATACACTAATTTAAAGGTGTATGTGCAATGTACAACCGACGCATCTCAAGTGCAATTCAAACCATTCCTATGGTTGGTTCTCGAGACTTGGTAAAAGAGGAAGGTTGATCACCAATAGACGGCTGGTAATAGTTCCATCATTTAAAAGCGGGCCACAAATTACTGAGAGAAGGCCATGATGATGACGACAACTATAAATAAATGAATCTCATTTGAAATCACAATTATTGATTATCCTATGGGCCACACCTTGCAAGGTGTGGACAAGGAGAGTTTCTTATGGTTGGATTATTTGTCTATTTAATTATTATAGATTGTTTCTCTCATGTTGGCATTTAAAATTATAAAACAAAACTTCACTTAATTTAGAGTTTTGGGTTTTGGGTTTGGAGCTTATTTTTGTACTACCTTGTTTTTTCCTTGTTCCATGTTGCAGGCAGAATATAATATATATATATATATATATATATATATATAAAGAATTCTGACATGAAATGATTGGCTAAATTCTTATGTGGGGCCTTGGATATAGGGTTATTTGGGATAGGAGGAAATATGTGGAAGGTACCAAGCATCCTGGTTTTGAGACTCATCCTGCTGTGCAACTCAGACGAGTCGACTTGGACTGGGTGGGACCGGAGCCGATTTGATACCCCGAAGCATCCTTCTATTTTTACCATTTAAATATCTAAAAATATGACTTGTTGGTAAGAAAAATAAGAGTCAATATAGTCTCAGACACTTAAGTTTTGGTTTAATTAGAAAAAAGAAAAAGAAAAAGAAAAAGAAAAAAAGAAAAAAAAAAAACCTTCTATTTAAACAGTTTCCTAAAATCTGTCTAAGGTTTCGAGAATCGGAAGGTAAAAAGGCTTACCATTGAAATTCAAATGGGTCGTACGCCACTCTTAAATTGAAATATTTCAACCCTTTAATCTTTTAATCCTTTCCTTGAACGCGTACTGTGTTTTAATGGTTGCATTGTAGACCAATTTTAAGACCATGCAACTTTGTTATTTATTTATTTATTTTATTTTTACACAGCCAACATCAACCTCATGTCTCATCATATCGACAGTTTGGATCATGGAGTGAGATGATCATGGCTTGAGATATTGTTTGGAAATGGTACATATTGCCCGAAACATATTCATATCACTCATGAATGATGTAGCTGTATTGGCATGTATAAGCCCCAAATAACCCAATAAAGGAGTGATACGACCAGTACATTAACTGTGAAAGATATGATACATCAAAACCAATTTGCAAACTATGGTTTGTATCATTGGAACATGGCCCACCAACAGCTTATTATCCCTAGGGCTCCAACTTAGGGTTTGGGTCAAACCAATCCAAATTGACCCAACCCAATTTCAGTTCAAGTTGGGTTCTGTTGTGGGTTGCAAAACACTAATCAGATTTGTATTTGGGTTGTGTTTGAGTCGATCAAATTTTGAAAAGGCTGGGAGTAATCGCCTATACTTAATTGGATTGAGATAGGTTGTGTTGGGTTGGGTCAGGTATAAAAGGCTTTAAGTTGATTTCAGGTTAAGTACCTTGGGTTGAAATTCAAGTTGAGCTAGGTTTGACCAATATAAAATTAAAAATAATAAAATAAATTCAATAGATAAATTTTCAGTGTATCTTATTGCAATAGGTGGGATGCCCAGTAGGTTATCTAATATTAAAATAATGCATCATCTTACTAAGAAAGTAATAAAGGGGGATATGTTTGATTTCCTACATATATATATTATACCTGGCAACGGTCCTGTCTTTAATGCTGATAAGTACCTTGCATAGATCATCTGATCCATGCAGAAAACGGGCCATGCCTTGAAGATCATCTGGGATTAAAATCAGTTTGAGTTAGCCATTGATCAGGTCACACAATCAAAATCAAGGGCAGTTGAGGTCTACCTCATGAATGGATCAACCTTAAATTATATTGTTTGGAGCTAGATGGTCTTAATTGCCGAACCATGGGGCCCCACCATCAAGACACTGGATTCGGGTTCGTGTCTGATGATCTATGCTAGGAGATGTCTTAAATTTGATTTTGGTGTTGCTCGACCGGTCGTGGGAGCAGCTTGACTGGTCGTGGCTTGCACGACTCGAAGTCCAACGAGCTCAGTTTTTTCATGTCCGGACCCTTCGACCAGTCGTAGGGATTGTTCGACCAGTCGTAGCTCGACCAGTCATTGCTCCCCTTCGATCAGTCGTAGGTTAGGCAGATTCGTTCTGCGATTTTGCGGATTGCGAAAATCTGTGTCCTTTCACAACTGGGATGCGGAAGGGAAGTTGTCTAAACTATAAATAGGTGTTCCTAGGATTTTTCTAGTGATGAGAAATAATTATAAGGCTTTGTAAAGGGGTTCCAGGGAAATTAAAGGGTGTAGCAAGGGTGAGATTCGAGGTTGTTCGAATCAGGTAAGTCATCTCTCTTTGTAATTTCTGTTTTCATAGTGCAGATCTGTCGCTTTGTGCCGCGGTTTTTTTCCCGCAAGGGTTTTTCACGTTAAATCTGAGTTCTCCTGTGTGTGTTTGGTGCCATTGAATTGTTATCCTAGATATAGATTTGTGTGATTCCACAGGTCAAAATTCCCAACAATCTATACCGTCTATATAATGGGCTTCACCATGGATTCAGGTACCTGAAGATCTTATATTGAAATATTTTAACACTTAGACCACTTGACTCTTTTCCTTTGATCGTGGACCGTCTCTTTAAACATTGTTTTATAGGCCATTGATCGAAAGCTTAACGTCTTTTTGAATTTTGAAGAATTTTGAGGTAGCCACCTTAATTTACGTAGCTCGTGAGATCAATGGTTCTTGATTACCGAATATCATCCTAAATCCAACGGCTATTAGTCCCGTGTTTCCTATCCCAGTCTACTCCATTCGCATCTACCATTCCCATTTTTCAAGCGGAAGGTATTCATGTTGCCATTCTCAGACGAATGCAAAACTCTGAAAACATCGCATCAAAGAAAATGATGGAGGCGGTTTCTTTTTTTCTTTTTTTAACAAAGAAATAAAATATGATGAGGGAAGTTGTTTGATACTCCGACAACATACGAAGCTTGATAAGCAGGCACTTAAAAATGACACACTTCATGTGTATTAACCCAAACTAAATCGGCTAAATTTTGGAACTCACTATTTTTAAGTTACCGTACAAAAGGGCAGGTTGGTTGAACAATCCAAACCTTTCATCCATGGACACTTAGTTTTTTAAATATTTATTTGTACCTGTTGGGATTTGTTTTGCGGAATCACACAAATATGGATATAGGATAGCAATTTAAGAGTACCAAGCAAACACAAAAGAACCCAAAGATTTAACGTAGAAATTTCTTTCGGGAAAAAATCACGGTGCAAAGCGACAGAAATCTACTATGAAAGCATAAATTACAAAGAGAAAAGACTTATTCGATTTGAACAACCTCGAATCTTACCCTTGCTACACCCTTTGAAACCATATAACCCCTTCTATAAATCCTTTGGAATACTTTAGAAAACCTTAGCATATTTTAAAATGGCCTTAGAAAATCCTATTTATATATTAGAAAATCTTACTTTCGCACTGACTTGGAATGGTTTGGAAACTGCCCAAATTTATACAGTCCGCGCACAAATTGCGTAACTTTCGGCTGGCCTAAGCAGAGCTTAGGCTAGCCGACGACACTTCAGCTAGCCGAACTTGACCTTAGGCTGGCTGAACTTCCTGCAAATTCTAAAAGAATATGTTGCTGGATTTTCAGTCGAACTATCTTGGGCTAGACGAATTTCCTTGATGACATTGAGCCTGTTTGACAGATTTAAGACATCTATCAACAACAATTTTTACCATGTCTTCAATCTCCAAACAAGTAGTTTCTTTTCCTATTCTCTTATCTCTACCTTACATCATAGTTCCATCAACGCTTCTCATGCACACTTCGTCTTCCTTTAACGCTATTGTCAAGCCCAAAGAAGTTGTACAGAACTTAAAGTTCTCTGAAAGACTGATCTTAGTAAGCATGTCTGCTGGATCTAAATCCACATGCCCAACCACCTGTGCTCTTGTCTTCTCAAAAAGTAAGACATAGTCCTTCGTACCTCGAATGTATGGAAGTAACCATCTTATCGCATCCCAATGTTGTTAGTCTGGGTATCTGCTCACAATACTGATTGCCTGTGAAATAACTGGTCTAATACAGACCATGACATACACTATCAACCGTATTCGAATAGGGCTTATGAGACATATCCTGCTTTTCTTTATTTATTTTGAGACATGTCCTGAGGAAAACTTGAGGAGAGACGCGTAGGGAACGCTCACTAACTTTACCTGGTTCATCACATACTTGATCAATACCTATCCAAGGTATTCTGCATGAGATAACCAAAGCCTACTCCTCTTCCAGTCTCAATGCTGAGAACCATCTTTGCAGCCCCCTGATCCTGCATCTTGAATGTCTCACTTAACCGAGTCTTTAGTACGTTGGTTTCAGACATGTCATGATTGATGATCTTCATGTCATCAACATACAATCCCTGACTCACCCTGAAGGAATCAAATTTTATATCACTACCTAGGCGACGGGTTGTACCACGACCTCTTGCAAACTCTTTTCTCAACCCCTTTAACTTTGAACCGCTCTGGTTGCTTCATATAGATTTGCTCTTCCAATTTTTCATACGAAAATACAAACTCCACATCCATCCTTCTAGCTTGATATCGCATTGGTCAATCAATGCCAATCATAAATTTAATAGACACTTGTTATACCGTCGGTGCGAATATCTCTAAGAAGTCGATCCCTTCTCTCTGAGTATAACCCTTTGCTATCAACCTCGCTCTGTATCTATGTTGTATCCTCCTGAAGATCCACCTACATCCAATCATTTTCTGGTCCACTGAAAGCTTCACTAACTCTCATGTGTTAGCCTGGTACAACGAGTCCACCACATCGTCTATAGTCACATTCCACTTTTCAGCACTAGACTCACATAAAGCCATTTGAATAGAAAACAGATCCCCCTCGTCTGTAACGAGGGCATATGCGATATTAGAGTCGTACATGTACCTTGTCGATATCTTGTGATCATGCTATATGATTCTTCTCATAGGTGACTGCTCCACCTGCTCCGTATCTTTGTTTGCGCGTCATAACCTTCATGCCCTGCCCGTTCATGTGGCCATGCCCAGCATGCCACACACGTGCAAAGGTGAAGTCTGCTATAGCCACTGCAGCTCCACCTTTTGAAGTGATTTCGATCAACTTATAAAGATTACCAAGTCGTTACGCTTTCATGATTACCCGTGCCCCTTTAAATACTTTAACAACACTATCAATACCCGTGAACTTGCAGCCCATTGCCTCAAGTACACCAAGAGAAATCAGATTATTTTTTAACTCAGGAACATGCCCCACATTAGTCAGGGTATGGTTTGTCCTATCAAACATCTTAATGCGCACCGTACCAACAGATACAACATTACAGACAATCTTATTGCCTATAAACAATTGTCTACCATCGCACTCTCTGTAGCTGGTGAACCAACTCTAATGGGAAGTCATGTGAAAAGATGTCCCTGTGTCTAAGATCCATTCGCCCTTACGACCATCGATGGGCATATGATCATTGATACAAACAAGATATCACCATCACATCTGCTCGATCCATCTGATGTGGCAATATTGGCCTCTCTGTACGAAACCTCAGATTTTTCTCTCTTCGATTTAAAATTTTCACAATCCTTCTTCATGTGTTTTTTCATCCCACAGTTCCAGCACTTTACCTTTCTTTTGCCTTTACCCTTGGATTTGAATCTAGAACTTAAAGATCATGTACCTTGTTTAGAATTTTTGCCCCTCGTAAATAATGCATCAGAAGATGTCTACATGTCGTCGTTAAGCTTTCTCATGGCCTTCCCTTTAAGGGCTGAGATAACGGTGTCGATACTCAGGATTTTATTCGTGGTACACATTATGTCTTTAAATGACTCATATGATGCTAGAAGAGAATTCAGTAACATACATGATTGTTCCTCATCTTTCATCACTTCCTCCATATCTAGCAATTTGCAAACCAATTTATTGAAGTTGCTGATGTGAGCCTCCAGATCTCCACCATCTGCCATCTTAAAGTTATACCACTGACGCTTCAAGTGTAGGCAATTTTCAGAAGATCTTTTCACATAAACATCACCTAACTTCGCCTATAACTTACCCATAGTTTTCTCTCTCATGACATTGTATCAAACCTCATCCATGAGACATAAACAGATCGAGGATAATGCCTTCTTATCAAGAGTATTCCAATCATCATCAGTCATAGCAGACTTTCGCTCCTCAAGAGCACCATCTTCATCTTGCTTGATTAATGAATTGATCATCTTGATCTTCCATAACTTAAAGATATTTTTCCCTGAGTACTTCTCAATATCATATCTAGTGCTTACCATTATTATTTATCCATCAGATTTAAATATGTGCCCTAACGATTGCTCTGATACCACTTGTTGGGATTTATTCTGTAGAATCACACAGATATGGATCTAGGATAACAATCCAAGAGCACCAAGCAAACACAAGAGTACACAAAGATTTAAAATGGAAAAACCTTTCAGAAAAAAAAAATCATAGCACAAAGTGACAGAAATCCACTATGAAATCATAAATTACAAAGAGAAAAGATTTCCCCGATTCGAACAATCTCAAATCTCACCCTTGCTATACCCTTTGAAACCCTAGAACCTATTCTAGAAACCCTTTGGAATACTTTAGAAAGCCTTAGCATCTTTTAGAATGGCCATAAGAACTCTTATTTATAGATTAGAAAATCTTACTTTCGCACCTACTTGGAATAGTTCGGAAATCGCCTTAAATTTACGCAGTCCACGCACAAACTGTATAAGCAGAGCTTGGGCTAGCCGACCGATACTTCGGCTAGCTGAACTTAATCAGGCTGTTCAAACTTCCCGTAAATTCTAAAAGAATATGCTGTTGGATTTTCAGTCGAACTATCTTGGGCTGGCTGAATTTTCTTAATGACATTGAGCCTGTTTGACAGATTTAAGACATTTATCAACAACAATACCAAAATCTGTTTGGATCATATGAACGGTGCCAATTAAGTCATGTCACATAGAAGATATTTAAGAAGATTGTGTAGAGATTTAAAAAATATGTCATCTTTTCAAGATTGTTTTTTGCATTTAAATTATTTTTGGATAAAAGTAAGCAATTGTTCCAGTCACATCAGGCCTAAAGCATGTTTTGAGCGTCTATCAAAGATAAGATTATGGTCGATGGATGTAACCATTATTTTCTAGCTAATTACACGTGAAAGTGTCACGTGGACGAGTTGTTCTCTCATCTCTCTTAGAAAGCTATAAATAGCATAAGCAAACATAGAGCAAATGAACCTCTTCGAATTCAAAACACAACTACAAATCCAGTGCAATATTATTTTGTCTAGGCTTAGTTTTCCCTTGTTCAATAACAATAGACCCTTAGTGTAAATCTAGTTCCAGTCCGTCCCTACACATATGTCAAACCGACTCTTAATTATAGCCAGTAACTATAATTCCCTTCTGTCTGCACCATGCTTGCCGAATTTGAAGGAAGACTGTAACTTAGAAATCCGTCCGCTTACGCTCATACGCTAGGCCAACCATAGTTGTAATATTTGGCATTGTCTTTATCTTACTCATCAACACACTACTTCCAAAAGCACTTTACTGCTCTCAGTCAGTCTGATGATCCTGTTGTAGTAATAAGTTACATGTATTTTCTTGTATCCATCTCTCTCCAATGTTTTTCATTTCAATCAGATAACTGTTGCACCTTCATATGTCTTTGAATTTTGGGGGTGGAGGTTCATTCGAGGAAGAGCCTTAACCTCTGTTAGTTGCTTGAATAATGACTGCGTGACTGTTGACTGAATAGACGAATGGTTAGGTTTAACCAACATATCGAATCTCACTCTATATTGACGTCAAGGGTCAATGGTCATGGTCTGTATTGGACCCAATCAGTTCTTACATGCCCGCAATCCACACACATGTTCCACATGATCGAATTCAAGACCAACAAAATGATAATCATTTTTTTTTTTTCATTTTTAGTTGTCCAATAAATTTTCAGCAATTTAATATTTCAATAACCAAATAAGAGTAACTTTTTGCCTATGATATATCTAATTTGCTACCTGCAATTGGATGGTTTATTTTAAAGGGAGCGATGCGCCCGACCTCACCCATGATAGTGTGGCCCTTACCGTGGGACCCACCTTGATGTGTGTATTTTATATCTATGTTGTCCATCCATTTTTTCAGATTGTTTCAAGGCATGATCCAAAAAAATTGAAGAAAATTCAAATCCCATTTAATATAATTTAATACCACTGTCCAAACAGGCCATTAGAGATTTGGGGGTAAGTCAAATCCTTTAAAAAAAAATAAAAAAAATAATAATTTTGACACACAAAATGGGCATGGATCATCTGTTACCCTTATTGTGTGGGCCCACCTTGATGAATATGTTATATTTCCAGGCTGCCGATCCGTTTTTTTCAGCTTATTTAAGGATGTTATCTCAAAATCTAAGTAGATCTGAATCTTTGGCGGACCATACCACTGGAAAAAGTGGTGGATGATCACTAATTAATTTGATCATTTTATTTTCCTTTCATCTAGGCCTGCTTGACCTTATCAATGGGTTAGATGGAAAATAAACATTACTAATCTGCTTACTTGAGAAGTTTTTAATGGTGTGTGTTCAATAATGACTGTTTCCTGTGGTGTGGTCCACTTGAGATTTAGATATGCTTAATGTTTGGAACAACCTCCTAAAATGTTATGGAAAAGCCGATGTTCGGCTAAGATCTACAACATATCATCAAGGTGGGCCCCACGGTAAGGGGTAACACTAGTCAGTGAGGTGTTACTGGGTAACATCTAATCCGCTCCCACACAAAATGGTATGCCAGCAATGAAAGATCACTAAATTCATGGATTTAGAATTGGATAGCTTCTGGAATTTAGGATTCATATCTAATGCAAATTAATGAAGTTGATGAGTTCATATATTTACAAAATTTCATTTCCTTAATTTCAATGGGCCCCACTGTCGTACGTGTCACATCCTCACCGATCATCACGTCTGCCATTTGATTTTAGGCTTGCTTTTAAACTTCACCCGGTCCACGATTCAGGTGGGCCACATCACAGGAAACGATAGGTAGAAGGCAGCCAAACATAGGTTTGTTTGTGAGGTAACCATGGTTGTTTATCAGGTCAGTTTCACCGGTATGAATGAACACTTCAAAACTCAGGTGGGCCGCACCATGTTAGACAAGTGTGACCGTCCATTTGTTGTGAGTATTAATGGATCAACGTGGACCACTACTCAAACCTTCGTTTTGATTTTCATCTACCAGATGGTTAATCTACATGATGGCCCACTAGCAAAGCAGTCCTGATAAACATGTTGCCTAACAACAAATCAATGGTCTGGATTAATTAAATACGGGCCCACTGGTTGGATTTTATTTTTAAAAAAACTCACGTGTATTTTTTGAATCTAATTAATCACGTGTCATATTCATATAATTCTAAGGGGTTTTCGGTTTCGTCATATTCATATAATTCTAATGGGTTTTCTCGGGGTTTTCGGTTTACTTGGGTCCTTGCTCTTGCTTCCGAGGTAGACTCTTAGGAGTTTCAACACCTAGTCAAGGGTTCGAGCACTCATAGGTGTTGAAATCCTACTAGGGCATGAATGTATGGTGGTGTGTGCAGGCTTTAAATAAAAAAAATAAAAAAATAGTTGACATGGCCTAATACTGGTGAAAATAAATAATTCTAATCCTAGATTCACTTTTTCAGTTTTTACCTGAAGATGAAAATACACCTCTAACATATCAGCTTGTTACGGTAAACTCTCACCTCAAAAAGTGAGAAATCCTTTTCAAAATGGACATGGCCCACGTAAAATGAACGCCATAAACCTTCAAAATGATCTTCTATCATTATTATTTAATATCTATGACTTACAATTGCACTTTGTGCGTTAATATGAAACTCTTTTGTTTGGTGTGGTATATCTATGATGAGATTTGACTTCAATTTTAAAAGATTATATGAAATTAAAATCCTTTACTTGTGGACGGGTTAGATTTGCCTCAAGACAACCCAGTGAGCACTACATTAAATATTGATAAGTTCAAAACATAGGACCCTTTTGCTGAAGGGCCATTTGGTCATTACCTTATTTTTTAGTTTTTTCATATAGTTGATATTCAGTGCATATAATTAATATTCTCTATGGACGGTTGATATTAAGAGTGGATTGCCGATATTTATTATGCTCTACAAATATTAAGAGCAGAACAGTGGTATTCCCACAATGAATATCAACAATCACAGTGAAAATATCAGTCGTCCACAATGAATATCAACGTCCACAATAAATATCAACGGTTCACTCTTAATATCTATGATCCATAGTGATTATCAATGGTCCACAGTGAATATCAACGATCTACACTGAATATCGATGATATGAGCGATCCATAATAAACATCGATAATCCATTACGGAACATTCATCCATTACATCATACTTCCATATCCACATCCTTTCATTACACAAATTCACCTATTACAAAAAGTCATCCATAACAACATTCATCTATCCCAACATTCACCACACTCATTTATTATAATATCATTCTATTATAAAAATACATCTATCATATCATTCTTCCATATCCTTCTCCCTTTCACAAACTCCCACCATTAATCCCTAATAATAATATAAAAAAAAACTTAGAAAACAACTATAAAGGAAATTAATAAATGAAGAAGAAAATATGAAAGAAGGGAATCAAAAAAACACAATCCTCCTCCCCCCCCCCCCCCCCCCCCCCCCCCAGGAAAAAACACTAAGGATGAAATAAATGACCAAATGGCCTCTTATGGCAAGGTTTCAATGTTTTCAATTAATCAACATCTTATGTGGAGCCCACTAAATTGTCATGAAGCAAATCAAGCTCATGCACATGTAAGTGATTTTAATTTTGTGACATTAACCTATCACCTATAGATTATAGTAAAGAAAAAAGTTCAAAATTAACATACAATGTTAATGTAATTATGGATCATAAAAATTGTATAAAAATTATTCTGTCAATTTAAGACCCTAATAAAAATAAATGAATAAAATCAAGCAAATAATAATTAAATTTAAGTTTTTGGTGGAGACCACGTCCCCTTTCAAAATAACCTTTTGGCGGAGGTGAGAGCAGGGGCAAAGGTAGAAGAGGGGTGCTATACCTATTTATTTTATTTTTTTTCAAAAAGTATATTCGTGGTTAGAACTCCTCTTCGTCCGACACGGAAAAGAAATAGGATTGTTTATGAGTTACTCAGTACGCTTTTATCTTACTTAGTAGACTCAGCTGGGCCTACTAAGAATGTATGTAGATTTTCCAGGCCGTCCATCAGTTTTTCGAGATAATTTTAGTGGTTGATTCTAAAATAAAATTATTCCCAAAGCTCAAATGGACCACACTATATGAAATAATGAGAATAATGACTTCCACCGTTGAAACCTTTCTAGGGCCCACAGTGATTTTTATTTGCATCCAACCTGTTCATAAGATTACACAGCGATGGATGAAGGTAAAAAACAAATATCAACTTGATCCAAAACTTCTGTTGGCCCCAAGAAATTTTCAACCGTAGAATTTCAATTCACACTATTTTACCTGGTGAGGTCCACTTGAGACTTGGATATATCTCATTTTTGGGATCAAGCTATAGAATTATCTTTTTAAATGGATGGACGGAGTAGATAAAATATGAAAATCAAGGTGGACCCCACAGAGTTTACTCAGTACGCAATCCGCTTCCCACCGAAAAGGCAAAAGCCCAATAATCCTATACAATATTGTATATTAGTTCAAAATACAACGTTTTTGTTTTCCGCTGAAATTTGAATTTTATATAAACATCCGATCCGTGAAAAATGTGGGCCACAATAGAAAGATAGTCTGGAATGAAAATGGGACGTCCTTTATTATGAGAGTGCACCTGAACCGTTTCGATCAATATAAAGCCAATGGTCTAACTCAATGTATGTATTGTCCACATGATGATTGAATTCTTCCAATTCTCGTTCAAAAGGATATTCACGGCATGATCCACCATTTCCATGGATCGGATTTTCACTGAAATAAAGCATAAGCAGAAAATTAAAACATAAGCTGAAAATTAATAAAAAACGCTGTATGTTAAGTTAACATACAACGTAGTATGTGATCCGTTCTCCCTCCCTCAAGGAAGCGGATTGATTGGATGGTGGCTCCAACGCCACACAGGTAAGTGGTGTTGGGTGCTGTGGGGCCACTATGATGTATACCTTTTTATATCCACTCCATTCATAGGATTTTACAGGTAATTTTAGAGCATTAAACCAAAAATGAAGAAGATTTGAAGTTCAAGTGGACCACACCATAGAAAAATGTGAGGATAGTGATACCCACCATTGAAATATTCCTAGACCCTACCGTAATGCATCTTTGTCATCCAACCCGTTGATAAGGTCACTTAGACATAGATGAAGGGAAAAAAAGAATATGAGCTTGATCAAAAACTTTTGTGGCCCACAAGAAGTTTTTAACAGTGGGCGTGCAATCACCACTTTTTCGTGTGATTTTTAGGTTCATGCCAAAATGATCTGTAAAAACGGACCGACGGTATCGATATAAGACAAGCACAGCACGGTGGGTCCCACAGCCCCAGGAAGTGTTCATTTAGACCGGGCGCGGATTGGGTGGTGCTGGGGCTGGGGCTGTGGGACCCCCCTTCCTGTGTAGTACCTAATCCGTTACTCCCTCCTGACACCGGCCAATGAATGGTGGTGGGTGCTATGTGGACCCCACCATGCCTTATGTAATTCATCGATGCCGTCCACTTATTTTTCTAGATTGTTTTATGATACGAGACCAAAAATAAAGTATATCCAAATCTCAAGTGGACCACATTGCAGGAAAAAGTGTTGAGTGAACGTAGACTATTAAAAGCTTTTTGGGGGCTACAAAAGTTTTGGATGAAGCTGATCTTTGTTTTTTCCCTTCATCTGGGTCTGTATGACCTAATCAACAGATTTGATATTACATAAACAATACAGTAGGCCTCAGGGGAATTGTAATGGTAGATATTCCATAGCTATTTTTTAACTATGGTGTCGTCCGCCTGAGCTTTATGTCTCTCTCATTTTTAGTCATGCCATCAAATGACCTATATAAAAATAGATGGACGCCATGGAGGAAATAAATACATCATAGTGGGGGCCATAGAGCACTGTAGACACCACCTTATATCCAGCGTCTTTTTAAAGCGCTCCCAAACTTTGTTTGATTAGAGTAGGCCATTCTGTACGGACACACCTTTTGCAGATGGAAAGAATCTTGCATTTACTACCTGTTGCTACGGATTACAACCGTAGCTATAGATATTTGCAAGACTTTCGTCCTAAAATAGTGTGTCCGTACAGAATATTCTACTTACGTAAAATAATGCTTGGGAGGGCTCTGAAAAGAAGCTGGGTAAAAGGGGGTGTCGCGGTGGTCAATTTCTCAAAAGCTCACTAGCTTAGGCAGGCCACACCACAGGAACCAAGCTGAGTGGGGACGCTGCCGCTGTGATCAGTGGCCCACCATGCCCGAAATCCAGTCCATTCATACCCTTCATCTGGCATGGAAGAAGGATCAAACCCAAAATCAGGCCGTTTTACAACTCATGTGATGTCAGGTGAAAATCAAGGCTTAAAAATCGTTCCCATCATTTTCCTTGTTCTGTGGCCCACCTTACAGTTTGATTGAACCGAATTTTATATAATGGAGTTATCATGATCTATTTCATCTGATGGACGTATTGGATTTTCTTCATACATCACATGGGATCCATATGTCTACGTGGGACCACCGTAAGCTTACGGTGGTACTGGCCCCTGATTGGGCAGTGAGGCGCTCACCAACTTTTACCGTGGTGTGAAGACCTTGTGGGGCCCACATTGTTTTATTTGGTTTATCCATGCCGACCATTCGTTTTTTCAGATCATTTTAAGGCACAAACGAAAAATTGAAGCATATCAAAAGCTCAATTCGACCACACCACTGAAAACAATGGGGATAATGATCTGAACCGTTGAAATCTTCCTAGGTCCCACAGTGGTATTTATTTTCTCATCCAACCCGTTGATAGGGTAAAAAAAGGTTTTAAAAAAAAAAACGTGGATGAAGGAAAAAAATAAATATCAGCTTGATCCAAAACTTCCTTGGGCCCCAAATAAGTTTTCAACGGTAGAAGTTCAATTCCCGATTTTTTCCTGTCGTGTGGTCCACTTTAGCTTTGGATATATTTAAATTCAGGGATCATGCCCTAAACGAGCTGTAAAAACGTATGGACGGCGTGGATAAAAGAAAAACATCACGGTGGGCCCCACAGACACTTCAAACCAGGGTAAAGGGTGAGGAGGGACTCATTACACAATCCGCGTCTCTATAAAATCTCCCTTCTTCTCTGTAACAGTAATCTTACAAAAAAAGAAGAAGCCATGTCCTCAGCTTCTCCACCCGAGCTGGCATTGTCCGAATCCTCCCTCGAATCTCGATTCTCCGATCTCAGGAGCGTCCGATGGCGTATGAATCTCGGGATTTTGCCGTCTTCCTTATCTTCTTCCGTTGAAGATCTTCGTCGAGTTACGGCGGATTCTCGAAGGAGGTGCGTTTTCTTTGAATTTCAAGCTTTTTTGTTTTTTGTTTTTTTGGTGTTTTCGTTTGAATTCTTTTCATGTGGGTGCCTTTAATTTTTCGAGTTTGGGGGCGGGGGTTTGATGCTTTAGATTGCTTATATAAATGAAATGTTTTGATTTTATCATCTATGGTTTGATGTATGGAAAGTGGGTGTCTTTTTTTTTTTTTTGGTGATGTAGATTCAAGAAGATGGTGAGATTTCCATGCTTTCTCTCTCTCATTTAATTTTTATTTTATTTTTTTAATTTGGTTGTTTTTAGTTTTTGGAGTTTTGGGGGTTTTGATTATTTAGATTGCTTGCATAATGATCTGTTTTGATTTTATCATGTATGCTTTGAATTATGGAAAGTGGGTCTCTCTCTCTGGTGTTGGCTGTTTTAATTTGGAGAGTGATCTGGGACCTGGATTGTTTAGTTTGGAGAGATTTGGATGCTCGGAATTACAGAAGGGAACTCTCTCTTTCTCTGGTGTTGGGTGTTTTAGTTTGGAGAGTGATTTGGGTTTTGGATGCTGTTTTTGTTTGGAGAGAGTTGGTTGCTTGGAATTACAGAAGGGAATTCCCTCCCTCCTTTTGTTCTTTTGTTTGGTTTTGTCCTTGTTTTTTGCAATGAAATTTTCTGTTAGCTTCTTCGTTGTGGTTTTTATAGGTTTCTCTACTTGGCATGTTCTGTTTATCATGCAGAGTCAAGCTCTTAATTCAGCAGAATTGTTTGGTTTATCTGATTTCTAAACTTGAGAATTTGGATCTTAATAGAACCACATTCACATTTCGTGTGGATAGTAATGTGCCGATTTTGGGTTTCTACTTGCTTCTTTTTTTTTGGTAACCTTCTGATATGTTCTGGATTGGCTTTGTTGCTTTCGTAGGAATGTGTTTTTTGGTCTTCGTATTCGTATTTTCCATTGAGTTACAACCTGCTTATTGTAATTTGATTTGTATTATCCATCTCCAGCTAAGTTGATGTGTTTTCTCAGGTATGCTGGATTGAGAAGGCGCCTTCTAGTGGACCCGCATCTTACTAAGGATGGAAATGAAGCTCCGGATCTTGTTGTGGACAATCCACTATCACAAAATCCAGGTATGTTTCTTTCTGTTTTGGACTTAATTCTAGAAAGGATGAAAGTAGCATTTTTATCATAATACCTAACATATCTCAGTCTTTCATGGCAGTAGTTGTCGTCCTTAAGTTTATGTCTTGAATCTTGATCCTTAGTGCATTATCAATGCAGATAGCATGTGGGGCCGCTTTTTCCGGAATGCTGAGTTGGAAAAAATGGTCGACCAGGATTTGTCACGTTTGTATCCCGAGCATGGGAGCTACTTTCAGACACCAGCGTGTCAGGCCATGTTGAGACGGATATTGTTATTGTGGTGTCTTAGACATCCAGAGTATGGTTATGGTCAAGGCAAGTTATTCTGTTTTTTTCCTACAAGTGCCCTTTAAGATTGAAAATAAGAAGCCCGGGGATTTCGTCGCCCTTTCCAGACTGAAATTTCAAATTCACGGTTTTCCCATCGATGGATGACGAATTGACAATGCTTTCTAACTTGTGATTATGATAATTCCATTAATTTCATTTATGTTTACTCTTCTTCTTTCAGGGATGCATGAACTTTTGGCTCCTTTGTTATATGTCCTTCATGTTGATGTATGCTGTCTTTCTCATGTGCGGGAACTCTGTGAAGATCATTTCAGCAACGAGTTTGATGACATGTCTTTCCAAGAAAGTAATTCAGTTTCTAATTTCAACTTCACAATGACCAGCTCGCCAGATTCAGTAAAGTGGGGCGCAAGCAACTATGAAAGGAATAGTTTTCAAGGGAATGCAGTGAAAGTCAGTAGTCTGGATGAGCTCGATCCAGACATAAGGACCATCGTCTTGCTAACCGATGCGTATGGAGCTGAAGGCGAATTGGGTATTCTCTTATCAGAGAGATTTATGGAACACGATGCATATTGCATGTTTGATGCTCTAATGGGTGGGGCCCATGCTGCGGTGGCCATGGCAGAATATTTCTCTCCCTCACCTTCCATTGGATCCTCAACAGGCTTACCTCCTGTTATCGAAGCATCCTCCACATTGTACCATTTGCTTTTGATCGCCGATTCATCTCTCTATAGCCACCTTGTCGAGCTCGGGGTTGAGCCACAGTACTTTTCACTCCGATGGTTGCGTGTGTTGTTTGGACGCGAATTCTTGCTGGAGGATCTTTTGATCATTTGGGATGAGATATTTGCATCGTCCAATGAAACATCACTTGCCGGGACCGAAAATGAGATGCAGTTGAATCACAAGTTCCTAAGTTCTCCTCGGGGAGCATTTATTGCAGCAATAGCAGTCTCCATGCTCCTTTATGTACGATCGTCGCTTCTTGCCACAGAGAATGCGACTTCTTGTCTCCAGAGACTACTGAATTTCCCTGAAAATGTAGATGTGAGAAAGTTGATAGAGAAGGCAAAATCATTGCAGGCTCTTGCAGTCAATACTAGTATCATCTTCCCATCTCCTTCCCCAGGGACCTTTGAGAAAAGCAAATCGGTAGTAGTCAGAGGTGCTTATAGCCTCACACCGGGTCCGACTTCCCCGACGACACCGTTGAATTTGTTGCCAGAGAGTTATTGGGAAGAGAAATGGAGAGTGTTGCATGAAGCTGAAGAACTCAAGCAAGGAAGCCCAAGTAATAGGAATTCGGCTAGAGTAAAAGGGTTGACGGAGAAAGAAAGGCTGAATCTGGCCCGAACAGAGTCAGCTCCATCTTCAACGAATACTGTGGAAAGGAAGGACTCTCGAATATCTGTTATGCGGAAACTTTTAGAGGATTTTGAGAAGCTGAAGCTGGGCCGTAATAGAGTTTCGAAAGCTAAGGATTCTGTATCCCTATCGACAGATGTCGAGGCAGAAAATGGTTTTGTTGGGGATGAGTCTGAACAAAATGGCATTGAAGAGAACTTCACTTGCACGACTGAAGAGGCATGCGTGAGTGGACCTGCTGCCAGTGAAGAGAACTCAGTTTTCTCCATGTCGACAACTCCTAGTCCATCCAATGATCACCATGAAAATGATCTGGAGAAAAGCAGCGTCGCCTCAAATTCATCTGCCGGTGACCGTGATGATGAAACTTATAACATGGAGGAACAGGAACCATGCAGAACTATTTCTGATGATCGGCCACATCCTGACTCTGAAGTGGTAGAAGCAGCCGCTGGCGGACTTGGATCTAACATGGTTATGGCAGGGAAACAGGCGACGACTATGAAGGACCGTAAACCACTGGCTGGTAAATTTCAGTGGTTTTGGAAGTTTGGTAGAAGACATGGGGAAGGGCCCTCTGAGAAAGGAGGCAATATGGAGGCACAGAGATCTGCGGATGTAGGAGATAATGCCAAAGGCATCTCCGGCTTGACTGCTGATGGGTGCAGCAATCCATTTGTGTTCAGCAGCATGGTCGACACAACAGAGAAGAATGTGATGGGTAGTTTGAATCATCTTGGACAATCCATGCTTGAAAATATTCAGGTAAGATGTTTGGTTTAGCAACCCCTTTTTAAGATGTGTTATTGCTGCATGAATTGCTACTTATCTCTCTATGCACATGAGGTCGGATGCAATACAAATGTTTCTGGATAAGCATAATGTGCAAATTGACATGTGGGGCACACTTTGATGTTTTAAACTTTTGAGACATCCAATCCGTCCATCATGTGTGCCTCCTTATGAACTCCTTGATGATCCAAAACTAAGGTGGGCCACACCAGGGAACAGTTAGGATGGAGGCGCCCACCATTAAAAACTAAAAGATTGTATGTGGAGGCCAGTGTGTCCTGTAAATGCTATCTAATCCATTAAGAAGATGCATCCAACAAGGATGAAAGGAAACCCAAAAATTCAGGCCCCTCCCAAAACTCAGATGAGCCACACCTGAGTTTTGGGAGGCATGATTTTAAATGGTTTGGCCCACCCGACTTTTGGAGCATCCAGATTTTTGAGCCCCAAGGAGAATATTAGGGGACGAACACAATGGAAGGATTGGATGTCATTAAAACATCACAATAGGCCCCACATATCAATTTGTATGTTCAGCTTATCCTGGAGACATTTGTTTCACATCCATCCTTTGTATGAATTGAATTGGCAAGATTTAATCAAAGTGGAAATGCCAAAGACAAATGATGCTCTCGCATATAATCATTGCAAGGAAGCAGCTCTCAAATTGCCATTACATTTCTTTCATATCCAACTTGAAAGTCATTCTATTGCAGTTTTGACCCAGATGCTTGGTGTGAACGCCGTGGGAATATATCACAATTTGCCTATTTCCACAATCTAAGGATGCATTTGGTTACCTTTCAAAAAAGAAACAAAAATGAAAAAAGAAAAAAAGAAGGATGCATTTGGTTGTGCCAAATATCATGAAATATGTTACACCAAATTAGATTGATTCTTCATGCAGCCAAATGGCAACCACACCTTAAACTAATAATCATAATTCAGTTTGATAGCGCATCCAAACACACCCTTAATGACTGACTGCAATAACGATTGAGTTCTTACCGTTGTTGGGCAGATAAGTGAGTCAGCCTTCCAAATTAGAAATTTCATGATATTTTTATAGCAAATTAGATTGATTAAATCATAAATTCCATGATGTTTGGTGCAACCAAACTCCGGAGGCACCCTAACTAATAATTGTAATTCAATTCAGTAGTGATATCCAAACACACCCATAATGACCAGCTGCACTAACAACTGGAATTCTTACCATTGTCGGGCAGGTAATCGAATCAGCCTTCCAAGATAGGGGTCAGGCTGGCTCATTGGAGAACTTGTCTAGCAAAGGGCAACTAGCCACTGCAGCTTTCAAGGAGCTCCGGAAAATCAGCAACCTTTTATCTGAGATGTGAGGTGAGTTTTGTATTCGCATACATAGATTTGTAGTTCCTTCTGTCTCTCCACTGTTTCTTTTGATTTATACAATGTTTGAGTGTTGATTGGGAAGTTCAACATCTAGATTAGCAAATCCTAGTTTTTGACTGAGAGAGGTAGAGATCCACATGAAGAGAGATATCAAAGAGGGGAATTGTGGCACAGGTGATACATCCAAGCAATCCAAGCCATCTGGTGAAGTTCAGCCTGAACATGCTCCGTTGCAGATGGCCCCACGAGTACGTTGAATATAGGCCCGCCTGCCCGTCGTGTGGTTTTCTTTCAAAAGGTCCATCTTCCTCATATGAGTGTGGCCCACTTGAGTGGATGTGCCAGGGCATGTTTGTGGTCGTCCCCAACCAATTGGCCTAGATATCACATGTATGCCATCCTTGCACGCACATAAACAATGCAGACTGACATTATATCCACCTCAATCAAAATACCTCAAATTGTCAATGAGCATGATTCAAAAGCCGTGCGAATGTTTGGTGGTAGTCATCAAATGAATGGTTGAAATGGAAAACAATAGACTGTCCTGTTAAGGAAGACCACCATGATTCACGGCAACAATCAAGCAAGGGACAAACGGGCGTTCATTTATGGATTCACCAGCCACAAAATAATCCAAATTGATATCGTTCCTACGCTCCATTCCATATATTTATCAATCTCATTCAATGCTTTGTATCACCAATACATGTATAGATAGCACTGTATAGATCCTAACAAAATACACAGAAATGAAAACACATTTCTCTTATCTCTCTGCTTCTCTCTCTTGATTTTTCTCTCTGTTTTTGTCATGGTATCAAAGCGAAGAACACGTCCTGAGGGTTAGCTGATTTCGTAAATATATTTTGCATCTCCATTTTGATTGTCACAAAACAGAGATTGCAATTTTATTTTTTGTTTTTTTGTTTTTGTTTCATGCCACCATGAACAAAGATTATATTTTGCTCATACTTCACGCAATGTAACTAGACCGGGCAAGACTTGCGGGTTGTAGGTGCAAGTTGGGCTTTGATCTGACCCGACCAAAAAAAAAAAGAGGCTCAGTTTTATTTTTCTTTTCTACATGGCTGAAAAAGTAGAAAAATATGATAATCCTATCCATCATCTACTCCTCCATCCTTCCGATCATCCTAGTATGGTATTGGTATCCCACCCGCTCAGTGAAGACAATTATGCCTCATGGAGTCGAGCGATGCTTCTCGCTCTTGAAGCCAAAAACAAACTTGGCTTTATCGACAGTACAGTTCCTCCACCGACCTCTAATTCCTCCTCTAAGGCTCGACAATGGAAGCGATGCAATGTCATGGTGATATGTAGGCTACTCAATTCTATTTCTAAAGAAATTTCTAACAGTGTGATATATTGCAAATCTGCTCATGCCATCTGGGATGATTTGAAAGATCGGTATTCTCAAGTCAATGGCCAGTGCCTTTATAAACTTAAACAAGATATTAATAATCTTGTTCAAGGTTCTTTATCTGTCACAGCATTTTTTGCAAAATTGAAAGGCTTATGGGATGAGTTGTCGGAAATCCAATCCCCGCCTACTTGCACTTGTGGTGCTCGCAAAGAAAATTTGGCCCATTGAGAATCCGACAATGTCCTGACCTTTCTTATGGGGCTTAACGAATCTTATGCTGCAACTCGTGGAGATACTATTGATGGATTGACTTCCGAATGTCAGCCGTACTTATGCCCTTGTCATGCAAGAAGAACGCCATCGCAATGTTTCATCTCCACCACCCATTGAAGGCCTTGCTTTGGCTATCACCACCTATCCACCACGGAAAGATGGTCGATCTGATCTGCCTAAGAAGTCTCTCAAGTACACCCACTATGGGAAAGACGGTCACACTATAGATCGTTGTTACCACATCCATGGATATCCACCAGGCCCTCACAATACAAAACCGAGGATGGGTCCCAAACACAATGCTTCTCAGGCCTCTAGTTCCACTATCCCTTCCACCAGCAGCCTACCTTTTACTCCCGAGCAATGCCAACAACTTCTGGTGATTCTCAACAATACTTCTCAGCCCCAATCCATGGCTCACCATGTAGGTAGCACCGAGTCTTCCCTGACAGATAAAATTTCCACTGATCTCTTGTGGATTCTTGATAGTGGAGCCACAAACCATATGGTCTGCACAACCACTGCCTTAACCCGTTCTACTCCAATATATGGTCGCACTGTTCAATTACTAGATGGGTCTTATGCCACTGTCACACACATTGGTTCTGTCGTCTTTTCTCCCAACCTCATCCTCAAAAATGTTCTTTGTGTCCCCACCTTTCATTTTAATTTGATATCTGTGCGTCAATTATGTAATACTCTCTATTGCCTTGTCACTTTTTCTGCTGACTTCTATTTTATTCAAGACCTACGCTCGATGAAGATGATTGGGCTAGGATCTGAGCGGGATGGTCTATACTACTCACCAGTACCCGAAGTGCTCGTTGTCAAGCGGCACACACTTCTTCTCAACTATGACACCATTGCCTTGGTCATCCTTCTAATAAAAATTTGTCATCTCTTTCTCATAATGTTTCTGAAATTCATAATACAAATTCAGAACCAGGTTTTGTCTGTCCACTAGCTAAACAAACTCGTCTTCCCTTTTCCCCTAGTTCTATATCTTCTCCTACTCCTTCCCATCTCTTACATGTTGACATTTGGGGAGGATATCGGGTACCCTCTATCCATGGTGCCCAATATTTTCTTACCATAGTGGATGATTTCACTCGGTGTACTTGGCTTTATTTAATGCATCTTTTTTGCAATCTTTCATTCAATATATTGAAAATCAGTTCTCCACCACAGAAAAAATCATTCGCAGTGACAATGGTCCTGAATTTGACATGTTCTCTTTCTATGCCACCAAAGGCATTTTACACAAAACTAGTTGTGTTTCCACTCCTCAACAAAATGGAGTGGCTGAATGTAAAAATCGTCATCTTCTCAACGTTGCCCGAGCATTACTTTTCCAAGCCCAAATGCCTACACACTTCTGGGGGATGCCATCCTTACCGCTGCCTTTTTGATTAACCGCACTCCTCCTTCTGTTCTAGATGGTGTCACTCCTTATGAGAAACTACATGGTGTACCACCCACATATCACCATTTACATGTGTTTGGCTGCTTGTGCTATGCATCCACTCACTCACAAAATTCGTCCAAGTTTGACCCTCGAGCATCTCGCCGCCTTTTCCTCGGCTATCCTTTCCATAAAAAAGGATATCGCCTTTATGACCTTGCCACTTACAAAACTTTTGTTACTCGTGATGTCATCTTCTATGAGGAACAGTTCCCTTTTGCCTTATCTCCAAACACTTCTGTGACACCTATCCTGCCCTGTCCCATACTTCCCACCGACGATTCCGACCCTGTTCCTATTGTTTCCATTGATGCCTTACGCTCCTCACCACCTTTGTTGCCACCACTTGTGCCTCGATGCTCACTCGCCCCACTCAACCACCGACATACTTACGAGACTTTCATGTTGGACAGGCCTTACCGTCTCGCCCCGCTCAATCTTTTGATTCGGCATTGGTTCATTCTTCAGGTAATCTCTACCCTCTTTCCAATTTTCTTTCCTACCCATGCTCACTGTGCCTTCACTACCGCGATCTCTCTTGCACAAGAACCTACTTCTTTCTTACAGGCTATGGAAGACCCTCGATGGCGCGATGCCATGCGCGCTGAGATTGATGCCCTCAAACTCAATCACACTTGGACTCTCACATTGCTACCTCTTGGAAAGTGACCCATTGGCTGTAAATGGGTCTACAAGATCAAATATCATCCTGATGGTTCTATCGAGCGTTACAAAGCTCGCTTGGTCACTAAGGGCTACAACCAAAAGGAAGCTATTGACTACACTGAAACATTTTCTCCTGTTGCCAAGATTGTTATTGTTCGTACCCTTCTTGCCCTTGCCTCCACACAAAACTGGCACCTTTATCAACTTGATGTCAACAATGCTTTCCTCCATGGCGAACTTGATGAAGAAGTCTACATGTAACTTCCATCAGGCTTTGGACGAAAGGGGGAGACCAGAGTCTGCAAACTCACTAAATCCTTGTATGGCCTCAAACAAGTTTCGAGGCAATGGTATGCTAAACTCTCATCAACTCTCATTGAGCAGGATACAAGCAATCTAAGGCAGACTACTCACTTTTCGTCCGATCATACAAGGGCACTTTCACTGCTATTTTGGTAAATGCGGATGATATCATTATTGCAGGAAATAGTTTGGAACAAATTGATAATTCCAAGAAATATTTGAGTGACTGTTTTAAACTAAAAGATCTGGGAATTCTGAAGTATTTCTTGGGAATCGAAGTAGCACGCTCATCAAATGACATATTCTCATCACAGAGGAAATATGCACTTGAGATACTAGAAGATACGAGCTTTCTTGGAGCAAAACCTGAAAACTTTCCTATGGAGCAAAATATTGCACTTAGTGAAAGTGATGGAGAACTCATTCAGGACCCTTCATTATACAAAGGACTAGTGGGAAGGCTAATCTATTTGACAATCACAAGACCAGATCTATCATATGCCATACACGTGTTGAGTCAGTTTATGGATAAACCACGAATTCTTTACCTGGATGCCGCTCATAAAGTTCTTCAATATCTTAAGCAATCACCGGGACAAGGGATCCTCCTCTCAGCCTCTAGTGAAATTCAACTACATGCCTACTGTGATGCAGATTGGGCACGTTGCAGGGATACCCGACGTTCAGTCACTGGCTATTGCATTCTTCTTGGGGAATCTCCCATCTCGTGGAAAACTAAGAAACAAACAACAGTTTCTTGCTCCTCAGCAGAAGCAGAATGTAAATCCATGGCTTCCACATGTTGCGAGATTACTTGGTTGAAATCTATATTGACAAATCTTAATGTTATACATCAATAGCTCGCCCAATTATATTGTGACAACAAAGCAGCTATTCACATAGCCTTAAATCTAGTGTTCCATGAGTGAATGAAGCATATAGAGATTGACTGCCATGTTGTTCGAGAAAAGCTCCAGAGCGTCATTATTCAGACAGTCTACACACCAACAACTCATCAGCCAGCCGATCTCTTCACTAAGGCACTTGGGACAATGCAATTCAATTATCTTCTCAGCAAGCTGGGTGTATTGAACATCCACTCCAACTTGAGGGGGAGTGTTAAGGAAGACCGCCATGATTCATGGCAACAATCAAGCGAGGGACAAACCGGCGTTCATTTAGGGATTCACTAGCCAAAAAATAAACCAAATTGATATTATTCCTATGCTCCATTCCATATATTTATCAATCTCATTCAATGCTTTGTATCACCAATACATGTATAAATAGCACTCTATAGATCCTAACAAAATACACAGAAATGAAAACACATTTCTCTTATATCTCTCCTTCTCTCTCTTGATTTTTCTGTGTTTTTGTCATGTCCAAGTTCAACAAACAGATGTAGACTAGTTGGCAATTATGGTCATTAGCTGATATCGTGGTTTTGTGTGGCGTGCCCATGACAGGTCTCTCAAGATGTATGCCATGTGTGAAGTGGTTCTGTACGTGGACAATGAATCAGCGTTCAAAAACCGAGATCATTGTTTGGATTGGCCTGGACCTGCCCTGTATTGCGAGAAATGGATCAGGTCCTAAAAACCCATTTCGGGAACCATAGTGTTTTTTAAAGTCTGGGTAGAATATATCCCAGATACAAGATCCCAGCCATCCATTTTCCTGGTTCCCTTTCGGGTGACTGAGAAAAGCTGCAGTGCTGTGCTTTCCTTCCTAGCCATTTATTATTCTCCTCATTTATTAGCCGTTTATTTGAGGGCCAGGAATTAAGAGGAGATACGTAGACCGTCTTATGGTTTGACGAGCCTTGTAACGCACCCACTTGTACAAACCGAAAAACCAAATTCTAGTAGACCACCATCTGCATTCCATTTAGAGCATTTATTGAAACTTGTTTTGATGCATGCATGCTTTGGAATTGGAATGAGATTGAAAACTAGCCAGGCATTCGGTGCATTCTACAATATGCATCTAGGGGCACTGCGTACTACAAATTGCGGAGTGCATGGTGTATATGCCCGGCACTGTTTCCAGGAGCTAAACCCGAATACCCCCAAATGTAAACCTACTGGTGATCCTTGCCTAAATACTCACATGAAAATAACAGTCAAGGGAAAAATAGCATCACATTTGTCAAGTGTTAAAAAGAAAAAGAAGAAAAGTCCTCTGGCTGTCACTGAGATCATAACGTATATAACGTATTCAATTTAGCAGACCTTGGTCAAGCGCACATGCCTATGTGCATGGGTTTCTTTGTTTGTTTTTTTTTTTTGCGAGCCAGGGATGAAATAACATATGGTCGCTTCTCTTATCCGACAGGTTTGCACAATTTGGACGATCAAGTCAAAGGAATTCTTTTAAGATGTGAGAATCATAACACAAACACACGTTTAAAATAATAATAAGGTTATCTGGATGAACAAATATTAGTTAACTATAACCATTATATATATGCAAACAGGAGTGCGATTATACAATAGCATCTGATCCAGGTCAGATATATATATATATATTTTTTCTTTTTCTATTTTCTTTTCATTCTTTCTTTTTCTTTTTTTACTTCTTTTTTTCTTCCTTTTAATAGGTCACGAGCTATTGTAAAACCATCAACTTCAACTGTACAGCTCCTCATCATTGTTGACCTGCAAAACAAAATGAGCATTACCTATACAAATAGCTTTAGCTGCCATGATATCAGCAGCGAATTAAGATGAGCAATGATAAAAAGTTCATTGTTTACAATGATAAGACACGAGTCCCTACACATGCATGGCTCAGTGATAGACTCACAACAGTTTCAATACACAAGTCATAGGATCGACAAACCCATTGTGGTGTGTGTGGGTGTTTAGAAAAAAGAAAAAAGATCCAGAATATATATACATTGGTTGAGCAGCATTCACCCTACGGATGCTCTGGCTTCAGCAAGCTGGACCCGCGAGAGGCATTGTCACACCCAATGCATGGAGTGAAACATGGCTACTAGGTCCAGAATATATATACATTTGTATTTGTCAGTGGAAGCCAGGTGGGTTGAAATATACCAAATGGACAATCTGAAGCCATGTAAATGACGTGCAAATGGTCAAAATATTCAACTGAGGTGCAATTTTCAACTGTGGTCCATGTAACGTACCAAATTTTTGACATTTTGGATTTCTAAAAATCCTAGAAAATTTTCATTATAATTAACCTACATTGTCGCTTACTGACCCTTGATGCTCAAGGTGAGCTTACACACGAGTGGTATCAGTAAAGAACTGCACAAATCTGATGAATCCACTAAATCATTTAAACATCGAGTTTAGCCTTGTAAATTGTTTATTTAGGGTCCAAATCTAGTTTACCTACTATTGACTAATCAAGACAACCGCAACTAAATAAAGACTTACCAAAAGCCAAGACAACTAAGGTTCAGATCTTAATAAACAAACCAAATCAATTCAGTTACTCCTTTAGTCTAAGAATTAATGGTTTAGGATGATTATAATCGACTCGTTATTTTCGCTAGATATGAATAAGTTACATTATAAACTTACCTAATTCAAATCCTAATCATTGCGCACAAAAAATCTCAATATCCAATTCATTCCAGAAATACCTTTATTATCCAAATAAGCTCTAAACTGCTCATTAGTGGACCACTAAACTCGATGCTATAAAAATATGTTCATCTTAGTTAGCTTGACGTTCATCATGAGATATCGAGCCGAGATCGCATTTCGAATCGTTCAACTTGGATTCGTAAGGTGAGTGCTTGGGTTATGCGAACATCTTTGATGAAAATCTGGAACTTAAGTGAACCTAGCCACTTTATTCTTTCATGAAGTTGTAGCTTTCAGACCATCGATTCATAGCCAAAGTTGGGGTACTGACTAAAAATATTTTTCCAAACATATCTGTATAGTCGTAGCCTCGATCAACCATCGGTGACCGTTGAACAGACTTCTAATCATACCCGTCAATCAGCGCATCCAAATGGTGGGCCGATCATATCCATACATACATCATCATTATGGTTAACTATTATATGGTGTATATCAACCCCTATACCTCATAATGCGCTCTAAATGTTAGAAACAACCCCCTCAATAATTAATATAATGAATAAAGGGCCATTAGCGTCATATGCACCAAATCTGGTGCTATAAATATGGCATTTGAGGCACTTCTTTGCTCCCATACGAATTTCATACTTTATGAGAGAGAAAAAAAAAAAAAAAGGAAAGAGAAAGAGCAGGAGAGAAAGAGGAAGAGAAATTGTGAGAGAGAGGAAAGGACCTTGGTGCTTGAGGGTTAGTAGCTCATTGATCAAACCCTTTAACATGCCGAATATTCGCCAAATCTATCATCACTTGCAAATAAAGGTAAGACTTACTTTCAACCATTTGATTTCACAACTTATACCTACTTTACTTGTAATTAACAATACTTCATTACTTTATATTAGGAATTGGTGAATTTACCAAAATTCTCAATCCTATGAGCTCAAAGATTGAAAATTCCCTCTTAAGATGCGGACCATTATGCTTAGGTTTCCATTTATCAACCCATGATGGTCTCAATTAATGATGTCTTGTTGTGAATGGCTTAATGATTACTAACATATCCATATTTTCAATTTACTTGCAACATGTGTTATTAATTGTTTATGAATGCTTACATGTTTAATGAAATGCCTAAGTAAACGTATTTCTCTATTAACGCTCATATGTTTGATGAAATGCCCAAGTAAATGTATTGTTCCACTTAAGCTCATATGTTTGATGAAATGCCTAAGTGGATGTGTCGTTGAATCCATGTTGCATTTGAAATCTCATTATGACTACGTGACAAATTGCTAAATTTGTAGCGATGTTTAGAATTGCCAACAATGTTAGGACAGTCGGCTAACCACCCGAACTAAGGGGTGACCCGAATTAGGTCGGCTACCCTAGACTTGTTCGATCGACCCGGGTCGAACACGAACGACCGATAGTAGTTGGATTACACGAGATGCTCGCACCCAATGCCGATTGTGTCGGAGTTCTCTAAGTCAATCGAATTAGCCTAATAGTCGACTAACCATGTGTGTTCACAATGTATGACAACACCGAATAGAATTTAGGACACCCCGTTTCCATTGAATGAGTTTACATTTAACCGTTAGTGACACAATCAACAAGACTTATGGGTCGGGTATGGTGGTATGGGACATCGTATCCGAGCTGTCGGCCTACACTGAGGTGACAAGCTTCCTCATAGTGACTAATGGGCAATCAAGAAGGCTATAAGCCTAGTGCATCCAACTATAACGATGTCGTGACCGCTCCACGTTTGTGTTTGAGTGACGACTCTTATATTATTTGTGGGCACCCTTCACACGTCAATAAGCCACATAACCCTGTGCGTCCGAACTATGTCATCTGGGTCCTTGACATGGGATCGATTGGGCCAGTCGGTCAGGCTGGTGTTAGCCTCACATTGATTGGGGAGTTATCGTCTGGGTGATAAACTCAAATATGGAGCAAGAGACACAGGTAAGGAGTTGCTTCGGCCGCCTGATCCTAGTGATTCAGTTGAAACGACGATAAAATAAGGGTATCCTACCTTCCCCAATATGTTGGATGAATGAAACTTAATAATTACTCGACTAACACACGCATCAATTGCATTGCATTAGATATAATGTGACAATTTGGCATTAGACTTGCATGATGAAGGAATGTTGACATTTACAAAATATGCGTTGAAATTGCTTGTGAGAGAGTGTTAGATTGTGAGGTGCATGCATCATTTCATAATCTCCCTCATACATTTAACAAGAGTATTTAGGAAGTACTTGATTTCAATTTCCCTCATGCATTTAACAAGAGTATTTAGTAAGTGTTTGATTTCTTGTTTTATTGTTAACTACGTTCACTGGATTGATAACATGTATAACTTAGAACTAATGAAACCAATGAGTTAGCTACTCACTTCCACCTGAGACGATGTTTTAAAACACCAACTAGGCATAGTTGTTAATGTAGGTTCTATCGAGGCCTCTGGCGGATAGATTTTGGTCGGCTTGCACTTTTGCTGTAATGCCTTGGGAGCGCCAGGCAAAGCCGGAAGATCTTGCTTTTATTTTAGTTTTGTGCTTTATATATAAATTTTGTCACATGTTCATTGTGGCTTGTATAAATTTTCATTTTAGGCAGTCATCACTGTTGAAATTGTATTTTTGACTCTTAGCTTTATATGTTTGAAACTTTTATTATATTTACCTCGCTTTGGTTCAGCTAAGTTGAATTGCACAACTCTGATTATTTGTGTGTGAAATAAATTGAAATCTGAATGAGGACATACGTGCATTTTCATTTGGTTAACACTCGAAAACTCGGGACTAGAGTTTATGTACTCGGGAGGGGGGGGGGGGGATTTTCGGGACGTTATAGTCCATCTGCTGGGTGGTCTGGATCCACCAACTAACACGTGCTGCTTGTTACGAATTGCAAGAGAAGTGCCCTCGTCTATCATAAAGGGCAGTCCAAAATTCGTGATTTGTTGGCCAATAATTTGTAGCAAGCAATAATGTTTTGAATGTGTTGTGTACAAATTAGCAGCCCACCACACCATGAGAAAATTTCTAATACAAAACGAATTCATATCCACCAAAGAAGAATACTGATATGAGAAATTTCCTTTTCTAGGTTATTGGACAATCCGTGCTAACAAGATAGGAGTCTTTTAATTTGAATTAGGTACCAATCTATGAGAGTAGGGTGACTCAAGACCAACTCATCCAATCTCGAGTTGAGATGGGTAAGTTCCGTACTGGGCATCAATACCCTTCTCCATTAGGGTAGGGGGTACACATTTATGATTTGGGGATTGAGAGAGAGAGAGAGAGAGATGCCCATACCATACTCACATTTGCCCACGACCTGCCTACAACCAAGGATAACGAGAATCTCTTGTCATCCCTAACATGGTTAAATGAAAAGGCGTCAACTACGCTTGTTAGATATGGGGCTTATAGTGGAAAGGGGCTTGTAGTGAATGCCCACACACCCGTGTGGGTGGAGAAGGAATGAAAAAGGGAGATGGAAGCTCCCCCCCAACAATGGAGATAGGATGCCTAATAATCCACAGAAAACAGCGGCCAACCAACCTCCAAATTCACTTGGTGCCCACATAATGATTTGATCTGCCAAGACTTTGGGGAGTATTACATTCAGGTGAGGTGAGCCTGTTCTGTATGGCATGCATATTGTTCACAACATGGTGGGCCTCACACAGTTGTAGAAGAGAAGCTTATCCTACAATAAGATGAACTCATATTTCTCTTTCATATTTTTGTAGATTAAAAACTATCTAATTACTATTAATAATTAGTTATCACTTACCACCATAAAATAATTCAAGCATTACGCATGTATAGGTTTGGGCAGGACAAACCATACCTAGGTCTAGCCCAATTATTAATCACGTTCAAATCAAATACCCGAACCAGCACCCACACCCGTTTAATTACGGGGGCGGATTAGGTGTTACTTGGGTAAAATTGTGCAGAGCCCACCTTGATGAATGTGTTGATACCCATGCCGTCCATCTGTTCTTCCAGCTCATTTTAGGACATGATACCAAAACTTAAGCAGATCTAAATCTCAGGTGACCACATCACTGCAAAGAGTGGTGAATGACCATTAAAAACTTTTCGTGGGCCACAAAAGTTTGGATCAATCCAATCTTTGTATTTTCCATTCATCTAGGTCCCCTTGACCTTATCAATAGGTTGGATGGCAAATAAAACATTACAGACACATTATGGTGGGCCCTAGGAAGTTTTTAATGGTAGGGCATTCAATCACTACTGTTTCCTATGGTGTGGTCCATCAGAGTTTGGTTTTGCTTAATTTTGGGGACCGTGTCCTAAAATGGACTGCAAAAATGGATGGAGGGAGTGGATATACAGTACATCATCAAGCTGGGCCGCATGGTAAAGGTAACCTAATCCACCCTTTAATTACACCAATGCCCAGATTGTGCTAGGCCAGACTCTCAGGACCCATTGGGCTTACCAGGCATATTGCCATCCCTATATGAAAGGACCAAAAGAGGGAGTATTTAGTGCCCCACAGAGCTCCAAGCTAAAAGCAACATAAGTGAGGGAGTATTTAGTGCCCCACAGAGCTCCAAGCTAAAAGCAACATCAGTGATGGAAGCACAAACAAGTGAACTTTACTGTATATGGTATAATGCTGGACTCAGCAAAAGATCTCGCTCACCCGCAAAGCCATTCTATCGGAGATAACTCATCCTTCATCCTCAGAATTTGAAGTTTTCTTCTTTGATTTTTTCTTCACAGGATTTGGAGATGTGCCTGCAGCAAAAAGTTCTGGTGACTCCAACAAACATACACAAACAAGAGCAATCAACCACCAGAAGAGAGAATTTTCAGAATTATTACTCCAACAATGGGAAAGCATGCATAGTTGCATACACTTCACAAGAGCTGCAGCAGAAGGGACAGAGCATTGCTCAAACAGCCATACCTATGAAACTTGTTCTACGCAGCTCTGTTACTGATCAGAACTTGAAACTATTACTCCCGCAGGGGTTTCAAGAAGTGCCCAAGAAAAGGATTTCCCTACTCTGGATGACATACAAAACATGGCGAAACATTCATGAATTCTAAATCGCATGGAGGAATTGAACTTGGGTGTTCTGTAGCATGTGGGGTTTGGCTTACAGACTAACGTGTAATGACAATGATCCAGTCTGAAAGTTGCTACCCCCCAACAAACAAAGTCAAGAGTGAAAGGTCTGGCTTGCTTCATGATTGGCACAGTGGCTCAAGTATACTAACAGGTTCACTAAAGACAAACATGGAGCAAGAACTTGGAAGATGATGGAGAGAATATTCCTCTTCCTTTTTTAATGAATTTGGGTAGTGCTGCATTCCTAATCAGATATGAAATCTAGGATTTTGTGGGCTAGCAGACAAAACTGCGGGCAAGTACTGATGTGACTTGAATGGAGGAGAAATTGATGATGTGACTTGTAGACCATGTGACAACACATTATATCTAGGGCTGGCAATGGGCTGGGCCTGGGCATGGCACAATCAATATTTGGAATAGGCCTTGTCCAGTAAGCCCGTCCAGACCAGTTCAGAATCCAGGCCCCAGGCCCACCCATTGCCAGTCCTAATTATTTGCAGGCCATGAACTAGGTGGGGCTCAACATAAATCTGCTGCGGGAAAGCTAGGCAAGTACACTCATTAGGAGCTCCATACGTGCCTACTTAGTGTAGACCATTAGTGTCTTCTTTCTAACCATTCACTTTTATAGTAACTACGTGACCCATTTATTTGCAGGCCATGAACTAGGTGGGGCTCAACATAAATCTGCTGCGGGAAAGCTAGGCAAGTACACTCATTAGGAGCTCCATACGTGCCTACTTAGTGTAGACCATTAGTGTCTTCTTTCTAACCATTCACTTTTATAGTAACTACGTGACCCATCCAATAAGGAGATTATCCAGATTTGTGGTACATAAGATAGGCCCCAATGACATATGTGATACAAATACTCACCATCTTGAGCCACCTCTTCAATCTCTCCTTGATCCACCTCTTTAATCTCTCCTGCAACAAATCAACATGGCATTTCTCAAACTTATGTTGCACTCACAGATGTGAGATAGGAAGCTTATTATTCTCAAGAAATTGGAATTGATTCTTTGTTCTTTATGCCTCATTTGTGACAATTTTATACCATAGTCCATCTAGTTGTGATTGTATGGTGGTGGGTACAAGGTTCCACATCTCATCACCCACATCCCATCACCTATGCTCACTGGTACCCATGAGGGTATGGAAGCGGGGCTGGCAATGGGTCAGCTCTACCAGTGGGCATGTGCCAAACAAAACCACCAATAAGACGGTCGAATTGAACTCACCAAATTTCAGGTAAAGCTCAAGTTAGAAAATGTGGTCCATTTAAGGAAACAAATTGTACTTTGGTTGACATTGGTCACAAAAGACATACACATGCACACACACATTTCAAATTTCAGGTTGAGCTGAAGTTAGAAAATGTGGCCCATTTAAGGGAACAGATTGCACTTCCGTTGACATTGGGCAGAAAAGATGGTGTGTGTGTAATTGCATGGAACATTGTAAAAGGTTTTGGTTTGAGCCTTCATAACACAATTTTCTACTAGTGGGTCAGATCAACCTAGTCCTGGGCTCAGGAATCTACTCATAGTTGGGCTTGATCATCTCATCTCAAATTATGCTTAGGTTAACATTGGCCAGAAAAGACACATGTACGCACACACATTTCAAATTTCAGTAGAGCTCTGGCCCGTTTAAGGGGACAGGTTGCACTTCTGTTGACATTGGGTAGAAAAGATGGGGTGTGTGTGTGTGTGTGTGTGTGTGTGTGTGTGTGTAATTGCATGGAACATTTTAAAAGGTTTTTGGTTTGAGCCCTCATAAAACAATTTTCTGCTGGTAGGTCAGATCAAACTAATCCTGGGATTAGGAATCTACTCATGGAGTTGGGCTTCATCATCTCATCTTGGGTCATGGTTGGGCTTAGACCTGAACTCAGGCCTAACCCCAGGTGACCCTGACCCAACCCAAATATGACTCAATGCCACTCTTATACAGGAGGTCAAGTGCTATGGGTATAAGCACTCGGTGCCCAGTCTACAATTAGATTGCAGATGAAGGGAAAAAGATGAAATAAATGATCACGCACTTGTATTGGTTGCAAAAACCGTGGAGAAAGGAATGTTTTCTTACAGGCTGCAAGACTTACCATTTCCATTGTCCAAGCCAAACAAGGTCCAGCAAAAGGACGTAGGCTCACTTCAGATGACTTGATAGATATAAGAAAAGGAAAGCAAAGAACCGTTGCTAACAGCACACAAATGATTGACCAACGTTACTTGCAAAGGTTGAGGAGAAACAGGTGGAGATAGTCAAGCAAAATGTGTGTGATTCTGCCAAATTCTCCTCTTTGTATAGGCACTGGGAAATAGGCTTACATGAGCAACCCAGGGATGGCTCTCTTGAATAGAATGATGAAAGAACGAAAACGCCTGCAGAGCCTATATATTTGAGATAAAACGTAGACGAAAAGAAAATGAGTTTTATAGCTTTTGTTGCGTTTAGATAGAAGAAAGGGCTTACGTGTGTGTGATACTAGCCTACAGCTAGAAGGCTGCCTGGTATCTTCCAGTAGTTTATTTTTAATTTCCTGCTACAACAAGTGTCAGATTTTCTACTGCTGCAAGTATTTGTTTGAGAATTC
This sequence comes from Magnolia kwangsiensis, assembly GCA_037074715.1. Taxonomy (NCBI): domain Eukaryota; kingdom Viridiplantae; phylum Streptophyta; class Magnoliopsida; order Magnoliales; family Magnoliaceae; genus Magnolia; species Magnolia kwangsiensis. The sequence goes on from CM073583.1 coordinate 108,634,588, forward strand.
TGGTTTTGCGTTTGAAATACACAGCTCCAGATATGATTTTCTACATCATGATGCATCGACTGGGTATCAAAGGAAAATTACTCAGACCCACTAAACGCACAAAATTCATCAGAAATTTACACAACCAAACACATTTCAAGAAATAAACGACAGATCCTAGAATAGAAAAATCGATTCAAACCACCTAAAATCAACACCATTTTTTTAAAAAAAAATTAATAAAAAAAAATTCCCACATTGAATCTACAAAAAGCCTACTTCCAAAACTTTTACAACTAAATAAGCAGAACTCATAATTTTAAAAAAAATAATAATAAATAAAAATAAAAATTAACCCGGTATCAATCCAAAACCAATTTTATCCAAATCAAACCAACATGAAATCCAAAATTGCTGCAACCGAACAGATATCTTCCCAAATAAAACCCTAAAAATCAATGTCCGTACCTTCTATGAAGTACGCCGACGAAGGCCAGCCTCGTACCGTCGTCAGAGACATCGCTTCCTCCTCCGAAAGCGGATTGGCCAGCCTTCCGACCAATTCAGAAATGCTGTGTGGCCGCTTCCGAGGCGGAATCCAGTACGAGGAGCCGGGCATAAATGGGAGCCAGTCCGGCGCTGATCGACGGACGATTATGCGGTGGATGGCGTCCTCGAGCCTGCGCATGCCAAGCATTTCTCCATCAGATCCGTCGGGATCGAGATCGACCTCGATCAGATGCGATTTATCCGACTGATTCGATCGGTTTCGGAGATTTAGGAGGCGAGAAGTAGGAGGCGAAATAGAAGGGCAATTTGGGGAAGAGATAAATGAGGATGAAGAGGATCTGATTAGGGTTTGCGAGAGGATTCGAGCCATGGAGGGAGAGACTGAGAGATACGGGCAGATGCTACTTATAGGATTTTCAGGACGAAAACTTCGGAAATGCGAAGGGAGGAGATATTCACGGACTCGGATCGCGTAGCGTACAACACGGCGCCGAGGTCGGTAGTGTGTTTTCTGTGGGCCCACCATGATGTATATGTTATATCCACACCGTCCATTTATTTTTACATATCATTTTATATCATAATCCCAAAATTGAGAAATATCCAAAGCTAATATAGACCGCACAATAGAAAACAGTATCCACAATGAGGTCCACCGTTGAAACCTTCTTAAGGCCCACCATGGTGTTTTTTTGTCATCCAGTTTGTTCATAAGGTCACATAGATCTCGATGAATGAAATTCATAAATAAAATCTTGATCCAAAATTTCTGTGGCTCCCATCAAGTTTTCAATGGTAGACGTTCAATCATCACTGTTTCCTGTGGTGCGGTTGGTACTTTAGATCTGCTTATTTTTGGAATAATATTTTGAAATAATCTGAAAAAATGGATAGACGGTGTGGATATAACACATTCATCATGGTGGGGCTCACAGAGCTTTGCCACGTGAACGCGTTACCGAACTCGGTGCTGTGTTCGTGCCATACGTGCCCATCTGGAACACGTGTGCGAGATCGCTGCCATGAACAGAGGTGGGGCTGTGTGTAGCTATGCCCGTCTTCGAATTGAATCTGATACACTCATCAGGTCGGCCACCATAATCGAATATGAGGCCAATTTCATCGGACGCGAGTTTTACTGCCATGCAAGAGTGTTGCATGGTGTTCCTACAACACAAATCTTTGTGGGCCCACCAAGATGTTCATGTAAAATCTACTCCATCCATCGGTTTCTGAATATCATTTTATGCTGATATCTCAAAAATAAGGCAGATCCAATACTCAAACGAGCCACTCTAGAGGAAATAGTGGGTATGGAAACATCCACCATTGAATTCTTTACGAGCTCAACGTGATGTTTAGATTCCATGCAGCCCCTTGAGGTGATTCTCATCAGGATGAAAGGAAAACACAAATAGCGCCTGATCCAAAACCAATAAGGTTTCCATGGTGGACATTGAGTCCCACAATTTCTTCTCGCGTGGCTCACTTGAGCTTAGATCTGGTACATTTTTGGGCCCTTATCATAACATGAGCTGATAAAAGCAGAGGAACGGGTTGGATTTCACACGGACATCTCAGTGTGCCCTAAAGGACTCTGTGTCGTATCAAAACTGATGGTTCATTTTTCATATGGTTGGATTGCCCTGGTTTATTTGGAAGGCGGATTACCCACGAACCCCAACGCATGAAGCTCCTGAGCAGCCAAGCTCCGTGGGCCCTACTTTCATGTCTGCAAGAAATTCATTTCACGGCGCGGATTGGTTACCGACAAGGTGAAGTGACGTCACCAAGATCTGTGGACCCCACCATGATGCATGTGTTGTATCCATACCGTCCAACCATTTGTTGTGATCGTTTTATGGCATTAAAAAGAATGAGATAGATCTAAATTTCAAGTGGACCCACCACAGAAAACCGTGGGAGCCGTCACACCCACCATTGAAACATTTATAGGGCCCACAGTGATGTATTCTTGAGATCTATCCCATTCATGATTTAACATAGAGATAGATGAAGCGAAAAGAAAAATATCAGCTTCATCGGAAACTACTGTGCCCTTAAGAAGTTTTGAACGGTGGATGTCACTGTCCTTACTATTTTCCAAAGTGGGGTCCACTTGAACATTATATTTATCTCATTCTATTTTTAATGCCATAAAGCCATTTCTAAAAATGGTTAGACGGTATGGATACAGCACACGCATCATGGCGAGGTCCACATAGCTTGGTGACGTCACTTCAGTAGCAATTTCGCTACTGACGTTGTCAGTATCCAATCCGCCCCCTTCATTTCATTCATCTATTTACCAGGTCATTTTAAGACATAAGCCCGTAAACTAAGTATTTATGATCCACAACACAAGTGCACCGTACTAGAAAAAAGTATGAATTGGACCCCACCATTGAAACAATCAAACGGCCATAGACGTTTTGGATCAGTTTAATATTTTCATTATCTTAAGTTCGTCCTAATTTTCGCACCGCTACTTAAGTTTTGGTTTACTTAACTTTTGAATTTATGTCCAAAGATGATATGGTAAAATGGATAAATGTAGGGGCGTGGATTGCGTCCTACCTCGGCTGGACAGTCATCCGTCTGGGTAGGGCTCTGTGGGGCCCAATGTGTTGTAAGTGTTTTATCCATGCCGTTCACTGTTTTTCTCTTATCATTTTAAGGTATGATCCACAAAATGAGGTAGGTCCACAGCTCCATTGGACCACACCAAAGAAAGCTGCACTGATAATGACACCCACCATTGAAACCTTTCTAAGGGCCAATGTGATGTTTTTTTTACCATCGATCTTATTCATAAGGTCATGTAGACATGGATGAAGTGAAAACACAAATATCAAGTTATCCAAAACTTCTCTAGTGCCCAAGAAGTTTTTAATGATGGACGTTCAATCCCCACGGTGTAGTCTACTCAAGCGTTGAACCAGCTTCATTTTTTAGTTTCGCATCTTAAATTAATATGAGAAAAGTGTTGAACCGCGTAGATAAAACACTTACATCATGGTGAGCCGTACGGTCTGCGTCCTAAATGTAGTGGATTTCTCACAAATGTTAGGCGGGCTACCTAACTTTTTATAATTTTCTGCGGTCGAACGCGCCGGCAACTTTTATCCATTCATTTGCCAGGTCATATCCATGTCAGGAGCAGGTAAGCGGATTGCGTACTAAGTAACTCAGTACACTAAACGTACTGAGTAAACTCTGTGAGGCATGTATTGTATCAACTCCGTACATTTACTTTATCATATAATTTAAGGCTTTAGACTAAAACTTAATCATATCCAAAGTTTAAGTGGTCCACATCACCTTAAATAGTGTGAATTAAAGTTTACCGTTGAAAAGTTCTAGGAGGCCCAATAAAGTGTTAGATCAAGATGGTATTTGTATTTTCCATTCATCCATGTCTGCGTGATCTTATGAATAGTTTGTTTGTCAAATAAACATCACTAGATGCTTTAGAAATATTTCAACAGTGAAAATCAATACTTCCACTGTTTTCTTTGATATGGTTTACTGAAGCTTTTAATATATTTCAGTTTTGGCTCAACTCTTAAAATGACCTGAAAAACATATGGCTGGTGTTGACAAACCACATGTATTCACAGTTGGTCTAATAAAGTTTACTTAGTACAATAAGAGCATACTAAGTAACTCAGTAGGCAATCCGATTTCCAGGAGCAGATAGACCGAGGATCGCCTGCCACCCCTACCCTGGAAAGTTTTCGTGGTCAGAAGTTAGATGGGCCCCACCTTAATGATTGCGAGAAATATAGCGTGTCCATTTGCATTATCAACTCGGGGCCTTTTTGGATTCATCGTAGAAGGTGTATTGTATTGTATCCTGCTAGTGTTTATGTATATATTCAATGTATTTTAGAATACATTTAAATTAATATGCCATTAATCAATATTTGGATTGAAGATTTTGGTTGGATAAGCATATAAATTCTTGTACTGATCAATGTTTGGATACGACATATTAGAGCTGCATACTATATATACATATAATATTGACATATAAGACATAAGGTTGCTTATGTTAGGACATTGCCAGCTTATGTAGGACATGAGGTGGGAAATGAGATAAATTTAAAACTCAAGTAGGTGGCATGACAAGAAACAGTGGGTACTGGACCCACCTTTGAAACATCTGTGGGGCCACAAAAGTTTTAGATGGGGCTCGCAGGTTTAGGTTTTCAGTTCATCCCACTGAGAAGTGAGAGTGACTATATTGAACATCAAGGTGTATTTGGTGGGCTTTTTATGAGTAGGATTTTCCTCAGCACCTTTTCCACTAGTATAGTCCATGTGTTCTTATATGCCAATTACTATTTACAACATGGATTGGGCACTACCCTGGCCTAGATCAGTGTTGGTATATACACAGCGTGACGTGATTTCATTGGACGGCAGACTGTTGCATAGATAGAGCCCAATTAAGTACATTCTAAACTGAACAACTTTGAAATATGCTTTTCATGGGCCTTTGTATAGACATCCCACTTGAAGCCGATAAGTTGATGAAGCTGAACCAAGTCAATGCCACCAAACCTAATCCAGAATCCTAACTGGGACCTCACCTGCCAAAGGAGAGAATTTCATGTGGCTCTAGTGGCACCTAGGGCACCGGCAGCCATGTGGTAGGCCTCATGCCTTGGAAGGGAGGCTTCCCATGTGCATGAGAGCTCACCTACCAAAGCAACAAGCTTCTTGTGGCTTTGATGGCACCTAGGATGCCGCCATGCAAATGGTAGCTCTTCTACCTTTATAGGGAGGTGTAATGCATGTGCGGTTCTCCTTTTATAAGGTCTAAGCATGTGGCAATGCAAAGTGACTTTGGTACACCACCAAACTTACAATCTCATCGTTGAATCTAATTCATGAGATCTTGCCATGTGGCAATTTCAAATTTATGCCATTCAAACTTTTTTCAACCCTAGACTTGTCAAGAATTACCAGAAAATCAGGCTTGAGGGGCTATAAATAGCCCCCTCCCATATTTATTTTAACACACATTTTCGTTTTAAAAAACACTCCATTTAAGGAGAAACATCCATTTTCTCCCCAACCTTAGCCATTCCATCCTTCCATCAAGAAGAGAAAAGAACAATAGGAAAGAGTTTAGCTCATGTCAACCTAGTTTAGCCGAAAGCCATATCCACCTAAGCCTCAATCTGAGTCACCCGATCTATGCCTTGTTATATTACCATCTATCCTACCATCCAACTCTTAGTCAACTATGCCTCATCTTTGCATAAGTGCAACAACTATTCCATTCTTAACCCAGTTGCTTACCCATTCATGGCATCGCATACATACCATTATGCACCTAATCGATCACGAGCATATGTTTTGTAGCTTGCCGTATAGTCGAATTATTCCTGTTATGGGGAAAATCAAAGCCCATATAGGATCCGAGTGTAGAAGCACCAAGCTGAGCCAACTAAGCACATGAGCGCCCGAGATAGTGTCCGTCCGATCTGAGGTGAATATCTCTGAAAAAGAACTAGCAGTGTGGAAATGCCTTCACTACAGGGCTGCAGGTCAGAACAGTTCCTCCAATTTGATCAGATATTGAGAGTTACATACTTTAAACCTCACGTACGAGCGGTCTACCCACAAACATCATTAATTACAATAAGTTCGATTTGGCGAGCAAATTGAACGTCATGCGCTGAGATCCGAAGCAAAGAGAGTCTTTACTTACAGATAGGTCCACCACTTCGGGGCGGGTCTGTAAGTTCGGCTCGGATCGAGAGGCTATTATCGATAATAGCAAATGCAGACGACCGCTGAGCGAGGCGACCCTAGGAAATCAATCCGAGCCAAGGCGATACATGCAATGTTCCATCTGCCAAATGCGGAAACTGCCGTAACCAAACGTGATCGGTTACTTCGCTCGCAGATACTCACTATCCACCTGATATGCTACATGATCCATGGATTGCGTTTGATATCTCCACGATCTGAGAATCGTGCTGATTGAGTAATTCATGCCGATAATGGTGGACCCAGACCTCCTATCAACGGATATAAATACAGTAAGACCTTATCGCTACAGGTACGCAATCTCAAGCACTCTCTCCTCTACTCCTTACTTAGACTCAGATTCCCTTGACCTGACTTAGGCATCGGAGGGTCTCCCGACTTATCCAGGGTCATCTTTGCTTGTTCTCACTGTGCAGGTCCAAGACGTGAATACTAACGTGTGGGAGTTGGAAGGGGAGGGCCGACCGGATTTGAACCTCAACAATTCCCATTAGAAACTATTATCGATTAGTTTATGCTTTGGCAAGTGAGAGAGTTACTACGGATTTATCCAGCCTAAGCTATACAACCTATCATAAGCGTTACATCTAACACCCATCACATACAATATCATATACATAACTTTTCGTACTACTCAACACCCAATTAATTCAAACATATGCTCTGTGACTCGTCGAGTTAATCGAATCTGTCCAAAAAATTAGATTGATTGGTTTATCGCATGATAAGTGAGAGAGTCAAGGTGGATATATCCAGCCTAGGCTACAACTTGTCATAAGTGTTGTAATTACCACAACATTGCACACACCTTGCATTATTAGTGAACAAGAACTAATCCTAATTGTTAATAATTCCCAAGATCTCGTGAAGTAGAGATCATACATTTGTACGAGTAGAATGGGTGCTTAACATCTTCACTCTCTGTAATCATGGTTCATTACTCATAATTTTTACTTGCAGATCAATGAGTTATCTTAGGATAGAGAATTCTCATATTCTTTATCCTAACGTTTCTACAGGGTCTACCCAATTGTGGAATTGGATTAATTAGTTAGTGGTGACTCCAATCAAATATAACTCTTTTACAAACACGCCTAATTAAATATCAGTCTGCCCGCATTAGCACGATCTGCCTACGGCCTAGTGTCCACACTTTGACAATAGTCCGCCATCCAATCAAATCCTACTACATCATAATTATATTAACTTCAATACAAGTCTCTTTATGCTAATTGCGGACTAGTGTTATACTTGAATGTAAATTGCATGGTGAGCCTACTATCATGGACATTCATGGTGGAATTGAATTACTTGGTAACCCCCAACAGCACTTAGCAATGTTCCGATCTTGTGAGATTTGTTGGGCCATGTGTAACTGTTAGAAATAGAATTTAATAGGACATGCACGGCTATAAACAATGGGCCCATTCAAAACATGTGTGGCAGCAGACTCATGGATGTAATAAGATTTGACTAAGGCATCTGCCTCCATAAGAGATAGGCCCATACAAAGCATGTTTAAAAGTTATCAGGTTGAGTACTACTCCACAACCTCGTCTCTCGCAGCAGCACCTACTTAATAATAGCAGGGTCACCAGGCAATCTGCATCAGCCATCAATGCATCAGGTCCTAGTCAGGTTGGGGGAGACCCATAGGACTCTTAATGGGCTGGGCTTATGTCTGCCAAAATAAGAATTTTGAATAGGCCTAGCCCAACGGCTCAACCTGAAACAATTCAAAATCCAAGCCGAGACCAACCAAAGACCGGCCACTTCACAGCCCTAGTTACCCTTATCCTATGTACCTGCCAAGTATATATACGGGGTCTTTGGAACCAGAGCAGATTAGGTGAGCCCTGAACTCACCCAAGATGGTACGGCCCTTACCGTGGGGCCCACCTTGATGTATATATTATATACCTAAGCTATCCATCCGTTTTGATAGATCATTTCATGGCATGAGCCCAAAAATAAAGAAGATCCAAATCTTAGGTGGATCATACTTATAGGAAATGTCTCTATAATGTTTATTTTCCATCCAACATGTTGATAAGGTCACATAAATTTGGATGATCCAAAAACAAATATGAGCTTGAACCAGAACTTTTTTATTGCCAAAGTAATGGTCAATCACCACTATTTCCTATGGTATGGTCCACCATAGAATTGAATTTGCTTCATTTTTGGGTTCATGCACTAAAATGATACGGAAAAATGAATGGATGGGGTGGACATAGAATACATACATCAAGGTGGGCCCCACGGCCACACGCGGTCTGAGTCAGGTCCGGGTCAAATAAGCTCCTTTTATTTTATTTTATTTTTATTTACACACGCACACACACTCCACACACTCACGCTAGTGGAATTTCACCACCTATGGGTACTCGAACCCTTGACGGGAAACCCAATGCATGGATTAGGTTTCACACGTATGACATACGTGCGTTACGTGTAGATGGAGTCTCTTACAAGCGTGTGACTCAGCAAACCCCTTCAACCGTTGGATTAATTTATATATTTTTAATTTCGCTATTAGATTAAATCTACCTGACCCAATTTTGAGTAGGTCGACCCGTACCAATTAGAGAGAGACCGATTCCTAATCGGGTCTAACCCAATTTATTTTTTGTGTGGGTCCATCGTTAGTGGATCTATACACGTACTCCTATCTTTTTTCTATGATATTCCAAGCCCGGCATCTTGAGATATCCCCCGTTGGTTCGGCACTAATCAAAAGTGCATTTGATTGGACAATCCTATTCATCCAATGAAATGGACCTATCACGAAATCTAAGCCATTGATTACTTTTATCTTCTACTCCCATTTTTACCCAACCGATTTGGTTCCAAACAGCGTAATTATTAGATTATGGCCCATTCGCTATTTGAAATATCAGATGAACGGTTCGGGTCTAGTCCGTTTAAGCCCAGTGTGTGAGAGGAAAAGTACTTTCCATGCCTCCCTACTGCCGTCTCGAATGGGCCACAAATGCAGAAGGAATGCTAGTCCTTTTTAATGAAAGGATATTCAGATATAAAAAGGACTGCCAGTCCTATCTAATGGTTGTCTGAGAGAGCGAGTAGGGGCCTAAACCCTGTAAATTAGGACGTGTTACAGAGCTCCTGTTACCCAAAACTTTAAATCTACTCCGTCCATCATTTTCGCCACCTCATGTTAAGATGATATCTAAAAATGATGCAAATCTAAAATTCAAGTGGGCCACATTACAGGAAACAATGGGGCCCACCAATAAAACCTTCCTGGAGCTCACCGTGATGTTTATACACCATCCAATCCGGTCTAAGATGATCCCGACTGGGGCGAAGGGAAAACACAAATATAAGCCTGATACAGAACTTCTCTAGCCCCAAAGAGATTTCAATGGTAGGCATTCAATCTCCAATATTTCTTGTGTTGTGGTCCACCTGAGCCTTAGATCTGCCTCATTTTTTGGGTTTTTGTCTTAACATAAGCTGGTGAAGCTAATGGATGGAGTGAATTTCACATGGACATTTACAGTCTGCATTGATAAATGACAGGCCCTGGCCGTCCCTTTTTCAACGGCCAATGGCATGAAGGCCATGGTCCACAGCAACTACCACCTTAGTGATAATCTTCCCTGTTGTTCTAAACAGCAAGTCACAACTTCAAACACATATTAGAAGCTTTTTTCCATTAAAAGAATGATAACAAATAATAGTACATGGAACAACAGCCTTTCAATCAATGAACAGTATACATAAAGCGACTCAAACTTTACAAAAGAAAAAAAAATTAAATCAAATAACCAAAGAATTACAATACAATTAACGAATTTAGCTTAGAGCAAGTTTGGGTTGCTTTGCGGCGGTCTGATCTGTGGAAAGCCGCCAAATGGATCTCCAAACGGATTGGGGGCGGGGGCCATCTGCGATTGAGGATGAGGACTATAATGCTGAGTTTGATACTGTGTTTGGTACTGTTGATGGTGTTCGTATGGTTGAGGCTGGTATGGCACCATGTGCTGTTGATAATATTGCTGCTGCTGCTGGGCCATCATGGCCATCTGCACGTTGGGCGGGGAAGCTACACTGTTCGACATGGAGAACGGGTCCCTCGGGTCGAACAAAGCCCTTGAGTCAAACAGATTAGTGCTTGCTGACACTCCGTACCCCACATTCATTTGCCTCCTCGCTTGCTCGTCCTCATACAGGCTGTCCAGCAAGAGCATGTTGAACCCACCAGCCTGGTGTTGGACCGATCCCATCAGAAACACAGTAGTGCATGCTCAAGTGATGGCAAATAAAAAACAAATGGCAGTTGCCGCATTGTAAAGGAGAAATGAGTAATTGGTTCATATAGGACCCACTAATATGAGATAACCAAGGTTCAGGTATGAATGGCTAATCTTTTCTGGTTGTTACAATGCATTGATGATGATAGGATGATGATGAAATGGCCGAGAAATAACATCACAAACTAGAAGCGAACAAAGCAGCTAGAGAACACAACACGAACCAATTTGCTTTCAGTCAAGTGGCTGCTATTACTACTGGGAGTCGTGACAAGTGCTAGCTCCCATCCTGTCCCGCTCCCCATCAATTCATCAATCGTCGAGGACTTTGAATCATTCCCTGTATGATTTTTCAAAGATGAAATTTTGGTAAAAGATAATTGGAAAATGCCACATCTGTAAAATATATGAAAGATAAGACAGCTCCTTTGATTAGTGAAAAGATAGGCAGTGAAGCCCAGATCCTGTGAATCCCTGCTAGTTCTGTGGGCGTGCCTGACTTCCATACATGTGGGTCCATGGTTTGGTGATCTAAATCAATTGGCGGTTGTAAGATCCCCAACACTTCAATATAGTGGCCTACAAATAGACAGTTAAGAAAAGTCTCATTAAAGAGAAGGAAGGCCAAGACTTGAAGGCTTGGGATCAATATTTCTGGGAGATCTTTAGGGTATCCCCAATTCACATGGTGTCCCATCATACTGACAGTTTGGAACACCAAAACTATGGGGCACACATACATGGAGTCCGGCGGATCAAACTGTATGTTTGCTGATAAGCAAGACCCTATAATTCTTCAACACCAATACCAATCAAACAATAAAGAGGAAATAAACAAACATAGCATTGGATATAGCATTTTACTTGGCCCAAAAATCTACATGTAACATTCATAATCCCAAAAAAATCTTCCCCATGAGATGATCCATACCATCTGGCTGCTCATCCATTTTCATCGGATGATTGGAAACATCTGATCCAGGTGATTTAAGGCATGGCCCATTCCATGATGTTCACACACCGGATCAAGGGATTAGGTTACTGGAAGGTGGGTCCCACTCTTGGTTGAACAAAAGGATGCAGTTTCTTTCCATCAAGAATGATCATAAAATACCCAATCATATAAATCAAGCATTAGCTATGGAACCTACCTGCTGGAACTATGGCTAGAGCCAACGCATTGCTTTCCTCGAGTCTAGCCGCATCGGGATTTGTTTCATTCAGACCCTGCAAAAGAAGTGTTGGATATATCTAAGAGACTGCAGCTCAACTGTGACAGATAATTAATGTCACCTGTAAGAACTCACCAACAGATCTCCAATGTCTATGATTGGCAGCAGTTCAGGTGCAGCCTCAACTTCAGGCTGAGGGGGTTCTTCTGTCACAATGGCAGGTGTTTGATCAACTTCCACAACAGGTTCGGGTGGGGGAGCTTCTTGCGGCTTGCAAGCCAATTGGTTTGTCTCTTGACTCTCCTGCTTTAAGAAAGGACCAAATCAAGACATCCCTGGTATAAAGAACCACAACCATATGGGCCATAAGGCATGCAAATGACCAAGTTCATAAGACAATGGTTGGGCTATACTACAATTTGCATTTTCCACTGTTTCATAAATGGAGCTAACTCATCCACCGTACATGTATCATATGAGTACTTTCAACCCAGACTCTCCAAATTCTGGCTCCCATAGCAGATGGATCCTAACCACCCAATCGATGCGTGTTAGATCATCATCATCATCATCTAATCTTATCACAATTAATTGGGGTTGGCTACATGAATCCCGTTATGCCATTCCACTCTATCAAGGGCCATGAGATAGCGGATTAAAAGAAAATGGCCATCCATCCAAATTCACGACAATATCAGATGGCGTAAGATCACCTGATAGTGTGATTTTCAAGACATGCTCCACCCACAATGGACCCATGCTTTGGCTGGTCTGTATTGACTTATGTGAATGCAGCATCTACATGGATAAGTCACGAACATTTAAGACATGGTGGAGAAGGCATATAGTAGTATGGCCATTTAAACCTTTTTGTGCTGCATAAAGATGGCAGGAGAAAAATATGTTGTCCAAGGCCAAAGCAGCATATCATGATATGTTCATTGAAAATTTGAAATCCAAACCATTTCGCCAAAAAGAAAAAGAAAAGAAAAGGGAAAAAAAAAAAAAAACAGATATTAAAAATCTAAGATGAATGCCCCATCTAGTGGGAATTGAGGGCTTGAATCCCAACTCTCCCAATTTCAGAAAACTAGCAAAATGCATACCATGAATTTGAGTGTACTCACCACCATCATATTTGAACCAGAACCTGGCCGAGGTGCTTCTTTTATGTATTCTTCCATTGTTGCAAGAAATGAAGGAGGTGGCTGTATGACAAGGTAGATAATTGAAGGACCACCATGAATCATCAAAACACAGGAAGGAGTAAAACAATCAAAAGAAAATTCTTGTCCACATTAGCTTGATTTTGAATAAGAAAGTACCAATCTCAGGGTTGGGAACTGGAAATTCCTAGCGAGGTCCAAGCCTTTGCAGAACTCGTAAAAATCGGCAAGACTTTCTGCCTGTTGGAAGAGTGAGCAAATTAAACAAAAAAAAATCTCTAAGTAAAGACAGGTGAGCCATTCCTCAAGTAGTTCCAATGACAATTCTTCCACCGAGCATCACTTTTGTGCAGCAATGAGAATTTGATATGGAAGTAAAATGGAAAGAAACCTGTTGGCCAGCTCTTTTGTAAATATTAAGGGCTTTGATGGCATCATATCTTGACATATCAAAGAACTGTGTTAACGTACAAAAATCACCATTAAGTAAATAAGATGCATAAATATTACCCACTAAGAGGCAGGGAATGCTCCTTTCTTTAAGAAAAATAAATAATCTTTTTTTTTTTGTTGAAATCAACATACCAAATCCACAAGATTGATGATGCCATCATTGACGGCACAATAGATTTTAAAGCTCTCTTTCAATACCTGCATAACCAAGATAGAAAAACTAATGCGTTACATCTGTTAGTAAAAATTGGTTTTGACATAAAAATGGCACAAAAAATCATAAAAAAAAATGCACAATGAGTGCCTAAATGGGTTTCTTTTGTAACTCAGAATAAGAAGGGAAGAAAAGGCAGCAAGACTTGAGCTCCGACATATCCACTTAATCGTTGATGCAAAATTTTACTTTCTGAGGTAAAATTTATAGTTGTAAAATAATTGACTATATCCTTCTACAAAAATAATGATTTTTTTTCTTCAAAATAAAATACAAAATCCATCAAGGAAATGGTAAGATGATCCAAGACATGTAGGCCTATCAACTCCGTCTATGGAAGTCATGTCATGAAATTCCAAACCCACTTGACTATAAGAACCAAGAACAGAACATCCAGGCCTAGCGATTACATCCAGAGAGTATATTAAAGATTTAGCATGAAAAGAAGGGGAGAAACTATATGATTCCGGGCATGAAGTATAGTCAGGTTTTCAGTTTGTAGAAGTGACCCATGGTTTAGCGGTTCAGATCGTTGGTCCAATGTGACTCGCTGTGGATGGATCATAATGCTGCAAAAATCCCTCAGGTTGGAAGATCCTACCCATTGATCTTGAACCTTTTCTCCAGTTAAATGTGGACAAGTACTGTATTTCTCATTTAACTGCCTATTTTCATAATGCAAATTGAAAGGTTAGCATTGTCCTATTGAGAAGATTTCTTGAGCATGGTCTATCGACTCTATCTACTGTGTGGCCCAACAGGCCAGTGAGTGTAAATCATTGGGTCAGGAATTACATAATTCCTCAAAGAAGGAACAGAGGAATGACTTTGTGGAAGCCCAAATTTACCCGGCCATGTCACGAGTCTTGAGTCTTGGATATGGCAGAAAGGCAAGTCATTTGCATCAACATCAGGTAGTCATACAGGGAAATCAAGAAAAACAAGGTTTATTATTATTATTATTTAAAGATTGTCATGCTTTGTGTGGATTGAATTGAATTGGCCCCTTAGATCTATACATCTGAGCCGTCCATTCCGTTGTCTCTTAATGGTATCGGACCCCAAGACTAACGCATTTTTTAAACCAAGCTACGGGACCAACAAATTTTATTTTAACAGATTCATGATATTCACATGCAGTTTTCCCTTCCCACACCGCCAATTTTCCAATTCCAGACTCTACTACTGGAAACTTTGTAGGTGTAAGAAAGAACTAGACAAAAGCATCAATGGCCATTACAAGCCAAGATTTTCTTCAAAAATTCAGGTCCAAACTAATAGAAAAATATCAATAAAGTTGCAATCACTCGTATAGAACTTTTCATCTACCATGGTAAAGCAAATTCTATGCAGCACTGAATAAAATAACACACTTCTAGTAATATGGTTGCATAAATGGAAATAAAGCAAGCATATGCATACCAGGGCTAATGCATACTGTATAAGATAGTTATAGAAAGCTCCTCCTTCAGGCTGCAAAAGGCACAAAGGAAAATTGAGAGACCTGATTTGAAGAACAAGGTATCTAATTTGACAGAAAGCTAACACTGGAAGCCATGACATGTAGAGTTCTGCATGCTGATTGTTAAGCCAGAAAGATCAAACTAAAATGAAGATCTACCTGACAGCCAATAAGGCGGTATAGTAGCTGCTGAAAAGCAGGCAACTGCTCCAACAGCTCAGCAGAACCCATATCCCTTGTTCTACAATGCCCCTGTAAAAGAAAGAAAGATCAACATCTGCCATTACAGAATCCTAATAATACCTGGGCAATGCTGGTAAATGAAGGAGATTAAAACACCTTGGGTGCCCCATGTGCAGTTTTCAGCAAACGCTCAGCTTCAATATCGTACTTTAAAACCCTGAAACACTCGAGCCGTTCCTCTAGGAAGAGTGCATATGTGCGAACCCATGCAGAGCAATCCCAAGCTGCAGGGAGAAAAATCTAAGTCATTTGAGATAATAAATCCAGATTTGCATGTCCAAATCAAACTACTATGATGAAAGAATTTTCTGGGACATAACATTGGGCCGGCAGGGTTTACCGAGAGGACTTGAGTCATCCTTGAAATTCGACAATTGCAGAATATTTCCTCTCTGAGAGTAGTTTAGCAGCTCCTCTCTGAAGGTAGGATCACCCTCTCTCAACGTCCTGTGGATAACTATCAACACTTTCAATGCAACCTGTAGAATTGCATCAGTGAGAAGAATGATTATCATGTTAAACAGAAACAACAAATGGATCAATGTAGAAGATTAAGACATCAGTTACTTGGCACCCAACTTTAAATTCTGACCATATTATTATTGTTCACTTCTCAAATTGATATTGATCTTGGGGCCCATGAATTCTGCAGAAATCCATGCTAACAATATCCATCTAAAAGAATCCATGCAACAGTAGTCTGTGGGTACAGATGTGGAGACCACAAATTCTGTTGCATATGCATGCCTTGCTAATTCGAGTGCTAAAAGAAAGGGAAATCCAAAACCAATAGACTAGCTTACTGACACTTAACTATTTATACCATGGAATGAAACGTGCTTTGTAGCTATTTATAGCATGAAATGGAACCTCGTTCGTTATGGAGAAAATAGTTTAGCTCTGAATAGACGGATCTTACTAGAGTTTAACTTACTGACACTTAGCTATTTATGGCATGAAATAGAACCTTCTTTATGGAGAAAATAGTTTGGCGCAGAAAAGACAGATCTTACAAGAGTTTATATTTTAGATCCTGAAGTAGTTTTAGATCATCTCAAAAAGACAAATCTTACTAGAGTTTAGGTTTCAGACCCTGAAGTAGTTTTAGAACATTTCATTCATCTTTTTCTTTTATTTTCTTTTCTTTTCTTTCAGTGACTATTTCACGAGAGTATAGGTTTCTCTTCCAGACTTCATTTTCCTTGATATCCATGAAAGGATAGAATTTTAAGATCGCACTAGTGTCCGTGAACAATTATGACTGTGATAAAGGGAAGAACTGCCTTGTAGTTCTGCAGAAGGCTATTTGTGCCTCAGCTGTAAGATGATTGGGAGTAAGTCTTTCAGCATAGTAAGGAGCCACCCAACAGCTGGCCATGTGGATGTCCCCTCAAAATGGTGGTTTTAAACCTTAATTTTTTATGTGGCTATTGAAGAAATCCTAGGCAGTTTATGCTGGGACCTGGGAGGAAGGTTCGAACTATCAGAACATTATCATATTATACTGGAAATGGAGCAAGACATATTCAACTAGCAGTATGATACAAATGTATGTCTCATGATACAGATACGTATCAAGAAGTATCTTTTGTATTGATTTGTACATTGATACATTCAGATACAAACACATCGTATCTTTGGTATCAGTTTGCATGTTGATACATTCAGTTACAGTGGTAAATTCATACAGTGTTATGATTCATTCAAATGTCACATGGTATTTTAATCCTTGCAGAGGAGAAGTGCTTTTTTTTTTATGAGAATGGTGTTGTCATGATTTCTTATGTGGGCTTTATGCTTAGATAGGGCCAAACATAAGCAACCACCCTTTTATACATTGAAATCCATGGAGTCTCTTACCAATTTTCTAGTTACCTCATACGCCACACAACCCTTTACAAGTTAAAAAAGCACAGAAAACTGAAATCTTAATAAAGAGAAAAGTATGGTGGAGATTTTAACTTTGTTGCTCAATGAAAAAATCAAATATACACCAAACAATTTGGGCCTCATAGTCAGCATGGATTCCTTCAATCGGTAATAAAAAATAATGAATTGCTTGGAAAAGGTTAAAACACATACTATCCAATTACGAGTCTTAGACAATCTCCTTGAAAGAGCATGTATGCAATAAGCTACATCGGCACGTGGACGAACGACAGATGTCGAGGTAAATATCTCTGAAAGAAAGAATAAGCCATGTATGAACAATCTATGAATCAAAGAATTAAATAAAATTAAGCAAATAAAACCCAATAAAAGATTGCATATTGCCAAAGAAAATAAGGTCTCTCCACTTTGCAGCATCCATCCAGTGATGCAGGCTGGACTTGGGAGTGCCACAAACAATATAATAACAGGTCCAAAAAAGGAACCCAAGATGATGGTGACGTGGTTTTATGGTTATATAGATGTGTGCCTCAAAAGGCATGTATGCTGCATTCATGAGGATAGAATTATATTTCCGTCACCTATGAAGATTGAACATGACTCTGATTGATAAATTGACACTGTTGGATAGCTTATCATGTCGCCTTTCCGAAAGGGCCAAAGATATGCAATTCGGACATGAATTGAGGAAGTTATAATAAAATTACTGATAGGGTATCCGGTTATGACAAAATTTAGGGATTATGCTAGTGATGTCACCATGTACGATCCAATAAGAGTCAGATTACTAGTCCATGGTTTAGAAAAAGATTTCCATGTTGGGTCCTAGAGTATAAACTAACCATGATTCGATTAATTGTTTGGTCAAATCAGAGTTAGTCAAAGTTAGGCAAACTGATAGTTGGAATGGTGGAGCCACAACACTTCTCTTCCAAACTGATAATTGTCTTCCAAACAGACATTTGACAAGAACATATAAACAATGGTCCAGATACAATGCAAAATAGAGTTCAGTGGTCGGATGGACAAGCTTTTTTGATGCTTTGTTGATCCATAACCCATCCATGGTGGGCCTGCGAAACGAGTGATCTAGATTGCTGAATGGTGGCCCCCCTGCCAAATTTCACCCGAGCAAAAAATGCAAGTAATTCAGGCTGACAATTGTATCCAGTGTTCGAATTATCTCTGAAATTATCAAAATATCTCCGATATTATCTTTATCTCCAACTCAGGGATACCGATAACATTGGCAGAGATACCTATAACACTGGAAGTATCAGAAATTCCAGGTATTAGCAGTGTATCGCTAAGTATCACCAACGTATCAATATCGCTAGTGTAATTGCCAATATTTTCAACTATGTAAATTCCAGGTGTCGCTTGTATTGCCAATGCATCAATATCGCCAATGTATCGCCAATATTTTCCACTATGTAAATTCTAGGTAATGCTTGTATCATAAGTGTATAGACAATATTTCACTACTATCACCAATGTATTGATATCATCAAAATTTTGTTTAGTAGAAAAAAAATTATTTCAATTTTTTTCATGGGCACATAGTTGTATGTAGTGTTCAATTTGTCATTGATAATATTGATAATATGTCGATATTATCGATATCGCAACATACATGATATTGAGACCACAATCTTTCATTTTCTTTCCAATTGTTGATGATTTTTTAGTGAAATATCATGTGTTGTTGACATTTTGCAATATCGATAGATGTTCGGATGGAAGGTTGGATGGTTAAATAGGTCGGATGAGATGGTTGGACTGATTTCTTATAACAACACATGCTTTCAAGGCCCATTAAATGGAAACTTGTTATGTATGCATTCTTTTTGCAAATTTTTTATTTCTAAAGATGCAAATATGTACATTTTAACATCTCTTGAAGTTTCGCTGAAAATTCCACCGTTTTCCTCATGTTTCCTCGCATTTCCGGTTATCAGCATTATTATCGGCGATATCAATATTGTTTCTGTATCCCTGGGCAACGAAACTTGTAGCGATACCAATATTCGAACGCTGATTGTATCTCAACAAAACAAAACAGCGTCTTTGGTTCAGCCCTGAAACTGTAAAAATGGGGCCACCTTCAGCATTCCATACCATTCATCTGGGGGGCCCTACTCCAGAAGTGCAATGCTCCAAAAGTCTTCTGCTTTTCACGGGCTGCAAATGGACGGTTTAGCCAACGGACCACATCCTACAAGGAAAGATCAAACGCCCATATAGGCAAGGTCCACCAATTCGGAAGATTTTCAGGGAACAAGCATTTATGACGAGCCCCACCAACGAACATCCTAGGACACAGAAATGCAGGCGGCCGGTACCTCTGCCGGCCGAACAAAAGGCGCCATTCAATTCAGGCCAAAATCACATAGCACCTCTCAAATATTAACAGAAATTGAAGGATTGATCCACAAAGGCACGTGTTTCTACACAGACCCTTGTCTCTCCCAATCAAATTCAATTGAAATTCAGGAAAAAAACAAAAAATCAACGAAACGAGAATAAAAAATCTCATCCAAAATGGGATTGGAAACTGCTTACTTCTCACGTATCGTTCTTTAGGCGGACATTCGGAGTGATTCGTGGCCTTCACAATCGCAATATCCAAATCCTTCCATTTAAAAAAACAAGAAAAATAGAAAAATGAAATGCAATTCCGTGAAATCGAAGAAGAGAATTCTCAATAAAAAACAAACCAGAATAAAAAATTAAAAGATATATATATATATATATATATATATATATATATATATAGAGAGAGAGAGAGAGAGAGAGAGAGAGAGAGAGAGAGAGAGAGAGAGAGAATCAGACCTTGAATTCGCTATTGACTTTGGCGAGGCCGACTTGGGTGGAATCTTTGAGAGCTCCGTAGGCCTTTCGCCAGCTCTCCATTTCTCAGAAGAACGAAGCCCTAATCCTAGTTCTCCCTGCCCTCTGTTTTTTTAGGGGGGTGAAAGAGAAGGAGAGGAGGAAGAGAAGGAGAGAGAGAGAGATGGAGGGAGATGTTCTGATTATCCTAACCGTTTGTTTTTTGCATTTCCATAGCGATGACCTTCTCTTGCGCGCGTTTTCAAAGGTTCCAAGGATAGTTTGGTAATTTCATATGGGGAACACTAACGAACACACATTCAAATGGAAAATGCTAACAAAAGAATATTCCCAACACACACGTGCGTGATCCAACGGCACGCGAGTTTCGTGTAACAACCTGATACACGAAGCTATGTCCGTTTGACATACACGTGTGTTCAATCCCCACTGTTTCTTTTAATGTGGCCCACCGTCAGTTTTGATAAGATGGAGAACTGATAGACAGAATGGTATACACGCAGGCATCATGGTGGGCGCATACAGTTTTGTGTTGCAGAAGCTCCTATTGACTGTGTAAAAATAGGTTCTTAGGGCTCAACCCATTTCCAATCCAGCGTGATCTGTACCACACACTACCCACTTCGGTGATTCTATGAGGCCCACCATGAGTTATTTGTTATATCCAAACCGTCCGTCCATTTGGTGAGATCGGTGTAAGGCTTGAGCCAAAAAATATATAATAGATTCAGAGATCAAGTAGACCACACTGCAGACAACAGTGGGAGATTGAACATCTGCCGTTGAAACCTTCGTAGGGTCGCAGAAGAATTGGATCAATCTGATATTTGTTTTTTCTCGTCATCCATGTCTTTGCGAACTCATGAACAGATTGAATGGAAAACCAATATCATGGTGGGCCCCACGAGTACTTTAATAGTGAGAATTATTGTCCCTCTACTATTTGTGGTGTGGTCCATTTATGAATTATAATTATGGACCAGGCAACAAATAGATGGCCGGCGCGTTTATAATAAATAAATTAGTGTGGGGTCCACATAATTTTAATATACTTACCTTAAATAGTATATTTTGGGACTCGAGGACCACGCTTCATTGACATGCTACCGGAGTCCACGGAGTGCGGTACATCAGCCAATATTCAGGCACAAGAATAAAAATGAAGCGGACCTTATTCCGGAGACCACATCACAGGAATATCGATTAACAAGACAAAAGTTTTGTTAATAAGTTTTAGATGAAGCTGATATTTGTTTTTGTCCTTCACTCATGCTTACGTGACCCTATCAATAGTAGAGCGAGAGCTGGAAGGACCCGACTCGACCGAGTAGATACGACTTGATCAACTTGGTCAAACTTGACTCGAGTTAAACCGAAAGCTAGTGTCAGGTTCGGATCGAGTAGACCGACTTTTATTCAAATCTCGACTAAGTCAAGTTCGGGTTGCATAGTAATCCGATCTGACCCAGTATAAAATTCAATTTGGTCGGATCGGATTCGATCCGATCCAAAACCTGACTTGGATTAGAATCGGGTACTATATATACAAAACTTAAAAAAATAATAAAAAATTTACTCGTTCCCCTCTGTACCCTAACTCTAGCAGCTGGCCACCGCACCCAACCCGATCTCAATGTCCCCTACTCCGGCACTTGTTCGGCTTCGAGCTCTCTCTCTCTCTCTCTCTCTCTCTCTCTCTCTCTCTCTCTCTCTCTCTCTCTCTCTCCTCTACTCGTCTGCACAACAGCTGAGCAACACGTCTAGCTTTGAGCTTCCTCTCCTCCGCCTTTCTCTCTCCCCTCCACTCATCCACACGGCGGCACTGGTCTGGCCACCCAGCCCATTCTCGAGCTTAATTTTTTAGGTATTTATTTATTTATTATTATTTTAATTAAAAAATGGATGGCTTTGATCGACCTGGCCCACTGTGTTGCATCCAGGCTGATCCGAATCATACCCAACTCAATCTGACTCGGTTTCTCTAACTGAGTTGAAGACGGCTGGGTCAGCCCACCCAAGAAATCGGTTTGGATAGAGTTAGGCCCATTGGATTCAGTCCCGAGTCAAAACGAGTTTGAATCAAGGTTTTCACAATACCAGATCACAAATTGAGTTCGACCCAACTTCGTCCGACTCAACTCGATGCCCACCTCTTATCAATACTTTAAAAGTCAAATAAACATGACAATGGTCCTTAGAAAAAATTTAATGGCAAGATTTTCAATTATCATTGTTTCATATGATATAGTCCAATTGAAATTTGGATTTGCTTCATTTTTAGACTTATGTCCTAAAATGAAATGGCAAAAAGAATGAATGTTGTGGATCAAGCTGCGCCACACGTAATCCACTTTCAACATCGAGTCTCCGTTTTAGTCCCCAAGATAATGCGGACCTTACCCTACGCCCACCTTCTTCTACTATTCTATATCAACGCCGTTCATCTGTTTTTCCCTATCATTTTAGGGCATGATCCCAAAAAATGAAGAAGATAAAAAATTCACATGGACCATACTACAGGAAACAGTAGGGATTGAACACCCTGCAATTAAAAATTTCTTATGCGCATCTTAATGTTTCCCTAGCTTTTACTTGCCATCAAATCCACTGATAAGGTCCATCAAAACCACTGATAAGGTCACATAAGCTCGGATGAAGGAAAAAAACAAATATCAGATTGATTCTGGCTCATTAGTAGTCAATCACCACTTTTCCTGTGTATGACGTACTGGATTTCATATATACAACATGGTAGGGGCCACAGAGCAGACGTGGATTGGCTGTGCCCAAGTTCCTGTGGTTGTATGCTATGTGGGGCCTACAGAGATTCCTGAGAAAAATCCACTCGGTCCATCAGTTTTGCAGGACCACAATAGACAGAAATTTAAAAAACAGGAAAATCCAAAACTAAAATGGGCCACACCCAACGAAAGAGTGGAAACAGAAACGTCCACCGGTGAAACCTTCCTGGAGCCAACCGTGATGTTTATATGCCATCCAACCGTTCAAATATTTATTACCACTCAGATAAACTGTAGTTACAAATAGCATCCATGTGCAAATCTTCTTTGCCCCCACAATTTTCAGTGGTGGGCATTCAATCCCCTTTTTTGTGTGGTATGGCCCATATTAGTTTTGGATCTATCTGATTTTTAGCTTCCTGTCTAATTGTGGCCTTATGAAACTGACGGACGGAGTGGATTTATCGTAGGAATCTCTGTGGGCCCCATATGGCTTCCAACGCTATCAACTTCATGTGGCGGCTGGGGTACAGGCAATCCCCGTCCAGGAGAAAAGGGAAACCGCGGATTGGCTACTGCCCCTGCCACCGGCTATTGGCTGGTGGTCGGTGCTATGTGGGGCCCAACATGATGTATGTGTTTCATCCATGCCGTCCATCTATTTTTTTCATATTATTTCAAGGCATGAGTCCAAAAAATAGATATATCAATATCTCAAGTGGATCACATTACGGGAAAGAGCATTGAATGAGCGTCGACCATTAAAAACCTTCTGGGGCCCATAAAAGTTTTGGATCAAGCTGATATTTGTTTTTTCCCTTCATCTGGGCATGCATGACCTAATCAACAGATTGAATGTTAAATAAACAGTACAGCGGATCGTAAGAGAATTTTAATGGTGGATATCCATTCACTATTGTTTTCCTGTGGTGTGGTCCGCATAACATTTATATCCTTCTCATTTTTTGGTAAAATCTGTGCAATGATATGTAAAAATGGAAGAACGGAATAGATGAAACACATACATCATGGTGGGGCCCACAGAGCACCGACCACCAACCACCGGGCTGCCACTCCGTTCCCGATTAAAAGCACCCCCCTCGCCGATGGCTGATGTTCAATGCTCCGTGGACTCCGTGGCCCCACCATGAGATGAAGTATGAAATGAGGTATATCCTAATCTTAAGTGGACCATATTATAGGAAACAATGTTGAATGATTAAAAACTTATGCGGGGTTATAAAACTTTTCGATCAAGCTGATATTTGTTTCTTCACTTTATCCGATCTGTATGACCTAATTAATAGATTGGATGTCAAATAAACAGTACTGTGGTTCTTAGGAGGGTTTTAATGGTGGATATTCATCGCTGTTGTTTTCTTGTGATGCGGTCCACCTGAGATTTATATCCCTCTCATTTTTGGAATAAAAATCTAAAATAATCCGTGAAAATGGATGAACGGAATGGATGAAACACATACATCATGGTGGGTCCCACAGAGCACAAACCACCAGCCACCGGGTTAATGGCAGGGGAAGTAGCCAATCCATTCTCCTTGCTTTAGGGACCCATAAACCAACATATTGTACGTGTGAAATCCAGTCCGTCCATCAGGTCAGCCATCATGTCCAATCACCTAATGTTATCAGGCTGCTTTTAGTAACTTCCCTCCATCCTTGTAATCCACTGTCCACACCTGATGAACGGGTTTGACTGTTGCAAACCTATTCTCCCTGTTGTCCCGTTGTATCCGGTGCAATTTTTCACACACGTGCTGAGCGTGCGGTGGGACGCGGTTTGGTACTACTCGGCCTGTTCTGAGTTTGGGACAGGCTGGGGTTCTGATGGGCCACTGTGATGTATGGATTTATCCATACCGTCCATCGATTTTTCCAGATCACTTTCGGACGAGTGACCAAAACTTAGGGAAATGTAAGGCTTAAATGGACTACAAAGTAGAGATTAAACACCTACGGTTGAAATTTTATTAGTGTCACATAAGTTTTGAATCAAGCTGATATTTTTATTTTTCCATCATCTAAATCTATATTACCTTATGAGTAGATTGGATAGCAAATCAACATCACAATAGGCTCTAGAAGTATATCCATAGGTGTCATTATCACAGCTACTTTTGCTTCTTGTCTCGTGTACCACTGTAGCCTTTGTTCTGTCTTATTTTTGGGCTCGTAGCTTAAAATATCGAAGAAAAAAAATAAACGGACAGTGCAGAAAAAGTCCATACATCATGTTAGCCCCTCAAAACCCAAACTTATCTTGAGTTCCGAATCTCATTTCTTTCTTTCTCCCTAAACCTGCTCATCCTTTTGTCTGCATAAAATGGAAAGAAGAGGATAACCATATGTGCCAAAACTATATTTTAAATACGTCAATACTCTAAAATTCTACAAAATCATTAGAAAACAATATAAAATTGATGATGTAGGATCTACATAGTATGTTGTGTGAGAAAATATTTCAAATAAAAAATGATTGAAGAGAAACGTTTTTTGGTCCCAAGTGCACGAGTTGCATTGTACAATTCATTAAATATTGTTTAGCATATTCGAATAGATGAATAATACCGAGCAGCTGTTACTATAGAAAAGCAGTCATCACCTTGTAAAAGTCATGAATTAAAGACAAAACGAAGGAATTAGAAATAATTTCTAAGGTAAATATGATAAAGACAGACAAAGAAAAACCTCAACCTAGCAAACCTAATCACCTAGCTTCTAAAAAGAAAAATACAAAAACTAAATCCAAAAACCTAAATGAAGGGCGATGGCTAACATGCTTAGGGTATTACCATCACAAAAGCCACTAGTCATCAACAGCCTTAGCCTAAAATAATAATAGTCATTTTGATTTATTTTTTCTCAGACGCATCCTCACATGCAGACTTGAATCCATGATATTAATGTTCAAATACACTATCACTTAGAGTGGATTAGGTGTTACCTGAGTAATATCTCTAGTTGGTGCCCCTACCATGGAGCCTACCTTTATAATGTGTTGTATATCCACGTCCATCAGCCCTCTTTAGGATGTGGTCCTAAAAATTGAGCAGATCCAAATCTCAGGGTGGACCCACCACAAGAAGCAATGGTGAATTGGTGATTGAACACACGCCCACTATTAAAAACTTTCCAAAGATCTTGTGTAATGTTTATTTGCCGTCAAAGTCAACTAGACTTGGATGAAAGGAAAACACAAAATTTTGATAACTTTTTTGACCTACAAAATATCTTTAATGTTCATTCACCACCTTTTCCAATGGTGTGGTCTACTAAAAATTTAGGTCAGCTTATCAGCTTAAGTTTCCTAAAATTAACATAACTTTTTACCCTGCTTCACCACTTTTTCCAATGGTGTGGTGTCCTAAAATTATCTGAAAATGGTCCACTAGATATTTAGGTCCACTTTATTTGTTAGCTTGTTAGCACACCCACTCTTAGATCACACTTCACTGTTAGCCACCCCCACTAGGGAAACGATACCAAGACCTCAGTGTTGAATTGAGGTATCTTTCACACAGTCTACCACTTGAGCCATGGATCTGGGTGTAGATTTGGGTCTACTTAAGTTTTGGGATATGGTCTTAAAATTATCTTTTAAAACAACCACAATAAAACTCTTGTTAATGTACCACTTAGGCATGAGTAACGATCTAACATCTACTCATACTTACTTTGATTATGAACCTATTCAAGACATTAGAACTTAATGTGATCGAAAAACTCATTACCTAGCCCATTGCAACTCCTAGATAGGGGCCCGTTCATCTCTTTAGCCCAATGGTTGAACGTTCCCAAGAGTTCGCACAGAGCATACTCGCTTTCAGCTTGTACTTGGGTGATCCCCAAAAAACATTGATTTTAATGGAACTCGCCCTGGATGGCCCAGCAAATAAATTCCCCCCAAATAGGAAGACTTTAACCGTTGATTTGGCATTTTCTCCGTTGGGTATGAGCCACTGGTGTATTTTCTCATAACCTTCTGGTTTTTTGGGTCAGCTACTGAAGGATTAGAGTACTTCCGTTGGTTTTTTTTTTTTTTACCGAGTATACCAAACAGAGGGGGACCCATCATACCAATGGTTTTGATCACTGAATGATGGGCCCCATACAATTAAGTCCAACTAAACGGTCCAGATTATTCGGACCACACCCATTTGATTATCTGTATATCTGATCAGTGGACATTTTGGTGGCACAATGAAAACTAGCCAAAGGTTTTGAAATCAACGGAGTTGTTTGTAAGATTGCTCAATTACTTTTATATGCGACGATACCCTATCTATAGTGGGCCCCACATTTGGACGGCTTGATTATGTACATTATTCCACGTGTATGGTTTGTGAGTGCCTACGTGTCACATTCTGCCAGAGTGCGAAGTTAACTCACCTTTCTACCGTTGGACTCGATTTCGGCAGTGAACCCCTCCAGTACCCACTTCGGTGCTGGAAAATCTTTGTGGCCCCCCCCATGATCCATGCGTTTTATCGACTCCGTCTATCCATTTTTCCAGATCATTTAAGGGAGCTGTAAAAAAAATGAGATATATACAATTCTCAAGTAGACCACACCATAAGAAACAGTGGTGATCGACCGCCTAAAAATTAAATTCATACGCCTCATCTGGATCGCTCATATAATATGACTGGGCCCGGAGTAACAGGTATGTTAAAACTGTATAAACGGTCCAGATCTCAAATATGACCCATGGATCTGATCCGTAACCAAGATCTATTGATACGATTGTATCCTATCCTCGTCTTATAAATGGACGGTCGTAAGGAACATTCACACAGTCCGCATCGAATGGGAAATCTCCCAGACTGTAAGATCCTAGCCACCAATTCTGAGACTTTGTTTTTAGTTGGATGTGGGCCGTTTGTTTATATCTTCTTAACCACTAACTTGTACCAAAAAATTGAAAATTTAGATTATGGGCTTGGACCGTCCATATAGGACGCAACAGACCAGTGGTCTGGATCGCTGAAGCACTGGCCCCACTCATCTCAATTCGAAGACGAGCATACACCTTGCAATCCATCCACAGCCCCACCAATCTATGATGCAAAAATCACACAGACTACTATGCCCAATCATTCTCAGAGCACTGTAAGTTTCGGTGCTCCTAGTTGCATCGGACGCAGGTGAGGTAGGGGTAACAGCTTAGTGGGTGAGGCCCTGATCGTGGGGCCCGCCATGATGTATTTGTTATATATCCACGCCGTTAATCCGTTTTTCCAGATCATTTTGGGGCGTGATACTAAAAATGAAGCAGATCCAAATCTAAGGCCAACCACACATTAGGGATTGAATTCCCACCATTAAAAACTTCTTGGGGGCCACGAAAGTTTTGTATCAAGCTCCTATTTTTGTTTTACCTTCATCCAGGTCTGTGTGACCTTATCAACACGTTGGATGGAAAATAAACATTACAGTGGCCACTAGGAAGTTTTAAAAAGTGGGTGTTCAATCACCACTGTTTTCTGTGGTGTGGTCCACCTGAGATTTTCATCTATCTAATTTTTGGAACCATGCTCTAAAAATATATTTAAAAACTTATGGACGGCGTCGATATACGACACATATATATAGGTGGGCCCCACGGTCAGGGCCTCATCCACTGAGCTATTACCATTGCCTCACCCAATCCGCGCTCAGTTGCATCATGACATCTAGGCATCCACTTGACCAATCTGGACTGTCCCTTGGGTCAACACGTACTTCATGGCCTACCATGCAAAACTCACGGAGATCTGACAATCTTAACCATCCGAACAATAGCCTCTAATCTGGACGGTCAAGATTGTTTATACAAAAATGCGTCCGATCAGAAGTTTGATCCATTTATTTGTTAGGTATCGTCCTAGATTGATTACGATTATAAAGAATCAATTTTGTTAGGAAAATTCTAACCACTCATCTATGGCTTGGAAGACGGACGGCTATAACAAAAAAAAAAAAAAAATGCTAAATTAAGCATGGATTGTGCCATCGGATAGGTGTAATTTTTGCATAGTGGCCCATGAAATAGGTTCTTGAATTAATGGCCACTTTGGAAGGATCGATTGAACTGTCCAGGTGTCTTTATGTAAATAAGTGCATTATAACTTATAGTTCTCTAGGGCCTGTGTGATACCTTTAAATGTATGTTAAGTGATCAAGGTACTTTTTTTTTCTTTTTTTTTTTTACTTAAGTTTGGTAAGCATTACTGCAAAGGTAACTAATTTGTTAAAGTTATTAGTCTCAATAAAAATATTTTTAAAGCCTTTTAACTTATTATTTCTTTATTTCTCTCTCAGGGTCCATATCAAATGAGGCCCCACGTGATGGATTGTCCACGTGAAATGTGGGGCTCATACAATGAACAATCCACATTAAAGTTGGGCCCCACACGATGGATGATCCATATTAAAAGTCAGCCCATGATGATAAATAATCCACATCCAAAACGGGCTAGTATGATGGATGACCCACTTCTAAAGAGCCCACATTTGATATGGATTGGCCATCATGTGGCCCCACCTTCAATGTTGCTTGGCCATTATGCAAGGCTTGTCTTGGCTGCGGGACATTCATCATTAGGAGCCAACCTTTGATATAGACCGTCCATCATGTGAGGCCACCTTGATATGGCTATCCATCATATGGGGCCTAGCTTCAATCTCCAATGCCCCATATGATGGATAGCCCATATCAAGGTGGCCTCACACGATGGACAGTCCACGTTAAAGGTTGGCACCTAATGATGAACGTCCCACATCCAAGACAAGCCTTGCATAATGGCTAACTAACATTGAAGGTAGGGCCCACATGATGGCCAATCCATATCAAATGTGGGCTCCACATGATGGGCAATTAACGATGGTGGGCCCCACATGATGGATGATCCACATCAAGGTGTGCCTCACATGGTCCACATCAAAGGTCAGCCTTAATGATGAATGGCCCATATCCATGGCGGCCCCTGCATGATGGATGGCCCACATCAAAGGTGGGGCCCACATGATGGATGATCCACACCAAAGGTGGGCCCCTTATGATGTGCGGTGAATATTGAAGGTAGGCCCTGCATGATGAACGATAACATTGATGGTGGGCCCCACATTATAGATCAGTTCTCATGCTGTTAATTTGTCCTGACCAACATCTAAGGTAGGCCCTAGATAATAAATAGTGCACATTAAAGTTCAGCCCCTGACCACATCTGAGGTGGCCCTGCATGATGGATAGCCTACATCAAAGGTGGGGCCCACACAGTGAATGGTCCACATCAAAGATTGGCCCCCACACGATTAGACGGTGGATATGAAGGGAACCAAACATACTTGAGATATAGATGTTGATGATGCTGGAAATTATATATGCCTTTTTAACTTTTTGGCTAATAAGTATGTTATTTAGTAAATATATTTATTCATTGAGTAAGTAGAAACCAAGATAAGCTACTTGTTGCATAAGCATCTTATCTAAATCCAAACATGTCCTGAATTATTATTATTTTTTTGTGGTGCCTTTTTCCAATTAAAATGGTGTCACCTCCATTGTGACAAATATAGCCGAGATGTAAAAAATACCACAATATTATTGTGGAGCTTTGATTAAATAATATTATGATGATGACATCATGAGATTTTAAAAAATCTTGAGTTTGAAACCTTTTTTTTTTGCAAAATTGTTGTGATTTTATCAAAATAATTATTTAGGAGTTAAAATAATTCAGTTTACACTTTTATTTTGATTATTCATTTTTTTTCAAATTATAATAAATATTTTTAATGAGATTTTTTTAGAGAAAATTCAAAATCTGAAAATCTCCTTGAAAATTTCCAATGAAACGAACCATATAGATGGGTCTTACCTTGCATGGTGGATGCCAATAAATTAATAAATAAAAGGCTTCTAAATTGGATCATTTCAACTCTTTGATGATCCGTCTAATTAGCTTTATAATATTGAATAAGATATTTATTTATTTTTATCAGGTGTCTCATTTTATCATTGAAAAGAATCCAAAACCATTTACTAAAGACCTGAAGTATTGTATTGCAACATGCAGATGCATTCCAGCAAACCTCCATTGTAATTAGACTCAATTAAATCCATACACTACTAAAATTTTGGCCTTGTTTGGATAGTGTGAAAAGAACATACCGTACAAGGCATGGGGTGTTTTCTGAGAGAGGAAAATGAAACTTCCACTTGTTATCCAAATAAGATCTTCAAAAATGAAATTGATCGAAAATCCTATTTAATAGTGCTACTTTCACTTGCCATCCAAACGAGATCTTAAAAAATGAAAAGGATGGAAATCCCTTTCAATAGGGCTCAATGGAATCCATGAAAATCCATCATTCAATAACCATTGAACTTTTCTTTTATTTTCTTTACCCACCATCTAAACAGGGCCCAAGTCAAGAATGCTACTGCTATTAACAACTATTGAAGGAGGTTTGCGGTTTGCCTCTCTCTCTCTCTCTCTCTCTCTCTCTCTCTCTCTCTCTCTCTCTCTCTCTATTTTCAAGGCTTTCTATGCACTAGTGAAGCCTTGCCCATCCACAGGCAGGCATACATGCAATTATAAAACGTGTGTGCAAGATCTGAGCTTTCTATCAGGTAGGAAAAAATAGTTAGATATTCTGCCTCAAGAAATCAGGCATTTCACTCAGGTGTACTACACTACAATGTACAAGTAAAATTAACATTTTTTTTCCCTGCCCATCCATTTCTTTTCATGCCATGCCCCACTTGAGCTGTGAAATGGCCCAAATTTTTTAGCCAAAAGATCTAAACAGTACAACCCACATGATGGAAAGCTTAGATTTCAAACATGTTTCATCAAGGTGTGTTTGGAAAGCATCTGGAGTGGCCATCTTCCACCCATGTGCTAGAGAGGCAAATGTGTATGGAAAAATGGATTAAAAAGGAAAGAAAAAAAGTAAATAAAGATTAATGATCCATATTCCATTAAGACGAGGGAACACGTGATGAGTCAACCAGTCTAGTATTTGGGCCAGAGAATATTCACGAAAGGCCTTCTCCTTATCCTTTTAGAGCCTTTAACTTGAACCAACTCACTCATAATCAATACAGTCCTCAGTCTTCATTGCCACATGGTGACGCTATCTATAAGTTTACCTTCCTTTGTATTATCACCAATTGGTGTTATTCCCAAACTTCATTCAAATGCATTCATTGTTAAATCTATCCTTCCTCATCTTGCCACCCGACCATCTCAACATCTTCATTTCAGCTGTGCTCATCTTAAGAATATGTTCCTTGATTGCCCAACATTCCCATAAACCATGACTAATCTTATAGTTGTTTTATAAAATCTCCCCTTTAATTTGATTGTATGCAGCAATCATATAAAACTCCAAAGGTGGATCTCCACTTCATTCACCCAGATCTAATTCTAAAGCAACATACCCAGATCTAATTCTAAAGCAACATCCTTCTCAATCTCTCAGCTCTCATGAACTCTAGACCCAAGATATCAGGCTCAAAATGACTCAAAAGCTCATTTCCAACCATTTACTTGCCCCCATGTCATTACCACAAATGAGGCAAGTTTTGTATGATATCAGAACCATTAATTTAGTAGGTCCAATGGTGAGTGGGCCAAAGACCAAAAACAACATCTGAATGATCAGAGCCCTTTAATAGGCACGGTACAAATCAAAATAATATTCAAATATACTCAAATATCATGCCTATATTACCAAGAACTTCACTTTTCCTGATAAGGGCAGGTTGATTCCCTGGTATTGAAGAATTATAAGCAATTAACCAAGGCATGCTAAAGGTTTGAATTTCTGACAGGTGGGGTCCATTGTTAGGTGATCCAGACCATTGGTCTGTTAGCCCCAACATGTTTTTTTTTGAAGGATGACAATTTATTAAGCAAAGCTGAAAGAAAACGACTGCAAAATAAAAACACCCAACAGCGCTAAGGCCAGCGCAAACCCCAAAAAGCTACAACCCCGACAGCTTGGAATCCTCAAACTTAGTAGAAACAGCTGCCCATTCTATCGCATGTGATTTAGCTCGAAGAGACACTCCCCTTAGATAACTTGATATATCCCGAAAACATCTCTTATTCCACTCCTTCCAAATCGCCCATAAACAGGCAGGGAGAGAGATCTTCCAAACCTCAATTCCAAAAGAGCCTCCTCCAAACCTCAATTCCAAAAAAGCCTGGGCTGCCTGCATGCCACCGTGTAAAGAAAGCATCAATCGAACTTGGCATGACCCAAAGAACCCCAAAGAGTTCAAAGAAGTTGTTCCATATCTCCAAAGCAAACAAGGATGTAGGAAAAGGTGATTCACTGATTCTTCGTTGTGCCAACACAAAGGACAAGCATTAACGATAACTAGACCCCCTTTTCTTAAGTTGTTGATGGTCAATACCCGTCAAAACCCTATTCCAACCGGAGAGCCATGCAAATGCCGCCACTTTAGAGGAGGCTCCATAGGACCATAGGTGAAATGTATGTGCTTTAGGACCTATGCCCGAGCCCCCAACCGAATGGAAAAGAGAGATCTGACTGTAAACTTCCCCAACTTTCCCTTCAACCAATGCAACAAGGGAAGCTTGGCCCCAACATGTTATCGACCATGTACCCAAAATCTACCTTTCAGCTTATGGCCTCCTACTAGATTGATTCGGAAGAGAAATGAGGAAGTTATGTGATACTCGGGCAACTGATGACACTTTATACACAGGCACCCAGATATTGTATGCCTGACATGCATAAACTCAAATTAAACTGACTAAATCAAAGAACCCACTGTCACAGTCTGTCCTAAAATCAGATTTTTGAACAATCCCAAACTCTGAATAGCAGACACTTGTTTGTTGAAACAGGAGCAATCGATATTTTTCATTTTTAACTGTCCAATAAATGTCCAATAATCTGATAGTCAGATAATAATCAAATGGGTATTATTTTTGGTTCATGGTACCTATAAATCTGGAAGCATAATTTTGACAGTTTAATTTGATTTGTATGCCACATGCAATTTCCAAGTGCCTATTTATAATTCATCACACACAGCCAGAGCATCGAACTTCTTTCTCATTAAGAAAACGGTCCAGTTTCAAATGAAAATGGGTCCACAGCTGCCGGGCAAGGTCTTGCAATCTGAGGAGTTTTAAGGCATGGTCCATCCACAGTGAGATGTTCAGAAACAAGGGTCAAAGATTCCTACACCTGTTCTGCACTTTTCGGAACAGAAAACCCAAGTATTTGTGCAAAGCCTAAGATCACGGATCCTATAATTCCTCCTTGCAAACAGATTCAACATTACACAAACTCATGGAATTTGGAGCAAAAATAAAAAGATGCCCATTTGTTCCTTTTGAACTGTTTAACAAGAATAAAAGTAAAAAAGAAAAAGGAAAAAAAATAAATTCAAATAAGCATGTTTGGGAGACTCAAGACCCGGATTGCTCACTCAATGATACAAAAAGATATACACTGTTCTCGACTGTTGTATTCTTGAAAATAGCCAAAAATAAAAAAACAAAAAAACCAAGGCAATTTGGGTGGTATAAGTTTGTGGATGTTTAGATAGAAAAACAAAAAAAAAAAAAACAAGCGACGCACACTCCTTTTAATTAAAGTGATCAGATATACATTATATATTGATGAGGCGAGACATATGAACACTTACATGCATTCGAGGTCGCGAACAAGCCTTGGTGTTACACTCTCTGTTCCACTACTCGGAACCATTGGTTTTGATGTGAGTTTGTTTCTGTGCTTTAGCTGCCAACCGAGGCCTCAGCTACACACATTAACATAATATAAGAACAGGATTGCAAAATACTGATATCTTTTAGATCGTGTTTGGAAGTTGCTCCAAGTTGACTTTTGGATGAATATGATGCTGGGGTGAGAACCCCACAATGAGTTTTGGCTATAAAAAATAAATAAATTGTGCGAGTTTGTTTTGAACTCACATTTGGAGTGGTGCAAAAAATGGAAGCCGAATGGACAGATTACTGCTTTTCCACTCTGTGCCTCCAAAATAATATTCTATTTGATTTTACTACTCAAAACCAATGTTTTAAAAGCCGGACCGGATCTCTGGCCCTTTTTTGTGGGCAGTTCTGTCCAACGGCCAGCTGGCCAGGCAAATCCGTTCCGGCGTGGAAATCCCTTTGAGCTAAATTAAATGAAATAGAAAGAATCAATAAACAACATACATCTGCCCTTGTGGAGAGGGAAATGCTTCAAAAGAGGTTGCAGACATACCACTTCTATGTATTTAAGGTGCATTAGAACTTCCTCTGTTCCCAGTTCCTATAACCAAAAATTGACATAGAAAGTTAGAAACATTAATAATGAATTGTTAAATGGTAAAAGAGACAATGAAAGCCGAGAGGTCACACACACACACACACACACACACACACACACACAGACAGAGGGAGGGAGGGAGGGAGGCATGAAGAACCAACAATGAGGGTGTGTTTGGATTGAATTGAATTCCGTTTGTTTTTTTTTTTTTTTGGAAAGGATCCAATTATAAGTTTAATAAAGTGGAAATAACCAAATTGTGGTTTCCTTAGCATTCATATTGAGGGATCGCTCCAATTTGCAGTTACTTTAGTTTGAAGTTTAAATTGAAAGAAACATAACTACAATATGGGGGCTACCTCCTCATTATGAATACTAGGAAACATCATTATTCCATACCATTCTTTGACTAAAACTGAACGATCACAATTCAATTCGTTCGTGCATCCAAACACGCCTGAGAATTAGTGATTGATTGTGATTACTAAGTTACCGTCTTTTATCCTTTATATGTTAATCTAAGCAGGTTTCCACTTCCAACAAACATTATTTTGGTCTACTTGGTACTCCGGTTGGTTTTGCTTGGGCAATGTACATGTCTGGCCACTAATGTGATCAATTCCCCCCATTTTGCCCAAAACTTCTTTTAGACATCCATCATCTGACCACTAATGTAACAAAGTTTGAAATTTTTCCTCTTCATCTATTGCCTCCTATGTGATGGACCACTAGATAGAAAATCCTTATTGCCTAAAAGTGTGCAACAGGTCAGTCGAGATGCTATAAAATAGCGGACTTGTCTCCAAGAAGCTCTCACAAGCTTCCCTGCAAACCTCTTTACACTTTTTTCCTCCAATGTCTAGAAGTTCTTAAATTGGTGTGCTATAACGGCCATTACGGGGCTGTAAAGGCCGTTAAGTAAAGGTAACAGTGGCAACCGTTACATGTTTAAAAATGACCCATAATGGCCATCACAACCCTCGTACCAGCCCATTACACCCCCCGTAACGGTCCATCCCATTACACCCCCCGTAAAGGCCCCCGTAACGGTCCATTATGGGGCAAATACAGGTTTTTTGGATTTTTTTTTTCAATTGAGAGAGCATAACAGCCATTATGGGGGCCGTTATGGCTACCGTTACCGTTATGGAATACCTTGTTCTTAATGCTCTATATAGTTCAATACTAAAAATACTAAATAGAAAAGAGTGCTGCAAATTGATGGAATTTTGATAAGGAATGTTAAGATTTAGGCATGTTTGTGCATGTATTTTGAAATCTAAATAAGTAATGTTGCAGAAAATACATCCATGATCCGTTTCACCTTGACAGATTTCCTTCAATCAAGCATCTTGAAAATGAATCGCTATTCCACAAGCTGCATTTTGGATGCATTATCAAATTGAATGGCAATTATTTACTGTGTTTGGTTGCACCAAGTATTATGATATTGCATGATTACTGTTCAACTTTGGCACAACATATCATGAAATTTCATGAGTGCAATACAACCAAATGCTCCCTTTAGCCTAACAAAGTGGAAACAGTCTAACTTGTAGTTTCCTTTCTCAGCATTCATGCTGAGTGGTCCAGACTCCAAATTGTAATTATGTTACTTTCAAGTTGAACTTGAAAGACATGTAACAGATATTTAAAGGGTTACTTTTCCTCATTACGAATGCTAGGAAAGACATTAATTTTGTCGTTTCCCAGCGATTAAATTGAATTTTTGCAATTCAATTTACTTGTGCATCCAAGCACAACCTAAAGGAACCTCCCTGGTTGTTAATTGAGTGGAATGAACTCAATATAACCAGCAACATCCAAAACTAAATTACTGCATCAAACAAGTAGACATTTCACCTGAGGCACGGCACAATCGGAATGGATTGGGTCCCAAAGAACAGCACAAGAGCAATCCCAATCATCAGTTTGAACTTCAAAAAGAGGTGCCCTGTGGAAAAAAAATTTATGTAATGTCACATTACTCAAACATAAATTGGAAAATAGAATCACCCATAGTTTCTTGAAACAAACACGAACAATATAGGATGAATCAATTGGTCAAAAACTCTCTTTTTTTTTAATGGCATGCAAAAGTATTATCATAACATTCCAAGCATTTATGCCAAGAGAAACAAGTACTGTCATCTCCCACTCGTTAGATGAGCTGGTGAAGACAGTGTAGTGTGTGTGAGTGATCTAGGGTTCAAACCCTGGTAGTGTTACATCTCAAAAAAAAAAAAAAAAAAAAGTATTGTCATCCAAGAACATAAATTTGTGTTGAAGCTGATGTAGAAGAGTGTTTCGAGAAGCAAGGGCCACTTTCATAAACCCATGACTTCCATGGGATAATAACCATTGTCCATGAACAGATCTCACTTCTAATCTCAAGAATAATGTGTTATATATATATATATATATATATATATATATATATATATATATATAAAGGTGAAAACCTTTCAGATGCAAATGGATACTTTCACAATCTCCTAAAAGGAAAATGCCAGAAATGGCACTAAACCGTTAATTGCGAGTATGCCAAACTCACTGTGCCTATGACATGCTACCCCATTAGACAACCTGCAGGAGTTACAAGCAACTTCAGGGCCCAGATGTATTCGCTGGTCAAAATTGGCCAATAAAGGATATGCATGAGAGACATGCGAGTTCCTATTACTGTAGATTTGCATCAAGGGTCATTAAGCCAGTACTTTTTTACATTGGTCATGGACACAAGTTAACAAGGCATTTTCAGAAGAGACCCCATGGTGTATGCTGTTTGTGGATGACATAGTTTTGATTGACAAGATGAGGGGAGGCGTAAACATAAAGCTAGATTTAGGGGTGCATTAGAATCTAAGGGCCTGTTTGGATTCGCGTATTGTATTGTATTGTATTTGGGTACTGTTCATGTATACATTGGACGGTTTTCAGAATACATACAAATCAATCAGATACTGATCACTGTTTGGATAGGAGATATTGTTTGGCATAGTATAAAATACATTAAACAGATCAATGTTTGGATACGACGTATTATGTCTGCGTATTGTACAATCTTAATTGGGTCGGGTGGCCTGTTTGACGTATGAAACTTTCTGATTTCTAGCCTAGATGATTTTCACGTTGAAATGTACCAAATGAACGGTCCTGATCTTACACTGCATAGGTACCAAATATCTTGTAATCGTACAAATTTCAAACTTTCATCCGCTGCCCAATACGGCGCGATGAATACGAAGTATTGACGGCAACAGAACCCACTGACAATACTCTACCGTCAGTTCTAAAATTTGGCTGGAGTTTGTATTCGCACGCATGGGATTCAACTCCTATTCACTCCAATCCAAACACGGTAAACATCAAATCATAACTTCTAATACGATACAATACATCCCAAAGCGCGTATCCAAACAGGCCCTAAAGGATTTAGAATTGGTCAGACTAACATAAGAGTACATGGATTGCAATTTTAGTAACAATAGGACTGGAAACGGGGAATTAATTAAGATTGTTGACCAAGAAGTTTCTCAAAATAACCACTTTCGATATCTTGGGTCGATAATTCATGAGAGTGGATGGAGGAAGAGAATGCTATGAGGATCAACCTTTCTACTGAGTACTGAAACTATCTCAAGGAAGAGGAAATTTCATGGAGGTAGCGATCTCGAATCACATGGCTAAAAGAAGGCAACGAGAATACAAATATTTTTCATAGCATTGCCAATGCCCAGGCAAGGACTAATAGGATTCATAGTGTGTTGGTGGATGGAAGAAGTCTAGATGATAAGGCTCAAGCCTGTGAAGTTGTCATTCATTATTACAAGAATTTGTTAATGGGCAAAGGGTGGAAGAAGCCATGGTTAGATAATTTACCTGAAATCAAATTTCGGAATCAGATGCCAAATCTTGTGCAAAAGCCATTTTTTGAGGAAAAAAATCAAATCGGCAGTGAAGGCCTTGAGCAGGGATAAGGCTTTGGGTACTGATGACTAGCTATTGGCTTTCTTCTAGGCATTTTGGGAAGTGGTGAAGGGTGACTTACTGAATTTTGTATACAATTTTTTTGAAAGAAGCTGGTTGTTGACAGACCTAGAAGCCTCATTAATAGCCATTATTCTGAAGATCAAAGGCACGGAAAGCTTGAAAGAGTTTAAGCCAATTAGTCTTATAGGGGGCCGATATAAGATTTTAGCCAAAATTCTTGCTTCCATGTTTTTGGTGGTTCTTATGAGCTTACTTCAAAGGATCAGTGTGTGTTTGTGGCGGGTAGACAGATTCTGGACAATTCTCTCACAACTCACGAGTGTATCGATTCGAGACACAGGTATGGTAAAAGGGCATCGTTTGCAAGTTGAATATGAAGAAATCTTATGAGCAAATTGACTGGAACTTTCTTGACAAGATGTTAGGGTGATTAGGCTCTGGGCAGAAATAGAGAAAATAAGTTCGAGAATGTACAAGGTCGGCTAAGTCTTCAATGTTGGTCAATGGGTCCCCCAAAGGCTTCTTTAAAGCATTGATAGGCTTTCGTCAGGGTGATCCACTCTCTCCTTTCTATTCGCGGTGATCACAAAAGCACTTAGTAAGATGCTAGACCAAGGTCAATCTGTTGGTCTTGTTTGCAGGTTTAGGGAGGAGGAAGCATGGGTACGAATTTCTCACCTACAATTTGTTGGACAACCTGAGGAAAATAGAAAGGTGTTTCGAAGTGGCTTCGAGCTTGATGGTTAATATTTGCATGAGTGAGATTTTGGGGATTCGCATGGATAGGAATGAGGTGGCAAGTTTAGCAGAGGCTTTTGGTTGTGGTTAGAGTTCCTTCCCCCCGTTGTGACTAGGACCGCCCTTGTGTATCAACAAACCAGCAAAGCATCTTTGGGACAAGGTGATCAAAAGAGTAGAAAGGAAGCTATTGAGATGGATGAGTTGGTATCTCTTGTTGGGGTGGCAGACTTGCACTGATTTATTTTTTTTAAGTGGCAGACTTACACTGATTAAAGCGGTCATGTTAATTTTGCCGCTTTATCTCATGTCCGTCTTTCACCACCCAAAATTTGTTCTGGTAAGAATGGAGAGGTTGAGATAGAATTTCCTGTGCAAGGTACCATTGAAGTTCATAAATTCCATTTGTTGAGATGGTATAGGCTTGCAAACCATACGAAGAAGGGCATACTGGAATAAGGAAATTTGGAAAAAATGAATCTTTCCCTTTTAGGTAAGTGGTTGTGGAGGTTTGGTTCGAAGGAAGGGAGCTTGCGGAGACAAGTTATTGCTAGTAACTATGGGGTTCAAGAAGAGGGATGATAGGTAAGGAGCTTGTCTTTATATAGGGCTTCAAGCATATGGAAGGCGGTTGCTAGATTGGAGGCAATTTTCAAGGATGGGGTTGGTTCAAGGTATTAAAAAATGGTTACGTAACGACATAATGGCCGTTACTCATCATGGGGAGAAATGGCTGGAGGAAAAAATGGACCATAATGGCCCCGTAATAAGGCCAAAATAGGTTTCCTTTAGAAGGGGGGGCGGGGGGCACATCGTAATGATAACAGTGGTGGCCACTATGGCCACCGTTACCATTATGGAATACCTCAGATTATTTCTCTCTTGGAGATGGTCAGAGGATTTGTTTTTGGAAGGATGCTTGGTTTGATGCGAGATAGCTCCAGTCTATGTTTCCGAGGCTAATGCGGTTATCTCCGAGCAAGAACATTCCTGTTGCTAGGTGCTTCTCCATCACGAAAGGTGTAGTGGTTTGGACTCCTAGCTAAGAAACTTTTTGGAGAAAGCAAACGATGTCATTAGGCTATTTGCGCACTTTAAGTGCCCCTCTATGGTTAAGAGGGATAAGATGATTTGGAATATGGACAGGTCTTGCTAATTTATTGTCCAATCTTTCTTCAAGTTGCTTCAAGAATCCCAAGTCGATGAAAGGATAAGCTACAATGCTCACGTCTCGTCCTACGGAGCCCATCCCATGGTTGCAGCTTTTGCATGCCTAGTGGGGAGGAAGTAGGAACATGGTACTTACCATAGACAATCTCCAAAGAAGGGCAGTGCTGTTACCGAATGTTTGCGTTATATGCTTGAATGATGTGGAGTCAGTGACATATTTTCATGCATTGTCTTTTTGCTCAATCGGTGTGGGTGAGGTTCTTGGATGTGCTCTAAGTGTCATGGGTCATGTTGGGCTCAATAGAAGAGCTTTTATTAACTTGGCATGGAGGCGAACCCAGGAAAGAAGGGTGGTGTGGCGTCTCATTTTGCTGGCAATTTTACGGGCCCTTTAAGGGGAAAGGAATAGTTAATGCTTTAGGAATAAGTGTGGGTCAGTTTTAGAGGCAATCACAAGGGCTAAGCTAGAGGTAGTGGGATGGGCCTCTTGTTTAAAGGCTCTGGATAATTGTTATCTGTCTCATGTGTTCCGGCAGTAGTTTCTTGTTGTTTTCTTTCGAGTTGTAGCTGTTCTTTTCTCCCTAGTTTTTTCTGAGGCATTTTGATAAAATTTTCATTACCTTTCCAGGAAAAAAAAAATCATGAGTGCAAAGATTAAGAAGATGTTGCCCATAGAATTCAAGTGCGGTGGAAGAAATGGAGATGTCTTTGGAGTTTTATGTGATCGTCGTGTACCACTCAAACGAAAGGGTTTATTTTATAAGATAGCTATAAAACTAGCCATGCTTTATGGTATAAAATGTTGGGCAGTTAAGGAACGAGTTGTTGTGTTCATAGGATGACTGTAGTTGAATGAGGATGTTGAGATGGATGAGTGTCAAGATGAGGAAGGATAAAAATAGAAATGAACGCATTTGAGGGAAGTTAGAAGTAGCACCAATAGGTAATATCAGGAGTAAAAGTAGACTTCAAATGGTTTGGTCATGTTCAATGGAGACCAAGAATTGTGCTGGTTTGGAGTGAGTGGGTAAAAAAGGTCAAGGGAATTGATTATCTTGCCTCCAGGCGGTCTCTGCTCCCTAATGGTTTCTTTTTCGGGGCAATGCTCTGGTTTCGAGTTGTATAGATTATGTCCTTTTCTTTTCTTTTCTTTTTTTTGCTTTCTGTTCCTTTGTCTTTTGTTTTCTTTTTGTTGCTTTTTTGTTTTTTGTTGCCTTTTGGGTTTCAATAAATTTACAATCTTGAAAAAAAAGAAAAAAAAAAAAAGGAGGTATTATA
Organism: Magnolia kwangsiensis; assembly: GCA_037074715.1. Taxonomy (NCBI): domain Eukaryota; kingdom Viridiplantae; phylum Streptophyta; class Magnoliopsida; order Magnoliales; family Magnoliaceae; genus Magnolia; species Magnolia kwangsiensis. The sequence goes on from CM073583.1 coordinate 108,676,829, forward strand.
TGGTGCATGCTTTCAATTTTCAATTTATACAAGTGCACCCATGGTTCAGTGATCCAAACAGTTGATATAATGAACCACACCATGGATGGTCCATACACCAAAAGTCCCCAAGATTAGAAGATAGTAGCTGTATAATTTTTGGTGGTCTTGGTTGAATGTGAGCCATTGCTGTATTTTCTCTCGTACCCGTTATTTGTTGAACACCTAATGAAGGTTTTTTGGTAGATGGTCCATCCAAAGTGGGGCCACAATATCAACTATTTGGTCCATGGCAATAGGCTCCACCTGCCACCGCTTGTACCAACTGAAAACCCAAATGGTATTTATACAATGTTTGGCCCAAACACTGTATACTATCTCCATTTTTAACACGATTTTGCAAATAGTTTTACCTGCGCCACTTCCCACAAACAACTTCCTCCCCATTGTCATCTTCATCTATGACTTCTCGACATTGAAGCCAATTACCTATCGAGCTGTGTGAAGAAGACTGGTGTGCATTCCACACCTATTAATCCAATAACAAGATCAATCACTTCTCCAATACATGAAATGCCTACACCACAAAGGCAAAACAGCTATGAAAGGTTGTACGAAGGTAAGAAGCCTTACATTCAAATTAAGAGACTCTGTAGGATCCACCTCCAAGGGTTCATCAAATATATAGGGGTCCCTACAACAATAAAAATCAATTGCCAAATGCTAGAAAAGGGAAGCCATGAATGAAGAAAACAAGCAATATTTGGCACGAGGACCTAGTACCGTTGATATTCCCATTTGCATTTTTTTTCATCACTCCTTTGTAATTTAACGACGGAATGTAAATTTTAGTAAATAATTCAAATGAAACATCACAAGGTCAAAATCACTAGTGTCAAGAAAGAATTTATTGAAGAAAGCAGACATTATCCAGCATGAGGATAGGAACCAGTCGTATTGATATGCTTTGCATATGAGAATTTCAATATGTTCCAATCCAATGAACATTGACTGTAAAAAGGATAGTGGTCGCTCTGGCAAAACATTCTTTCGTAGTTTTGACCTACTTCACTGATTCGAACTTCAGATATAAGCCAAGATTTTTTCTTTCTTTCTTTTTTTCTCTTTTCTCGCTCTGTGTGTGTGAGGGGGGATTAAAATCCCACTCAAAAGTATTATAGTTTTCTTTAAATTCATTGACTGGTGCAAAATGGCAGAAGATCACAATCTTTGAAGTTGGTATTTATTTGGAAATGTCCATCTAACAAACCAAGCATCAGAAGGATTCCTGAAAAAAAATGTGGAAGAAGAATGGAAGGTTGTAAAAGGATCCAGTCATGGAAAGGCAGGGAGGGACAGAGTCCCATTGATATTCTTTGTATATGACATCAACGCTTTGTAAGTGAAGGATAGAATTTCAATATGCTCCAATTGAATGGCTATAAGAAAGATGCAGGTTACTTCTGCAAAACATTCTTTCATAGTTTGACCTTCTCCATGGACTCCTCTCAAAGTATCATAGTTCCTTTAAATCCATTCAGAAGTAATGCAAAATGGTAGGAGGCCTCAATCTTCAAACTTTGTTAGTATTTTGAAACGTCCAGTCTAACAACCAAGTAATCATAAGGAAGCCTGACAAAAAAATGGTGTGGCCACCTTGGGGTTCTAAATTTCACAGAGAACAAAGCAACAAAAGATGATCCAAACCATTTGGAGAGTCTATATAGAATCTCCAAGGGTACCAAAAAACCCTACATGATATACAATGAGCTTTACGTGAGGCTAAGAAAATGTACTGGAATGCAAGACTGAATTCTGAACTACCCCCAAAGCACATTCTTGGCAGAAATATATTATGGATAGCTACAATTGAAAAGGTACAATGTTTGGAAAATTTTGCAATACAAATTCTGCATTGAATGGGTTATTTGTTTCATCTAGGAGTCGAAACACGTAGCAGTCAATTTTGTGCAGTGTTTCCTGGAAATCTATCTCGCCCAGGAGCTATGCAAGACTAGGGGTCAACATATTTAATAACGTTAACAGTGATCATAACAGCCTGGGTACTGTGGCCGATGTGGACCATAACAGCTGTTATGGCCCTGTAACAGTCAAATTTTTTTGAAGGAAGAAAATGTATCAGCCCCATATTGGACTGTTACAGCCCCATATAGGTTTGTCACAGACCTGTAATGACCGTAGCAGGCCCATTACAGGCCTCTTTTTTAGAACGGGCAATACAACGCCATATTGCAAAACAGGTCCCACCATTACTGTTTACATAATGGCCTTTACATAACCAATTTTTAATATCATGCTAGGGGTGCAACTTGGGTGGGGTTGGGTCACGTTGATGGTTAACACAAGCCCGACCCAACCCAAACTCCTCTATACTCAAACCAACCCGACTCACGCAACCTGGCCCGACCTGACCCAAATACATGTGATTATTCCCAACTTGACCTAACTCAATTAAAATTGCTAAAGCCAAACCTAACCCGATTACAAATTGGGTTGTCGTTCCAACTTGAGACCCACCCAAGGACCATAACTAACTGAACCGAACTCGGGATGGGTCAATCGGGTTCAGGTTGAACTGAACTGAAGTTGCACCCTATTCAAGACAACCATGAAGATGATTTACAATCCATAGCCTCATGATTCGCTTTAAGACCATAACCAGGTAGTTTGCGTGTCAATCACAATAAAAATTACTCAGAATCGTCAAAATGAACTTGAGTACCATTAACAGTGAGAGAACATACTCAGAGATTGGCCCAGACCAGTGGGGAACATCTGCTTGAAAAGCTTTTCCAATCCGTACTCCAGTCGTATATGGCTCTGTATCTTTCAACATGAATGATATTATGCCGCCTCCGCTTCGCAAGAATTTCTTTCTATACTCCGACATTTCACCCATGATATTCGAAGATATACCGCCAGTGGTAGTCTCGAACAAAGGTTTCGGCCTCTTTCTTATACAAGACTGACAATACCACTCGTCAACTGGAATCTTTTTCACCCTCGGATTGCAGCATGATAAATGAAATGCTTCTTCACAAAGGTCACAGATTAGCATCTTCAATGGTTTGTCTAAAATACCACATATTTTGCAAGGTTGAGAACAACTTGCATCAATACCAAGGATGTCTACAAAAGCACAAGCGTCAGCGGAAATGGACAGGTCCTTCTCCAAAGGGTTTTTCCTCAATAACTCCGTCACCACAATATCAGAAGATGAGCACTCTGCAGCTTCATCCTCTCCAATCTTCACGAAAGCCAAACCATGTTCCACATTAGATTTTGATGAGCAGCAACTATCATCTATAGAATCTGATTTCGAAATGATCTCCACGCTCCCAAAATTATCAATTTGTGTGCTTGGGTGGTGATTTTGACAAGAGGGTGAGTTTCCATTTTCAAGAAGATCTCCTTTGCATAATTCAACAGGCGGAACATCAGCTCTGACCTCTTGGATCTCTCCCTTCATATTGTCTGTTGCTGCCTCCGAAGACAAAGGAGCAAAGCTGTTCTCATTCTTCCTCCGTCGCTTGTACACGTAGTCATTCCTTTTAGGTGAGCTAGCACTCATGTCCTCGATAGCCGATGAATTGGAATGAGTCCGTGAATGATCTATGGAGCAAGTAATAGCCGCATCGTCCTTTACATCCCTAGTCAAGATGGATTTTCTGCAGCCATCCCAAGGACACTTGTCATTTTCTGAAGACCCATGCCAAGTTTCATCACAATGTGTCCAATCAGAAGGTGGGCCCGAGTTTTGTTGTTTCCCGTGGTCAGATACAAAAGATAGAGGTGATTGGATAGAACTAGGAAGAGAGCTCTGGATCAACATTTCACCTGTGATAATATTTAGAGAATGTAGTCCGCGTCATTCTGAGATTAGAGCCTCTGATAAGTTCCGCATATATGTTTCAACATAAAAGCTTTCATGGGTAACAAAAGAACCATGCTGGGAGCTTCTTCAAGACTATGGATTGCATGCACCTGGACCATCTGAACAAGGTCAGAACAAGAGAATGCAAGTGAAAGTAAATAAGTAAAAGGAAAGCTAAGTAGGCCCATACATCCACATGGTTACAACATTAGCGATGCATGTGCACAAGGATGCTTAGGGCTGTCAATGGCTCCGACCTGCTTTGCTTCTTTTTTTCCCCCATCCTGCTTTACTTGGGCATGGATTTTGAACTCTTCAAGCCGATGTTCTTAAAATATTTGACTTTTCTCAGTCGGGGCCTGGCCCATTGACAGCCCTAAGGATGCTTAGGCCAAGCATTAAAAGAAGAAATAAATTCTAATTATTTTAGTCCTCATGCACATCCAAATTTTAAGGGAAAAGATAATTCTATCCTAAGATGAACCTTGTCAAGAAACTCAATTATTAATACAACAGAGCCATGAGATATTATGGAGAAATAGATCTTATCAACTATAGATGCAATTGTTTGGTGAAGACCATAGTTGTCAATTTCTTTTGAAGTGGATGGTTCCTTTTAAAAATTCTAACTTTGTTGCAGAATGCCCCATTGTTTGGTGAAGATCAGAGTTGTCAAAAGGCTACAAAGGACATTCCTTTAATGTGATTTACTATGTAGCCTTTTCTTTTCTTTTATAATAGAATTTGAGTCATCCTTCAAAAAAAATGGCTTAAACTCAGTGAAACATGCCAAATTCACTGAAGAGAACAATGGAGAGATACCTGCTATTGCAAGAGGAAGATCTTTACTTCCAAGAACCATGGATTTGAATATGATTATCTTATCAGCCAATACAGCCGCATCATATCCATATCGGCTAGATAAGACACATGGTTTTATTTTTTATTTTTTCAAAATTTCACCCATTTTTCTCCTCTCTTTTTTTTTTTTTTTTCATTTTAATCATGAAGTAAGCTCATAAAGTAATTTTAAACTAGATTTAGGCATTTTTTGGTGATGAAAACAAATTAGTTGAGTTGAATTTGGAAAATCAAAGTGAAATGGACCATTATGGGAAAATTAGAGAAAAGGGCAAACCGTCACTTGTTTCCTTGTTTTATCTTCATTTTGTTGTATTTCAATGCAATGGGCCCTAATTCACCAAATCATGCTTGATTTGTCGTTAATCAGGATCCATTTGGTTGAATTTCAATAGGTCAAGCTGACAAACAACATTCTTATCAACAAATGGTCTAATGCATCATTCTATACATGTCCGAAATACAAAAGAAATGGTAGATTCTTGAATATCTCATTTTTCTTTTCCTTTTGTATTCTTCTTCGGCTACACCTCACGATATGAATATTCAGGGACATGCTAAGAACTGATAAATCAAACCCACGAGAAGGAAACAATCTTCTCTAAAAATTTTCAGAAAGAATATAATCAATGGCAGTCCATAGAAAGTCTCTCCTAAAATATTTAATCCCCTAGAAACAAAACAAAACCATTAACTAAATGCTGGGTGTTAATCTCTAATTCGCTAAACAAAACAGACAATGATAGTTCCTCTATTTGACTAACATATTAGGATTCTAGAAGACCTCTTCAGATCAGGGGTGCAACTCAGGCAGGTTGGCTTCGGTTGAGGGTCAAACCGAGCCTGACCCAACCTCTAGAGGACCCAACTTGCAACCTGACCCAACGCGAATTTTGGCCCAAGGTGACCAACACAAACCCAACCTGTATTTCTATTTTCTACATACTCAAACCGAGCCAGCCGAATCTAACCTAGACCAAATACATGTGTGATTATTCCCAACCTAACCTAACCCGAAAATTGCTCAACCAGAACCCAACCCAATTTCAAACCAGGTCAAAGTTTTCCAACCTAACGCAACCCTAGGTCCCTGACAACCTGACCCGAACTCAGGTTGGGTCAATCCAATCCAAGTTGACCCAAACCCAAGTTGCAACCCTAATTCAAACCTTTTCAAAACTAGTTCCGGTTTTTCTAACCAACTTTAACTAAATAAGACTCCTCAATCTATGATGACTTGCTAATCAAGTTAACCCCAAATTAAAAGACCTGGATATTCTGAAAAGTATTTTAAAAACTCTAAGAAATGTTCAGAAGTTGGAAACTTCTAGACGACAAATATCTTAAAGACCTCGTGGCCACTCATATCTAGCCCAATGGAGATTTTAGTAGACCTCACACGATGACACTAAGGCCCAAATCCCATCAAAGCCCTGAAGCCTACTGGTAAAATGGTTGTACCTTGCTTTAAATCTTGTGCAAATCATGTCATCTTGGAAAGGTAAGTAGGTAGGCAATGTTTGGACATTATTTACAGTTAGTAGCTTCTTTATAGACTTTTCACACAATGTCCTTTTCTGACTATACTAAACGGCCATTTGGGAACATGGATTTCAAATCCTAGATTTTGTGTGTTTGGAAGCCTCGATTATCAAAAATTTAGAATTGAGAAATTATGTATGGTAGCTTAGATTTAACTTTGGGGATTCCTAGAAGTATTTTGTGTATATTCATAAGATAAAAAATGTTAAGAGGTAAATTTTGTCTCACATATTTTAACATGATGTATGTGTGGTTAAAAAAGATAGCCTTGGTTAAAAAAAATAAGGCAATTATATGCATCAGGTCGCCCACAAAAGAGGGCCAACTTTTTTAATAAACGAAACAAAATCCGTTTTTTTTTGGGGATGGTTGTCAATTTTTTATTTATGGTGTAATCAATGTTCATAGTATCAGTATTGTTACAAGTATCGCTAGCTGGGGATATGGAAATACATATTGATATTGTTGATATTATCACTGGTCCGAAAATGTATCGTTGACTGGGGGAAACATTGGGGAAATATGAGAAAAACTATAGGATTTTTTAATGAAACTTTAGGAGATGATAAAATAAATATATTTGCATATTTAGTAATAAAAATTTGCAAAATAGAATCATATAAAATAAATCATAGGAGACCTGAAGCATGTGTTTTCGTTAAAAAAAATCAATGCAATCATTTAATACCAATAATATCATAAGAAATACAATCATCACTTAAAGTTGTTTCTAAATCAAAGAAAAAGTCATACATCCATCCATCAATGCATACATTGCATGCATGCATACATACATACATGTCTATCCATCACCCCCTATGAACGTACATACATGTGTTAATGCATCCATCCATACATACATCAAACATCCAACATCCATATATATGTGTGTGTACACACCAATGTTTTCAGTAGCATTGTAGCATAGCAAAAACGCTACGTAGCATACACAAGTAGCGTAAGCTACAGTGCATGTAGCATACGCTACATGTAGCGTGTGTAGTGTGGATAGCGTAAGCTACTTGAAATCTCATTTTTTAAAAGTTTTTTTTATATTTTAGTTTAACACCTATTTTAAAATGGTGATGACTTATACCTATGAGGCTATGACACATGACACTACATTAAACTAATCTGAACCATCCAAATTGTGGTTCATATCGTAGATAGAGCACTTAGATCAATCTGGACTATCCAAATTGTGGTCTATATCATGAATTTGTGGTGTTTCAATTTTTATTTTTATTTTTTATTTTAAAAGAAAAGAAAAAAAAAGTTATACGTAGAGATGTCTAAACACGAAGAGAGAGAGAGAGAGAGAGAGAGAGAGAGAGAGAGATTTTGCATGGAAATAAGTGGTTGATGATCCAGATTCATAGTCAAGAACTCATAGAAATTATGCATTTTGTATATTTTATCATATTTTCTATTATTTTAATTAAAAATGTTAAGGATTGTGTAGCTTACACTACACGCTATAGAGGGTCAAACACCACGCTATATGCTATTTAAAACATTGGTACACACACATGATCCATCCATCCTTCCAAGCATACTTGCATGATCCATTCATCCATCCATCCAAGCATATATGCATAGATACATCCACAAGTGTCTATCCATCCATACATACAAACATGCATCAGTGATCCATCCATACATGAACAACACATCATCCATCCATCCATCAATGAACACATACATATATCATATATCCACCCATACATGCATAAGTAATTATGAAATAAAATAATTGTTTTTTAAGAGTAGATGGAAGTTTTTTATCTTTTCATAATTTTTAGAACTTCAAAAAATAATTTTTTATTAAATATTGTAACACATCACTCATCAACATTCATTCATAAAAAGAAAAAGTTAATATTTTTTAATGAAATGGGATCTTTTTTCTAAATAAAATAGTTTTTTTTTTTTTTTTTGCATTTTCAAATTTTTAAATAATTGCCTCTCAAAAAATTAAAATAATTAAAATTTTCAAAAATGGAAGATTAGTCAAAACCCACTCCAAATCCCTCCCCCCCCCTTCAAAAAATAAAAATTAAAAAAAAATTCCTATTATTATTATTTTGTGATTTTCACAATATTTACACACATTTTCCACTCTCCAACTAGATCCCCACAAAAATTCCTAAAAAATAATTTTCTATTTTTTATTTTTTCAATTTTGGCCCACCAAGATTTCAGTCCGTGTTTTCTCACTTAAAATTGGATATTCGATCTACATGTTATGGAGATGAGTTGCCAAAATTCCCCCTCAAACCTAGATTTGGAAAAAATTAAATTCGAAATAATCTCGGCCAAATTCGAAAAAATTCACCGAAACATGGAACACTGGGTGTGATCCACATGATGATTGCATAGGCTTGATTTTTTGCAGTCCCATCATCATGGTGCGCACGCAAGTGAAAAATATCGAATGGTATGAATGATTGTGAATACTTTAAAGGGAGGAGAAGAGGGTAGTTATGACAATTGAAGAGGATTGAAAATCTTGGATTTTGCAATTAGCTTTTTCCCATGTTTCAAAAATGGCCTTTTCTTCGATTTCACTCTGGTTGGAATTGAAATCCAAGATTTTCAGGGGTGACAAAAATGGCCCTGTTTGTAAATCCTGGATTTCAATTCCCAGCTGCCCTAAAATCTTGGATTTTTAGAGGTGTCAAATCACCCCTAACTTTCCTAATTTAAATACAATCTGAATTCTAAATATAAGAGAGACAATAAAGTGAAAAGACTCTTACAACCATAACACTTATAAAATTAGCACAAGCATAGGGATCCGGGATGCTTACACAACTGTTTTTTTTTTTTTTTTTTCTTTTTGAAACAAATGCTTACGCAACTGTATGGCTGTGTATTCATGAATCCAGTTGTATACAATTGCAGACTTATGAACGGATGGGTGTGTCCCAGTTAGACGCATTCGTATAGATTCTTGCATGAATATAAATGCTAATATTAGAAAGCAATCTGATATTTCCCTTTGTGCCACGTGGAAGGGGCCTTCTACATCACATTGTAGTGCACCAAGCAGCCTAGCAACTATAATACTAGCAGTAATTCAAGCAAAACACGCTTAGAAACAATAGAAAAACATGCTAAAAATCCATGATTGATTCAAATGGTATCTGTTGTATTTATAACCCATGCACCGTCTTTCATAGATCCCTTCCAGACTGTTCTCCAGATTGCTTTCTATTTAAAACAATGACAACTCCCTTCTACTGCCATACAGAAACCTCATAAATTAAAATTGAATACTAGAGACTAAAAAATTGCTTGAAACTGCATATCCACTTTCCAAAATTGTATCCTACCAATTTAATAGGAGATTTATGGCTTCCACTGGCTGTGTAAACTACTAACAATAGCATAATAGGAGATTTTATGGCTGCAACTGGTTGTATATGATGCTGAAAATAGTAGTCAACAAAGATAATATTGTTGGAAACTGGATACTGTTTCAGGGTATGGAGTATGGACCATAGATGCTGAATATAGAAAATGTCAAGCTGGAAATAGCATCTGGTTACCTTTCTTTTAAAAAAAAAAAAAGAAAAAAGAAAAAAAGAAAAAGAAATAGCATCCGGTAGTTGGAAATAGAATATAGACACCAGGAAATAGCATCCAATTGGATTTGGGGACACAACAATCCAATCAGCCAGTAATTTGGCGAATTCAGACCATTCAGATTTACCCGGTCCACATCCTATTGCCGGTTGTCACGTCGGGTGCACCCTTCAGCCCCTTTAGCATGGAGATGCTTGATGTATGGGCAAGATGCATCAAACCATGCACTTCTGTCAGTTGATTTGCGACAGTCTTGCCCTCATAACAAAATTTATGGGTGATATTAGTATGGATAAGAATATATGTGTTGTATGTATTAATTGGAAAAAATAATTTATTTAGCATCGATGTTTCAATAGCTACGCTATGTAGCGTAACTTAGCACTAACGCTACATAGCTCATGAAAATAGCATACGTCGCATGCAAACTACGCTACATAATAATTTGCATACATCATGCACTACATATACGCTACACGCTATGTAGCTCAAATTACAAGTTATTTTTCATTACAATATTAAAATCAATTAATGTTTTCAATGATTTGTTGCATTTTTCTATTTTCAATAAAAATTAGTTATCTTTTAATGCTTTTAGTAAAATAATATAAGTAACAATATTAAATCAGTTTCTTTGTTCTTTCTTTGCCTTTATACTTAATCATTGCCCTTTCCTATTACTTTAGGTTGCATTTGGTTGCACCAAATATCATGAAATTTTGTTAAATTTCATTATTAATCAGTCTAATTTGGTATAGAATATCATGAAATTGGTGCAACCAAGGGCAACCTTGATTAAAAATCTAAAAGTAGTGTGTAGCTTGCAAGATATGCTATGTAGCTTATGCCATACGCTTCAGAGGGGTGAACACTACACTACATGCTATTCACTATTTAAAACACTTGGCATCAAACCCAACAAGGGAGAAAAGACAGGCCCGGGCCAGTGTTTCAAATAGCGCCCATAGCATAGTGGTAGCGTGGCTGTAGCACTACGTAGTGTCCTAAATAGTGTAAATCCCCTATAGCATACGCTACAGGAGTCGTAGCGTGCGCTACAACTACGTAGCACGTAGCATACATAGCATACGCTACAATGTATTTTTTAATTATTTTTTCATGTTTTCTTTGTATCTAATGTTGAGGAATGTGACCCTTGTATTGTACTTGATATTTTTAACCTATGGGATTTTTATTTCTTTTCATAATTATGACTTGTGGTTTCAATTAGACATTATTAATTAAAGTGGATTGCTTAGAAAGTTGTTGATGTGATAATTATTTGATTTAGTTTATATATGTGGATTGGTTTTTGATAAATGATAGATAATAACTTGTTTGAACATGCCTATAATTGATAAAATGAATCATCTTTTAGGCATTTTTATATTTTTTCCCTTTTTTCTACTATTTATTATATTTGTTCTATTTTTAAATTAAAAAATAGAAGTATCGTGTAGCTTACGCTACACGCCATTGTTGTCAAATGCGATCGCATATGCGCATACTGTTGATCAAATCGCATATGCCATCATGGCACATGCGATCCTGGCAAGTATGCTATGGCATACTTTTATATGTGACCAATATGCGATCGCATATGCGAGTATGCGATCACATATTTCCCAATAGCCAAGAGCGGAAGAATTTTTATTTTTATTTTTTTTTCCAATTTCGAGAACTTTTGCCTCTAAATAGGTACTCATATCCCCTCCATTTTCACTATTCTTTACACTAAAGCTCTAAATCTCTTGCTCTTTCTCTCTTACACCTCTTTCTCTCTTACTCTAATCTCTCTACAATTATTTCAATTAAGTTTATTTTTTGTATTTTATAAGTTGTGCTTACTTTTTGTAAATTAAGTTGTAAGTTATAACTTGTCAGTTGTTTCAAGTTATCCATTTATCAGTAAAATTTCTTTGTTCGAAGTTTATAATAATTAGTTTTCTTTTAATGTAGCTTGTTGATAGTTTTGTTAAAATTTATATAATATAATATAAGTAATTAAATATATCACTTAAGGAAAAACTCAAACTATAATGAAATAAGTACAATAACCCAATCCAATCATGTGTATTAATTAGACAAGTTTTTCCTCTTTTTTTCTAAGAATTTTTAGAATTTTTTTCCTTTTTTTTTCAAATTTTTATTATTTAAATATATATATATATGCCATGGCATATGCGACTGTGTGATAGCATATGCGATTATGCGAACAGCATATGTTGATCGCATGCAATCGCATATACGATTTGACAACATTGCTACACGCTACGTATTTACGCTACACGCTATAAAAGGTTGAGCGCTACGCATCATGCTACCGCTATTTAAAACACTGGCCCGGGCAAAAGCCCTTTTACAAAGAGGTTGTACAATATGCTTTGTATGTCAATAATAGAATACCCCACAAATTCCTTGATAGACCTTGTACAAAAAGCAATAAGAAATTTGGCGTAATCTACCATCACTTGATTTGGCTTTGAGCAATTAGAGAAAGCGCATTATTAATCAGTCTAATTTGGTATAGAATATCATGAAATCAGTGCAACCAAGCGCAAACTTGATTAAAAATCTAAAAGTAGTGCGTAAATTGGCTACATGCTATGTAGCTTATGCCTCACGCTTCAAAGGGGCGAACACTACACAATAGGGTGAACACTACACTACATGCTATTCACTATTTAAAACACTTAGCATTAAACCCAACAAGGGAGAAAAGACAGACCCGGGCAAAAGCCCTTTTACAAAGAGGTTTTCCAATATGCTATGTATGTCAACATTAGAATACCCCACAAATTCCTTGATAGAACTTGTACAAAAAGCAACAAGAAATTTGACGTAATCTACCACCACTCGATTTAGCTTTGAGCAATTAGAGAAGGAACAATTATTCCTTACTTCTAAAATTGCCCAAAGGATAGCTAACTAATGTAGGGGCATTTTCACATCAGGCTTGAGTGAGGTAGCCTGTGGGATGTGGGGACACACTCGGGGTTGGTGGCCCTTATGAAGCGGAACCCATGTGAAGTGGGGCCCACGAAAAGGTTCGGCCTAGATCATAACCCATGCGATGTGGGGCCTGGGTTATGAGATAAAGGAATTGATTTGTTGCTCTCTATCAGTTCGAACTTTTAGAGCAAGTGGTTAATTGTCCTGCATCAAAGTGGTATCAGAGCAGGAGGTCTCGTGTTCGAAACTCCTCACCAGGGGTGATTAATACAGGGGCATTTTCACACCGGGCTCGAGTGAGGTCTATCAGTTCGAGCTTTTAGGGCAAGTGGTTAATTGTCCTGCATCACTAACAAAGAATGATCCCATTCCATGCACATAGAAGGGATGATATGGACTCTACCAACACCTCTCCTATGGGATGCCCCTTTTTTCCTATCAGTTGTTCTGTTCCTACATAATAGAACTCAACCTCCGCTCTGCATCTTTGGTCACCATCACAACTGGACCCCTCTTCCACCAACATTTTCCAAATGCCTAGGGAAAATAAAAGAAAGAAGGAGAGGACACCCACAAAAAATAAGGGCAAGGTTTGGCGTGGAAGTTGGGGCAAACCTTCTCCATATGGAAAGAGGAAGGCATTAGAGAGAGTAGGAGTTTATTTCTAGAGATTGTTGTCGGGAGGAAAATAGCCAAAGGAGGTTTCCAAAGGCAACGAGGTTGGGATTTAGAGTTGGGGTAAACCTTCACCATATCAAAAGAGGGGGACGATAGGACAAATTTTTAACTAGTAGCAAATATCAGAACCAATAGAGGATGATTGTAGAATTTACATATCGCATATCGGTAACAAAAAATGATTATTTCAGTTTGCACATATCAGTACCAATGCATCATGCAAATTTAAAAGGGAAAAAGGGCAAGACCGTCTCAAATCAACTGACAAAAGTGACAAGATTAGTAGCAAGGTTTTAAATATTGGTATCGGGGAGTGTATTGGCCAGGCCCAAAAAAGATACGGGGTGTTTTAAATCCATAGGAGATGATACGGGTCTGTATTGACATATTTTCCTTTGTCCTAACAAATTATGAAAGATAACAGAAAAATAGGAAAAAGTTAAAACAACAATATTTATCCTTTTTTGTGTTTTTTTTTTTTTTAAAGATGAAGACTTACACTGAAAGAAACAAAAGCAAATGGGGAACAGTGGAGGGTGCCCTATCAACATTCCACAACACACACAACACACACACACACACACACACACACACACACAAAAAAAAAAAAAACCTCTGGGCCAAAGTACCCAAACATAATTATTTCCCAATCCCTTCTCAAAGAGTCAAATGAGGTCCAAGTGAACTCAAGGAGTGCAAGAGCCCACCCCAAGACCAAAGATACGATAGAAACATTAAGAGAAACAGGAGATGAAAACTTGTCCTCAGCACACAAAATACACAAAAACAAAAGAACAAGACAGGAAAAAAAAATATATCTAGAGTCCAGACCCCCTCTGGGCCAAAACTACACAAATACAATTGCTTCCAATCCCTTCTCAGGGAGTCAAAAGAGGTCCACATGAACTCAAGGAGTGAAAGAGCTCACCCTAGGACCAAAGATAACAATAGAAACATTAAGCAAATCAAGAGATGAAAACTTGTCGTCAAATATCCTATCATTTCTCTCCTTCCAAATACCCCACAGGCTTGCATACGGGAACATCAAACAAATCTGCCTTCCACGCTCCAAGAAAGGACCAACTGTCCACCCTGCAAAAACGTCAAAGTTAAATCTCTCTGCAGCTCATCTGATTTTGAAAAGCTCAAAAAAGGGTTCCAACCAGCTCTAACAGACTGAAAATGCAAGAAGATGTGGTCCACTCGTCCTCATCATTCCTACACATAATGCACATATTAACCATCACCATGTTTCTCTTCTTAAGATTATCACAGTAAGGACTTTATGGCAATAGAGGTCAACACAAAATCTTGAACCGTGGGAGGAATGGGCACTCTCCAAATTTTAGCACAAGGGTAACAATGATTGACAGAAGCACAACTTGGAGAAAGCATATCCGAGAGGGAATTGACCATTAGCTGCCCACATCCAACACTTTCCATCACCACATGATGTATCAGGCTATTCTTTGATAATAATGTTGTCAGTCAGCCTAACCTACTTAAAGTCAACCAAATAGGCCATAACAGAACATAAATCAAGCATGAATTGAGAGATTATGGCCGATTACATTGAAATACTACAACGAAAAGAAGATGAAAAACCAAAAAAAGATTGTTTACCCCTTCTCGATCTTTCCCAAAATGGTCCATTCAGTTTTGATTTTTTAAGGATACCATCAAATTATTGAACAAAAAAGGATGATAACGCATCATCCAAGAACAAGAGAAAACAACACCAGCCCCTTAAACGTCCACAGAAATATTGGCCGAACAGGCCCATACAAACACAAGACACTTAGCTCTAAGGAACACCACCTCAAGAGTTACAAAAATCATCACAAAAAGCACAATTGTTCTGTTCAAGCCAAACCACCAAAGCACTGCACATAAGACACCAAATAGCTTTCCTCTTCTTGCAGACCTTCCCGAATCCATAACAAGCCCTAAGGATGGACATAATGTCAACCAACATCACCCATTGCCCACCAAAGATTGGAAGGAATTTCCTCCAAATATATTGCACAAAGGGACAATGAATGAATAAGTGGTTCACTGATCCCATCTAAGTAATACACATGTAGCAAACATTCGTCATGCAGAGCCTCCTCTTTCTAAGATAGTCAATCGAGAGCACCTTGATTTTCCACACCAACAAGAGAAACGCTATGACCTTGGAGGAGCTTTATATTTCCAACTGAGGTTGATGGGGTCAGTTTTGAGGGGAATAGACTACCTAGCCATCTCCAAATAAAAGGACTTGACTGAGAACATGCCTGATCTGTTTGCTCCCCAAACCCATGTATCCACTTCAGACAACTCCCTTCTCTATTGATGGACTTGACTGAGAACACACCTAATCTATCTGCTCCTCAAATCCATTACGTTTCAATTCATCGGATCCCACTCCAATATTGTTTTTTGATCATCAAAATCAGCCTAGATCTAGTAAAAAATGAGTTCCTAAGCTCCCCCTTTAGGGTTGAAAATTCAAATGAATACAAATATGGAGAAAAAAAGAGAGAGAGAAAACAAAAAGGGGAAATTAAATTTATTTATTTTTTTTTAAAAAGGGCCTTTATGGCCATATCGGCCTGTATCAGCCCATGTCAGAACTAAAATGGCCAACATCTGCACATATTGGCCAGTGCGGCCCATTTTTTCGGTTGGCAGATTCACCCCCATGTCCCATATTGGCTGGGGTGCATCATATCCAAAATTTAAAACCATTATTAGTAGAGAATACCTACCATCATATTCATCAAATTATCATCAACATCATCTAAGACAACTAATTGAGTTAGGCGACATGAATCATGCTCCACCATTCCACTTTGTCAAAGACCACAAGTCATCAAGTTTTTTCTTACTACCTCCACCCACGTCCTTTCAGGCCTTCCTCTTGCCCTTTTAGAGCCTTCAACTTGTACTAACTCATTCCTAACTGGCATAATTCTTGGTCTCCATTGCACATGATAAGACCATTCAAGCCTACTTTCCCTCATATTATTACCTATTAGTATTATTTCTAAATTCCCTCGAATGTATTCATTTCTAATTCCATCCTTCCTCATCTTGCCACTCATCCATCTCAACATCCTCATTTCAGTTACACTTATCCTATGAACATGTTGTTCATTAAGTGCCCAAACATACTGTCCCATAAAGCATGATTGGTCTTGTAAAATTTCCCTTTCAGTTTGAGTGGTACACGATGATCACATAAAAACTCCGGACATCTCCATTTCTTCTACCTAGCTTGAATTCTATAGGCAATATCTTTCTCAATATCATGATACTCTTCGGATGTTTTCTTAATATTCATTTGTTTCTTAGGGTTTCTTTTTTCTTTTCTTCTTCTTCTTTTTTTTTTTTTTTTTTTTGAAAAATCCCATAAAATCATATAGGCTCCAGAGGTTATAACAACCAATATAGTGGCATTTTGAGCCTTTTTTTTTTTTTTTCATTTTATTCCCTATTTTATTGTTTTCTAATCATCCATTATAACAGCAGTTGCCATTGCATAACCAAAAAGCCCCTAATTCGTTATATTTACATAACTCCAATTTAAACCTTACTACACAAAAACTAAAAATCCAAAATCACATGCTCAATACATGCTTTAGAAGTTAGAACAAGCACTTCAAGTTTTCTTTTTTTCCATTTTATTCCCTAATTTATTGTTTTTAATCATCTCTACCATATATAACATGAGGAGCAAATGGAAATTTTTGCCCATCCAATTAGTTTTAATAGAGTTGTAGCCTTTGAGATTTTTATGAGACAATTAATGAGATTTTCAAGATTGATAAGGGTATTTATGGAATTTTGAAAATCCACGTGCTTATAAACCGATTGTGTGGATTTATCCACATAAACAAACAGCTTGGATTTAACCGCTTCTCCCCGCTCCTTTTTGTGCATGAGTAGCATGAATAGCACAATCCCAAGTCCAGCATCCTTTCCCTCCATTTTTCTCTCTCTCGCCTCTGAAATTCTTGCAGATTTTTCCCTTTGTTCCTCTCTCCGCATGCGTTGCACGTGCCACTTCCCCTAGTCCATTATAATGACAATTGCCATTGCATAACCGAAAAGCCCCTATTTCATTATATTTAGATAACTCTAGATTTAAACCTTACTACAAAATATCAAAAATCCCAAAACACAAAAACGATGTGAAGGCCAAAAACACAATAAAAAAAAAAAATCAAACGACAAACACCACAGGAGGCATCGATGCAGACCTTGTATTCAATTGTGTATTAGACTATTCTTTGATATGAACATTGTTTGTCGGCCTAACCTGCTTAAAGTCAACCAAGTAGGCCATAAACAAACATAAATCAAGCACAATTTGGTAGATTATGACCGACTAAATTTAAATACAACAAAAAGAAGATGAAAAGGATTTAAAGAAAGTAATAGTTTACCTCTTCTCAACTTTTTCCCAAAAATGGTCCATTTGTCTCAATTGATCGAATCCCACACAAATATTTATCTCTTTCTTAGGGTTTTCCATTTTTTCCTTTTTTTCCTTTTAAAAAATCCCAAAATATAGGGTTTAGACATTATAACAACCAATATATCAGCATTTTGAGCTTCTTTTTTTTCCATTTTATTACTTATTTTGTTATTTTCTAATCATCCACTATATCCCAATTGCCATTGCATTACCAAAAAGCCCCTTTGTAGTCATATTTACATAACTCCAATCTTAAACCTAACTACACAAAAATTAAAGATCCCAAGTCATATCTGATTTTTTAAACCATGATTAGTGCGGAATAGCTATCGTGATATTTTAGAGATGGTTTTTTAATATTTCTTTATTTATTTATTTATTTTTGAAGAGCTATTTTTCTTGAAGAGCTATTTTTCTTTTTCTTTTTTTTTTTCTGTGAAAATCCTGAAACATTATATATTCTTTAGGCATTACAACAACCAACATATTGCCATTTCGAGCATTTTATTTTATTTTATTCCCTATTTTATTGTTTTCTAATCATCTATTACAACCCAATTGCCATTGCATGTCTGAAAATCCCCTACATCATTATATTTTCATAATTCCGATTTTAATCCTTGCTACAAAAAATAATAATAATAATAATAATAAAAAATAAAGATCCTAAATCACAACATGATATGAAAGCCAAAACCCCAACAAAAAAATCAATCAAACAACAACCATATTCCATGCTTCGCGCATTCCATAACAAAAGGGGGAAAGAGATAACTCAAGAAACAGAGTATCAATAACCCAAACAAGATACATCCGAATCCAACAACAAACGCCTGATAACAAGTATCAAAACGACATGCAAATCAAAGAGAACTACAAATATCATCAGATAAAAGAAAACCCAGATCAAGAAACTTGCAGATCTAAAAGGAAGGGGATTATAATAATAAAAAATTAATTAAAAAAAGACGGGCTGGGTTTACCAGAATTCTGCAGAAAGAGTATAGAGACCCTTTTGGATTCTTGGAGGGAACCCTAAAGGGGGGAGTTCCTTTGGAGAGGAACAATAAAAGAGACCCTGAGAGGTTACATGAACTATGCAAAAAGCTCTTTTGAATATATCTATTTAAACTTGGAAATAAAAATTTAAAGAGGCCCTCAAACGCTTGACACCTTTCCCACGCTTGAAGACAAGATTTTGTGTGTATGTGTGTGTGTGGATTTTTATTTTTTATTTTTCAGTATGTGTACCATGACCTGGCAGGCAATATTGGATCTCGATTGTGCGAGTATCCACCGTACACTTGGCGTACATTTTTCTCGATCCATACGTTCCATCCGCAGGCCCCATTGTATATGATCTGTGCATGAAAAAAATCGCAAAGATCGGACCACCCTCACTGTCGGATTTCCGCCGTTGAATTTGGCTTGTTGGTCTTTTTCCTTTTTTTTTTCTTTTTTTTTTTTTACCTACCATCCATTTGATTGCTGATGATGCACAATTTTGTCGGCCTGCAATTCGGACAGTCCGGATTGACTAACGAGTCCGGACCATGTGTTCAATGGATGTGTGCATGAGTATGATCCAGCATAGCTTAGCAGAGCATGGGGTGTGTGTTCCTCCTGAGGTGGAATATTACAAATTTGCCCTCCATGAAGGGCCTTAGGTGGTTACACTAATTCAGTCTTCAAATCTGCTTCTACCAAGGTATCTACAATTCAACTATTTCTACTTAGGTTTCTTCTATCATTTTGTGTTTTGATTAATAGAGAGTTTAAAGAAGATTTTTATTGGGTCTTCTTGGGAGTTTACTGTTTCATAATCTAAGTATAGTTGCAATGTTTCTTTTGATTTCCACTGAGTGTGATGAGTCACTCTGTCAAGTATACTTGTAATCCCCACCCTTGGTTTTCTACTTCATTGTATCATATGCTTACTCAGAAGTATCTCCATCTTCACCCATGAGCTTTCTTTAAGACTCTTGTTAAAGGTTCATGATATTGGCCCACACATCAGTATTTCGAGAAAACGGTGCCAATTCGTTTTCTAGGTATATCAAAGACCTGGCACAAATTCAGTCAAATTTCACATTGAAATGGCTGACATGTAGCGCACATCAGGCGATAAATACCGGTGAGCCAATGCATACTTAGAAGTTGGTATTTGAACATTGCCCTTGAGCATAGTTGTTTTGCCTTTTACCAATGTGTGTGCTACCTGTTAATTCACTTTCAGTGGGATTCTACAATACCCAACAAATGGATATTTGGGTAGTGGATGAAATCCATGTATTGGAATTTACAGTTCTTGCGATGAAAATCTCTTCCCTCAAAAGGAAACTGAACCATGTTTCACTCTCATACCATACATTTGGACCATATGTCCACAACTATTCATGCTCGCTTTTCGGCACTTATGAGAAACAGATCTTGATTGAATCTGCTCATGGCAATACTTCAAATGGGTTAGATGTAATTGATACAATGAGGCGTGGATGGAAATAAACATTTCTTTGATACGGGTAGGATCAGAAAGAAGAGAAGTTAATTTGTGAAAGGGTGGACCATTTAGCTTAGTAACTACTTTTTCAAATGTACTACTTGAGGATGGTTGGGTGAATCAAATAAAGTCCTGCCTCTTAAATGCGGATATGGTTGAGAATTGATTATTCTTTGATGAGTTTGGGCACTTTTTTTATTCTATAGATGATGAATGTTAGGAGAAAACTATTGTATCCAGCTAGCAATTGAAAGTGATCTAGCAAAGGAAGATCATTTGAAGGATATGTAATGTATGATCATCTCTGAGAGTCTGAGATAAGTAAATGTTGGTGAACTGCCTGTATATTTTTAGGGCACCATCGATGTGGAAAATGAAACGATGTCAGATTTGGATTGTGTCATGTAGCACCCTTTTGTTTCAATCTTAGCCTGCCTCATACAAGCAGAAAAGTGAAGATTGGAGTCTGTATTGCTTCCCATAAAATGTGACTTATTTTTGTTTAGGGTGTGTTTGGTTGCACCAAATATCATGATATTTTATTATTGTTGCACCAAATTAGACTGATTAATCATGATATTTGGTGTAACCAAACACACCCTTAAGGAATTCAAAACAGTGCCTCCCAACCCTCTAAAGCCATCCAAGGAGATCCATGGGAGGGATTTTGGTGACTGACAGGAAAGTTTTGGTCATTTCAGTACACAGCTTTATTTGTTCACTAGCACTGAGAGGGTCTTCCTTTCCCCTGACTGATGGAACATAAACGGAAATTGGAAGAGAATTGGGAAGGCCTCTCACACAAGTTGGATCCAAAATCCTACTCTTCAGGAATGATTTAGGCAGTTCATCAGGTGGGGCCTTCAATGTAAGTGTTGTTGCTGAAATTCAAGATTGGTCTACTCATCAGGTTTGCCACATATGTGTGTGAGAAAAATGGATAACCATCCAAAATTGGTGCACCATGTGCATAAGCCAATAGCTAGACCATCTATTTTAGACTATAGCACTACACAGTGGGGCCCACATGATGAATGGCCTGTACTCGCACACACATGAGGTGGATAGAATTCCAGATCCTACACTTGGGAGTAGCCTCAACAAGGCTCAAATTGCATTTAAAAAAAATAATAAATTTTAAGGCTTGTCAACATAAGCTCATACAAGCCACAAGCACCAAGTACGATAACTGTCGTTTCTTCACGGACCTGAAGGCAAAGAAAAATATTGCACATGGCTTAACACAAGTCATGGATCTGTGCTGGACTTTTGATCAAACCCTTTCATCACTACTTATGATGTTATACCAGAAATCAGTTCTAAGCACAAGAGAAACATGAAAGCAAGCAAATGTTTTCTTCATGGCAGTATGGCACACATGTGCAAGGTTGAGGCCATTCATCAAGCATGTCCACCATGGAGAAGTTGCCATGGCCCAAAACTGGGCAAGTTTACTAATGAGGTGGGCCACATATGTACATTAAAAGTATTGTGCTGGTCTAATTATCTTAGTTGTCTACTCCTTATCATACACATGTACCCCGACTGATGGCGTTCATGTTTGGAATGGAGCTTGCTGACCAAAATTGCTCAAACGACATTGGATCTACAGGCTACAATGTTGCAATTCTCAATGCTTATTCGCATTCCTTCATTACCATTACAAAATCCCAAACAGGGAATAACAGTATAATGCGAAATAATAAAAACAACTAAATCATATTTTGCAATCTATTTATCTAATTCATTGACATTCTGCAATTATATGAGTAATAAATGGTGTTTCATTGAATATACTTTTTCACATAAAGAAGTTCCGTAAGTTCAAATTCAGCAATCCAAGCCCTGCCGTGACTTTGAATGATCCAACACATGAATCTAATCTTCTATACACATAATCTTAACCAGGCCACACTTATAGAGGGACTATCTAGACAATTAGGAAAGTACATCAATTTCAACTTTCAAGGAATGCAGCTCTCACAATTTTTTTATTGGACTCAGTTCTGATTTTTCAGTTCATGTGCCATACTAAACAATCACAAATAGCCACATAAGATTACAAAGACATTTGAGACAGATCCATCCAGCCCATTTGTAAACCCGGTTCTTTTGAAAATCAACGATGATTAGATTATTCGCTTGGAATTTCCACTGTGAAGATGAATATAGGGAATTTAAAGCAATAGAAAGGGACATTTGTGAGTAAAGTTTACGTGAGTAAATCATGATAAAGCATTCTTTAGTTAAAATTGAAAATTCATTATGCAGAAAGTCGTATGATATTCAGACAGCACATAACATTCGCAGGCACTCAAAAATCATACATGCAACACCGATCAACTCAAATCAAAGTGCCTAAATTGTGGAACCCACGTAACCAAGTCACAGCTCCAAAATCAGATTGATTTAACAATTCCAACCCACGATACATCTAAGCTGCGAAGCATAACTTGGACTTCTGCCCATAGGCGTATTAGTCAAATAAAGTGGACATAACCAAGTTGGACTCTCTTTTATAGAAAATGCAATTAAATTGAATTGCACATCTATTAGTCTAACAAAGTGGATATAACCCAGTTTTTATCACCTTAGCATTTGTATTGAGGATTTGGGCTCCAAGCTGCAGTTGTGCTAATTTCAAGTTGTAATTGGATGTGTTAATGGAAATGGATATGGCCGACCTAGACCGATCTAGCATTTTTCTACCTTGTTGGAGCTTAAATATTTCTTCATATAATTAATCCATACGAGATATAAATTTTATGGGATGAATACATCTCTCATAATGCATTTCACACTTCCTTTGCAATATAAAAAAACATCACATAAGATAGATGATTTCATACTATTTCACAACCATATCATCATTTATGCCTTCTTTGAACTCATTGTTCACATGTACTAGAATTCTCATCAGATTCCTCTCATCAAGTATTTCAAATTTTCCTTTAACCATTACAAATTCTTGAATGGATTTAGACCATTTGAGATACTTTGATCCATTTAATTTAGTAGAAGTTATTTGCGCCCCTAGAGAATTAGATGGATTTATGAATCTAGTTTTCAAATTACTTCTCACTTTCATCTGCGACAAGAGACTACTATGCCGCAAGTTTATACGAACATGTGCTAACTTTTGTGACCAACGAACACTCTCGACCTATATAATTTACATGGTATAAGCACCACACTTAAGAGAACAACCAATCACAACAATTGATGATCGTGAACACCGTAAAAGATGAAGACAGTCAATCCACGCATTCACACATCCAACGAGAGACAATGATCACTACTCTGGTACCATGTAAAAGAATTTACTTGTTATCATAGCACAAAACTATGCATGTGGAAGAAGAGAAGAAAAACTTTAATTGATTCTTTCTCTTTTTATCATAAAATAAATCTAATATGATAATTATATCCCTTCAGTAAAAAAGTGAAAATACCAAATATATCCTAATTAATATAAATAAAAGATAATAAGAAAATAAGAGCTAATAGACCCAAGTGGTCAATACTTCTTTTAATAGAATGAAATATAATAGCAATTTATGGATTACAACAACATCATTGATGCCAATGAAAGTATTTTCTCTATTTCTCAGTAATTCGATTTTATATAAATTATCTATTTTCATGCCACTGATTAAAATGGTGTGATCATATAAATCATCTATTTAATGCCATAAATTTAAGTGGTGTAACCTTCCATGAAAATTGTTAAGACTATATTAGGATAATCTTTCTGAATGTGGATTTATTTATTTTTTAATGTAATCGTAGTGGTCCACTGACTGGATTCCCAGTGCTGTGGGAGCCCTCCAACCGCATCACGGGAGTGGATTAGGGGTAACCGAAGCGGCACTTACCGTGGGGCCCACCTTGATGTATGTATTCTATATGGGCGTGAGCCTAAAATTGCAGCACGTGAGCTAAAAAATGAATCAGATCCAACCTGTTCATGAGATCACACAAATATGGATGAAATATATATATATATATATATATATATATATATATATATATATATATATATATATATATATATATATATATATATATATATGAAGTTTTTAATGGTCAATCACACCATTGTTTTGTATAGTATGGCCCACATGAGCTTTGGATCCTATTTTTAAATTCATGTACGATGGTCATCCTGCAAAACTGATGGACGGAGTGGATTTGCCACAGGTTTCTTAGTGGGTACCCACAGTTTTAGACAACAGGGGTTCAGGTAATCGGCTTCTGGCGTCCCTCCAACCACATTACTCTGTGTTCCAGCTGCGCCCATTGATTTTCTGTCCATCAAATCCGGTATCTGATTTCATGCAACCCATCAGTTTCACTTGGACTCGATTCGGTAGTGACCCCTTCAGTACAGGTTGGTGTTCCGTGGGTCCAACCATGATGCGTGTGTTAAATCATAGACGTCCATCCATTTTTACAGCTCATTTTAGGAGGGCATGCATATAAAAATGAGACAGATTTAAGTCTCAGGTGGACCACACCACAAGAAAAAATAGTGGTGATTAAACGCCCACCATTAAAAACTTCATAGACCCACTATATTATTTATTTGCTAGGACGCACAGAGCTTGAAAACGCAAATATCAGCTTATCCAAAACTTCTATGGCCCCGAATAAATTTTTAAGTAGTGTGCGTTCAATCACCACTATTTCCTGTGGTGTGGTCCACCTGAGAATTGTACTGTCTCATTTTTTTTATCTCATGCGTTAAATAAGTTGAAAAAAATGGATGAACGGTGTGGATATAACACGTGTATCATGTTAAGGCCACGGAGCACCGACCTTCGCACCGGAGGAGTCACTACCCAATTCCAGTCCCATTGGCCGGAGCGGATTCCGTGGATCCCGAGAAACCATGACGTCAGTGTATTTGTGGCTGTGGGGCCCACAGTGATGTATTTGTTTTGCGTACACGCTCTCCTACCGTTTTCCAGCTAATCTTAACTCGTTAGCCTAGATTCAAATCTCAGCTGGACCACACTATAAAAAACAGTGGAGATTGAATGCCCACCGTTGAAAACTTCTTCTGATACAGGTCTGGGTGACCTTGTCAAGATACAAATAAACATTAATATTAAAGTGGGCCCTAGGAAATTTTTAATGGTGAGCGTCCAATCACCATCTTTTCATGTGTTGTGATTCATTGCCTAAAATGAGCTGGTAAAACGAGTGGACGGTATGGATGTAAAGCACATACATCACGGTGGGCCCATGGTCACAGATCCACCGAATCTGGTTTGCTATTTCTAGCATACACCACGGTGGGCCCTTGGTCACAGATCCACTGAATCTGCTTTACTATTTTTAGCTCATATTGTAACGGTCTAAAAGAGCTTGTCAGAAGCTGCCCGCTGTTTTAGTACGTGTCGAGCCTATCTGACAGTGGAAAGTTTTGAATTTTGAGAGGAAGGTCCACCTAATACACTGCTCAGATCTTTCACACGCAAGGCTCGTGTGGGCTGTGAAGAGTGGCATGCGAAGTAGCTGTGGGACAGCAATCCTCATGTCAATGATGTAATTGATAATCAACGGCGTGTGTGATTAAAGATCGATTACAACTAATTGCATTGGAGTTATGATGCGACTACTTGCATTTAGACACGTAGACAGTCCAATCATCGAGTTTGCCAAATGCGACCCACAGGATAATCCTAACCATTCAATCAGTAGCCTGCAGAAAGGGAAATCATCAATCTGAACCGTCCATTTGTAGCGTCCGCCTTGGATTTCATATGTTCCCAAGAATCACTTAGATCCGACGGTTCTCGGACAATGCCCAGTGGTAACAAATGAAAGGCCGGGATTTGGACGGCTAGGAACAACCGACTGGTATGATTTTTGCAGGCTGGACCAAATGAATGACTAGATCGATGATGATGGGCTGTCCATAAATTCAAATGCAAACAGCTGCATTGCAAGCAGTCCAACTAGCTGCATTGGATCCTTCCACGTGTCCAAATGCAATTATTAGCACTGTAGCCCACCAGGCAATTATTCAGATGCATGCACATAATCATGTATTTGATGCCCAGCTCAACATGCACCCCACACGAGCCACCTTGTCACATGTGCGGGACATCCAAGCAGCTCATCAGGTGGGACCCACCTACTAAATTCCAACGCTGCTCAACTATCATGAGGCCAGACATGGACCTAGGGTTGTACATCGAGTTGAAGCGTGTGGAGCTGGCCTCAAACTCGGCCAGGGTCGGCCACAAGCTGACCTCAGCTTGGACCCGGCTCGGCTTAGACTTTGAGTTTGACTGGCCAGCTTAACTCAGTATCGTCAGCAGCTCAGGCCAGTTCAAGCTGTGTTTGAGCTGAGCTCGCGATTACAACATTTCTACAAACACCTACACTCACCTTCAAAATCCTTCTATATATGAAACAGAAGCTATGTTTTTATTTGTATTTTTTCGAACACCTTCTAAGCAACATAAAAACTTAGAAAACAAAGGGTATTTGTTCCATGTACATACCTTCCTTGCCACCAGCTACACTTAGTTAAGTCATTTTACCAAACACTTGGTGAGCAACATCAATGGCAAAATACCTGAGTCATCGAACTGATTCGATCCGAGTTCGATTTGAGCTGGATTCGATTCGAGTTGAGTCGAGCTGTGGCTTGATCGAACTTGGCTCGAACTCATTTTCGAGCTCAAAAAATTAGCTCGACTCAGCTCGAACATAGCTTCGAACTGAGTTGAATCGAGCTTTTTCAAGTCGAGTCGAGCGAGCTAACCAAGCTAGCTCGGTTCGTGTACACCCCTACATGGACCAAAACCAAGGTGACAGCTGAATTAGGCTGGCCCAACATGGTCTGAGTCCAGCCCAACTTGGGCCAGGTTTGGGCTGGCTGCAGGCCCAATAACTAATTGGGCTGGACTTAGGCTTTCATATGATTTATAGGGCTGACAAGTCATACGACTTAGCTCGACTGATTTGATTATGGTTGCAAATTAGATGGTTCTAAATTGAAGTGTCCAATCAGACCCAATCCAGATTCATATATTATCAACCATAACCAGAACCCAAATTACATGATCGGAACTTAATTGGTTTGGTTGAGTTCATGTAAATTTGTTAAATATTAAGAATAAAAAATAAATAAATAATTTATTCATTTGACTCTTTCTTATAAGAAATAAAAATAGAAATAAAGTTGTAATTTAAATTACTAATTACATTTTTATTATAAAACACATTCCATTCTTCAAATTTAGATTTGATTAATATGTTTAAACTGCCACGTATATTCCACGTACTCCCTTTCTCCTTTTGAAAATTGATGGTCAATCTTTTATATGTTTTATTACATAAATTCATGTGCATGAGTTTTATTAGCAACAATGCACACTTTTTCTCTTTATGTTAGAAATGTAAGTGTTTCTTGTACACAATGGAGGATAGAAGAAAACGATAACGAAACGATCATATCTATCGGGTTCAAGGCTTGACATAAATAGTTAATTTCTCAAGATAGATAGGCTGCCCTTTTTCTGGAAGTTCTACTAAATGAAAACGAAAGAAATCTGCAAATTGTCTTCAGGATACAATAAACTCTTAATTCGATTTTCAACACGAAAATTTACATATTTAAGTGTTGAATAGATCTCTAGTTTTAACACCGATATGCCTTTAGACATCCAAAAAATACTCAGTAAGACATCAAATCGAGAGTAATTGCATAGAAGATGATATAATCTTAAGGATTAAAAGTATCTTCTTCTGGATTATAGTATCCAAGATTAATATCAATTGAAAGGTTATGGATTTCTTCCTGAAGAGGTGCTAAAGTGTCTCTTCAAGAAATTCATATCCATTCATAATAAATGATTGTCATTCCATGAAAGGACATGACTCTTTGTCCTATGGTAGTTTTTAAAAGGTTATGAATTATAGTATACAAGATTTATATCAATTGAAGAGGTTATGGATTTCTTTCTGAAGAGGTGTTAAAGTGCCTCTTCAAGAAATTCATATCCATTCACAGCAAATAATTACCTTTCCATGAAAGTGATGGGATTTTTCTCCTCAGATCAGAGAAGAGATGGAGCAACAGGTGAAAAATTGGAGTATTTCATCGCGCTGCTCGATTGGTCGTGGGGGAGCCACGACCGGTCGTGGGAGGCACTCAACCGGTCGTGGGTTCGAGCCCTAGCACGACTCAAAGTCCAGTGAGTTGTTGCTAATTTTCTCCTCCGTCTACGACCAGTCCTGGGTGAGCTACGACCAGTCGTAGGTGGTCTACGACCAGTCGTAAGTGAGCTACGACCAGTCCTAGGCGGCTAGGACCAGTCCTGGAATTTTCAGGACCAGTCCTAGGTTACGCAGTTTTTTGTGAAAAATTGCGGATTCGAATCCTTTCGCAACAGGGATGCAGAAAGGAGTTTTCTAAAACTATAAAAAGGGATTCCTAGGGTTTTCTAGGGTTTTTCTATGTATGAGAAAAACATAAGAGGGTTTCTTAAAGGCTTTGCAAGGGTTTTGCTAAAGGGTTTAGGGTGAGAGATTGAGAGAAAAGAGATAGAGGAAGCTTGTGGAAGGGAGCCGTCGTCTCAGCGCTTCTACGTCCTCGTGATTGGTGAGATCTCTCAGTTTTCTTTTTATTCTCTTATAGTTTATCCGCTCCTGCGTGAGCGAAGAAGGTTTGATCCAAGCGGTGTGTGCTTGTGATCGGTTGTAACGTTCTACTTTCATAGTGGATTGTTGATCTGGACGAGGTCCCGTGATTTTTACCTCTTTGAGGGTTTTTCATGTAAAAATCTCTTGTGTGGTGTGTGATTATGCTTTGATTGATTTTCATTGCATTATTATCCCATAATTCTTATTTGTTCGGGCGGCTAGATCCTAAGGTTTTGTGCAAGGCCCCAGACAAAGTGGTATCAGAGCTTAAGTTCATTGAACGAGAAGGATCGGTTTGGAATTATGGAAGGTGGCTCATCAAGGATGATCAGCCTCAATGGTTCTAACTGGATCATATGAAAGGCTAAGATGGAGGACTTGCTTTATTACAAGGATCCATATTCTCTAATTTTAGGCATATCAGCAAAATCCAAGGATATGATTGATGAAGATTGGAAGAAGTTGGACTGAAAGGCGGTAGGGTTTATTAGAAAATGGCTGGATGACTCTGTGTTCCACCATGTGTCTATGGAAACCTCAGCTGCAAGCCTATGGCTGAAACTACAAGGGCTGTATGAGAGGAAGACAGCCGGTAATAAAATTTTTCTGATAAGGCGACTTGTGAATCTCAAGTTCAAGGATGGTGGTTCTGTGGCCGAGCACATGAATGAGGTCAGCAATATAGTGAATCAACTCTCCTCTATGAAGATGGTCCTGGATGATGAATTGCAGGCTTTACTATTGCTTAGTTCATTGCCTGACAGTTGGGAGACATTGGTGGTGTCTCTAAGTAACTCCGCGCCAGATGGAAAGATATCCATGGAACAGGTTACTAGTTATCTCTTCAATGAAGAGATAAGGAGAAAGTCTCAGGGGTCTACTCAGCAAGAGGCACTTGTGACACAGGAACGGGGGAGAGGAAAGAACGGGAAGGGCGGGAAGGCCCGAGATAAATCAAGAGGCAAGTCGAGTAACAGGAAAGAAGTTGAATGTTGAAATTGTGGCAAGAAGGGTCACTATAAGCATGAATGTCGTAAGGCTAAAAACGACAAGAAAGGAAAAGAAAAGGAGAAGGAAGATGAATCTGATTCCACTGCGGTCGCTTCAGATGGCGACGTTGTTATTATTCTTTCCATAGATCACGATGTATGTCTCACGGCTACGGGTTAGGACACCGACTGGGTGATAGACTCGGGAGCCTCTTTACATGCGACTCCATGTAGAGATTTCTTCACAAGCTACAAGTCAAGTGACTATGGGACCGTGAAGATGGGAAATTCTGAGGTATCGAAGATCGTAGGGGTCGGTGATATTTGTGTGAAGACCGATATGGGCTGCACATTGGTTCTCAGGGATGTGAGACATATCTCAGACCTTCGCCTCAACTTGATGTCGACGGGAAGGTTGGATGATGATGGCTATGAAAGCCGGTTTGCTGGTGGGCACTGGAAGCTCATCAAGGGTTCGTTGATCGCAGCCAAAGGAAAGAAGTGTTACACCCTGTATAAGGCAAGTGTCAGTGTATGCAAGGGTGAGTTGAACGCAACGGAAGATTCAACTATAGACATGTGGCACAGGCCACATGAGTGAAAAAGGGCTTCAGCTATTAGCAAGGAAGCGGCTCCTTCTAGACGTGATAGGTATACCTCTCAAAACCTGTCTTGATTGTTTATCAGGGAAACAACATAGAGTTTCATTTGTTAAAACTGTTTCTCATATTAATAAAGTGCATGCATTAGATTTAGTTTATTCTGATGTGTGTGGTCCTATGAGGATAAAAACCTTGGGTGGGGTATTGTATTTTGTTACTTTTTTAGATGATGCATCTAGGAGGGTTTGGGCTTATGCTTTGAAATCTAAGGACGAGGTCTTTAGTGTGTTTAAGTTGTTTCATGTTATGGTCGAGAGAGAGACAGGTAGATCATTGAAGTGCATCCGCACTGATAATGGTGGTGAATACATCGGCGACTTTCATGAGTACGGTAAGTCCCTAGGTATACGGCATGAACAGACGGTTCCCAAGACCCCCCAGTATAATGGTGTAGCTGAGTGAATGAATCGCACCATTGTTAAGAGAATCAGATGCATGTTATACTATGCAAAATTGCCCAAGACGTTCTAGGGAGAAGCAATGCACGCGGCAGTGTATCTGATAAACGGGTCTCCATTAGCCCCATTGAATGGAGAAGTACCTAAGAAAGTATGGAATGGACAGGATCCATTGTACATTCATCTCAGGGTGTTTGGATGCAGGGCATCAGTTCACGTACAGAAGGACAAGAGGTCCAAGCTCGATATGAAGATCAGGCAGTGTGTGTTCTTAGGGTACGGTGATGAAAAGTTCGGTTACAGATTGTGAGATCCGACCGAGAAGAAGCTCGTCAGAAGCAGAGATGTGGTTTTCTTTGAAGATCAGTGCATTGAAAACATTGGTAAGCCAGAGAAGAACTAACCTAGTTCAGGTGAGCTAGAGGACATGGATCCGGTTATTCCTCCCGTGATGCCTGATGATGGAGGAGTACAGCGAGGTGCAGAGGACGAGGGGGTTCCTACAGAAGATGGACTGGGGGAGCAGCCCCCACTTGATCCACCTGTTAAGCCACAGGTGAGGAGGTCATCTAGGGACAGGCAGCCGTCTAAGAGGTACTCACCGCATGAGTACATTATGCTGACTGATGGGGGAGAGCCAGAAGACTATTCTGAGGCCCTAGCCGATGAGCATAAAGAGGAGTGGTTGAAAGCTATGTAAGAGGAGATGGAATCCTTGCATAAGAACCACACCTATGACATGGTGAAACTGCCTAAGGGCAAGAAAGCTCTTAGCAACAAGTGGGTGTTCAGAAAGAAGGTTGAGCAGAAGAATTCACAGACAAGGTTCAAGGCCAAACTTGTGGTAAAAGGGTTTGGTCAGAGGAAAGGCATAGACTTCGAGGAGATATTCTCACCAGTGGTGAAGATGACATCCATACGGGTGTTGCTTGGGTTGGTGGCTAGCATGGATCTAGAAATAGAGCAGTTAGATGTTAAAACTGCTTTTCTTCACGGTGACCTGGAAGAAGAGATCTACATGCACCAACCAGAGGGGTTCGAAGTTAAGGGTAAGGAACATATGGTGTGTAGGCTGAGGAAGAGCTTGTATGGGCTGAAACAAGCTTCACGGCAATGGTACAAGAAGTTCGATTCGTTTATGTTACAGCATGGGTATGACAGAACGGAGTCGGACCATTGTGTAAGTTCTCAGATGGTGATTTCTTAGTTTTGCTTTTATACGTTGATGACATGCTCATCATGGGAAAAGACATCAAGAAGATTGATAGGCTGAAACAGGAGTTGGGCAAGTCTTTTGCGATGAAAGACTTGAGCCCGGCTAAACAGATCCTAGGAATGGAGATAACCCGTGACAGAAGCAGCAGAAAGCTTTGGTTGTCACAAGAGCGGTATATTGAGAAAGTCATAGAGCGGTTCAATATGAATGCAGCGAAGCCGGTCAGTACTCCACTGGATTGTCACTTCAGATTGAGCGACAGACAGTGTCCCAAGACGAAGACAGAGGTGGAAGAGATGCAGAAGATACCCTATGTGTCAGCCGTAGGAAGTTTGATGTATGTTATGGTGTGTACACGCCCAGACATAACATATGCGGTTGGTGTTGTCAGCCGGTATCTTGTCAATCCTGGCAAAGAACATTGGGCAGCGGTGAAATGGATATTGCGGTATCTAAGAGGCTCATCTAGGTTGAGCCTATGCTATGGTGACGGTAAACTTGTGTTAGAGGGCTACACAGATGCAAATATGGTAGGCGACATAGACTCCAGGAAGTCTACATCGGGGTTCATGTTTACGTTTGCAGGGGGAGCGGTTTCTTGCCAGAGCAAGCTACAGAAGGTCGTAGCATTGTCGACGACAGAGGCCAAGTACATTACAGTCACAGAGGCATGTAAAGAGATGCTTTGGATGAAGAGGTTCTTACAGGAACTTAGCCTGAAGCAGGAGGAGCACATGGTCTATTGCGATAGTCAGAGTGCTATACACTTGAGCAAGAATTCAAGTCAGCATTCCAAGTCGAAGCACATAGAGATTCGGTATCACTGGATCAGGGATACTTTGGAACAGAAAGTGTTACAGCTTGAGAAAGTCCACACGGACGATAATGGGTCAGACATGATGACCAAGGCTTTGCTCAAGGGCAAGTTTGAGGTTTGTAGAAACCTGGCTGGCTTGAAGAAGGTAAATTCCTCCTGAGTAGGAAAGGGGGAGATTTGATGGGATTTTTCTCCTCAGATCAAAGGAGAGATGGAGCAACGGGTAAAAAATCAGAGTATTTCATCGCGCTGCTCGACCGGTCGTGGGGGAGCCACGACCGGTCGTGGGAGGCGCTCGACCAGTCGTGGGTTCGAGCCCTAGCATGACTCAAAGTCCAGCGAGTTGTTGCTAATTTTCTCCTCCGTTTACGACCAGTCCTGGGTGAGCTACGACCAGTCGTACGTGGTCTACGACCAGTCGTAGGTGAGCTACGACCAGTCCTAAAATTTTTAAGACCAGTCCTAGGTTACGTAGTTTTTTACGAAAAATTACAGATTTGTGTCTTTCCGCAACAGGGATGCGGAAAGGAGTTTTCTAAAACTATAAAAAGGGGTTCCTAGGATTTTCTAGGGTTTTTCTATGTATGAGAAAAATACAAAAAGGTTTCCTAAAGGCTTTGTAAGGGTTTTGCTAAAGGGTTTAGGATGAGAGAGTGAGAGAAAAGAGAGAGAGGAAGCTTGTGGAAGGGAGCCGTTGTCTCAGCGCTTCCACGTCCTCGTGATCGGTGAGATCTCTCAGTTTTCTTTTTATTCTCTTATTGTTTATCCGCTCCTGCATGAGCGAAGAAGGTTTGATCCAAGTGGTGTGTGGTTGTGATCAGTTGTAACGTTCTACTTTCATAGTGGATTGTTGATCTGGACGAGGTCCCGTGATTTTTACCTCTTTGAGAGTTTTTCACGTAAAAATCTCGTGTGGTGTGTGATTGTGCTTTGATTGATTTTCATTACATTATTATCCCATAATTCTGGTTTGTTCGGGCGGCTAGATCCTAACGTTTTGTGCAAGGCCCCCAACAGAAAGGACATGACTTTTGTCGTATGACAGTTATTTCTGTACCCATTCAGACAGGAGCAGTTATCCAACAGGAAAAACTGTATCCACATAAGCGACACATGGCATAGCTGCCACATGTACAATCATGTCACAATTACTCTCAATCAATAATAAAAAAAAAGGTATTAAAACATCAGGGTACCATAGCCCAAAAAGTTTGAACCGAGTGCCAAAAGGACTAAGGCTCTCTTAGCTAGCCCTACAGCCCACGCCGCTTGCACAGACGATGCAAAGCACCATCCTCGAGGAGATTTGAACCTTGGTTGCATAAGCAAAAATTTTTTTTCTTACCGACTGGCTATATACACTATTTATGAAAAGTTTAAATAATTAATATATTTATTTACTTTCTAAAAATAACTTTATTTTTAAAATTTTATTTTATTTTAAAAAACACAACAATTCCCCTCAATTTTAAAAATAAAATCAGACTCTAGAACAAATGGCATATCGGTATAAATAGGTGAATAAGTAAATGTATCTTTTGGATTTGAACCTTTACTTTAGTGTATACGTATCAAAGTTTTGCCAGGTACTTAATGACCCGTTAGTCTTGAACTAAGGACCTTATATGACTCACCAGACACATAACACACATCTATTCATATATAATTGGAGATCTAAAAGTTTGTACATTTTTGGCTTTGTGCATATCCTTATTTCATGAGTATTCTAAATACGATCTCAATCTTTCAAAAGCGGCCTCACTTCTCTACTCATATGGGTATATTTATCAAAGATGATTCTACTTCATCTCAGCAAAGTTTGCTTATAGATCTATTAAGAGTTAGTACTCAGCCTCTTATAAAATGTAGAAACCAAACACTAGACTTTTTAGGAATGAGCTCAAATTTTCTTTTTCTAATGTATATTTCAGTCACATACTTGACTTGTTTGTCTCTTTGAACCTAGCGTATATTTCAAAACATAGGTAGGGTTGCCATCAAGATTGAAAGTTATATCTTTATGGATCTTAGTCTCATTCCTTTAGTGGTTATTCTTATTTGATCTTTTGATAAACCTTTTGTCAAGGGATCTAGTAAGTTTATGATGGATTTAACATATTCGACTGTGAGTACTCCATGTTTGAGCAATCTTTTAACAAAGTTATGCCTTAGACCTACATTCCTAAACTTATCATTATAAGTCTTACTCATAGCACAAAAAAGAGTAGCCTGACTACCACAAAAGATAGATATGGCAGGAGAAGGTTTTGGCCAATATGGGATTTTCAACAATAGGTATCTTAGCCATTTACCTTCTTTACAAGCAACACCAAGTGCAATAAACTGACTTTCCATTTTAGAGTGAGATATGCATGTTTGTTTCTTAGATTCTCATAATATTGCTCCTCCTCCAAGAGTGAATTTCTAGCCACTTGTAGATTTAGACTTTATGTTATCTGCATTCCAACTTGCATCGTTGTACCCTTCAAGTACAGCGGGATATGATTTATAATGCAGTCCATAGTTTATGATTCCTCTTAGATACTTTAAAACTCTCGAAATCGTATTCCAGTGTACTTTTCTTGGATTACTGGTATACCTGCTTAGCATTCCTACTGTGAATGTTATATCTGGTCTAGTGCAATTCATTGCATACATTAA
Source organism: Magnolia kwangsiensis (assembly GCA_037074715.1). Taxonomy (NCBI): domain Eukaryota; kingdom Viridiplantae; phylum Streptophyta; class Magnoliopsida; order Magnoliales; family Magnoliaceae; genus Magnolia; species Magnolia kwangsiensis. The sequence goes on from CM073583.1 coordinate 108,712,690, forward strand.
ACTCCCAGTAACACTCTCATATTCTTATTGTACTTAACATCTATTATTATTTTTAACCAATTTAATACTTATATCAAATGGGGTTGAAACTGGTTTATTATCATAATGATTAAACTTCTTTAACACTTTTTTTAGGTAATGAGATTGTGTTAAGGCTATTCCATCATTAAGATTATAAATCTTAATATCTAATATTACATCGACTTTACCCATATCCTTCATGGAGAAGTTGGTACTTAGAAACTTTTTAGTTTCTTTCACACAGTCCTCATTTGGTCCAAATATTAGCATATCATCTACATATAAGTAGATAATGATTTGACCTTTAATATATATGCACTTATCTACTTGGTTTACTCTAAAATCATTAGATTATACTACTTGATCAAACTTCTCATGCCATTGCTTAGGAGCTTGCTTGAGCCCATAAAGAGATTTGACCAGTTTACACACTTTTTTCTCTTGCCTAGGTTGAACAAACCCTTCAGATTGTTCCATATAGACTTCCCCATCTAGATCACCATTTAATAATACCGTTTTGACGTCCATTTGATGAATTACTAGATGGTAAATTGCTACAAGAACAATTAAAGTTCTAATAGTAGATATACGAGCAACAGGAGTATATGTATCGAAAAAATCGATACCTTCCTTTTGTCTAAATCCTTTGGATATCAATCGAGCTTTAAACTTTTTATGGTTCCATCAGGATTGAACTTTCTTTTAAAAATCCACTTACATCCTATAGGCTTTGAACTTGGTGGAAGATCGACCAAACACCAAGTGTTATTTAAGACTATGGATTTCATTTCATCGTTTATGACTTCTCTCTAAAACTGTGCATCAGGAGATGAGAGAGCTTCATTAAATGTTAATGGATCACTTTCAATACTTAGTGGTAGAGTAATCTCCTTTCGTATTTCATTTCTATCCCCTTGTATAAGGAACATATAGAAATCTGGGTCAAAAGATTTTTTTTTTTTGCCCTTTTCGATTTTCTTGATTCATTTCCTTTTAAATGAGTGTTAGATTCATCATGAAAGCTGTTAGGTTCTTCTGTCATTGGTTCTATTATAGTTTCATTAACTTGCTTTTTTGTATGATTATTTATATAGTCATTGCATATTGTATTTTCAAAAAATATAGCATCCATAAACTTTATAATCATGTTTTTGTTAGCAAAAGTAAATTGTTCTAAAATAAAAAATCTATATACGGGACTATTAATCCCATAACCCACAAAGGCACACCTGATTTCTCTGGGACCTAATTTTACTCTCTTAGAATCAATAATTCTTACTTTTGTTATGCTTCCTCATACTTTGTAGTAATGAAGATATAGTTTCTTCTTTTTTCACAATTCATATGTGGAGATATCCAATTTTTTATGTGGGATAACATTTAAAATACGGTTTGCTATTAATAATGTTTCCCCCACAAATTCAATGATAATTCAGAATTTAATATCATACAATTGATCATCTCAACTAATGTCCTATTTTTACGTTCTGCTAGACCATTTTGTTGAGGTGTGTAAGGTGCCATAAATTTATGGATTATACCACTTGATTTATTGAATTCATTAGAAGAGTACTCACCCCATCTATCACTTCTGAGGGCTTTAATCTTTATATTTAATTGATTTTTCACTTTGGCTTTATAAAGCTTAAACTTTTCAAAAATTTCATTTTTAGTTTTTATCAAGTATACATAGAAAAATCTGATGAAGTCATCGATAAATGTGATAAAATACCTTTTTTCTCCACGAGTTAAGGTATTATTTAAATCACAGATATTAGAATGAATTTACTCCAAGGGTTGTGATTTTCTTATACCAGGCCCAAATGGTTTTCTGGTTATTTTAGAATAAGCACACATATCACATTTCTCTTCTTGTTAAAATTCATATTTTGATATAAGTCTTAAGATCATCATTCTTTTCATTGAATGACAGTTAACATGACCCAGTCTAGCATGCCATAAAAATATAGAATCCACTATATAAATGAAAACATTATTATTATTATTATTATTATTATTATTATTCAGTTTAATCATACCATTATATGAAAATCCTTTGCCTACAAACATACCATTCTTGTTGATAACCAACTTATCAAACTCAATCACTATTTTGAATCCTCTCTTATTGAGAAGATCACCTGACACTAGATTTTTAGACATGTCAGGTACATGCAATACATTTGTTAGTGTCAGTCTTTTACCTGATGTAAACTGAAGCTCGACTGTTCCTTTTCCAACAATGTTTGCATGGACGTTATTACCCATCTTTACTTCTTGTCCAGTTGTAATACTTTCATAGGTCTTGAAGATGTTTCGGTCCTTCGATATGTGAATGGTTGCATCAGTATCTAGCCATCATCTACCATCGGATATTACTATATTAGCTTCAGTAACCATTGCTACAAGTTGGTCTTCTGTCATGTTAGCTTGAGCTTTCAATTGTTTCTTCCTGTGTCGACATTCCTTTATATAGTGTCCAGGCTTATTGCAGAAGTGACACTTGCCCTTTTACTTTTCCTTTTTCTTAAACTTTGTATCTTTCTTTGGGGGAATAGATTTGGAGTTCTGAATTTTTAACTTTTCATCTTCTATTATATTTGCTTTGGAATGATTTTCCGAAGCACTTTCTTTCTTATCTCGGTTTCTAGACTTTTCTTCTATACGAAGATGTCGTTGAAACCCTTCAAGATTGCACTTCTTCTTATCATGTTTCAATTTCCTTTTATAATCAAACCATGATGAGGGTAATTTTGTAATTACTATACCGACCAAAAATTCTTCAGGAAAATCTATACCACCAATCTTCAATTCATCAATCAAGTTCTATGGTTCAGTTACTTAGGAGAGAATTGACTGATCATTTTTAAACTTAAAGTGGACATAATTATCGATAAAAAAATTTTGAGTACTGATCTCTTTAGTTTTATATTTTTGATCCAATTTTGTCCACAGATCTTTAGTAGATAATATTTTACGGTACGAATTATAAATAAAATTAGAGAGAGCGTTTAGGATATGACCTTTGCATAGAAAATCATCTTTCTTCCTTTTCTTCCGTTCTTCCTTCACTTGATCTGAGTCGTCTTCTTTTAGCTCGAGTAGAGAAGACAGTTCATCATCTATAATGTAGGATAACCTGAGAGTAGTTAGAAAGAAAAAACATCTTTTGCTACCATCTTGAGAAGAATTAACCGTCGAAACAATCTAGTCGTACAACGTCTTGGTTCATTAACTTGAATAGAATGAATTGTCTCCATTGTGAAAAGATAATAAATCTATCTTGAATTTTAGAAATGTAAGTGTTTCTTGTACACAACGGAGGATAGAAGAAAACGATAATGAAACGATCAGATCTATCGAGTTCAACGCTCGACTTAAATAGTCAATTTCTCAAGACAGATTCGCTACTCTTTTTCTGAAAGTTCCAACAAGTGCAAACGAAGGAAATCTGCAAATTGTCTTCAAGATATAATAAAGTCTCAATCCAATTTTCAACACAAAAATTTGTACATTTAAGTGTTGAATGGATCTCTAGTTTTGACACCGATATGCCTTAAGACATTTAGAAAAAACTCAACAAGAGATCAGATCGAGAGTAATTGCACAAAAGATGATATAATCTTAAAGATTAAGAGTATCTTCTTTTGGATTATAGTATCTAGGATTTATATCAATTGAAAGGTTATGAATTTCTTCCTGAAGAGGTGCTAAAGTGCCTTTTCAAGAAATTCATATCCATTTACATCAAATAATTGCCTTGCCATGAAAGGACATGACTCTTTGTCCTATGACAGTTATTTTTGTACCCATTCAGACAGGAGCAGTTATCCAACAGGAAAAACTGTATCCACATAAGCGACACATGGCATAGGTACCACATGTATAATCTTATCACAATTACTCTCAATTAATAATAATAATAAAAGGTAATAAAACATTAGGGTATTATGGTCCAAAAAGTTTGAATCGAGTGCCAAAAAGCGCCTAAGTAGCCCACACCGCGCGCACGGACGGTGCACCGTCCTTGAGGAGATTTAAACCCTGGTTGCATAAGCAAAAACCTTTTCTCTTACTGACTAGCTATACACACTATTTATGAAAAGTTTAAATAATTAATATATTTATTTACTTTCTAAAAATAACTTTATTTTTGAAATTTAATTTTATTCTAAAAAACATAGCACTTTACACTTCTGATGCTTATTATATACTTTCTTCACCAATTGAAACTTACATCTCTGGTTAAAGTTTAAATTACTAAGTTAGTGCATTTTTTTGATGAAATAAGAACCATTGATAAGATTTCCATTAAAATCACTCATTTTAATCACTTTTATTTTAAAATAAATAATTTTTATAGTATAGAAGTGGATATACCCGCATTATTTCAGTAAACATCCGTTTTTAATTTTTAAGTGAGTGAGAAGACACCTTATATAAAATTATGGATATTTTAGGAATATTAAAGCATACATGGTACCAATGTATAGATAGGAGATTCATGCACATTTAGATAACTATGATATGTGTTAATTTTATTTATAGTTACAAAAGAAAATCAAAATGAAATGGTACAAATAAACCTATATTTGGCTATTTATATTCATGTTTGAGAAATGCTTGAGTGCTCTAAAAACACTGATAACACAATTTACGTTGCTTCTATTTGTATTGTAACAATCCATTCATATATTTTTCATTAGGTAAAACAAACATTTGCAGGATTAGCAACAAACAAATTATTGATTTTACAAAATTTACCATTTGATCAATGGCCTTTAATATAGATGATCAAGATCGTTTAGATAAAATATGTCTAATCAACACTTTAATCCATCCATTTTTTAGGACTATCATGGATTGCTTATGATTTTAAATAATCACTTTTGTTAGTCAATCATAGCCATGCTATATGTAGCTTGGAGAAATTATGGCTAGAAAGAAAGATGAAAGCATGAATAGATCTTATCGTGTCAATTCGTACATGAGATCAACTTGAAATATTTGTTAGTTGACAATACAATTAAATGGATGAATTTAGGTGCACTACAATTTATAATGCTCGTCGAGAACATTGGAGCGTTTCTCTTAATTGTTAATGTACTCAACAAAAAAAATTTATTTAGTTGTTAATTTAATATTAAATCAGTGTTATAGTTTAATTTTTCATTAGTTGTGATGTTTAGAGTATGTTTGATATATATATATATATATATATATATATATATATATATATATATCATCTCTCTTTTTTTCTAATTATTATTAGATTATATTTCTTTCGGTAAAGATTAAAAACAATCTTAATGATCAATCATCATGATATTTAATACACAATTATAATTAACTAAAATATAAAATAAGATAAACTCTTTTTCTTTTTTATCATGTACCAAACTGATAATATTACTTTCTCATATATTTTTAATTGAATTACCTGAATACTTTTTATGATATTGCATCGAAGTATTTTCTATAATATTATAATTAGTTTCCTGCAACGTCCCATTGTCATAGAACCCTTACACAAACATAGCTTATCTGTTCATTACCTCTCAAAAATCTCACAGTCATGACACCATCTACATAAGGCATAGCTTCTTTTTTTGATTGACCATTTGAAATATAAAATGTACATTTCTAACATAAAAAATCATGAAAAACAAAAAGACAAGCTGGAGTTAAATGTTTGTTTTCATACAAAACATGCTTATGTAACAACAACTTTGAAACGCCTAAATCATGAAAGATGCACCCAAAGCCCATGACTAATAATACTTTCTAAATGTTTTCATTCATCACTAATCAAATGCATTAGAACTCATAAAATTAATTAGCAACCTGTGTCTCCACTGTAGTTCATTTTTGCAAGGCTCAGTCGAGCCAAGACTCGGATGAGTCACCGAGTCAGGCCAAGTCGTCATCTATTCTCAATCCCAACTCACAGTTCCAAACAGGACAAGACTCGGCCATGTCTGAGTCAATTCAGTCGAGTCACAACTGAATCATCGATCCTTTTTCTAAGGTCAAGCCCAACCGCTGTGAGTCTTTTTAGCCTATTTGTTAGTACCTGGAGGCTTGCAGATTGAACTAGGCGTATCCTCTTAAACAAACAGGGTTGAGTGGATGATTGCTTTAATTTGGCTGAAGGGAGTTATTTGATACTCTTGACGGTTGATACTCCAACACTCTAAACTGTACAAGTTGTGTGGATTAACTCAAACCGTCCAAATTGTTGGACCCACCATCGACGGATCATAATCCAGATTTCACATTGAAGTGAATAAACCTAACTAATGGACTAATTTTCATTTCAACCGTCCATAAAGTATCCACTAATGGACCAAATATGGAGGTGATCTGTTTACACTCATTATTCATATGTCTTGGTGAACCAATGAGATGACACCACATGTCAGCATTATTAGCTTGATGATTATACAATCATATTCACATCTTACGATGGAAATATGTCTTTGGATGTATATGTAATGGCACAAATCCATATGTATACCTTTTGAAAAAAATAAAAACATCAAACAACACGTAACTCTAATTTATATCTGTTGAGAATGTGGAGCCACATCTGGGCCGTCTTCGACTGGTTGTAAGACATGCTCGACCGATCGTAGGGGCATGCTCGACCGATCGTGGACCGGCTCGACTCAAAGTCCAGTGAGTCCTGTTTTTCATCTTTTTGGGCCCTTCGACCAGTCGTAGGAACTGTTCGACTGGTCGTAGTACGATCAGTCGTAGCTCCCCTTCGACCAGTCGTAGGTTACGCAGGTTCGTTTCCGAATCTAATGCGGACTGCGGATTTTAGTGTCATTTTTCGCAAGGGTGCGGAAGAGAAGTTACCTAAACTATAAATATGGGTTCATAGGATTTTTCTAGGTAGAATAAAAGTTATTCTAAGGTGTGGGCTAAGGATTTTCTATATTCTTCTAAGGGAGATGTTAGTATTTTACCTTGTAATCTTTATTTTTCTTCATAGTGGAAGTTTGCATCCGTGATTTTTTATCATAGTTTAGAGTTTTTCCACGTATATCTTGTCTTGTGATTTGTTTGGATTACTTTGATCTGTTTCTAGTTTATATTTCTTCCTGTTTATCGTTTGTGGGTGAGGCCTGAGATTGGATTTAGGCTCACTGCGTTGTTGGCGTGCTACGCAACAACTGGTATCAAAGCTATTGGTTTAGTTCTATTGGGAGTGATGACGGAAGATGAAAAAACTATAATTGAGAAGTTTGATGGTTCAAACTTTACCTTCTGGAAGATGCAGATGGATGATTATCTGTATCAGAAGGATATCTACATTCTTCTAGGAGGAAAAGAGAAGAAACCAGAAAAGATGACGGATGATGAATGATTTTTACTGGATAGGAAGGCTTTAGGAACGATCCGACTCTCTTTGTCTAAGAGCGTCGCCTTCAACATATCCAAGATGAAAATTATAAAAGAATTAATGGAAGCCCTAGCAACCATGTATGAAAAACCTTCAACATCCAACAAGGTTCATCTTATGAAATAGTTATTCAACATGAAGATGTCAAATGGTAGGAGCGTGGCTGAACATCTAAACGAGTTCAATACAGTCACGAGCCAGTTAGAATCCGTTGGCATCATTTTTAAGAATGATGTCAGGCGTTATTGATCTTATCTAGTTTATTAGATCGTTGGGATGGTTTGGTAATTGCTGTGAGCAATTCTTCAGGGTCGACAAAGCTGAAATTTGATGATGTGGTCAGTCTAATTCTCAGTGAAGAATATAGAAGGAAGGCATCAGGAGTTTCAGGGGATTCAGGGAATGCTCTAAACGTTGAAGGAAGATGAAGATCACTGAACAAAGAAGGTAATAAATACGACCGTTCTAAGTCGAAGAAAAAGTCTAAAGGACCGAAAGATAAAGACGAGTATTGGTATTGCTGCAAGAAAGAGCACATGAAACGTGATTGCAGAGTACTCAAGAAATAAGAAAGAAGCTCTCAATGCAGGAAAGATTCAATGAATCTGTCTGAGGAGAGCGACACAGAGGCGTTGATCTTGTCTCTTGATGCGAGGAATGAGTCTTGGGTTATACACTCGGGTGCTTTATTTCATGCCACTTCATGTAAGGAAGTTCTGCATGATTATGTGTCAGGTGACTTTGGAAGAGTCTACCTGGGTGATGATGAGCCGTGCAGTATAGTTGGAAAGAGGGACGTTTAGGTCAATCAAAAAGACGGAACGGTTTTAAAATTGAAGGATGTCAGACATGTACCAAGTTTGAGAAAGAATTTGATCTCAGTGGGATAGTTGGCTAATACCAGTTATGTGACGACATTCACTAGTGATTCCTGGAAGATCACAAAAGGTGCCTTAGTGATATCTCGAGGCAAAAAGGAAGGTACTTTGTACGTGACTTCAGGATCTTATGGTTCACTCGCATTCGCATCAACTGAAGTAAATGGACAGTTATGGCATCAGAGGTTGGGACATATGAGTGAGAAGGGGATGAAAGTGTTATTGTTAAAGGAGAAGCTACTAGGACTAAAGTCTATTGACTTGGAATTCTGTAAGGACTGCGTGTATGGCAAACAGAAGAGGGTAAGCTTCAAAAAGACAGGACGCGCTCCAAAGACGCATCTATTAGAGCTTGTACACACTAATGTGTGGGGACCGACACAGTGAAAAGTTATAGTAGAAAACGAGACGGGTAAAACAGTAAAGTGTCTCAGATCTGATAATAGGGGAGAGTACTGTGACAAGAGGTTTGAGGAGTATTGTGCAGCAAGTGGAATCAAACATCAGAAAATGATTCTAAGGACACCGCAACAAAATGGTGTGACTGAGCGCATTAACAGGACCATCCTTGAGTGCGCCAGGACCATGGAGTTACATGCAGGGTTGCCCAAGACCTTTTGGGCAGATGCTGTAAATATTGTCGTATATCTTATCAATAGAAGTCCCTCAGCACCATTGGATGGTGGGCTACTAGAAGAAACGTGGACTGGAAAAGAAGTGAACCTTACACATCTCAGAGTATTCGGTTGCACTTCATATGTTCACATTGATGCAGAGCATAAAAATAAGCTGGATGTGAAGTCTAGGAGGTGCACATTTATAGGGTACGGGCAGCATGATTTTGGCTACAGGTTTTGGGATGCAGAAAATAGAAAAATCATCAGAAGCAAGGACGTAGTCTTCAATAAAAAAGTGATGCATAAGGACAGTGTGCAGGAAAAAAAGGCCGAGGAAAATAAATTTGTAAAGTTGGAAGAGTTACCGGACATGGGTGTTACAACGCCATAGGATGATCATGCACAGGAGCATTATGAGGCAGAGCCACAGACACCGGTTGTGAGGAGGTCTACTCGAGAGAGGAGACCCACGGTCCGATACTCACCCTCCTTACATTATCTACTGCTGACAGATAATGGTGAGCTAGAATGCTTTAAAGAGGCATTAAGTTAGATACATAGGTTAAGTGGGAGCAGACCATGGATGAGGAGATGGACTCTCTTAAGTCTAATCATACATGAGAGCTAGTCACTCTACCAAAGGGTAAGAAAGTTCTTCATAACAAGTGGGTTTACAGACTGAAGGATGAACATGATGGTTCGAAACGGTACAAGGCTAGATTGGTTGTGAAAGGGTTTCAACCAAAGACAGGTATCGATTTCACTGAAATATTTTTACCGATAGTGAAAATGTCCATGATTCGAATGGTCTTGAGTATAGTGGGTACAGAGGACTTACATCTAGAGCAGCTAGATGTTAAGACAGCTTTTCTTCATGGGGACCTTGAAGAAGAGATATATATGTATCAACTGACAGGATACGTGGCTCCAGGTAATGAGAACAAGGTGTGCAGACTGAAGAACAGTCTATATGACTTGAAGCAGGCCCTGAGGCAGTGGTATAAGAAGTTCAATAGTTTCATGTCGGAAAATGGTTTTAGGAGATGTCATGCAGACCACTGTTGTTACTTGAAGAAGTTTGTTACATCGTACATCATCCTTCTTTTATACATTGATGATATGCTTGTGACCGGTTCAAGCATGAAGGACATCTCAGATCTCAAAAGACAACTGTCTAGAGAATTTGCCATAAAGGATTTAGGAGCTACAGAACAAATCCTAGGCATGAGGATAAAGCGTGACATGAAAAATAAGAAACTGGTTTTGTCACAAGCAGAGTATATAGCTAAGGTACTTGATCGATTCAATATGGGAGGTGCTAAGCTGGTTAGCACTCTATTAACCAACCACTTTAAGCTATCGAAGGAGTAAGGGATAAAGACGCAAGAGGAACGGGACTACATGGCTAAAGTTCCATACGCGTCAGCTATTGGGAGTCTCATGTATGTTATGGTGAGTACGAGGCCAGACATTACTCAAGCAGTAGGAGTTGTTAGCAGATTCATGAACAACCTCGGAAAGGAACATTAGGAAGCTGTGAAGTGGATCCTTAGATACCTGGTAGGTACTAAGGATGTAGGGTTGTACTATGGTGGATATGAAATCATGCTACAAGGCTACGTGGATTTAGATTTAGCAGGAGATATCAACAGCAGAAGAAGCACTACAGGTTATGTGTTTACTCTGGGTAGTGCTGCAGTCAGTTGGGTCTCTCTGTTACAGAAGATAGAATCTATCAGTACGACAGAAATAGAATATATTGTGGATACAGAAGCATGCAAGGAGATGTTGTGAATGCAAGGTTTTATGAAAGAGTTGTGTAAGAAGCAAGTAGATTTTAAGCTGTACGGTGACAATCAGAGTGCAATATACTTGGCTAAGAATTCAACCTTTCATTCAAGGACCAAGCATATTGCCATCAGATATTACTTCATATATTCGTTACTGAAAGATGGATCGATTGTTCTGGAGAAGATTCATACAAGTGAGAATCTTGTGGATATGCAGACCACGACGGTCACACGGGAGAAGCTGAAGCTCTGTTCAGCTTTGATTGGTCTTCAAGCTTGAAGATGGGGAGGTGGTGCACTCTGGATGAAGAAGACGAAGGTTTATGGTAATGTGTCTCTAAGTGAGAGATTGTTGAGAATGTGGAGCCACATCTAGGCCACCTTCGACTGATCTAGGACATGCTCGACCGGTCGTAGGGGCCTGCTCAACCGGTCTTAGATCGGCTTGACTCAAAGTCCAGCAAGTCCTGTTTTTCATCTTTTTAGGCCCTTCGACCAGTCGTAGGAACTGTTCGACTGGTCATAGTATGACTAGTCGTAGCTCTCCTTCGACTAGTTGTAGGTTACGCAGATTCGTTTCCGAATCTGATGCGGACTGCGGATTTTGGTGTCGCCTTTCGCAAGGGTGCGGAAGGAAAGTTACCTAAACTATAAATAAGAGTTTCTAGGATTTTTTTAGATAGAATAAAAATTATTCTAAGGTGTGGGCTAAGGGTTTTTTATATTCTTCTAAAAGAGATGTTAGTATTTTGCCTTGTAATCTTTGTTTTTCTTCATAGTGAAAGTTTGCATTCGTGGTTTTTTACCCTAGTTTGGGATTTTTCTACGTATATCTTGTCTTGTGATTTGTTTGGATTGCTTTGATCTGTTTCTAGTTTATATTTCTTCCTGTTTATCGTTTGTGGGTGAGGCCTGAGATTGGAGCTAGGCTCACTGCGTTGTTGGCGTGCTATGCAACAGTGTCATGAGACCAAGAAAATGTATTTGGCACATTTATAAAAGACCCATCATCTTATCACATATTCACTTATGCTTGATGAAATTGTCTCTCACAATCTTTTCAAAATGAGAGATTTTTTCAAATATCTTTGAAGTTCTCACAGCGATTACAAAGATTTTGAATATTTAAGGGTAGTTGAATCCTTGAACTCCATCTTAATCGGCCCATCTTTCCTAATCACACACATCAACTGAACATATATAGACCCTTACTCACATGTATGACCTAATATTTGATTGAATTACGATAACATGATACATCGACAATGACATTTGGGGTTGAATTACTTATATGACACGTGTGAGATTTACTTGGGTGAAACGTATATTGTCACGCCCCGAAATTCGAGCATAGAGTGTGCACCCTCAGACCCGAGTTTCGAGTTACACAAAGTGTACTAACTTTGTTCCATTATACGACTATTCAGATGCAAAAGTAATATTTATTTTTACATTCCAACTAGGTCCATTCGCAATCATTCACACAAATGATTTAAGCAACAACATCCGTCCATTCTCAACATCCATAAACATCAATTTGTATAAATTATGCATCATATATCAGTCAATACAACTTACTTGCTACATACCTAAAATAATTCAATTAAATAAAACCAATCAAATACTTAAAATCCTACAACTAATACCACCATTCATTATATATAACTCAGATCATCATAACATGCTAAAATTATAATTATTTAATTAAGAACAATCCAAATGTAGTCAATTCCTCTCCTGATAGATACGATCACGTCTCACGTGTGCCTTGCACTAGTGCAGTCACAACTTCTTATTCATGTGCCAACTTATCAGCTAATTGCTTATCTACAGGATTTTTCCATCAATGAAAAGGTAAGCTGACCAGACTTAGTTAAATAATCAAACATAGTTCATACTTATTGAAATTAAAATATAATAAAAACAGAGTATGCATAATGATACAGATGCAATGATGCATAAATGCATTAGATGAGATGATCGTCCATCTGCTTAGGTTGAAGGTTGTTAGCCCGTATCCACCTGTTGGGTAAGCTTCCGCCTTTCGATAGGCTTGGGCATAACCCGCATCTGGTAACTCTCTACCAGGATCAACATTTCTTTGAGGGAGGACCCTTAGGATCAATAATACAAATGCAATGAATGATAGATAATGTACGAATGTGTCATTTTCATAATTGTCATAGATATTGTCTTGATAAAAACATTCATATGTGAATTTGATGTACAATTATCATAATCCTATAATTTGACACAAATTAACAAGTGATTTACCATAGAATACAATATTGCAAGAAAACACTAAAATCAGTATATCAATCAATTAAACAATTACAAATAATTTGTTTTAATTCCAATGAATCATGAGACTCATTGGGTTACTCACACGAGTCTGGTAATGTAGAATCCACAAGATAAATAGGTTGGTTTTAATTCAAAAATCCTATCAGTTATATCAACAACATTATTATTCATTTGGTTATATTATACGGTGGAGCCCACCTTTGATATATATCTTAAGTGACCAAACTCTTAATGATCAAACAATTAAAATTATACATCTACTAAATTTAATTATCAAAATTTAGCTTTTCTTTTTAAAATCCTCAAATTGAATTTCAAATGATTAATGGAGGTGGCCCACCGGATGATTGAATCATTCAAATTCTTGAGGTCTTGGCATATTTTGCCTCTACACATTGGATGAACGGTATGGATCTAATCACATATACACCGATGACCCATCTCGACTTTATACCTTAAGGACTAATCAGTTGCACATAAATCTAAGCTTTCCTAATTAAACATTTATAGATTTGACTAGTGTGGCCCATCCAATGGTTAGATCGATTTGAAATTCAAGGCACTGTTATCTTTTGGTGATTATGATCAAATGACCCGTTCAGATCTATCTTAATACAATCAGATTCCATTCATTAAATTTATTCATAAAATATTACTGACTAGATCTGAAATCATAAAACATTATTTTGTTAAAATTTTCTCTACACACCTACACAATAATCGTGTGGATGATCCACACTATCCATTATATAGATCGGGAACAAATTAACAACATAATAAAAAAAAATAAAAAGATGTAAGGGTTAGAGCTTACCTTCTCGTATCCCTTTTTAAAAAAACTTCTTAGCACATCCTCCCTTATTCTAAATTTGATTTTTTTTTTTTAATAACATTTGATTAAAAAAATTATTATTACTACTAAAAAAATCAGTCCCTAAACCTCTCTCTCAACTAAGAATCTCTCTACCAACTCAACTATTGACTTATTTTTATTTTTTATTTAAAAATAAAATATTTAAATATTTAGTTTAATTTTTTTAATGCTTCGAAATTTAGGGTTGTTACATGTATAATTTTACACTACCCAACCATCACACTTAGGCAGAGTATCAAAGGTTTTGGTCTTTTGCTAAACTGGATCCGCTAGACTTGCCTACAAGTGACAAAGGAGCCCTTCTATGATACATGAAATGTGTGTTTTTCACATAATGTGCAAATAATCTAGACCGACAATCTCTTGGGTCCCATAGTAGATGGGCCATGCCCCCAAATCTCCAATACTTGAAGACTCTGTTGACCATCCTAGGGAAATTGAATCAGGACCACTATTACATTATCTTTGAGTTAATTGCAACTACCTCCCATCAATTATATGTAGAGCTGGGCATGGGATGACTCAACTCAGCAAACTTGACTCATCTAACTTTATGCGAACTAAGTGGGTGAGTCAATCCGAATTGAGTTGACTTTGTCCAATCCGAACTCAAACCGAGTTAAGTTCAAGTCACCCAGTAACTCAACTCAACTCGACCCGAAATCCAACTCGGTACTGACTCGACTAGATCTTAAACACGACTTGTACACACACACACATTTAAATTTTTTAAGTTTCAGATCTGGTCACAAGTGCACCGACTCGACCCAACTTGGTATTCGTGACCGGGTTGGACTCAGTCCGAATTAGTTCATGCCAAACCCGAACTCAGATTGGGCCAAGCATGCTGGACTTGGTACCGAGTTGGATCGAGTTTGGGTCAGGCCTATTTTAAAACTGAATAGAGTTGGATCAACCCAACTTGATCCACCTCTAGTTATATACGCCCCTCTTTTTTTAATAATGGTAGGAACCTCTCCTCTTATAGAGAGGATCGGGAATCCGTATCAAATGACAAAAACACCCTAATGGCACCTAAACCGTCCATCAGGGTCTATCCACCATAAAAATTGAGACTCATAAGGGTTTAATAAAAAAGGCTTCCAAAAAAAAAAAAAAGCAACTCCCACGAAATCAGGATAATCTACTTGTCAGATGGACTACATAATAGAAAACAACAGATAACCACTCAAAAGTCTCCAAAATAACTCAGTGGACCACCTAATAATGATCAAATCAGATATTTTTTGGGATGTCCCATTTTCATAAATGGTTGCGTGACATACATGCACTAAGCATTAGTTGTGCATGAGATTGCTCAAACAGACCGTTCTAATAGATGGTGTTTCCTTGCGCTAGAAAATCTGCTTCCAACTTTTACAAAGAAAAACTTTGATACTCTGGCAGAGGTGATGGATGATATGCAGGCAATTGCATATGTGGTATATAATTAAGTCAAATTTAATTATACAAGTTATGCTTACCCATTTTCATGTATTATTGGACATTGTAAGACACTTACTGGACAGTTAAAAATGAAAAATATCCAATGATCCTATTTCAATAAAGAAGCTTCTATGATTTGGGAGGCTAGGATCATTAGAATAATCTGATTTTGGGACTGTTCTACAAATTTAACTAATTAATTTAAGTTAATATATGTCACATGTCCAATTTTGCAGTGCCTAATTATCAAATGCCTGTCTGAGTATCATCCTAAGGTCCTGAGTATCATAATGAGGAGGCGTGCATCTAAAAACATCTTACTTTCTAAAAGTTTAGTGGGACCCAATAGAGTAGAAGTTTGGTTTATCAAATCCGAATTACCTGCTGCTGTCACGTGAAAAATGAGGAAGATCCAAAACTCAAGTGGGACACAGGATAGAAATCAGTGAAGATTGAATGCTCCACCATTGAAACATTCATGGGACCCTACACACACATACACACACAACTATGGGTACTTGAACCCTTGACCAGGTGTTGAAACTCCTGAGAGTCTACCACCGGAGCAAGAGCAAGGACCCTGTCGGATTGACCTAACGAACTTTTTGGATGGCACATAAACATCTGGTTATCCATGGGAAGATTGTCATAGTAGGCATTTTCCTTCCCACCTTTTTCTCCGCTTTATTTTTGGGCTCGTGCTCCAGCATAAGTTGGAAAAAAATATGGACATTGTAAATTTCTCACAAACATAGTGGTCCCTAACTAGCTTTTGACCGCAAGAACTTTTTATAAGTAGGGTTGCCGGCAATCCGCTTTCAGTTTATCAACCATGGCCCCACTTTACAAAAGCAAACTGGTATGTATGTTGATCAAAGATACAGACCAAGTGTTCATGGAATGTCTTTTGGGCCCAAAAGTTTTAATTTTGGGCATGGACCGGTGAGGAAAGCAATGGCCAAGTACGCCCAAATGGGCACCCGAGCCGGACGTGGCATGGGCTAAGGATCAGTGTAGCTAAATAGGTTTGGGCATTAATTAGTAGCCAGATGGGAAAAGGAGGATATATATATATATATATATATATATATATATATATATATATATATATATATATATGGAAAAAGGTACAATGTGCTCGAGCTCACGCTCCGTCCCATGCGGTCGAGCTGTGTGGGCCCCATCGTGATGCCTTTCAAACATCTACCCCATCAGTCAGATGCACCATTCCACCATGGACCTAGATTTCAAAAATCAAGTCAATCCGTGACTTATGTGGGCCACACCACATACAGAAGTGGAGAGGGGCCGTACAACCATTAAAACATTCATAATAATTTTTGGGGCCCACAAAAGATGTGGTTTGAAAATCCAGCCCATCAATTATGTGTCTCTCACTTGCATGAGGGTTCAGACCAAGTTTCAACAGCATTCAAAACTTATGTTGGCCCCACCAAGTGCTTTTATATGTTTAACAGTGTCTTCACATGATTTTAGATGGTATGGCCCAACTGAGTTCCGTATACGGTTGATTTTTGGGATATCCCATTATTTAAAGGGAAACCATCAAATTCACGGTGTTGATGGCAGACATACGTCACAGTGGGGCCCACACAGCTCGACCTCACGATAAGCTTATCGTGGGCTCGAGCGCATAGTACCTTTTTCCATATATATATATATATATATATATGAGATGATGACCACTGTAGCAAAACCTTTTATACAGCGGTTTTTATCGAGGAATACAAACTTAAGTTACCAACTTAGACTAGCACGTGCGGACAGCGACTTTGAGGACGAAACTACCCCTCCTTTTCACTGCGAAGACGAGAGCTGACGCTCCTCCAACTGAGAGTTGTACGAACGGCTTAGGAGAGATCAAAGTTACATGGCCCCACAGCTATGTATTTATCATATCCACAACGTTCATCCATATTTCAAAATCATTTCGGAGCATTATCCAAAAAAAAAAAAATCATATCCATAAATCAATGGACCACACCACAAAGAGCAGCGGGGAAATTGATTTTCACCGTTAAAAATTTTATAAGGCCCATCATAACATTTATTTTCCATCCAATCTATTCGTAAGGTCACAAAGGCCTGGATGAAGAGGAAAAACAAATTCCATGATGATCCAAAACTTCTGTAACCCCTAAAAGGGTTTCAATGGTAGACATTCAATTCCCCATTACCTTTTGTTGTGTGGTCCACTTGATAGCTAGATCTGTCTTATTTTTCATCTCAAGCCTTAATACGAGTTCACCGAATAGATGGGCGGTTTGGATATAACATATACATCATAATAGGACCCACAAAAATCAGTGGAGATAACAACAGGAAAAAAGAAAAAAAAAAAAATGAAAAAGAAGACAGTGAGTTGTGGTCAACTGGGTCAACCCGGTCAACCGGCCTATGGCTACGGATTATAACCGTAGCCATAAATATAATGCTATGCACTTTTTTTATTTTTTACATGGAGAGCTTTATTGTACCTACATTTTTCTTTAATACATGTTTATATAAATATGTGTGTGTGTGTATATACATTTTTTTTTTTTTTTTTTCATTTCTTTCTTTATTCATTTAACAAGAATATCTTCTAAACTAATTAGTTACTTGACGTATCACATATGATTTTAGGGTAGAAGAAACTATTTTAGCTAACCAACCTAGTTATTTTCCAAGATTCTATTATGTCTCGCCTCAAACCCGAAAATCGGATTCATACGAATCCCGATCGCCGAATCCGGTGCCGACAGCCTCCGTAGTACCCCATTCTCGGCTCCTATCATTCATATGCCAGATTCCGATCCTGGGATCCTACAAGGAGGATTTTTTTTATTTTTATTTTTGAAATGTACATTTAACTAGTAATAAGCATAACCACAAGATTACCCAATTCATAACAGCAACATCGTCATCACATATTCACTAATAAGATCATTTGAATACAATACTGAAAGGGAAATACATAAATAGAGAATCAGGCTCTAGAAGACCACCGCACGCTCCAAGCTCAACACTGCTGCAGCTTAACATCACCTGCACGCATCTATCGTGCATAAGCTTATAGAAAGCTTAGAGGGTGGTGTAAGTGTGTGCACAAGGCAAGTGTCAAGTATTCAATACAATGTCATAGTCATACAATACCACAAAAAAAAATATTGATAATTCATAATTCGTACATCATCGAAATAAGCAAAAATACTGACAAGTCCATAAGTCAATAAATATCAGGATACGCAATATAGAACAGTTATGCAATAAAGAATCATAAAGAGCTAAATATCAGATGCCAAGGATGCAATGCAATATACAAATTCTGCTAAGTTTATTTAGGCCATATAAGGGCAGAAACATAGCAACTCAAAATGTCATATGTATGCCGATGTAATGCAATATGCGATGCGAATGAAATAACCATGCTTGGAGTGTGAAGTCGGGATGATAGCACGTAGTATCACAGGCTACGGGGCCTACCATAAGGGACTTCTATTCAAACCAGTCCCATACCTAAATTTGGATAGTCAGACTCGTCGTGGTAAACTCCTGATCTCAGGTTAGTCGCGCGCCCAACCGAAATCCTTCCCATAACGAAGGTACACAACAATTAGTTGCGCACCACCAGCCCGAGTGTATAGTGAATGAATGAATGAATGAGTATGCAACTCCTACTCAATAAGTCCACATATCAGTACGGTTCCTCTCTGAAAAATCACCGGGGTCTATTGCACTCCAAACCAGATTGCCACCCCATCGCGCACAACAAGGTGAGTGGAAGAGACCTCACTATCCGCCTGCCAATATCGGACCCGGCTCGTCAATAGCGGACCCATTCCTCGAGCTGGTCAGACTCAGCCTAGCATTGCCCCCTCCTCTCGAGCAGGTAAGGCCGCACCCCCTTCCAACCGACCACGACACAGTGGAGAGAGTAGCCATCTGGTAATCGGCACTCGACGCTCATCTACCCACTCGGTCTAGACGTTGGAGCAACCTCTGGAACCAAGAGGGTTCTGGGACTTTCACCCAAGGATATTTATAGCATCCAATGTAGAACAGATTTTCGGTGTCCCATCTAGCCATCCACGATATGCCTGTGGAGGCTACGGCCCTGATGTTGCTAGGGCATACAGTAATCAGAGTACATAATGCAAGATGCATGAGTCATACAATTTAGTCATGCATCAATCCTGCGCAAACCGTGCACTCATGTGAGACAATCTCCTCCTATCAAGGAGTCTCATAACAACCTGCACTATGGCATATGCAATGGTCAATCATATCTCATAACAGACATGCAGATGATGCGTATAGGCATGGATCATGATGCTATGCAGTCACATACTCATAATCGCTATCAATAATCGGCATCAACAATCGGCCTCGACAATGTAGACATCTAACTAACATTGCCCCAAGGAGTGACCCTCACAGATCCAAACATATAATGGGCCCATGGCCTCACACAAGAGCCTAATATACAACACAATGGGCCTTACTCAAGGGTTACATGTACACAACAGGTGGGCCTTTCACATGGGCCTAACATACATTACAATGGGTTTCACGCCTAGCCCTCAAATGCATCACAGTGGGCCTCATCAATAAGCCTCATATACATCACATTGGGCCTTAAACACGGGCTGGATACACATCACAACGGGCCGCATATACATCACATTGGGCCTCGACAATCGGAATCGACGATCAGCCACGATAATTGGCCTCGATCGGTGATCGGCCTCGATAATCAGAATCGGTCAATCGGCCATGACAAGCAGAATCGGCAGTCGGCCACGTCAATCGACAATCGGCCACGATCGGTAATCAGTCTCGATAATCGGCCTCGATCGGTAATCGGTCAATCGGCCATGACACACAGAATCGGCACTCGGCCACGTCAATCGATAATCGGCCACGATCGATAATCGGTCATGATAATCGGCCTCGATTGGTAATTGGTCAATCGGCCATGATAAGTAGAATCGGCAATCAGTCATGATAATCAACCTCGATCGCTACTCGGCAATCGGCTACGACAACCGGAATCGACCTCGATGATCGGTCGATCAAGGCTTAAGGGAAAGTCACAATGTGGACATTAAACCATCATTCCCCATCAGTGTGGACATCTAACCAATATTGCTCCCAAGGAGTGGCCTACATAAGAGATCCAGACATAATGTATTAGCCACACATACATCACATTGGGCCTTATTCGTGGGCTTCTCATATATCGTATTGGACTTCATACAAGGGCCTCGAGCGTATCATAATGAGCCACGCCCCATGGGCCTCAGATACATCTAAATGGGCCACGCCCATGGGCCTCCAAACTATCGCAATGGGCCTCAACAAATGGGCCATAAACGCATTACCATGGGCCTCATACATGGGCCTTATATACAACAAGTGGGCCGCAGTGCTCAGGCCTCATATGTATCATATAGGCCACATCAACGGGTCGCACTAATAGGCCTCATAAACGCCGATTGGGCTGCATCAACGGGTCACACCAATAGGCCTCGTCAAGTGGGTTGCATCAATGGGCCGCACTAATGGGCCTCATACGCATCGAGTAACTACATCAATGGGCCGCACTAATACTTATCAAGGTGGGCCTCAAGGGTAGGCCACAAATATATCCAGGTGGGCCACAAAAACATCATATTGGGCCTCGATAAAATGCCACAAACACATAACAGGTGGGCCCTACATATGGTCCCTCAATTACACTACATGAGCCATATAGATATGTAGTGGGCCGTATTACATAGGCCTCATATACAACATGTCGGGCCTCATGGACGGGCTACAAATCTATCGAGGTAGGCCTCATAGATGGGCCATAAATACATCAAGGTGGGCCTTTCACATGGGCCGCACCAAAATCATTTCAATAGTTATAGGTGTAACATGTGTACCACTGCACACTATCATTCCATGGGGCACATGGCCCACTAACGATGATCAGCATTATCCAAACATTACCCCGGTAAATCGGCACTATCCAAATATTATTCATGTAAATTAGCACCACTCAAATATTATCCATGTAACCCTGCACCATCCAAATATTGCCCATCTGCATCCGTACCATCTAAACATTTCTTATGTAAATCTACGTCATCCAAACATTCGACAACATGCTCAAACATTGTCCAGAACCTTTCAGCATAATCTGGACGGTGTAGAGGGAATAATACATCATGGTGGTGTCTAGGTAGTGGCCCACTAGAGATTTGAGTTTGCCACAGTTAGAGGCAGCCTTAAAACGAGACTGCCAATGGATGGACGATTTGGATAAAACACATCCACACATGGGACCCATAGAACTTGTTGATACCAAACAGCAGATGGGTCCTACCATCTGATTTGGATATCACGTGGGACCCATAGAATTTGCTGATGTTAAATGGCAGTGGGACCCATATCTCTGGCAGATGGATGGGTTGGATTTAAACTGATAGATGGTATGTATATAACACACACTACATGATCAGACCCACCGTACCATCCCATGAACGGTGGGGATATGCAACGGGTAATAAGGTGGGTCCCGCGCCTCTGGGTGACGTGAATACAAAGGTGGGTACCGAGTTGCTGGGCAACATCAGTACAACAGCTATACAGCTGCTGTACACATTCAGCAGCCAATCCGTTTCCTCATAGGTGGGTCCCACGTAGGGCCCACCATATAGCATTTTTAATATAATATATATTATATAATATAATATTACATATGGTATACTACACAAAGGGCATGAGGATGCCCAAATTCACCGTCCAGATGCATCTGGACGGTGCAGAATATATTAAAGGTGGGTCCCACGTAGGAGTGGCCCACCATAACATTATGTAATATAAAATATTATACTATATAATAATATATATTATATGTGAAATATATACACGCGTGTGGGAGGGTGGGAGTGTTAGCGTCCAGAAGGCTGGACATCCCTCCAATGGACAGTCTGGATGTCGTGTACGTGGCATGTGGGCCCCACAGCCCCAGGCCATAAAATGATCTGGAATGATAGATGGACGGGTAGATATAATGCATATGTGCAGGTAGGGTTCACGTGCTGGATGCAGCACTGCATCAGGTGGGTAACACCGTCCAGGGCCTGGACTGCGTGGATACAGTTACATCAAGGTGGGCTCCACCAGCCATTGTCCTGATGGACGGACGCACACAACATTTGGTGGGTCCCACCCAGCTTGTTACGTTGATACAACAGCTGGTGCTGCGTCAGTACAGTGTACCTCGTGATGGGGCTCACAGTGCTTACTGGCGTCCATCCAGCAGCCGTTGCTGCAGGGACCTCTCAATACATAACAGAAGGTGGGCCCCACCCTCATACGTGTAGCACGTGTGAGGTGGTCCCACACCTAGAAAACGGATGGGCAGAGAGGATAAAATACGTAAATCATGGTGAATTCACACAACACCGTCCAAACAGATGGAGGGCTGGGAGTAAAAATGGATGGACAGTATTGACGCAAGGCATGCACCACGTGAAATCCACACACACGTGGGTCCCACAGCCGTTGTTGCAGCAGGTTAAAACACCTCTATCATGAATGGGGTCCATAGAACCGTCCCACCAATCTAGCACCGTCCAGATGGTCTGGACGGTGTGGATATACAAATACATCATTATGTGGCCCAACAGAGACGGTTTGGATAATGCCCATTCCTCAGTGGCCAGTCCAGCAGGAGTATGACACGTGTCCAGGTGGGCCACGGAATGGGTGGAATGGATGTAGTACAAACATCACAGCAGGGCCGGCCCCCACTGGACGATCAGCCCACCCAACGCCCTGCCTTGTTGGGCGTTGAATAAATGGACGGTTTAGATGAATCACATACTCACGGTGGGTCCTACTTATTCTATCATAAAATAAACAAATCTTAAGCCTATAAAACACCCACAAGGTAAAAGGAAAAGAGAGAGAGAAAGAAAGAAGGAAGCACCCACCTTTGATCTTTTGGACTTTTTCTTCCATCAATGTATGCCAGAGATCCAATGGAGGCACTTCAATGGTTGAGATCGACTTAGGATGGTGGAGATGGGAGATAGGAAAGTGGGCCACATTTGCTCTCCATGAAAGCCATGGAAGTCCAAGCTCTCATGGTGCTTGGGAGAAATGAGAGAGAGAGAGAGAGAGAGAGAGAGAGAGGAGTGGTGATGGAGTAGAAAGGGATGGGTTCTTTTGACTTTTTGTAAGAAAAGAATGGGCTAAGCATGGGTTGCATTGACTTTGGGTAAGGAGAGGTAAGGATGAGTGATGGCTTGTGATGGGATGTACTTGACTTATGATTGATGTGATTGATGGGACATATCGTAGAGATTCCCTTGATACTTGCAACGCGCGGCTTTTTTCTCGAACTACACGCGGGCCCACATCTCCTAGCTTGGGTATCGCCTCGGCATGCGAGACGCGGTATCGGAACCGCGACGACGGTGCGATCGCACTGGTACAAGTCTCGGGTCGAGCCGATTCTAATATAAGGAACATGACTCAGGATCGCGCGCAAACGCCGATAATAAATCACAGGTCATCGAAATTTGACCAAGATGACCGCGAAGGCAAACAGAACGGTATGGGTTAGGTTACGGGTCTTACATATTAGGTTGATAGTCGAAAATACATTTCATTCACTTCACGATCAATTTCAATCACTTCATGGTCAAACTAAAAATTGAGCGAGACAAATATGAAATTGAGTGAGTAAATTGAAAATTGAGCAGGACAAGGTATGAATTGAGTGAGGGAAGCTAGAAATTGAGCGAGGTAATATAGGAGTTCAGCGAAGGAATCTAGAAATTGAGCGAGGCAACTTAGGATTTGAGCGAGGAAAGCTAAAAATTAAGCGAGGGAACTTATAAAGTGAGCGAGGTTCAGGCTACGTTGAAATTGAGCGAGGGAATCTCGCTCAAATCCTAAGTTGCCTCGCTGAATTTCTACGTTGCATTGCTCAATTGCTAGGTTGCCTCGCTGAATTCCTAGGTTCTTTCGCTCAATTTATATATTGCCTCACTGGATTTCTAGCTTCCCTCGTACAATTCGTAGGCTGTCTCGCTCAATTCATATATTTTTCCAAATCATTTTATGGTATGAGACCAAAAATGAGATATATCTAGTTCTCAAGTGTACCACATTACAGAAAATAGTGTTGAATGAGCGTCAACCATTAGAAACCTTTAGGGGGCCCACTGTGATGTTTGTGAGAAATCCTCCTCGTCTAAGTTCATTCATAGGGTCAAAAAGACCTGGATGAAGAGGGAAAAAAATTTCATAATGATCCAAAACTTCTGTAACCCATAAAAGGGTTTCAATAGTAGACATTCAATTTCCCATTGCTTTTTACAGTGTGGTACACTTGATAGTTAAGTCTATCTTATTTTTCGTCTCAAGCCTTAATATGAGCTCGTAAAATATATGGACAGTTTGGATATAACGCATACATCATGATGAGACCCACAAAAGTAATATAGCAAAAAAATAAAATAAAATTTCAGTTTGCCCCGCTCGATTTCTAGTTTGCCCCGCTCAATTTCCAGTTTACCCCGCTCTAGAAATTGAGCGGGGCAAACTGAATTTTTTTTTCTTTTGTGGGTCCCATCATGATGTATGTGTTAGATCCAAACCGTCCATATGTGAGCGGGGCAAACTAAAAATTAAGCAGGGCAAACTGAAAATTAAGCGGGGCAAACTAGAACTTGAGCGGGGCAAACTGAAAATTGAACGGGAAAAATTGAAAATTTGGTTATATGTTTTGCTTTGGGTTTAGGTTAAGGTTTAGGTTTAGGTTTAGGTTATAAGTTCTAGGTTATAGGTTAAAGCTTTAGGGAATTGAGAATAGGTTAAGGTTTAGGTTTAAGGAATTGGGTTCAGGTTTGAGATCAGGTTTAGTTTGGTTTTCAAGTTTAGGTTTAGGTTAAGGAGTTGAGATTAGGATTAGGTGTAGGTTTAGGTTTAAGGATTTGAGAATACATTTAGGTTTTAGGTTTAGGTTTAGGTTAAGGTTATAGGTTTAGGTTAGGTTTATGTGTAGGTTATAGGTAATAGCTTTAGGGAATTGAGAATAGGTTAAAGTTTAGGTTTAGTAAATCAGGTTCGGGTTCGGGATCGGATTTAGGTTTGGGTTTTCAAGTTTAAGTTTAGATTTAGGTTATAGGTTTTGGGATTTGAGAATAGTTTTAGGTTATAAGTATAGGTTTAGGTTAGGTTATAGGTTAAGGTTTAGGGATTTGAGTTTAGGTTACAAAGTTGAGATTAGGATTAGGTGTAGGTTTAGGTTTAAGGATTTGAGAATACATTTAGGTTTTAGGTTTAGGTTTAGGTTAATGCAATAGTTTTAGGTTAGGTTTAGGTGTAGGTAATAGGTAATAGGTTATAGGTTATAGCTTTATCCTAAAACCTAAACCTAAACCTTATCCTAAACCTATAACCTATAACCTAAACCAAAACCAAAACCTATAACCTAAACCCAAACTCATTATTAAAACCTAAAACCTATAACCTAAACCTAACCTTAACGTAAACCTAACCTTAACCTAAACCTAAACCTATAACCTATAACCTTAACCAAAACCTATAACCTAAACCAATACCAAAACCTATAACCTAAACCTGAACCCATTCTCAAATCCCAAAACCTATAACCTAAACCTAAACCTAAACCTTATCCTAAACCTATAACCTATAACCAAAACCAAAACCAAAACCTATAACCTAAACTCGAACCCATTCTCAAATCCCAAAACCTATAACCTAAACCAAAACTAAAAGCTATAACTTAAACCTGAACCCATTCTCAAATCCCAAAACCTATAACCTATAACTTAAACCAAAACCTAAACCTAAACCTATAAGCTAAACCTGAGCCCATTCTTAAATCCCAAAACCTATGACCTATCCTTAAACCTTAACCTATAACCTAACCTAAACCTATAATTATAACCTAAAACTATTCCCAAATCCCAAAACCTATAACCTAAACCTAACCTAATCCTAAACCTAAACCTATAACCTATAACCTTAACCAAAACCAAAACCAAAACCAAAACCAAAACCTATAACCTAAACCCGAATCCATTCCCAAATCCCAAAACCTATAGCCTAAACTAAAACAAAAAACTATGACCTAAACCCGAACCCATTCTCAAATCCCAAAACCTATAACCTAAACCTAAACCTAAACCTTATCCTAAGCCTATAACCTATAACCTAAACCTAAACCAAAACCTATAACCTAAACCCGAACCCATTATCAAATCCCAAAACCTATAACCTAAACCTAACCTTAACCTAAACCTAAACCTATAACCTATAACCTTAACCAAAACCTATAAGCTAAACCAATACCAAAACCTATAAGCTAAACCCAAACCCATTCTCAAATCCCAAAACATATAACCTATCCTTAAACCTTAACCTATGACCTAACCTAAACCTATAGTTATAACCTAAAACTATTCCCAAATCCCAAAACCTATAACCTAAATCTAACCTTTCCCTAAACCTAAACCTTATCCTGAACCTATAACCTATAACCTAAACCAAAACCAAAACCTATAACCTAAACCCGAACCCATTATCAAATCCCAAAACTTATAACCTAAACCTAAACCTATAACCTATAACCTTAACCAAAACCTATAACCTAAACCAATACCAAAACCTATAACCTAAACCCGAACCCATTCTCAAATCCCAAAACCTATAACCTAAACCTTATCCTAAACCTATAACCTATAACCTAAACCAAAACCTATAACCTAAACCTGAACCCATTATCAAATCTCAAAACCTATAACCTAAACCTAACCTTAACTTAAACCTAAACCTATAACCTATAACCTTAACCAAAACGTATAACCTAAACCAATACCAAAATCTGTAACCTAAACCTGAACCCATTCTCAAATCCCAAAACCTATAACCTATAACTTAAACCAAAACCTAAACCTAAACCTATAAGCTAAACCCGAACCCATTCTCAAATCCCAAAACCTATAACCTATCCTTAAACCTTAACCTATAACCTAACCTAAACTTATAGTTATAACCTAAAACTATTCCCGAATCCCAAAACCTATAACATAAACCTAACATTTTCCTAAACCTATAACCTAAACTCAATTCTCTAAAGCAAAACATACACTTAATCCTAATCTCAACTCCCTAACCTAAACCTAAACCTAAACTTAAAAATCCAAACTTAAATCCAAACCTAAACCTAAACCTTATCCTGAAAAGGGAGATGAAAATCAAATAGTGAAATGGGAGAGGAAAAGTGGATAGCAGTGAAAAGGAGGGGTATTTTCGTCCTAAAATTGGGTCTCCACACGTGGAGGTCTAAGTTACAAAAGTAAGTTTGTATTCTTTCATAAAAACAGCTGGATAAAAGGTGGACAAACTAGATTTTAACAGTGGGGTCAATTTCATGTTTGTCCCGCTCAATTTCTAGTTTGCCTCGCTCAATTTTCAGTTTGCCCCCCTCAATTTTTAGTTTGCCCCGTTTAATTTTCAGTTTGCCCTGCTCATATATGGACGGTTTGGATATAACACATACATCATGATGGGACCCACAAAAGTAACATAGCAAAAAAAAAAAAAAAAAATTCAGTTTGCCCCGCTTAACTGGAAATTGAGCGGGGCAAACTGATTTTTTTTTTTTTTTTTTGCTTTTATGGGTCCCATCATGATGTATGTGTTATATCCAAACTGTCCATATATTTTACGAGCTCATATAAGGCTTGAGACGAAAAATAAGATATATCTAACTATCAAGTGGACCACACTGTAAAAGACGTTAGTTATAGATAACAATTTTTGATACACTTTAGCTACAGATTATAACCGTAGCTATAATTGCGTCGATATAATTTTTAGATTTGAGAATGGGTAGGTTATAGGTTTTGGTTTTGGTTTGGTTATAGGTTTTTGTTTTGATTTAGGTTATAGGTTATAGGTTTAGGTTAAGGTTATAGGTTTTTGGATTTGAGAATGGGTTCAGGTTTAGGTTATAGGTTTCAGTTTAGGTTATAGGTTTTTGGATTTGAGAATGGGTTCGGGTTTAGGTTATAGGTTTTGGGATTTGAGAATGGATTCAGGTTTTGGTTATAGGTTATAGGTTTTTGGATTTGAGAATGGGTTATGGTTTAGTTTTAGGAAATCGGGTTCAGGTTCGGGATTTGGTTTAAGTTTGGGTTTTTAAGTTTAGGTTTACATTTAGGTTAGAGAGTTGAGATTAGGATTAGGTGTAGGTTTCACTTTAGGGAATTGAGTTTAGGTTATAGGTTTAGGGAAAGGTTAGGTTTAGGTTATAGGTTTTGGGATTTGGGAATAGTTTTAAGTTATAAGTATAGGTTTAGGTTAGGTTATAGGTTAAGGTTTAGGGATAGGTTATAGGTTTTGGTATTCGAGAATGGGTTCAGGTTTAGGTTATATGTTTTTATTTTGGTTTAGGTTATAGGTTATAGGTTTAGGATAAGGTTTAGGTTATAGGTTTTGGGATTTGAGAATGAGCTCGGGTTTATGTTATAGGTTTGGGTTTCGGTTTAAGTTATAGGTTTTGGGATTTGAGAATGGGTTTGGGTTTAGGTTATAGGTTTTGGTTTTGGTTTAGGTTATAGGTTTTGGTCTAGGTTATAGGTTATAGGTTTAGGATAAGGTTTAGGTTTAGGTTTAAGTTATAGGTTATAAGTTTAGGATAAGGTTTAGGTTCAGGTTATAGGTTTTGGGATTTGAGAATGGGTTCGGGTTAGGTTATAGGTTTTGGTTTTGGTTTAGGTTATAGGTTTTGGGATTTGAGAATGGGTTCGGGTTTAGGTTATAGGTTTTGGTTTTGGTTTTGGTTATAGGTTTTGGTTTTGGTTATAGGTTATAGGTTATAGGTTTAGGTTTAGGTTATAGGTTTAGGATAAGGTTATAGGTTTTTGGATTTGGGAATAGTTTTAGGTTATAAGTATAGGTTTAGGTTAGGTCATAGGTTTTGGGATTTGAGAATGGGTTCGGGTTTAGGTTATAGGTTTTGGTTTAGGTTATAGGTTCTGGGATTTGAGAATGGATTTAGGTTTAGGTTATAGGTTTTGATTTTGGTTTTGATTTTGGTTTAGGGATTTGAGTTTAGGGTATAGGTTTAGGTTTAGGTTTGGGTTTGGGTTTTGGAATTTGAGAATGGGTTGGGTTTAAGTTATAGGTTTTGGAATTTGAGAATGGGTTCGGGTTTAGGTTATAGGTTTTGGTTTTGGTTTTATAGGTTTTGGGATTTGAGAATGGATTCGGGTTTAGGTTATAGGTTTTGGTTTTGGTTTAGGTTATAGGTTTTGGGATTTGAGAATGGGTTCGGGTTTAGGTTATACGTTTTGGTTTTAGTTTAGGTTATAGGTTATAGGTTTAGGTTTAGGTGATAGGTTTAGGATAAGGTTATAGGTTTTGGGATTTGGGAATAGTTTTAGGTTATAAGTATAGGTTTAGGTTAGGTTATAGGTTTTGGGATTTGAGAATGGGTTCGAGTTTAAGTTATAAGGTTTATGTTTATGTTATAGGTTATAGGTTTAGGATAAGGTTTAGGTTTAGGCTATAGGTTTTTGGATTTGAGAATGGGTTCGGGTTTAGGTTATAGGTTTTGGTTATGGTTTTGGTTTAGGTTATAGGTTTTAGGATTTGAGAATCGGTTTGGGTTTAGGTTATAGGTTTTGGTTATGGTTTTGGTTTAGGTTATAGGTTATAAGTTTTGGATAAGGTTTAGGTTTAGGTTATATGTTTTAGGATTTGAGAATGGGTTCGGGTTTAGGTTATAAGGTTTAGGTTTAGGTTATAGGTTATAGGTTTAGGATAAGGTTTAGGTTTAGGTTATAGGTTTTTGGATTTGAGAATGGGTTCGGGTTTAGGTTATAGGTTTTGGTTATGGTTTTGGTTTAGGTTTTAGGTTTTAGGATTTGAGAATCGGTTCGGGTTTAGGTTATAGGTTTTGGTTATAGTTTTGGTTTAGGTTATAGGTTATAGGTTTAGGATAAGGTTTAGGTTTAGGTTATAGGTTTTAGGATTTGAGAATGGGTTCGGGTTTAGGTTATAGGTTTTGGTTATGGTTTTAGTTTAGGTTATAGGTTTTGGGATTTGAGAATGGGTTCGGGTTTAGGTCATAGGTTTTGGTTTTGATTTAGGTTATAGGTTTTGGGATTTGAGAATGGGTTTGAGTTTAGGTTATAAGTTTTAGTTTTGGTTTTGGTTTTAGTTATAGGTTTTTGGGTTTGAGAATTGGTTCAGGTTTAGGTTAAGGGTATGGTACCTACAAATACAAATATAAACATGACCTGTCCAAATGGTCAGGCCCTTCCAATGCCGTCTATAGTAAATGGACAGCTTCATCATGGTCATAACAGCGATTTCCACCTTCCAGGGACCCCCGCTCTTCCAGATATCTCCGACGCACATCCGGGTCTGCTCCATTAATTTCGAGCAAATACATAAACATGGTCTGTCCAAATGGTCAGGCCCTTCCATTGCTGTCCATAGGAAATGGACAGTTTCATCATGTTCATAATAGCGGTTCCCACCTTCCAAGGACCCCCGCTTTTTCGGATAGCTCCGACGCACATCCGGGTCTGCTCCATCAATTTTGATAAAATACATAAACACGGTCTGTCCAAATGGCCAGACCACTCCAATCATGTGCATTCTTGAGTTAAGAGATGTACCGAATGCTTAAATCTGTAATATGCATTTAAACATAAAATGGCATTGGGAATCGCTTCTCAAAATCGCATACTGTTTTCTTTTGAAACTCGTTCATCTTACCTGAAAACCTATCACATAATGAATAATTATAACCACAATGATAACTACACATGTGCATTCTTGACAAGAGACGTACCAGATGCTTAAATCTGAAATATGCAGCTCCAATCCTCCCACATGCAACATCCAACTGAAAGAATGCGCATAACCGTCATGCTTGAGTAATCAATACAGGAATCTATAAGTAAAACCATAAAACCAGAGATACTCACTGCATTTTCAGGATCTCTTATTGAGCAACATAGACCCCGCATTCACCCTCTACTGTCAGAACCAACCAATTATAAAATATTATAAATCAAGTTATTAGGATATTCATAATTACCATAAAACTTAAGTAATTTTTTATATTTATTAGTACCTCTGTAAGGGCATCATCCACACCGGTCATCCTAGAAGCAGGATTGCTACTATACAGCTCATCTAATTTTTCCTGTGAAAAATACAAATGAATGTAATATAATTCAAAGTTATACATAGGCTTTTCATTAGGGTACTAGTTAGTGGTACGAGGGATGCACTTACAACAAGGTCAGAATATTGGACAACTTTGTCCTAAGAAGACTTCACATCTACCTATCTCAGTACAAGACTGAAATGTTGGTATTGCAGTGTAAAAGCTAGAAATAGTTTAAAACTAGGGAATAAGAAAAAATTACCTTAGCAATGGCAATCATGTAATTGTTTGTTTCCCAAGATCAATCTACACAGAGATACTGGCTTATAACAGATCTATACTTAAGCCCTCCAATGCCTTGTTAAAATAATCAATAACCTGCTCCAAATCATGTAATTGGACTGTAAGTTTGAAGTTCAAATAAGATATCAAAGAAAGGCTCAAAAAGTGCCACTGATAAAAGAAAATTCAAAAACCAAATCATCCAAATTTTGCAGACCAACCAAAGGGAATTATAGATCCAAATTTCAATTGCATCAAAGTAACGAGTTTAAGAAGTTGACAACTATAATAGATCTTTGACCTTTTGAGCACTCAAAATTTGTATGATTTTTAAGGAGAGCCGAGTCAACAAAATCAGTAAGATAGCTCTATGAACTTATATGATGGGAGCTACTAGCATTCCTCCAGTTCTATTTGGAAATGGGCATTCAGCAATGCAGAAACGTGCTTTGCATGAGAAAAAGAGGCCGACAGAGAATGAGTGAGCGGTTTATAAATGAACTTTCTTCTCATGAGATTTTTAATTTAATTTAATTTTTTTTTAATTACAAAAGATTAGTTATCCCTATGAGAAATTACTTTTGTACTTTTGGCTTTCTATCTGTTTAAAAAGAGTATAAAGTGTGTTAACTTTTATTAGGCTAATCTCACAGTTAGTATGATTATAAGAAAACTAATGATATAGTTAGGCCAGCCAAACAACTCAACAACACTAAAATAAACTCACAAGCAAACACACCCTCAACTATAGTCCTTGCTCAAGTTAAAATAAATAAACAAATAAAAACTTTTTTTTCACACAAATACACATAATATAGTTCTGTAGTTATTTGAAAAATCTACTTCAACTTGAATTCAACCTTCTGATAGTATATCCTAAAGATTCTCCTGGGGTCCCCAAAAAAAAAAAATGTATCCTAAAGCAAGGCACGTGGTATGGTTTCTTGCAAGAGTTCTTGATGAGGTTTTTACTCTTCTGATCATCTCATTTTTGTTTCACTTGCTAGATATATAAGATTGCTTCTAGAAAACTGTAAGTTTCACCAGTTTCCAATTTTTAAAAAACTACACAATGCCCGATTGAGCAACAGAATGAAAATAAATTCAAACATGAAACTATTTGAATTTCCAAAACAGAAATAATAGAAGAGCTTCACAATAGATAGAATCTTTGGCGACATTCCTAAGGCCCATTTAAATACCCAAATGATAAATAAAAATGCTCTTGAAGGACTATAAACATAAGAGAAGCCTGAACCTCAGCAGTCAACTGAAGCATACCTCAACTGGGTCATGTCCCTCATATAGTAATTCGCTTGCAGGGACCATCAGCAACTCACATTCTACAACTTGCAACACAAACTATAGTTAACAAAGATAAAATTGGAGCAATTTAAATAATTCTTACACTTCCCACACCTGGGGACGATATAAAAAACTTCTCCCATAATGCATGAGTCCAAGCCATATGTTGTTTGCACAAGACAATGGTTATATTAGCAATAGCATGTCGAGAGGCAAGCAACTGCTCTGGAGCAGAAAAATCAAGAAAAAAAATTAAGTAGAATACTAACCTTTGAGGCAACAAATTTGAGTCATCCTACATCATCATATGCTGACCATCATTATCGTGAAACCATGATAGTGGTTGCACTTGTTGTTCACCACCCATTACTAACGGTACATGCATCCCATTATGAAACTACAAAATCATGATGGTATCAATCACTATTTTTTTTAGAAAAATAAGACATTTGTTGTAACACCCTGAAAATCGGGGGTCGTGTATAAACTCAACTCCCGAGTTCCAGACCGTCACTTATGCAACAAAAATGGTTATGATTCAATGTTGTCTGATTTAAAGCATTCACATGAGTAAAAGTATACCAAAACTGCAATTCATACTTCAGATCCGGTGATAAAAGCAAGCGGAAGACTAAACAATGTATATATCACTGTATGGAAAAATAAAGTAATCTCATCTGTCTTCAAAGTATGACTACATCTCTGAGTCTCATGTACATATACATAACAAAAGAATAATGTTCAAAAAGAAAGTCCCACTGATGTCCCCTCGATCCAGGTCACCTACGGGAAGCCGTCATGATACTGCATATACGAGAACTCATCCTGGTCCTCGTCGATCTCTGGCTCCACCTCCTGGATCTCGTCCTCACCTGCAGCTACAACAGGGTCTGGTGGGTGTTGCAAACACCATCCCGTAACGTGGGAATGAGTGATCAACTCAGTGGAATCATAGAGCAAAGATTAGCATGTTCACAATTCAATCACGCGATAATAGTAAAGCAGTAAATCCGACAATCCTAATACTGTTATTAATGCAAGATGGTATGACGTGATGTATGCCCTCACCGACGATCACCCTCATGCGGCAACATCTTACGACCGCGGCATGCCACACTCCATAGAGTGCTCCATATCTTCCAGGCACATGCAATGCTATGGTGATATGATTTCCAAGTTGTTATTAGTCCATTCAAAAAGCAGGATTGGGAAACTAAGGTACTTCCCTTGTATCAATCCCAACACAGATCCTGTCTAGGGTCGTCACTCCTAGTAATCTCATACGATTGTGTATTTCGTAGGTCACTGCAAGGGCTGCCAGGGCTGTTGCTCGCACTCGTTGCACCGCTCCCCCATCACCTTATCAATACAGGCCTACCGTACTCTACTGCAACGGAAGGGTCGTCGCCTCCCGTGGACTCAGAATACGCTCGCGGTCACTACAAAGGGCTCGTCGCCTGATCAGTGTAGGCCGACAGCTAGAATATAGTGTCCCATACCACCATAATCTGCTCACGAGTTTAGGTGCTCACTGGTCACTACGGGGAGGTTTGTGGCCCCAGCGTAGGCCGACAGCTCGACCACGGTGTCCCATACCACCATGCCCGGCTCATGAGTCTTCGTGGATCAAGGTACCACGGTTAACAGGGTTTACAATGGTAAGTTCAGTACCCTAGGTTCAAGCAGTTATGACACATACAAGGTGAACATACATCGGCCAGTCGGGTTACTTGACGGGCTCGACTAGCGCGATCGCATCTCAAGTCGAACGACATGAAGTGCGTAAAACACTTCGCGTGGCCTAACCACTGCCATCAACTCTAAACACGAATCACGTTCATCGACGCGTCGTTCGTGGCTATGACCAGTCAGCCACGAATTCGCTCGGTTACCGACTGCCTGGACTAAGTCTAGTCCCACACATCTATGGAATCCTATCAGCACTATACGCAAAGGTATTGGAATTGAAATACATCATGTGAGCATGTTAACACATGTTATAACATTCAACTTAAGCAAATCTTCAAGGCATACTTTCTATGCATGTAATGCAATCATGCATAAGGTAAACATGTAGGAAATCATTTAGGTCAGCATATTAATCATGAAATCAATCTCAAACTACTACATAACATCATTTAATTCAATACATACTAATACAAGCATTTATACAAACACATACACTACACACTTAAGTCCACATATAGTATGTCGACCCAAAGTGCGCAACTTGGCGAATCTCTTCGCCAAACTGATTATGCAAGCATTCCTAACTCTCTAATGCGGCGACAAACCATGTCAATCACGTCAGCAAAATATGCATGTAGACCGTACTTCCTACAAGTGACTAAAATGCCCTAAATCTCATATTCTTCGTTAATTTACGAAACAGGAAACAGAGAGCATGTTGTACATGTCAAACGGCGATGCCGTCGATAATCTACTATTAAACGACATTGAAAGCGTTGTAAACCGTCAATCAAAGCATCTAAAATCCTCACCTAGTCTCTTACGGCCGCGGGATTTTGAACGGAGCGTGTACGCTTCGTCTACGGCGGTAGGAGAGCCTGATTTATGGAATACGTTAGCTAACATGTTAAGCATCTAAGCAAATCCTAAATCAGTAAGTTTTTGGGGTTATTTTATACCTGAAAAATGGAGAAATCACCAGCCAGGTGATTGGAATGAAGTGCTGAAGCAGCAACTGTCAGGGGCTCGGAAGCGAAAAAATTCTCTTCTTCTCTTTCTCTCAAACTCTCTCTCTTCTTCTCCTAGGGTTTGTGATTTTCGGATGGAAGGGAGAAATGAGGGTTTCAACCCCTTTTATAAGCTTGAAATCGCCGGAAATAGGCTCCGAGACGAAGTTTACTTGATGCCTATCCATTTCGGGGCTGTTTCGGTCCAAAAACTGCTTTCTGGTGGTCCCCTGGTCGATTGCGATCAGACTTAAGCTCATGTGTACCAGATGTATCTCGTATTAAGTTTTCAGTCTGGCAGGGTTCGCAGATCGCACGTGGCGGACTAGTTTCAGTTCAGCGGTCACCGCACATAGATCAGGGCTGAAAGTCTCATGATAATAAATATAAATTTTTCCTGATCCGAGGGTGTAATCTGGATGAATTCTGACGGTCAGAACGCTTAATACTGACGCGTCAAGTCATGTGCCAGATTTGAATTTGAAATTCCAAATCCGTCCCTATTCGCGGTCGCTTCAGTCCGGGTTCAACAAAATAGTCTGTGATTATCGGTTTGACTTGATTTTCGAGATGATTGTCAAGTCCAGCTGGGCGGTTCTAACGGTCTAAGATAGGAGGTATCGGACCTTCGACGCGCGGTCTAGATCCAATACAAAAGTTCAACGTGGTCCAGAGGACAAACCCGCTTAGAGTTTGATCCGAGGTTATAGAGTATTGTAGAGTTGTTTGTTCTACTCGATTTGGGTCTTATAGAACGTATTTAAAGTGATCAGGGACTATTTCCCAGCTACTCTAGCGTTGCGCTAGCTAACTTACGCTTAATTTCCATGGAAATTATTTCTACGCGATTTCGGGTCGAATCGGTACTCGAACCCAAGTACGGATTTTTCATGGGCGTTACATTTGTATTATCCATGCCCATGATCAATGCCATCCTGTGAATTTTCAAAAGTCGCAGGAGTGCGATTTTTGCACAATAGCAACAGTCACAGAAGGAGAGTAACTTTTGCACAATACAAAAAGCATAATTTTAGACAGCAAAAAGCTCAGTTCATAGGAATTTGCAGTGTTATGTAGTTTAGAAATGCATGTTCTCAGTTGGAGTTGCAACTGAGTTCAGCTTGATCCATAGTCCACGGGAAAATTTAGTTTTTTTTTTCAAAAATCTGGATTTCATTGATGATCTAAGATTCTTCCAAATGAGCAACAAACTTAGGCCAATGGACTCTCTGGGGAAAATTTAGTTCAATAGCAATGAATTTAGCAATGCGTTTCAGTTCACAGAAATTCCAATGGTATGGACTTCAACAAAATGTTCAGTTCAAGCTACAGTCCGCATTCCAGTTCAAGTTCAGTTCACAAATGAGTTCTAGTTCATAGATTTGTCTGGAATTTAGTCTATGAATCAGTTGACAAATTAGATTAGGATCTGCTGCAATCACATGATACAATCCAGTTCACATGAGTGCAAGAATCAGTTTACAAATGAGTGCAAGAAAGAAAAGTAACCATTGATTTGAAAAAAAAACCATTAACGTGCATCACTTCACAAAAACCTACAACCCATCACTACAATCACAGAACAAGTCAATGAATCACTTCACAACCATCCATCGATCTGCATCACTTCACAAGCATGTGCATTAGTTACAAAAGTCTAGGATCTGTTGCAATAAGGAAAAGTCAATCAGTTACACAAATGAGTTGATGAATCAGGCTATAAATGAGTGCATGAAGCCCAAGTACTATTCCTACATGTATTTTTATTCTGGAATTGGGTCTCCGCACGTGGAGGTCTAAGTTGCAAAAGTAAGTTTGAATTCTTTCATAAAAACATCTGGATAAAAGGTGGGAAAATTAGATTTTGACAGTGGGGTCAATTTCATATTTGCCCCGCTCAATTTCTAGTTTGTTCTGCTCAATTTTCAGTTTGCCCCTCTCAATTTCTAGTTTGCCCCGCTTAATTTTCAGTTTGCCCCGCTCAATTTTCAGTTTACCCCGCTTATATATGGACGGTTTGGATATAACACATACATTATGATGGGACCCACAAAAGCAACATAGTAAAAAAAATAAATTTCAGTTTGCCCCGCTCAATTTCTAGTTTACCCCGCTCAATTTCTAATTGATCAGGGCAAACTGAAAATTGAGCGGGGCAAACTAGAAATTGAGCGGGTTTAGGTTATAGGTTTTGGTTTTGGTTTTGGTTTAGGTTATAGGTTATATGTTTAGGATAAGGTTTAGGTTATAGGTTTTGGGATTTGAGAATGGGTTCGGGATTATGTTATAGGTTTGGGTTTCGGTTTAGATTATAGGTTTGGGGATTTGAGAATGGGTTTGGGTTTAGGTTATAGGTTTTGGTTTTGGTTTAGGTTATAGGTTTTGGTCTAGGTTATAGGTTATAGGTTTAGGATAAGGTTTAGGTTTACGTTTAGGTTATAGGTTATAGGTTTAGGATAAGGTTTAGGTTTAGGTTATAGATTTTGAGATTTGAGAATGGGTTTGGGTTAGGTTCTAGGTTTTGGTTTTGGTTT
The DNA here is from genome assembly GCA_037074715.1 of Magnolia kwangsiensis. NCBI lineage: Eukaryota > Viridiplantae > Streptophyta > Magnoliopsida > Magnoliales > Magnoliaceae > Magnolia > Magnolia kwangsiensis. The sequence goes on from CM073583.1 coordinate 108,751,064, forward strand.
AGGTTATAGGTTTTGGCATTTGAGAATGGGTTCGGGTTTAGGTTATAAGTTTTGGTTTTGGTTTTGGTTATAGGTTTTGGGATTTGAGAATGGGTTCGGGTTTAGGTTATAAGTTTTGGTTTTGGTTTTGGTTTAGGTTATAGGTTTTGGTTTTGGTTAAGGTTATAGGTTATAGGTTCAGGTTTAGGTTATAGGTTTAGGATAAGGTTATAGGTTTTGGGATTTGGGAATAGTTTTAGATTATAAGTATAGGTTTAGATTAGGTTATAGGTTTTGGGATTTGAGAATAGGTTCGGGTTAGGTTATAGGTTTTGGTTTTGGTTTAGGTTATAGGTTTTGGGATTTGAGAATGGGTTCGGGTTAGGTTATAGGTTTTGGTTTTGGTTTAGGTTATAGGTTTTGGGATTTGAGAATGGGTTCGGGTTTAGGTTATAGGTTTTAGTTTTGGTTTAGGTTATAGGTTTTGGTTAAGATTATAGGTTATAGGTTTAGGTTTAGGTTATAGGTTTAGGATAAGTTCATAGGTTTTGGGATTTGAGAATAGTTTTAGGTTATAAGTATAGGTTTAGGTTAGGTTATAGGTTTTGGGATTTGAGAATGGGTTCGGGTTTAAGTTATAGGTTTTGGGATTTTAGAATGGATTTGGGTTTAGGTTATAGGTTTTGGTTTTGGTTTTGGTTTAGGGATTTGAGTTTAGGTTATAGGTTTAGGTTTAGGTTATAGGTTTAGGTTTAGGTTTGGGTTTGGGTTTTGGGATTTGAGAATGGGTTCGGGTTTAGGTTATAGGCTTTGGAATTTGAGAATGGGTTCGGGTTTAGGTTATAGGTTTTGGGATTTGAGAATGGGTTTGGGTTTAGGTTATAGGTTTTTGTTTTGGTTTAGGTTATACGTTTTGGTCTAGGTTATAGGTTATAGGTTTAGGTTTAGGTTATAGGTTTAGGATAAGGTTTAGGTTATAGGTTTTGGGATTTGAGAATGGGTTGGGGTTTAGGTTATAGGTTTTGGGGTTTGAGAATGTGTTCGGGTTTAGGTTTATAGGTTTTGGTTTTGGTTTAGGTTATAGGTTTCGGTTTCGGTTATAGGTTTTAGGTTTAGGTTTAGGTTATAGGTTATAGGATTTGAGAATGGGTTCGGGTTTAGGTTATAAGTTTTGGTTTTGATTTAGGTTATAGGTTATAGGTTTTGGGGTTTAAGAATGTGTTCGGGTTTAGGTTTATAGGTTTTGGTTTTAGTTTAGGTTATAGGTTTCAGTTTAGGTTATAGGTTTTATGTTTAGTTTTAGGTTATAGGTTATAGGATTTGAGAATGGGTTCGGGTTTAGGTTATAGGTTTTGGTTTTGGTTTAGGTTATAGGTTATAGGTTTAGGTTTTGGTTTTGATTTAGGTTATAGGTTATAGGTTTAAGTTTAGGTTATAGGTTTTGATTTAGGTTATAGGTTATAGCTTTAGGTTTTGGTTTTGATTTAAGCTATAGGTTATTAGTTTAGGTAAAGGTTTAGATTAAGGTTTAGGTTTATGTCATAGGTTTTTGGATTTGAGAATGGGTTCGGGTTTAGGTTAAGGGTGTGGTCGCTGCAAATATAAATATAAACACGGCCTGTCCAAATGGCCAGGCCCTTCCAATGTTGTCCATAGGAAATGGACAGCTTCATCATGGTCATAATAGCGGTTCCCACCTTCCAGGGACCCCCGCTTTTCCGGATAGCTCCGACGAGATCCGGGTCTGCTCCATCAATTTTGAGCAAATACATAAATATGGCCTGTCCAAATGGTCAGGCCACTCCAATCATGTGCATTCTTGACAAGAGACGTACCAGATGCTTGAATCTGAAATATGCAGCTCCAATCCTCCCACATGTAACATCCACCTGAAAGAATGCGCATAACCGTCATGCTTGAGTAATCAATACAGGAACTGTGAGTGACAGGGGAAGTTAATTGATGAAGGTAACAGTGCTTACAGTGCTTAATAAGAAATCATGTATTTCACTAACACATCCTATAACCTAAACCCGAACGCATTCTCAAATTCCAAAACCTATAACCTAACCTAAACCTATACTTATAACCTAAAACTATTCCCAAATCCCAAAACCTATAATCTTATCCTAAACCTATAACCTATAACCTTAACCAAAATCAAAACCTATAACCTAAACCAAAACCAAAACCTATAACCTAAACCCGGACCCATTCTCAAATCCCAAAACCTATAACCTAAACCAAAACCAAAACCTATAACCTAACCCGAACCCATTCTCAAATCCCAAAATCTATAACTTAAACCTAAACCTTATCCTAAACCTATAACCTATAACCTAAACCTAAACCTAAACCTTATCCTAAACCTATAACCTATAACCTAGACCAAAACCTATAACCTAAACTAAAACCAAAACCTATAACCTAAACCCAAACTCATTCTCAAATCCCCAAACCTATAACCTAAACCGAAACCCAAACCTATAACATAAACCCGAACCCATTCTCAAATCCCAAAACCTATAACCTAAACCTATAACCTATAACCTAAACCAAAACCAAAACCCATAACCTAAACCCGCACAATTTCTAGCTTGCCCCGCTCAATTTCCAGTTTGCCCCGCTCAAACTGGAAATTGAGCGGGGCAAACTAGAAATTGAGCGGGGCAAACTGAAAATTAAGCGGGGCAAACTAGAAATTGAGCGGGGCAAACTGAAAATTGAGCGGGGCAAACTAGAAATTGAGCGGGGCAAATATGAAATTGACCCCATTGTCAAAATCTAGTTTGCCCACCTTTTATCCAGCTGTTTTTATGAAAGAATTCAAACTTACTTTTGTAACTTAGACCTCCACGTGCGGAGACCCAATTCTATGACGAAAATACCCCTCCTTTTCACTGCTGTCCACTTTTTCTCTCCCTTTTCACTATTTAATTTTCATCTCCCTTTCCAGGATAAGGTTTAGGTTTAGGTTTGGGTTTAAGTTTGGGTTTTTAAGTTTAGGTTTAAGTTTAGGTTAGGGAGTTGAGATTAGGATTAAGTGTATGTTTCGCTTTAGAGAATTGAGTTTAGGTTATAGGTTTAGCGAAAGGTTAGGTTTAGGTTATAGGTTTTGGAATTTGGGAATAGTTTTAGGTTATAACTATAGATTTAGGTTTGGTTATAGGTTAAGGTTTAAGGATAGGTTATAGGTTTTGGAATTTGAGAATGGGTTCAGGTTTAGGTTATAGGTTTAAGTTTTGGTTTTGGTTTAAATTATAGGTTATAGGTTTTGGGATTTGAGAATGGGTTTGGGTTTAGGTTATAGGTTTTGGTATTGGTTTAAGTTATAGGTTTTGGTTAAGGTTATAGGTTATAGGTTTAGGTTTAAGTTAAGGTTAGGTTTAGGTTATAGGTTTTGGGATTTGATAATGGGTTTGGGTTTAGGTTATAGGTTTCGGTTTTGGTTTTGGTTATAGGTTATAGGTTTAGGTTTAGGTTTAGGTTATAGGTTTTGGGATTTGAGAATGGGTTAGGGTTTAGGTTATACGTTTTAGTATTGGGAGAGGAAAAGTGAACAGCAGTGAAAATGAGGGTTATTTTCATCCTGAAATTGGGTCTCCACACGTGGAGGTCTAAGTTGTAAAAGTAAGTTTGAATTCTTTCATAAAAATAGCTGGATAAAAGGTGGGCAAACTAGATTTTGACAGTGGGGTCAATTTCATATTTGTCCCGCTCAATTTTCAGTTTGCCCCGCTCAATTTCTAGTTTGCCCCGCTTAATTTTCAGTTTGCCCCGCTCAATTTCTAGTTTGCCCCGCTCAATTTTCAATTTGCCCCCACTCAATTTCCAGTTTACCCCGCTCAATTTTCAGTTTACCCCGCTCAATTTCAGTTTGAGCGGGGCAAACTAGAAATTGAGGGGGGCAAACTGAATTTATTTATTTTTTTTGCTTTTGTGGGTCCCATCATGATGTATGTGTTATATCCAAACTGTCCATATATTTTACGAGCTCATATTAAGGCTTGAGATGAAAAATAAGATAGATCTAACTATCAAGTGGACCACACTGTAAAAGGTAGTGGGGAATTGAACGTCTACCATTGAAACCCTTTTAGCGGTTATAGAAGTTTTGGATCATTATAAAAATTTTTCCCTCTTCATCCAGGTCTTTTTGACCCTATGAATAAACTTAGACAAGGAGGATTTCTCACAAACATCACAGTGGGCCCCCTAAAGGTTTCTAATGGTTGATGCTCATTCAACACTGTTTTCTGTAATGTGGTACACTTGAGAACTGGATATATCTCATTTTTGGTCTCATATCATAAAATGATCTGGAAAAATATATGAATTGAGCGAGACAGCCTACGAATTGTGCGAGGGAAGCTAGAAATCTAGTGAGGCAATATATAAATTGAGCGAATGAACCTAGGAATTGAGAGAGGCAACCTAGCAATTGAGCGATGCAACGTAGAAATTTAGCGAGGCAACCTACGAATTGAGCGAGGGAAGCTAGAAATTGAGCGAGGGAAGCTAGAAATTCAGCGAGGGAACCTATGAATTGAGCGAGACAACCTAGGAATTGAGCGAGGGAAGTTAGAAATTCAGCAAGGCAACCTAAAAATTGAGCGAAAAACTTATGAATTGAGCGAGGGAAGCTAGAAATTGAGCAAGGGAAGTTAAAAATTGAGCGAGGCGAGCGAGGCAACGTAGAAATTGGAGCGAGGTTTGAGTAAGGGAACCTAAAAATTAAGCGAGGGAACCTAGGAGTTGAGCAAGGCAACGAAAAAATTTAACGAGGCAACCGAAAAATTGAGCAAGGGAAACATCAATTTGAGCGAGACAAGCTTGAAATTGGGTGAGGCTAACATGAATTGGAATGAACTTTAAATGTAATTGACCTAGCCTAACAATTTGCTTTGTTGAATTTGACCGATCAGTTAATGAAATTGCTCGAGATTTATATGAAATTCTCTTCAGTGAATTTGATAGAGCAATTAATGAAATTGACCGAGCGGTTCATAAAATTTTCAATACGCACTTATAGTGCTGAGCTAACTAAGTTGGGCACACCCAGATCCATAGCTCAATTGGCAGACTAAGTAGAGATACCTCATGTCAACACTTGAGGTCCTGGTATTGATTCCTAGCGGGGGTGGCTAACATGGAGTGTGTGTATTGACATGGGTGTGTACTAACAAGCTAACCTAAAAGAACTAAAAAAAAAATTATTAGTAAAATATAAAAAAATAAAAAAATAAAAAATATCGAGTTGGCCCCACCTTGAATGTATGTGGACCATCCATGACGTTCATCCATTTTTCCATCCAAAGCAAGGCTTTCAGCCCAAAATGGTGGCATATTGAAATATCAAGTGGATCACACCATAGAAACAGTGTTTCCACCGTAGAAACCTTGTTATGCCCCTACAATGATGTTTTACTTGTAATCCATCATGTTCGTAGGATGATTTTCGCATGGATGAACCGAAAACCAAGATGGGAGCTTCATTCGGCATTTCAATGGCCCACAAAAAATTTATGTCGTTTAGGTAAATGTATATCATACCTGTCATGCATACTTTCTTTCGTGGAGGGACCGTTTTAAAGAAAAACGAGATAATGTTGGTGAATAAAGAGGGTGGGATCCAGCTAGAGCGTGGTGCGATCCAAACAACAGATGTAGCGGTGAGTTTTCGTCCTTTTTTAAAAAAAAATGGAGCGAGAGAAGGGAGGGAGAGGATAAGCAACGGCAGTAAAACGGAGGGTAGTTCCGTCCTCAAAGTCGCTTTCCGCACGTGCTAGTCTAAGTTGGTAACTTAAGTTTGTATTCCTCGATAAAAACCACTGGGTAAAAGGTTTTGCCTACAGTGGTCATTTTCTCTCTCTCTCTATATATATATAGAGAGAGAGAGATAGAGAGAGAGAGATGGTACTAATGAGGTCAACTCGTGGGGACTTTTCGTGAGGTCGAGCTGTGGGCTCCACCGTTATGTATGTTGAACACCTGCTCTATCAGTTATATGCATCATTTCATGATGGCCATGGGCTTAAAAATCAAGTCGATCAGTGACTTCGGTGGGCCACATCACATACAACAGCTGAGACGGATTATCCTCCCATTAAAACATTCATAATAATTTATTGGGCCTATCGACATGTGTTTCACAAATTCAGCCCATCGGTTGCGTGTGTCCCACTTGGATGAGGGGTCGGACCAAGTTTCAGCTGCATTCAAAACTCAAGTGGGCTCTGCCAAGTGCCTTTATATGTTTCAGGCATGTCTTCACATGATTTTAGATAGTACAGCCCACCTGATTTATACATAGGGTGAATTTTTGGGATATGTAATAAACTAAAGGGGACCCATAAAATGCACGGTGTTGATATTCGACACACATCACAACGGAGCCCATACAACTCCACACTTCCAATTAGGTCCACCTTATAGTGTCCTAATATATATATATATATATATATATATATATATATATATATATATATATATGGAAATGGTTGTATGCGGTCCACCTCATGGGAACTTCTCGTGAGGTCAAGCTGTGTGGGCCCTACCATGATATGTGCAGAACATCTACCCCATCAGTCAGATGCACCATTCCATGGCGGGCCTTGGGTTTAAAAATCAAGTCAATCCATGAATTGTGGGCCACACCACATACAAAAGTTGAGAGGGGTCAGACCAAGTTTCAGATGCATCCAAATTTTAAGTGGGCCTCACCAAGTGCTTTTATATATTTTTGAAAAGTTATCACATGATTTTAGATGGTATGGCCCACCTGAATTCCATATACAGTTGATTTTTGGGATATCCCATAATTTAAAGGAGACCCGTCAAATGCACGGTGTTGATGGGTAACTTTTGGATGTTTTTACCCTCACAATTAGTTTTCTCAGGAAGGACAAGTTCCGATATTAAAATGCCCTTTGGAAACATTTTAAAGGAAATCAAGGGTAATTTGCGGATTGTAAAATTTGGTTGTTGTCCACTATACATATCAAATTTCACATGCAAAAGGCCATAGATAGATTAGATCTTACCTGCAAAAATCTGCCCCCTTTCTCTTAAAACATCTCTCCTCGGTTTCTCTAACCTGTGATTGAAATTTTCTTGGGTTTGTGGAAGTTTTGGATTAAGTTGATATTTTTGTTTTTGGTTAATTCTGGTAGGAATAACCTTATGAACAGGTTGGATGACATAAAAGCTCCGTGGTAGGGCTTAACAAGGTTTCAATGATGTTTGTTTCCATTCCAACTATTTCTTGTATTGTGGCCCGCTTCCATCTTGGATTTAGCTCATTTTTAGGGGCCATGTTCTAAAATGGGTTGGCGAAATTAATAGACAAAGTGGATGTCACATGGGCATCATGGTAAGCTTTACAAACCTTCTATCTCTACTTACGGGATTGTAAGAAATTTTCTACTCTCCTCGATTTCTCTCTCCCTTCTTTCTCCATGTGTTTGCACCATCCATAGCAGTAGTTTATATTGATGCCCGGTGCCTCAACCAATTTATACTTAGCGGTTACTAATTAGTAATAATGATAAGTATTTCTAATGTAGAAAACTATAAAAGAAAGTGGCTATTTCATCTACCGTGCTGTAGGATAAGCTTATTTTCCATTATTTTGTATGTGCGAACTATGATAGGTGTGTGTGCGTTTTGTATGTAGGGCTGTACACGAACCGAGTTAGCTTGGTTAACTCGTTTGACTCGAAAAAGCTCAATTCAAATTCGATCCGAGTTGAGCTAAATTTTTTAGCTTGTAAAAATTTTGAACAAAGTACGAGCTCGACTCAACTTGAATTGAACCCCAACTCGAATCGAACTCGGATCAAACCAGCTTGGTGACTCAATTACTTTGATATTGATGTTGCTCACCAAGTGTTTGATGAAATGACTCAACCAAGTGTGAGCTGGTGGCAAGAAAGGTATGTATACGAAACAAATACCATTTTTTCTTGATTTTGATGTAGCTTACAAGGTGTTTGATGAAATACCTATAAATAGCCGCTGTTGTTTTACATACAATAAGAAATTGAAAGTGCACTCCATGTGTTTGTAAAAATGCCGCACATGCTCAATCTTGGCTCGAACTAGCCCGAGCTGCTGACTGAACCGAGCCGAGCTGGCCAGTCAGGCTCAAGGATTGAGCCAAGCCGAATTCGAGCTAGGGTCAACTAGTGGCCGAGCCAAGTCGAGCTGTCCAAGCTCGACTCAATTCAACTCATGTACACCACTATTTGTATGTCATCTTGTTAGATGTGAACCCCACGTGGTGGGGTCCACCAAAATGCCCACATGCAACTCAAAGTTGACTTACTAATGTGCTAGACTATAAACATAGCAATGAGGTAGATGGCTAGCGGGAGTGATTCTTACCTTAATTGTGGGCAAGATTTTATTGCACAATTGCTAAGACTCCTTGCTGGAAAGCTTATATTTTAGAGCTAGTGAGTTAAGAGAACATTATATTTCTATGAACTTTCTCTATCTCTCTCTAGTTTTTCTCTATTAAGGTACGGTGACTTTCATACCTCCTTTAATGAGGGTAGACCGACTTTGGTTCTTCATTCCATTCCATTCCATGGGCCATCCATCTTAGTGACTTTTAGACCTCCATTGATGAGGTTAGGCTGACTTTGGTTCTTCATTCTATTCTAGGGCTATCCATCTTTGCCAGAGTTACTAAAAGAGTAAAATTATTTTCGTTCTCTTGTGAAACATAAAGATTGGAAGTATGTTTGGGTCATCACCATAAGGCTAATGTGATGTACTGCCTGGTTTTGATATTGCTTCCACTACGTTGGTGTTCACGTGATCAAACACGGACAGAACCACTACCGACATATGTAACATATTAAGTGGCTGAGCAACATATATGACATCAACCTATCCAACAAGATTTCCCCATGATGAAGGTGGCATGCTCTATTATTAACATATGTTGTTTTTAAGTTTTTCTTTTTTCAATTTATAACACCACGATACCATGCTTCTTTTTAATTGATTTTTTAAAAAAATGTACATTTATTATTATTACAATTATTATTTTTTAAGTTTCTATTATAAATCTAACAATTTGAGTTGGTTGGTTATGGTCCATTTGGGTTGGGACTCCCACATAATTGAAATTAAGTCCTAATTTTAGCCATGCACTCTATGTAGGATTCTACACTAAATTAGTGTGATCGAATGTTTAGATTGCACGGGGTATCCAAACATAGGATTAGACTTAAATCTCAATTATGCAAAATCCCCTACTCAAATGAATCTTTCTTTAAAAATTATAAAAATAAATAAAAATAAAAATCAAATCATAAATAAATACTCAATATCCCTATGACCCTAATAATTGTGAGTAAAGGTATCTATTGCAGGCCTAACATAGGTGTAGTCATGAATATAATACCCATTGACAGCTATAGGAATTTGTAACCCTAAGCCCTAAGCCGGTCCTTTGCTGCCTCTATACATAGGTCATTTCCAATTAAGCCGTTGCTAGGTCTAGGTCATCGGCACATGCTTGGGCTACAAAAAGACTCATCTGGTCATCATGTTACCTAAGCATGTCATTTTAGCCTTTTCTTTTTTAGAGGTCCCAAGTTCATCTGGTTAGATCATAAATTACTGTCTATACGGCATATAAGCCACTCATTAGGTTAGCCCCACCACAAAGATTACCTTGTGTAGAAATCCACGACATCCACTAATCAGGTGGACCACGCTTGTATTTTGTTATTTATCAACAGCTAACCATTGTTTATATGGTGTGGCCCACCTAATGAGTTGATTTTTGCACATTCATGGTGGTTAACCTATTGGAAGGGTTGGATGTCGCCTGCCCACCAAAGGTTGGAAGTAAGCCACTGATAGACATTCAAGTTATGTTCGAAACGGTTAGGCTGACCACCCACCCATCACATAAAGCTTCTAGAAAGCTTTTTGTTGCTGTTGGTTTTTTTTTTTTTTTTTTTTTAAATAAAATAAAATAAAATTAAAATTAAAATACAGTCAAGCAGTTGCCTGTATAGCTACCATCTTCCAAGCCACATGCTCCAATGCTCTCTAGCATTATAAGTTATAAGTTAAAGTGCTTCAAGTTGCATTTTAATACTTAGGCAGCCTAATCCATGAATTCAGATGCACGCATTTCATGAGCTACCATGTAAACACCATGTTGATCCGAAAAAATATTAACCATTTGATTAACAGCATAAATACAAATGGACGGTCAAGATCATTTACACAAAAATTAGGTTCAATCAACATGTTAGTCCATCATCGATTTATTAGAAACCATCGTGGATTGCTTATGATTCTAAAGAATTGCTTTTTAAGGCCATGGTAACCATTCCATGCATGACTTCTGAAAAAGAAAAAAAATTGACCACAGAAAATATGGTGAATTCAAGGATAAATAGTATTATCCAATTAATCTAGATCCCCTGCTTGCCGCAAGTAGAAAAATCATGTTTTCCTGTGTTGTGATGGGTTCATGTCATCATTTAGATTTTCAATATTGTTGCATTAAATGTAATGTGTGATGATGTGCCCAATTAAATTGCAACAAACAGGATTTTTTTGCTTGTCGCAGGCAAAAGATTCAGATTCTTATCCAATTTATGATAGTCTATTAAAATGTATCATGCACTTAATAGACAATTCAGATCGATGGATTGGATGTCAATGCAACTAGCAGCATTGTAATTTATAGTGCTCTTGAGAGCATTGGATCATTGGTCATTGCCATTAATATAAATTAGTAAATTCATGATAGATTTTTTATTCCCATTGTATTTATTGGTTCTTTTTTATGCTTCTCTTATATTGTAATGCTTAAATAATTTTCTAGAACAAAAATAGGATAGAAATTTTAAAACTTACCTATAACCAAAATACAGAATGGACAGTGAAGTGAAAAATAAATTGCTGGTATCGCACCCACATTTTCATCCTTCATCACTCAATTGAAGAAGTTACCGCCTTCTCACAAATCGACCCTGCAAAAAAAGTAAATAATAATAATAAATATTTTATAGTTACTAAAGTAAAAAATGACAAAAAATGAAAAAAAAAATGAAAAAAGAAGGTTCCTACGAGTCTTATTAAGAGAAAAAGCATTTTTTTAAAAAGAATAACTGACGTGACCCACATGAATTATCATGTGTTTGATGCATCTAAGACGCAAAATAGTGTGGTGAAAATGAGCTGCATGTCTAGCCTGATATCGGCATTTAATAATTAAGGGTGCATTTGTTGCACCATATATATATATATATATATATATATATATATATATATATATATATATATATTAATTAGTCTAATTTGAGGCAAAACATAACGACATTTCATGATATTTGGTGCAACCAAAACACACCCTAGATTAAAATATTTCGGAAAGTACTAAATATTTAAAATTATCATGTTAAAATATATAAAAGTTTGAGATAAACATATGTGTGGGCCGTATTTGTTGGTTATAACAATTTTCTTTCTTAGCTAAACGAGTACAGTACTTATTTCAACTTTAGAAATTAAAAAAGAGACCATGTGGGCGACATGGCTTAAGTCAGGTCTTGTCGCTTTAGAAGATGTGATAATAGCTACCGAGTTTCTTAGTGACTTAGCTTGAAATTTCATTGAATTGAGTTGACTCGGCCAAGTTTCTAGTTGGGTCACAGTTTTGAAACCGTGACATAAACCAGTCGGTTTGTACCTGTCAGTGTTTCTTTCTTCTAATCTAAGGAGGGGAAAAAAATAATTTTCTTTTTGTCCCTTCTGTTCCATATAAATGCCCCAAAGGAGCACGAGTAAAAGACTTAGGTGACTTAGACGGATTTGTTTAGTCTCGATTCAAGTCATGACTTGCCCTAGTTAGGATTGATTTGGCCCAACTTGTCCAAGTTGGGCATGAATGGTCTAGGTAACTAGTGGTGTTGAATTGGATCAGGTCTGACTGAGTCAGAGTCAACTTAGATGAGTTGCATAGGACTCATCCATGGTCTTAAAACCATGAAGAGGGGAGAGAGAAGAAGAAGAAGAAGAAATCAGTCTTGCCTTCATCCAAGGCCTTTTATCTGTATTAACTTTCTGAATTTTGTAACGAATTTTCTTTGAAAAAAAATGTACATCTATTCTCCTTGTACCTCAACACGCCACTCTAACACCCATATTTTCATCGACATGTTGCCACTGGTGTGCCATTTCCAAATATAAATCAAAATTCTCGAGCTCAGCCTGCTAAAGGTCCTAACATCAATCACCATATCTAACATTCCAACTCAACAAAAACAAGGGTATAACACAAGAAAATTAAGAAAATTAAAAATTACAATCAATAGCGCTGGCACATTCTGCCAAATTTTCAGCACTAATTAACTAGCATTCATGTTCCAGATTTCTCAACACACCATACGACACATGCGGCAAAGTCAAAATCAGGACCTCTTTTTTTCTCTTTTTGATAAATTTCTCTTTAAAAAATAAATTACAATGGCTATTACTAAATTATCTCTTGGATGGGACCACATTATTAGAATGTATAAATTCTATAAAGTGAGCCTTATTGATCAACAGTCTAGATCTCCTTAAGGATTGAATAATGTGATCAACATACTAGTGAACCTCACAAAGTTGTGATTCATCTAAAATTGTGTAAGAGGTGGTGTGCTACAACTGTGTTACACGCACAATGTTTAGTTGAAGCCTAGACATGATTGGAGCTTCTCTAAAGGGTATAAACTCACAGCGATGGTGCTCCAATTATGTGCAATCTTAATGAAGGTTTTTCCTATCTCAATCTCCGATGCACTACACGGTCTTTTCAAGTCCACAATCTAGTTCAACATAGAAATGATGGGACCGTCAATGAATTGTGTTCATATCAATGTTTTAAGACTCGACTGAATGGTCACATTCGGGCTGGGTCACCATTGGATTCAAATTACCTAGAGCATGTGGGTTTCCAATCAAACCTCTCGACGCATAAAATCTAGATCACAATCGCAACCTTTATCTTTCTTGACTTGGGGCCTATTTGAATTGCATGTAAAAGTTTAGATTTTACTAAATGATCATTGAACTTATCCATAACAGGACTTTTATCTAATGAATCTAAAATTTCTACTTGACATCGAAACAATGCTCTTTTTAATTTTAGAATCTATTAAATTACATTATTCTTTTAATTTTTAGAATTTATTGAATCACAATGCTGGAAAAATTAATCATTACAATTATTCACATGTATAACACTACCCTAATATCCCATCTCCAACTCATTGGACTAACAATCACCCAGTTTGGACTGAACCACCCACAAAAAGCATGTGGCCATTTGGTTAGGATTTTAAAATATTGGTTCCATCCAATAGAACGTGGTTGATCCCTTCATTCCAGTAAAGGAAGCCTTTGGAGTATTTACATTAGTATTTGATTGGAGTACCAAACAAGACCTTAGTTTTAAATGGGAAGGTACCACATGCTCCTGGCTGTACATGAAGAAATAAAAAAACCCTACAACTAGCTGTGAGTGGGGCACACCATGTTGTATGTATTTCATCCAATCCACCCGACATGGTTCCCTTATGAAAATAGGATGGTCCATAAATCATGCTGATCCAATCATCTAGGCCACACAATAGAATACAATGGAGAACCACCCAAAAACCTCAATATTCACATTGTGGATGGTTTGATCGGCGTGATTTTTGGGGCGTCCTATTTTCATCGTAGGGCGACCATGTTAGACCAGGTGGATGCCATGCATAGATTACAGTAGGCCCACACCAGAACTGGTTGCATTTACAACCTGTTGTAGGTGAGGCATTCCTATTTTAAATTATTTAAAACAACCTATGTATATATATATTCTGAAGTCCAAACACAAGATGGCCTAATCAAAGAAGCCAAGTAGCCCACCCACCTTAATAATGCTACATGATTGAGAATGATGTTTGGGTCACCTCAAGGGAAGAAAAAGACAATGTGGGCCTTTGGATTAGCTCGAATCATCTGGCTCAGATCAAACCACGTGTCCCAATCAGCAACAGGAAAACCAAGCTCACAAGCATGCACTGCCCCATCGGCACATGTATAGATATGGCACACGTGTGATCAAAGCTTTCCACCAGGTGGGAGACATGGTTCAGGTCTTCTAGCCATTTCACTTCTCAGATGGGCTGTAGGATAAAAAACATATGGACGGCTAGATACAAATGTTTTACCACTGTGGCCCACTTAAGGAGTGAAACTGCCTAATTTCGAAGTAGAAGACCCGATCACTGTCCATAACCTAATGCAGAGCCAAGATCTCATACTCATGCCGTATGGGCACACGTGTGAATAGGTGGATTCGGTACACGTGTACTTCAGAAATTTTAACGGCAGCCAATTTAGCCTGTAACCCTCTGTGGAGCCCACTATAAGACATGGCTTAAGGCATATCTAAAACTCAAGTAGTCCATTTCATAGTAAATAATTGGGATGTAAAGGCCACTTGTGGCAACTTTCTTTGGGGCCACTGATAAAGCGTATATGACATCCAAACCGTTCATATCATGATCAAATCGGGATTATGGGAAAGCATATATGTCAGCCTGCTCCAAAAATTGTGTGGGCCCCGAGAAGGTTGCACTGGTGGTTGTTCAATCTCCACTTTATCAGGTAGTGTGTGTTTAAGTGACGCCGGGGAGCGCCCACTATAGTAAAGCCTTGATGTGGCTAGGTTTCAGATATGTTTAAAAGTAGTTCGGTTGAGCCATGTCAGGCCTTATTATCTTACATGGAGCGGGCCTATCAGTGCTTTAGAAAATTTATAAAATAGTACCTAATTATTATGAAATTTACATCTTGGTACTTTTTTTTAAAATAATGATTTCCATTCAGCTACCCTAATACCTTAAATAATTTTCACTCAGTTATATTCCATTGGATTTAGGGGTGTACACGAACCGAGTTAGCTCAGTTAGTTCGCTCGACTCGACTTGAAAAAGCTCGATTCAACTTGGTTCGAAGCTGAGTTCAAGTCCAGCCGAGCTGATTTTTTGAGCCCGAAAAAATTTCGAACTAAGTTCAAGCTTTCCTAAGCACGACTCAACTTGGATCGAACCCAACTCGAATTGAACTCAGATTGCACTAGTTCGTTGACTCAGTTACTTTGATATTGATGTTGCTCACCAAGTGTTTGATGAAATGACTCAACGAAGTGTGACTGGTGGCAAGGAATGTATGTATATGAAATAAACATCCTTTTTTTTTTCTTGATTTTTATCTTGCTTAGAAGGTGTTTGATGAAATACCTGTAAAACCACTGCTGCTGTTTTACATTTAGTGAGATTTTGAAGGTGTAGTACATGTGTTTGTGAAAATGCTGTACAGACGAACTTGGCTCGAACTGGCCTGAGCTGCTAACCGAACCAGGCCGAGCTGGCTAGTCATGATCGAGGACCGAGCCAAGGTGAGTTTGAGCTGGAGTTAGCCAGTGCCCGAGCTGAGTTTGAGCTGTGCCCATCTTGACTTGGTTCGACTCATGTACAACTCTAGTTGGATTGGAGGTTTGTTAGAACAAGTGCACTAATTTTTATAAATTATGAAACTACCCTTGTAGTGAGAGTGCCCTTTCAGCATGAAAGTGTTCACAAATAAAAGGATGAAATGGTTAGACTGATATAATTTTGGGGACTGCAGATTTAGGACTGGGGATTTTACCATTTAGATTGTTATGATTTGACTTAATACATGCCAGGTGTGCAGTATGAGAGTGCTTGTGCATCAACTATCATAGTCTACCAGAGCATCTACACCATACATTTCACAACATGGACGGTTCATATCATTTGATTACTCAACATGTGGGCCCAGTGGGCAGCGACGCTGGGCTTCCAGCATATACCCCTACTTAATTTAACTACCGTGGGAGAAATTACTTAAATTGAAAAGGTGGCTTAGTGAAAAGCTTATTAAAAAAGGCAGCGGAATGTAAATTCAATAATATTAAGATAGAATTTTATAAAATTCTCTTTGCTATGTGCTCTAAAATTCAAACGGTCTCCTCCCACCTAACACAAAATTCAGCTCTGTGAAGATCTTTCCTATTTCCAGCTGGGGATTAGAAACGTACAATGGAGTCTACGGAAGATTTGTGTGCCTTTGCCTTCGGGTTTTTGTCGGAGAACGGCGACCCACGGTCCGACCATGCATTCAAAACTGCTTCATAACTCAATTTCAGGCACAAACCAGGCTGCAAATTCTCTTCAGAAGGGCCAAGATCCTGCAAGTCATCTTCTTCTGCCATCATCTTCTTCTTCTTCTTCTTCTTGCTCTTCTTCTTCTTCTCTGTAACTTTGAATTTGGGAGAGATATCTGAAACCTCAACGGTCGAATTTCTCCACCAATCCCCATCCTCTACCTGTTTCAGTGCCCTCACATTCCTTACAAACCCAAACGCAAATTCAAACTTCCCACCAAAAGCAAGGCCCATCAGATTCCAGTAATGAGCATTGGTCTGAGACTGGCTGCCGCCACCGAAATCATAGGAATTACCATGAGAATCGTTGTTTACGCTGAGATTCCCGATGATGCTATCAATGCCCTCTTCAATCTCCTCATCGAGGATTGACTCTGCGTCGAAATCCTCCTCATAACCATCATGCTGCCCGTTTGGAGAACTTGGAAGGCAATCAGTGCCAGTTACGCCTGGGTGGGGCTTATCGCTGGAACTCATGGGTTTGGGCTCAACTCTGGAAGTTGGTTTTTCAGGGACCGATCGGCTAAGCAGGAAACCGGCATTGTCGAGAGAAGGCAGTGGTGGGAGCAGCTCAGAGGATTCGGTGAAAGAGTCATATGATCTTGTGTGTTTACAGAGTTTTGCAAGATTTTTAGTGGAGAAGATGTTGGGATAGATTGTGGAGAGGAGAGCAGCTGCTTCAGTATAGGTTTGATTGGGACGCTTCCGAGGGGTTCGTGGTTTGCGGGTGGAGATAGTGAGGGGAGAATTGCTCGATTCGGAGAGAGTGGAGGAGGGAGAAGAGGATTGGGAAGAACATGCTATCAACGGAGACGGGGATTTCACAAGGTCGAGATTGAAACCATAGGTTCGTCCGCCTCCTGGGTTTAAACAGGAAGACATTTGCAGTAGTAGAAAGTGGAGAACTCTATGCTTATGGCGGAAGTAGACAGAACAGGGGAGATTCAGAAAACTTAACAAGGATGGAATTACAACAATCCAAAATGTAAATTGGGTCTGGAGTCGAAAATTCCCAAATTGAATTCAACTTTTCAAGGTCTGAAATGACTAGAAATAGATGGAATTCAATGCCTGAAACACCAAACCCATCTTTTGGACAGTGAAAAATCAAAATCCAGCTGAAATACCAAAACGCCAAAAACCCATTTCAGTTCTGGCTCCAGTAAGCTGCAACACTCATGAAAACAGAGTTCTCACCAAACTCCCCAAATTTTAAAAAGACAATTTCAAGTTGAAATTCAGATTTGCAACAAGAAAAAGGAAGCTTATAAAACCCCAAATTTCTTAGAAGATGATGAAATCCAGATTGGCAACAGGAAAAAGGAATATACCAGGGAAAAGCAAACACCAAAAACCTAAGAAGACAATTTCAAGTTGAATGATGGAAACACAGGAAGCTTATAAAACCCTCAAAATCCTAAAAAAACCCAACTCAAATCCAATAATTCAGCCACTTCAGAATCTTCAAAAACCCATCTGGAGCTCAATCAAATAGGTCTGGAACATTAAAATCTGGAGTATTTTTCAGGACACAAAACCTACAACACAAGGGATACCGCTAAAACCCAAAAACCCTCAAAACCCAATTCAAGATGGAGCAACCCAAAATCAGAAAATTGAAATCTCCATAATCCCAAAAACCAAATTCAAATTCAAACAAGTCAAGAACAAGAAACCCAGAAAACAGGGGAGCTTGCTAAACCCTAAACCCTAAAAAACCCAACTCAAATCCAATGAGATGGCCACTTCCAAAACCAGAAAAAAGAAATATAAACCAAATTCGGATTGAGAACAAATGGGTCAAAACATCAAAATTCCTGAAATCCCCAAAAACAGAAAAAACAAAACAGATTAACCCAAAACTCTAAAAACCCATTTCAGAATCAACCAACCAAGTGCAAAGACATGCATAAAAAGACTATCTGGAGACGGGTTTTTGCCGAAAAGAAGCCTTGCAATAGAAGGATTGCTGAAAAGGAAACGAAATATGCAGAGCTATCTCCGTCTTCTTCCGAAGAAGAGCAAAGATATTTACGGACAGAAAACAAAAGATGGGATTGGATGGAAAAGGAAAAATCCGTTTTTGAGTTCTGAAAAAATCGGAGCGCTTCTGTCGAGCAATTCAAGAAGAGTCGAGAGTCTGTAAAGAATACAGAAGAAACGACAACGCCCCGTTTTCATCAGCAGCAGATTAGGGACCACTGACTGGCATGGCCCATCTCTTTTTCTATCTTGTAAAATGACGAAAATGACCTTATGTACGGGTATCCACGTTGGCACCGTTCTGTGGCAGGAGCTCTTTGTTCGAGCACGAATCGCGCCCAGAAATGAGAAGTAACGGCTTCCGATCTGAAAGGACGAGATTTGCCAGTAGCGGCACTTCCACGGCCTTTCAAGTCTCAGCCAAGAAAACCTAAAGCACTTGGGATTAGCATTGAAGAATAAATAAGTGACATGTCTTCAAACAATTACATGGCGCTTTTTAATTAAATTAATTTTTATTTTTTATTTTTTAAAATTATTTATGTCTTTTGATTATTAAGTTATTGCTAATTTAAATAAGTGTAGAAAAAAAAATGAGGTGATTACTGAAATAAAATCTGAAATAAATTATAAAATCATTATTTTGAAGCCTCTGGGTTGCTAACCAACTCAGCTTCTCTCTCATATCTTTCAAACTCAAGCTCCACAAAACAAAAAGAAGATAAGGCAAATGTGTTAGGGATTTTGGCCTGTGGAATCACATAGATCTAGATCTAGGATAGCAATCCAATGACACCAAGCACACACAAGAGAACACAGATTTAACGTAGAAAACCCTTGCGGGAAAAAAATCACGATACAAAACGACAGATCTTCAATATGAAAATAAAAATTACAAAGAGAGGACTTACTCGATTCGAACAACCTCGAATCCCACCCTTGTTACACCCTTTAGAAACCATAAAATCTCTTTAGAAACCTTTGGAACACCTTTAGAAAATCTTAGCATACCATCTCATGCACCTAATCCCGGATACACCCCTTTATATAAGAACAGAAAGAGGTAGAATCCAAATAAAAAATAAAATTCACAAAATCTGCGTTTCCGCAATCGCATCTGTGGAACTCTTCGATGATATCGAAAGTCTCTCGATAACAACGTCGATATCATTTGAAGGTCTCTTGATCATATCGACAGGACCAAAAAACTGTCCAGCGACCAGTGGTGAAAATTCTGTGAATTATCGATGTCATCTAGCCACTCTTGATGATAGCCTCGATATCATCTAAAACTCTGTCGATATCATCGACAGACCACCAGACAGATTTAAGACATCCATTCATAACAATCTCCATCATGTCTTTAATCTTCATCCGTATAGCTTCTTGACCTTTTTTCTTATTTTTACATCACATCATAGCTTCTCTTGCACACTCTGTCTTCCTTTTACGCCATCGCCAAGCCCAGAGAAGTTTCACAGAACTTGAACTTCTTTGTAAGAACAATCTAGGTGAGCATGTTTTCCAGATCAAAATCCACATGCCTAACCATCTTTGCTCCTATATTCACAAAAGGAAAAACGAAGTCTTTTTACCATCTCACTGTTACCCAATATTGCTTGCCGGGGTACTTGCTCACAACACTGATAGCCTACAAAATAACCTGTCTAATCCAGACCATGACATACACTGTCAACCTCATTCGAATAAGGCTCATGAGATATCCTACTTTTTCTCATCTGTTTTGGGATGTCCTGAGGAAAACTTGAGAAGAGTCGCGTAGGAAATGCTCTCCGACTTTACTCGACCCATCACATCCTTGATCAATACCTACACACAAGGTATTCCTCCTATGATTACCAAAGCCTACTCCTCTTTCAGTCTCAACGCCAAGAACCATTTTTGTAGCCCCCTGATTCTTCATCCTGAATGTCTCACTTAACCGAGTATTCAGTACATTGATTTCAAATATGTCATAATTGGCGATCTACATGTCATTAATTCCTAACTCACTATGAAGGAATTAAATCACTGCTTAGGCGATAGGTCAAACCATGACCTCCTGCAAAGTCTTTTCTCAGCCCTTTTAACTTCGAACCGCTCTGGTTGCTTCATGTAGATCTGCTCTTCACTTTTCCTTACAGAAGTGCAGACTCCACATCCATCTTTCCAGCTTAAGATTACATTAGCCAACCAGCACCAATCACGGATCTAATAGACACATGTTATACCGTTAATGCGAATATCTCTGAGAAGTCGATTCCTTCTCTCTGAGCATAACCCTTTGCTACCAACCTCGCACTGTATCTATATTGTATTCACCTGCAGCCAACCACTCTCCGACCTACTGAAAGCTCTACCTGCCCCCATATGTCGGTCTGGTACAACGAATCCATCACATCGCCCATAGTCACCTAAATAGAAGATGAATCCCCTGTGACATTGGAGTTGTCCATGTACTTCGTCGATATCCTGCGATCATGTCATGTGATTCTTCTCACAGGTGACTGCTCCACCTGCTCTATATCCTTGTCCGCACGTCTCAGCCTTCCTGCCCTGCCCGCTCATGAGGCCATGCTCAACATGTCACACACGTGCAAAGGTGGAATTCGATACATCCACTGCAGCTCCACCTTTTGAAGTGCTCCCGATCAACCTGTATAAGTTACTGAGTCGTTGCGCTTTCATGATTACCCGTGCCCCTTAGATACTTTAAGAGCATCATCAATACCTGTGTACCTGCATCCTTTTGCCTCAAATACACTAAGAGAAATCAGATTCTGCTTCAAATTAGGAACGTGCCTCACATTTGTCAAGGTACGCTCCACCCCATTAAATATCCTGATGCGCACCGAACCAATAGCCACAACATTACAGGCAATGTCATTGCCCAAAAATACATGTCCACCATCGCACTCGCTGTAGCTGGTGAACCAACTCCGATGAGGAATCATGTGAAAAAATGCCCCTATGTTTAGCATCCACTCGTCCTTACGATCATCGTATGACTGTCTGAGTGAAGACACAGATAAAACATCACCATCACATCCATTTGATGTGACAGTGTTGGCCTCCCTGCATTAAGTCTCAAAATCTTCCATCTTCGATTTAGGATTTTCACAATCCTTCTTCACATGTCCTTCCTTCCCAGAGTTCCAGCACTTTACCTTTCCTTTTTCCTTACCCTTAGATTTAGATCTAGAACCTGAAGAACCTGTACCTTGTCCAGAATTCCTATCCACTGTAAATAGTGCATCAGAAGATGTCCCCATGTCGTTATTTAGCCATCTCATAGCCTTCCCTTGACGGGCTGAGATAATGGTGTCGACACTCAGAGTTTTATTCATGCTGCTCATAGTATCCTTGAATGACTCATATGACGCCGGGAGAGAATTCAGCAACATACATGTTTGTTCTTCATCTTTCATTACTTCCTCCATATTCAGCAATTTGTAAACTAATTTATTAAAGTTACTGATGTGAGCCTTCAGATCTCCACCCTCTACCATCTTGAAGTTATACCACTGTCGCTTCAAGTGCGGAAAATTTTCAGAGATTTTTTCGCATAAACATTCTCTAACTTCGCCCATAACTTAGCCGCAGTTTTCTCCATTATGACGTTGTAGAGAACCTCATCCGTGAGACATAAACGGATCGATGATAAAACCTTCTTATCAAGAGTATTCCAATCATCATCAGTCATAGTGGACTTCCGCTCCTCAAGAGTACCATCTTCGCCTTTCTTGATTAAAGAACTCATCATCTTAATTTTTCATAACTCAAAATTATTTTTCCCTGAGTACTTCTCAATCTCATATATGGTGCTCGCCATTATTACTAATCCCTCAGATTCAGATCTGTGCCCTAACGATTGCTTTGATACCACTTGTTAGGAATTTTGGCCTGCAGAATCACACAGATGTAGATCTAGGATAGCAATCCAATGACATCAAACACACACAAGAGAACACAGATTTAACGTGGAAAACCCTTACGGGAAAAAAACTACGGCACAAAGCGACAGATCTCCACTATGAAAATAGAAATTATAAAAAGAGGAATTACCCGATTCTCACCCTTGTTATACCCTTTAGAAACCCTAAAATCTCTTTAGGAACCCTTGTAACACCTTTAGAAAGCCTTAGCATACCATCTCATGCACTCAATCCCAGATACATCCCTTTATATAAAAATAGAAAGAGGTAGAATCCAAATAGGAAACAAAATTTACAAAATCTGCGTTTCCGCAATCGCATCTGCGAAACTCTTTGATGATATCGAAGGTCTCTCGATAACAGCGTCGATATCATCTGAAGGTCTCTCAATCATATCGACAGGACCAAAAAACTGTCCAGCAACCAGTGGTGAAAATTCTATGAATTATCGATGTCATCGAGCCACTCTCAATGACAGCCTCGATATCATCTAAAACCCTGTCGATGTCATCGACAGACCACCAGACAAATTTAAGACATCCGTCCATAACACAATGGAGATCTTTTTCGCAATTGTAGTTGAGTAATAATTCGTAGAGCTTAATGATCTCTAAGAATCAACAAATCTTACAAAGTAGAGACCTATGGATTAGTGCTGGACTTGAACATGAGGCATTGTTGACATTTTAAATCATTAGAGGCCACATGGCTAGCTCTGATTGATGGAAGCGAAAATAACATTTCCTCTGGCCTCATTCTTCTTCTTCTTCTTTGGTCCTAGGTCCAGGAATGTGATAGAGGTCTTAGGTTAGTTCAATTGGTATAGATCCTAAGTTCTTGATATTTGGGTGGGTTAGGGGTTTTAGATTCAAGATTGAGTTAGGGTTTCAGTTTTAGACTGTATTAGGATTTTAATTTTGAATCTAGGTCAGGGTTTATGTTTTAACATTACATCATATGGATTAGCTACTCTATTTCAGATGGGTTGTTTACAAGAATGCACATCACTGCAAGCAGAGAAGGGTGCCTAATTCCTTTCTTCACCTTCAAGGTCCTTGAAATATCTGGACATGAACTAGCTACAAAGTCATTCGAGTTGGGAAGACTTCGATTTCCCGACTCACTGTGATAATACGGTATGTAACCAACAATAAATTTTGAGCTTAATCAACTAGTGACGATTTCAAATCAAAGACTTGTGTAACATCCTGGATTTCCACTATTTTGGATTCCCAAAAGTCCTTAAAAATTTTTATATAAATTAATTTATAATATCACTTAAATGACCATTAGCACTCACTGTTAGTCTATACAGGGGTGGTACCAGTAAAGAACCTCACGAGTTTGATTAATCAGCTGTAGGAAACCACCGAATTCGCCCGATCACTTGAACATCAGGTGTAGTCCCATGATTTACTCACATAGGACCCAAATCTATCCGATCTGTCGCTAACTAATCAAGATGAGCATAACTAAATTAAAGATCTAACCGAAGCTGAGTCAGATAAGACCCGGATCTTAACAATAGACCAAATCAACCCTTGTAACGTCTCGTCCAACCAGCACAGTGTCCTGGGGCGTCCACATAGGATTTGCCACAGGACCATTCGTTTAAGCCTCTCGTGGTAGGGTACTACAAGTTAATTAACCTAGGATTAGCCCATTAGAGTAGACCAGATAGGTTATAATAGGGCCTAGTGCGGGCCGCCAAGCCAGATGACCGTTTACACTTAGCATCAACCCGTACGGGCTATATCGCGGCGCAGAAAGGTCAAAAAATTATAAAAATTTAAAAAAACATATATCTCACTAGGCTTGTGGTCCATCGCGGACCACAGACTCATTGAACACCTTGAAGTTAATTATTCTGGCCATTCCATCAGCACTTATCAACCCACCCAAGCCTAGAGTTGAAATCTGGCACTGATTAAAGAAACTGAGACTCTGGGCTTTTCAGTCGTCGAATTTTTTCAAAATTTACGGTGAAGGTCTAATGTGGTGTCCTTCACCTGTCCACAAAATCTGGGACCCGATCGTGACACGATGACCGTTGATTATAAACCGGACCAGTACGACCAAACTCCATATCTGATCATTTTCAAAATTTGCATGGCCCTTCATCAAGCCATGAACCACTTACCCTATAAGTTTCATGGCTAGGGGACCATCAGAACCTCTCCAATCACCGGAATAGACCCCACAGGGCCACTTAAGGGTCGGGACCATATGGTCAAACCTCACATCCGCTTATCCGTTTGATCCTAAGTTTTGCATGGCCCTTCATCCGGCCATGGAGCACCTATCCTACGGTGTATATCGACTTGTACACCCCATAGTGGGCCCTAGACGTTAAAAAATCCTTCTATAGGTCTAGTATAGGAAAAACTTAGCCCTTAGGGCCATTTACACCAATTTTGACATTATAAAAAGGCCTTCTTTTGGTCACCCCTCTCCCCATACGATTTTTGCCCTAGGAAAAGAAAGAAAGAAAGAAAGAAAAAGAGAGAGAAAGAGAGGAAGAAAGAGTGAAAGAGAGAGAGAGAAGGAGAGCTAATGTGGACCTTAGATCAAGGTGGGGCCCAAGGGAATCAACCCTTTCAACTCCATATCCTTTCTCCAAAGGAAACCCTCCTCCATAACCTCAACAATTGTCCATGGGTCGTCTAGGTAAGATCTGTCACCCCTTCTTCTTAAAAATCCATGTATTAAGAAGAGATTGGCTTGAAATTTTAACATGCAAGAGCTTGTTCTAGGAATTCCGGCCGATCGACCGCAAGCCCTCAATCCTAGGTCATTTTTTGAATCTCTAACGATCCATAGATGCGAACTATTGTTCTCAGGTGGCCTAACACCAATTTTACTATGAGTTTAATGATTTTGATTGCTTGGATGTTATGATTGGAGGACTAGAGAAATCCTAGGGATTGTATGATTGTTGAAATTCATATAGGAATGCATGGTGGTTCTCATTGGATGTTGATTTTTCCTTTCACATGATTTGATATATGGTGAATTATATGCTCATGTCTATTTGATTCTTTTCCATACATTGTTGCTTCATAGTATGTATGATCGCCTTACTCTTGAGCATGTGATTTCTTGAGATGGAAGAAGTGCTTAACTTCCTCATACACACACAAACACCTCACATGCACTTGTTTTATGATATAGTTGGCCTTACTCGTTACGAGAATTGAAGTTATATATATTAGGATGCATGAGAATATAAAATTACTTAGGCTAGATGATACTTGGTAGACGGCATGCTATGAATCATTATTCGTACCCTTGGGTCGGTCAGGAACATGAGGAGAGTGAAGGTGGTCCCATTGGTAGAACCGCCTCGAGACTAAACCTATGGATTTGGGCGGGTGTGTTCGGGTGGCTGTAGTTCGACTACATGGGTCTCTTGTACCTGATGTCACTCGTCTCACGCTCGTCTGACTCTTGTGGTTTAGTCTACTGTCTGACCAACCTTAATTGTTAACCCTGATTGCTCACATTTATATGGAACTTGAACCACCCTACAACCGTTGTAGCCCATCAATAATTCACTTGAAAATGGTCCACAGCCTCGTGAGCCGGGCATGGTGGAATGAGACACTGTGTCTGAGCTGTCGGCCTACGCTCGGGTGTCGCGCCTCCTCCTAGTGACCACGAGCAATCCCTTTCTCTCGGTACTCCTCATGTGCTTGAAGTCAGGGATGAGGAACCCGACGGGATCACGGACCGTGAGGTCTCGGCCTCACGCATTGGCGGGTCTTGACCTTGCAATCCGTTTAGGGCATTGATACGTGGGGTATATCAGATTCTCCAACCTACTGGATGAATGAACTTAACTAATACTTTAGTGAACATGATCGCATTGCATCGCATTAGTTAGGGTGGCGACTCGGAAGTCGAGGTCACGCTGAGGGAGTGTTGTCATATGCGATCGTTAGATGGAGTCGCTCGAGGGAGTGTTGTGGCGAGGGCATGCATCATATCATTCTGCATGCATGCATTTTAAATAAGAGTTGCTAGGTATTGTTGATTATCTATTTTTTATTAAATTCATATTGTAATTAATGCCTGTTAAAACTTAAGACTAATAGCACCCACTGAGTTGATCACTCACTCCCACTCTGGGACGGTGTTTTAAAACACCAACCAGACTCTTCAGTAATTGCAGGTGACGTAGGGTGCGAGGGCACTGGTGACACGAGCCTCGAGGAGGAGGTCGAGTTCTTCTACTTCCAGTTGATGAGTGATTCTCCATCAGCTTAGGAGATTGGATTCTGGAGCATTGAGTCGTAGGCTTAACGCACCATTCTTTTAGATATATGATTCTCTTTGTGATTTTTGTTGGGTAACGCCTTGGGTGACCCCTTTATATTCTTTTAGATGTGTACTTATATATATCTCTTTCACTTCAGTAGACTAGTTGTGCTTGCATTTCATGCTCCAAGTAATTCCAGGCTGCGCATTTTAAACTTGATTAATCTTAAAACCATAAAATTGATGATAAGTGACACTCAGGAACTCGGGAGTCGAGCGTATACACGACCCCCGATTTTTTGGGGTGTTACAGATGGTATCAAAGTAATAGTTTGGAATCCCTTGGGCCATGGGTCATGAACTCACTAACGCGTCCGCTGACTTGAGAGAATACATATTAGATAACGCAACAAGGACTTAAAACGCTATGAACCTCCCTAGACCCTGAACCAATAATTGTAGACGAAGGGTATGACTTCTAGATGTTAGGATTGGGTAGCGAGAATAAGTATTGACCCTAGGGAATAGGTCCGAGAGTCTTACGAAAGGCTTAGACTGAGGAGAGAGAGCTTAACTATATTAGAATTCGACCTGGGAGCCTTACGACCCGTTTCAGCCGATTCTCGGGCAAGAATTCTGGAACTTAGCGCAAGACCGATCCTACTAACTAGGAAATTTAGGTAGTCTAGTCCACCAAATTCCTAGGGCCCATTGGACCAACTGAAATAGGTGAGATTGGGGTGAAATGAATTTTAGAGTAATGATAAATGCAAGTGTAAGGTATTGTCCCTGGGATGAGTGCATCCCATGTTCTATAATGCCCTGTTGGAATATATTCAATTAAGGGTAAATCCCAGACCTTCTTTCCCAACTATACTTAGAAATTCAACATAATGGGATTTAAAAATCTCATCTCTCACCTTTCAACGCAAGGCTTATGTAACACCCGTATCCTAGTCTGTACTATTCCGTCGACTGCCGCGATCCTTCCCGTCAAATTTCGACAATCCGCGACCTGTAATCGACGTTGCGCATGACCATAAGTCGTATCCTATACATTTAAGTCGACTTAATCCAAAATTTGTATTATTGCGACCACATCGTCGCCGCGGTTCCAACGCCGCGACTCATGTACCAATCCGATATCATGACTAAGAGATGTGGGTCGGCGTTTATTTCGAGAAAACGCCGCGAGTTTGCATTCACAAGAGAATCTCTACAAAGTGTCAAATCAATCACCCATCAATCACTTTATGTCAAGTACACATCACCTTTCACCCCATCCTCAAGTAACCACCAAAGTCAACTCCTTTCACCCTCTCTCTTACACCACCTTACATGTCAAGTACCACATCCATCACTCACCTCACCCTTTCACCCATCACACCCATCCCTCATCTCCTTACATCCCATCTCTCTCTCTCTCTCATTTCCCAAGTAACAAATCCAAGCAAGAGAGCACCCCCACGTCCATGCATTCCCATGAGAAAAAAATGTGTGATCTTGGTGGCCTACTTTCCCATCCCAAAACATTTCATCTTAGCCATTCATTTCCCATCTCCACCATCAAAGTGAAGCTCTAAGAGAGTAGCTTTCCAACGGACCAAGAAGATCAAGTGGTGGGTGCTTCCATAACCTAGTTTTTCATATTTTTAAGATGGGCCAAGTGAGGCCAATCGATCAATAGTTTGGATCTCACTAAGGACCTTAAGATGTAGCCAATGACCCATCTTGATCATCAAAATCATTTCATGATGGGACCATTCTCCATGGACCCCATCATGATGTTTACTTTTCTTGCATTTAGAGGTCATATAGACCGTTCATTTTAGGTGGAGAAAGATCTCCACTGTTGATCCTTGAATTGGTGGGTCCACTTGTATTAGGGCCCACTCGATGTACGATTGAATGCAAGGGAGGGCTCATAGTGGTGGAGCCCTCCATCACGCGTGTCCCACTCTATCTCTCTCTCCCTCTCTTTCTTCCATTATTTTTGTGTGTGATGATGTATAGGTGAGGCCCACTCCGATGGACCCCACCTTGATGTATGCCTTATCCATACCATCCATGTACATGGTGGCCCACCTAAACAACCCATCTGAAGGTGAGGCCCACCTTAATATGTGGTATCAAAGTGAAGTGTAAACCGTCAATGAGTGTACTGGCAAAAAAAAAAAAATGTGTATAGATTTAAAGTTTTTGGAGAGAGAGCCACTTGTATAGGACCCACCTTGATGTATGTATTCATCCACGCCATCCATTCCATTCTTCAGATTATTTTAGCCGATGAACCGAAAAATGAAGGTGATTCGAGTATCTAGTGAGCCACAATATAGAAAACGGCGGTTTTCACCATTAAAATACACTAATATTTCTATACCTCCAAAATATATTCAATATTGGAGTCGTTGGATTTTTTTTAAGCTGTGGAATCCAATGGATGGATTGGATCTACTTGAAGTGGGCCCTACACAGGAAAAATCGTGAAATTTCGCGATTTCAAAAAAAAAAATAGAAAGAAGGAGCAGCAGGGCTGCTGCTGCCAGGGGCACAGGCAGCGCCTGCGCTCAAAGGGCGGGCGGACGCCAGGGGCCCACGGCTCCTCATGTGGGCCCCACTTTGATGTTTATTTTCCAATCCAACCCGTCCATATGGTGGGTCCCTACCTTAAGTAGGCCCCACCCAAAAATTAGCTTGATCTAGCTCTTAGGTGGCCCACACCATAAGAAACAGCGATGATGAAATTCTATCATTAAAATCCCTTTAGGCCCATGGCAGTTTTGAATCAATCTGATATTTGTGTCTCCCATTCACCCAAGGCCGTGTGGCCTTGTCAACGGTCTGGATGGAGTATAAACGTTATGGTGGGCCCCACGTGGGACCCACTATCCACGCCAGTCCCTAATACTGGCGGACTGAGTGAGATACCTCGTTTCAACAAGTCTTGGTATCGATCCCTGGTGGTGGCTAACATGTAGTGTGTGCTGGCGTGGGTGGGACCCACCAATGATGAATTTGTTTTATTCACACCGTATAGGCGGTCAACGGACCCCCACCATGATGCATGAGTTGTATTCTAACCGTCCATCCATTTTGAGAGCTAAGGAATGAGCCAGATCCTTAGCTCATGTGGACCCCCACCATGATGCATGAGTTGTATTCTAATCATCCATCCATTTTGAGAGCTAAGGAATGAGCCAGATCCTTAGCTCATGTGGAACCCCACCATGATGCATATGTTGCACCCAAACCATCTATCCATTTTGGAAAGATCATTGTTTTGGCATGAGCTTAAGAATAAGGCAGATCTATGGTTCAAAAGGGCCCACCTTGGCATGTGTATAGGGCCCATATTGATTAAACTGTGGCCATTCATTGAGGCCTACTTTGTTATATATCTAAAGCCTATGGGACTAAGCCCATTTGATACATATAAAGCTCATGAGAGTAGGCCCATTTGATATATTTAAAGCTCATGTGTGTGGGCCCATCTGATATATTTAAGGCCCAAGTTGTGAGGCCCACTTTGATGTATTTCAAGGCCCATGGATCATGGACCATTGCAATGTACATAAGGCTCATTGGTGAGGCCCATTAACGCAGCCTATTTGATGAATGTAAGGCCCATGTGATTAGGCCCATTTGATGTATCTAAGCCCATGGGTCGAGGCCCAACGGGATGACCTTAGGGTCCATTGTAATGTGTGATTTCCCATGATTAATGTAATGATATTTATGGCGGGCCATGCCTAGGGAGCAATGATGGTTTGACGTCCACATTGTATGTACAATGTTGGTTAAATGTCCGCATTGTAACACTCCTTAGGGCCCATTGATAGGCCCATACTCGTTAATATTCATCGCTTTATAACATGCTTAGTATAATCCCATGACTCATGCCCATACGCATCATATGTATGTTTGATATGAGTAGTGACTGATCATAGCATACGCTATTAGACAGACCATTTTCGAGACTCGTTATGAGACAGAGTGCCCTACATGATCGCGCAGTACGTGCTGGATTTCTGCATGATTTGACGTGTGATTCATGCATCTCGCATATGTGTGACTTGATCACTGTATGCCCTAGCGACATCAGGGCCGTGGCTCCACAGGTATATCGTGGATGGCCGTATCGGATATGGAAAATTCTTGGTTCTAGCACTGTGGGCACTTAAGATATCCTTAGGTGAAAGTCCCAGAACCTTTTTGGTACCAGGAAATGCTCCAACGTCTAGACCGAGTGGATACATGAGGGCCCGAGTGTCGAATACCAGTAGGTCGCGTCTCCCACTATGTCGTGGTCGGCTGAAGGGGGGTGTGGCCTTATCCGCCTGAGTGAGGGGGCTATAAGCTAGGTTGAGTTTGACCAGCTCGCAAATGAGTCCGCTATCGACGAGCCGAGTAGGTATTGGTAGACTACTGGTCAGGCGGATAGTGAGGTCTATTCTGCTTACTTGATTGTGCAGCTAGGGAGGTGATAGTCACTGCGAAGTGTATTAGACCCCGGTGATATCTAGAGAGGAACTGTACTGATATGTGTACTTGATGAGTACCGACTTGCTTGGATTACATTTTGCATATGACATTCGGCTATGTAGGCCTTGCATTGCATTGGTGTGGCCGATGACATTCATATCTCGCATCGCATGGCCTTGGTATGGTCGATAGCATTCATGCCTTGTATCACATAGCCTTGGTATGGTTGATTTTATTCATGGACTTACCGCATACTTCCTCATTACCTGATATTATACACTTGGCACTTACCTTACGCACACACTTACACCACCCTCTAAGCTTTTGTAAGCTTATACACGACAGTTGTGTACAGGTAGCGTTGGACAGCAGCAGCGCTGAGGCAGGAGTGCGTATCAGGACCTTTTGGAGATTTTTGATTACCTTGTATTTCTCTTTCTACATTGTACTTAAAGTTTTTGATATTGTGAATATGTGGTGATGTTATTTTGTGACTTAGTTATGCTCTATTATAGAAAAAAAATTCATTCTGAAAATCCTCCTTGTAAGATCCTAGGATCGGAATCTGGCATTTGATTATCAGGAGCCGAGAATGGGGCACTACGGAGGCTGTCAGCACCGGATTCGGCAATCGGGATTCATGTGAATCCGATTTCCGGGTTTGGGGTGTGACAACTTATTTTTCAAAGCCTATGAAATACATTTTAAATCTCATCCCACACTCATTCTAGACTTGTCATTCCCAATCTTGAGTTAGGATTAGCATTGTAATCTCATTTAGTACAACTAAATGCCACTATCCCAACTGGCCTAAGTCAAAATTCCTCTTTCCAACATATCTCCTTAAGATATTCACCCGTCATCACTCTATTCTTGAACTTCCCTATTACATTGTTAGGAACGAGCCAAAAATCAAAGGGTTAGAAGGTCGAAATGATCGTCCAAGTCCAAATGAGGTAATACCGGGTCGAACATGATAGTTCCAACCCATTTAGGGATAATCAGGTAGGGCAAACAAAAATTTTACTGGAAATAGATGAAATGTGAAACCGGAACTGAGGGATTAGATGTTTGAAATCATCGTCTTAGGCCAAATTTGATAATTTCGACCCATTCTAGGATAAAGACTTGAGGGTGAATGAAAATTCACCAGAAATAGTGAAACTATAGAAAAAAATTATATTTTGGCCCATAAACAGGAGGAATCTCACAAAATAACTAGGCCCATTGCGTAGATCAGATTCTCCTACCCCAAATTTATATATGGCACATTGAATAACTCATCCCGATTTTCAAGATATGGTCGTTGCAAGGCGACCCTCCAAGGGCCTGGCGCCACAACGCCCACAGTCCAGGGGCCTGGCGCCACCAGCGCCCAACCCCGGTGCCGCCGGCGCCGGAAATTCTTACAATTTTAAGTCAACTGCAAAAATTCATATCTCCTTCGTTATAACTCCGATTTAGGTGATTCAAAAGCTAAATTGAAGATTAACAAGTCTAGTTTTATATAAAAATAAAATAAAAATTATAATATAGTTAGATTTGAAGTGAATTGACAGCTATCTAAAAATCATTGGTTTTGAACGGTAGTTACTTGTAGAATTTTAATAATTTATCTACAAGTCCAAATGATATGAAATTTTGTGGTAGGACTTTAAACTTAATGATAAAACATCATAAATTTTTTGTAAATAATTCAATTACCAAAGATATGAGAAACCTTATAAGAAATAAAGACATTTTGTAATCATACAAAAAAAACTTAGTCCTCCCTTTTTGCAACACGTACATGTGTGGGGCCCACTTTTCTTGCTATTTAGGAATGCTTAGAACCCATTTCCTCTATTTCCACTACATTCAATTCCTTCTAAACCCTTTCCAGAACCCCAACACACATCTCCCTCCTCTCTCACTCTCCCATTCTAGATCTACTTCAAACCCATCTTCTTCTTCTTCACAACTCCCAAATCCATTCTTCCAATCCCACTTCAACCCTCTCACTCTTTTATCAACAAAACCCACTTCGAACCCATCTTCTTATCCTTTACAAGACCTATCTCATCTCAACACCCATTCTTAATCCCACTCCATCACCCATTTACTTTCAAAACTCATTCTAACCCTTTCCAAATCTCATTTTCTCAACTCATTCCTTAAACATTTCTTAACTCCCATTCCTCAAATCCATTTTCTTTAAACTCATCCACTCTTTCACTCTCACTTCACCATCCTCCATTCTCCCAAATCTTTAGAGAAAATCCCATCTCCTTCTTTAAACCTCAACACATCATCCTTTTCAACACCATTTTCTTTCCCTTCACATCTCTTATCTCCCTAACCCATCCTACTTCATCACTTTCACTCTTTTACTCATAAAACTCATCCTCAAACCCCATTCACCAACTCAACATCAAATCCGTTTTCAAATACCTTCCCTCCAACAACACCCCTACCTCTCCTTCTCATAATCAACCCAAACTCATTTTCAACATACATTCCTCTTCTACTTCACCAAATTTCATCCCAATCACTCATTCATCCCCTCCTATTCTCAAGCTATTCCTTCAAGGAAACCCATCTTCTTCTTCCACTTTTTCCTTTCCCTCAACTTCCCCTTCCCCTCAACTTCCCCTCTATCACACTCACTCTCTCATTCCACTCCTTCAGTCTCATTTCCTTGAACCCATCATCAAAAACTTCATTTTTCCAAACCCATCTCAAAGCCAAATCTCTACTCACACCCCATATCCTTAACTTACTTTCTATTCCACCCTACACAACCTCATCTCAAATTCTTTCCTAGACTTCATTTTCCAAACTCATTCCCAAATCCATCCATATAACCCCCTTCCCAAAACCCATTCTTTTAAACCCATCTCCAAGTTCCTTCCCACTACCCGTTCCAACAAGTCCATCTCAAGCCCACACCCATATTTCATTTTTTTCAACCCATCATCTCCAAATATCCACTCTTATACCCATTCTTAAGATCCTTCCTTAGCTCATTCCTCCAACAATCCAACCACATTTCTCACACCCAGAATCCATTCTAGCAAAAGAAAATGGCTCTTCTAGCAACCGTTGCATCTCTTTTCTCCATCTTGGTGATCCTATCACTTATGAGGAAGAAAGGACTGTCTCCCGCTGAGCCGAGACCAAGCCAAGAGCGGCGCAGTAACAAGAAGGCCGACCCGAATGGAAAGGAAATTACGGAAGTCCGCTCTCGAAGGGCTCTCGTTATTCAAACGCCCCAACCGCCCGTTGATGATGTAGAAATTTTTTGCGTACGTAATGTCGCCTTTGAAGCCTCCGTGGAAGAGAAATTGTTCGACGATATTACCCTACTCGGTCGGCTTATGGAAAAGGGATGGGGTCCCGTTTTCTATGAAGACTCTCAGGCAGATGAAGGTCAAGCTAGGGCTTTCTATGTATGGATTGAAAACCCTCAATTCAAGCCCTTGGGCTTTGATCTTATAGTGGGTGGTAAGAGGTTTCAATTTGGGGTGGAGAAGATTTCCAGCGTGCTTCGAGTGCCACGAGGTGAAGTGCAGATTGAGGAAGGAAACGTGGATACAAGTCAAACCCGCAACGAGCGTACTCGCTTCTTGTGTGGGCGAGTTGCCCAATGGAGGCGTGATGTCGGCTTGAACTCATCCAACTTGACTCCAAAGTATCATGCGCTTCACCGCATCTGCACCCACAATGTCTATCCGAGGCTGAAGAACCATACCGAGTGCTCTCGCTATATGGTGGAGCTTTTATAGCAAATAGGCCAGGGAGCAGATGTATGCCTCCCCAACGTAGTACTCCACTAGATAGTAAGGGCCTCAAGGGTAACGTGGAAGGATGTATGTCTCTCTTTTGGTCTCCTGGTCTGTTGGTTGGCCTAGCTATACGGTGTGGGCGGATCGGATGAAAAATTTATACCGGCACAGATATTGGGTGATAGTATGTTGAACAATATGAGAATAGGCCCCAAGCAGTGACAGGCCCACATAGACCAATACGGGGAACCTGTTGAAAAAGAAGAGGAGAGCGATGGAAGCGATGAGGATGAGGGTGAGTATGAAGCTGAAGACGCGGAAAGAGCTGACGAGATCGAAGAAGTTGGCAGGGAGCCGCTTACTATCCTAGATATGCGTAAGCGCTTAGATGCGCTTAAGGTCGAGGTAGCAGAGATCAAGGAGAGCCAAACTAAGCACCAAGCGAAGTAGAAAAAGTGGAACAAGAAGATGTATCGGGCTATAAAGGCCCTGATCTATTGCAGCGAAGGCGAAGAAGTGCCTCCACTCTCGCTCGACTCGGACGAGTAGCACCACGAATCTACTGATGACTAGTAGTTTGCTTTAAGTTGTTTAGGACTAATCTCATGTATTGAAGGATGCTTAGGAATTTGCTTAATTAGCTTGTGTTTGCTTTTCATTTAGCATATCTAGTAATCCTTGAATCCATGCTGTAACATGTAACTGGTCATGCCAATGGCATTTTAGAATTCGATGTGAATGTATGAATTGAAATTCTCTTGTCACTTTGTGAATACTTGCATGTATTGTTGCCAACCAAATAGTCATGCCTTTTCATATTAAAGTTTAACATTGAGTGTCTATTTAAGAATTATTTATAATCGTGCTAGGAATCATTCCGTGATTAAGTTTAATTACATGCATATATATATATATATTTGTTTAAGTTGTTTTGGTGCAATTAAGTTAGGACCCTTAAGTAGGATTGAGTTTCATAGTTTAACACTCTATAAGCTCATGTTAGAGGAGAACTATAGTAAAATATATTGGGTTTTTCTATTCTCTTATAGACTCAAGGTTTCAACAAAATCTAGAAGATGATATCCTTCATCTTTGCCTTCCTGCGTCCTTACTATCGTTATTAGCACTGCAAGCCTCCCAAATACCTTAGAACCTCAACTATTCCTTCATTATTGAAATTTATGAAACCAAAGTGTAGTCCGTAATTAACCCACTAGCCATAGGATTAAAATGGTAATTCGTAAGAAAAAAAAATTATGTCTTTTTAGGATGATCATTACCCATGGGCATGTTGAGAAAATTATTAAACCCCAAATTGGATATGAATTAAAACGAGGACTCTCGTAGACCAAGATCCAAAGGATAACCTTATAAATAAGAGATTAAACTTTCTAACAATGGTCGTTTCCTAAATATTTAGATTGATCAGACTACGAAATTACGGAAGCATACACCTGCGAAGCATTGCGGCTTGACCCAATTCTCAATCCTGTGCGACTACCAATGGACTCACTGCTTTGACCGATCAGAAGACCAAGATCCACCAGGATGAAGAAGGGATACGATGAGCCTTCTACCCTGGTCAGGTAGATGATTGACGTATCGAGTTCAAGCCCACTACAATCGTCTCTCCATGTTGGTCTAACATTGAAAATAAATATTTTTACTCTACATAGAGGGAAAGCGTCATCATGAATTCAAACTTTTAAAAATAAATAGATAATTAAATAACTTGTAGTAAACCATCAGGGTGAAAAAGATTTAAGGAGGGTAGATTAAAATGAGCCAAACTAGCATAGATAGTTGTAACGCCCTG
Organism: Magnolia kwangsiensis; assembly: GCA_037074715.1. Taxonomy (NCBI): domain Eukaryota; kingdom Viridiplantae; phylum Streptophyta; class Magnoliopsida; order Magnoliales; family Magnoliaceae; genus Magnolia; species Magnolia kwangsiensis. Next base: position 108,787,535 of record CM073583.1, read on the forward strand.
AAAATCGGGGGTCGAGCATAAACTCCACTCTCGAGTTCCAGAACATCACTTATGTAACATATTCAATGATGAACGAATGTCGGCTGTAATAGTACATAAACATGAAGTGGATTAAGCCAAAATAGCATATTATACTCCAGAGACAGTTAAATTAGCAAGTGGAAGAATGTGATAGATATATAAAATATATGAACTGTTGTAAGTCTCCAGGGTGTGAACATGTTACCAGGTTAAACATATACATGTATACTCCAAAAATGGTTAAAAAGAATATACATGAGTGCTCCAAAAATATAAAATGACAAGTGTCATGGTATCTAATCAACCTCCCTGTAATCCCGTCGATTAGAATAAGGTCAACCTGGACCCGCCTGATAACCGCCTATAGGAAAAATCATCATCATCATCAAACAAGTCCAGCTCCGCTGATTGGCAGCGCCATCATCTGAAACTAAAATAAGGATTGGTTGGTGTGTACAACACCGTCCCGTAATGTGGGAGTGAGTGGCCAACTCAGTGGAATCATAGAGAAAGGGTTAACATGTTATCAAATCAATCAAGCGATAATGATAAAGCAAACAAATCAAACATTCCTAAATACTGTAATTAATGCAAGGATGAAATGACATGATGCATGCCCTCACCAACATACTCCCTTATGCGACACCATCTTAAGTCCGCGGCATGCTTTCTTCCCTCAGTGCTCCACATCTTCCAGGCACATGCAGTGCGATATGAATATGATTACCGAGTTGTTATTAGTCTTTTTCATACAACAGGATTGAGAAACTAGGATACTTCCCTTATATTATTTCCAACAAGAATCCTGTCTAGGGTCGTTACTCCTAGTAGTCTCATACGATGATATGGTTCTAGGTCACTACAAAGGGCTGTCAGGGCTGTTGCGCGCACTCGTTGCACCGCTCCCCCATCACCTTATCAGTGTAGGCCGACAGCTCGAATATAGTGTCCCATACCATCATAATTGGCTCACGAGTCTAGGTTCCTCACTGGTCACTATGGGGAGACTCGTGGCCCCAGCGTAGGCCGACAGCTCGACTACGGTGTCCCATACCACCATGCCCGGCTCATGAGTCTTAGTGGATCAAGGTACCACGGTTATCAGGGTTATCACTGGTAAATTCAGTACCCTAGGTTCAAGCAGTTATGACTAATACAAGGTGAACATACAATGGTCAATCGGGTTACTCGACGAGCTCGACTAGTACGAGCGCACCTCAAGCTGAACGACATGAAGTGTATAAATACCTCGTGTGGCCTAACCACTGCTGTCAACCAAAGCACGACTTGGGTTCGTCAACGCGTCCTTCGTGGCGAATAGAATCCAACCACGAATTCAAATCTGTTACCGACTGTCTGGACTAGAGTATAGCCCCAAACACTTGTAATCTAAATCAATAATCATATGAGAGAGACAGAATTGAAATACAAGTAATTCCAGCATGTTATCAGCATGTTATAACATACATCATAAGCAGTTAACCATACACGAGTATTTCACACATAAGGTAATCAATTCAATACAATAAGCATGGAGCAATTCATGTACATCATCAAATTAGTTGAGAATCCAATCTCAACGCTAATATACAACACCATTTACTCAATACTTACTAATAATATATTTATACAAACACTTAGTCTACACACATTAGTCTACATAGCATATGTGGGCCAATAATGTGCATTAGGGTGAATTTCTTTGCCAAACAGATCATACACGCATAACTAGCATAGGTACACGACAAATACTCATGGCAATCATATTAGCAAAATACGTATGTATACAGTATTTCCTACAAATATCTAAAATACCTTAAATCTCATATTCTTCGTACGTATTCGAAATGAAAAATCGACAACATGTTCTACATGTCAAACAACATCCTTGTCAACAATCTACCATTAAACGACATTGAAAGCTTTGAAAAATGGTAACCTAAGCGTCTAAAATCCGCACCTTACGCCATAGAAGTGTAACGAATTCAATAGAGACTTTAAGTCTTCGTCAACGACGATACGGTGACCTATAACACAAGGTAAGTCAGCTACTTAGCTATTTGTACCTATAGGAACCTTAAAACAGGTTAAGGTTAGGATTTTCTTACCTAGAATGAAGTCAGAATCACCAAAAAAATGATGCAGACGTGATGGTTGAGTACGTGGAATGGCAAGGAAGAAACCCTGGATCGAACACCAACTCTCTCTCACACTTTCTCTCTCTTTTCTCTCTCTTGATTTAGGTAGGGTTTAAAATTCGTATGGGATTTGTGAGAGAGGGTTTAAGGCCTTTTTATAAGCCCAAACACGATGAAAACAGACTTGAAGTCAAGGTATACTTAAGTCATAACCAAATCGGGTCTGTTCTGATCCAACGGAGCACTTCTGGAGGTCCTCTTATCAAATGCGGTCGGACTTAAGCTCACTAGCAACGGATCTTTAGTAAGTTAAGTTTTTAGTCCGATCGAATTTTCAGATCATCCGTGGTGGACCAGTTTTAGTTCAGCGGTCACCGAAACTCGATCAGGGCCATAAGTGCTATGACATATAAGGGCCAACTTTCCTGATATGAGGGTGAAATTTGGTCGAATTCTAACAGTCAGAATGCTTAAAAATGTCGCGCAAGCGACACGTGCCAGATTTATTAAAAATTGAATTAATTTTCTAAATATTTTCCTTTTCTCACTCTCTTCACTCTGGACTCAGTAAAATGGTCTCAGGATATCGGTTGGGCTTATTTTTCAAAATGATTGTCAAGCCCAACTAGGCGGTCATAAAGGTCTAAGATTATAGATATCGGACTTTCGACGTGCGGTCTAGATCCAATACAAAGTTTCAAAGGGTTCCTGAGAACAAACAGGTTTAGAGTTTGATCCTAGGTTTTAGGGTAACGTAGCGTCAACGATTTTATAGGTTTTGGGTCTTACAGATCGTATTTAAAGTGGTTGGTGCTTATTTCACAGGTAATCTAGTGTAGCGCTAGTTAATTCACGTTAAATTTCTAAAGAATTTCGTTCTAAATGATTTCTTTGGCTTTGGAATTGAGTTCTGAGAAATTACCAAGGTGTTATGGTTGACCCATTGCTTAAGGACGCCTAACTCCTGGTTGGTAAAAATTTGGAGTGTTACAATAGTATACACCCTACCATGCATATAAACTTGAAATCAATGAAACTTAGGCAAATGAAATAATAATAATTAAGGCGGGTGTGTTCAGGTGGCTGTAGTTCGACTACATGGGTCTCTTGTGCCCGATGTCACTCGTCTCACGCTCGTCTAACTCTTGCGGTTCAGTATACTGTCTGACCAACCTTGATTGTTAACCCTGATTGTTCACATTTGTATGGAACTTGAACCACCCTACAACCGTTGTAGCCCATTAATAATCCACTTGAAAATGGTCCACAGCCTCGTGAGCCGGGCATGGTGGAATGGGACACTGTGTCTGAGCTATCGGCCTACGTTGGGGTGCCGTGTCTCTCCGTAGTGACCGCGAGCGATCCCTTTCTCTAGGCACTCCTCATGTGCTTGAAATTCGGAGATGAGAAACCCGACGGGATCACGGACCGTGAGGTCTCGGCCTCACTCATTGGGGGGTCTTAGCCTCGCAACCCGTTTAGAACATTGATGTGGGGTGTATCAGATTTCCCAACCTACTGAATGAATAGACTTAACTAATACTTTGGCTAACACGATCGCATTGCATCGCATTAGTTAGAGTGGCGATTCGGAAGTCGAGGTCACGCTGAGGGAGTGCTGTCATATGCGATCGTTAGATGGAGTCGCTCGAGGGAGTGTTGTGGCGAGGGCATGCATCATATCATTCTGCATGCATGCATTTTAAATAAGACTTGCTAGGTATTGTTGATTATCTGTTTTTCATTAAGTTCATATTGTAATTCATGCCTGTTAAAACTTAAGACTAATAACACCCACTGAGTTGATCACTCACTCCCACTCTGGGACGGTGTTTTAAAATATCAACCAGACTCTTCAGTAATTGCAGGTGACGTAGGGTGCGAGGGCACTGGTGACACGAGCCTCGAGGAGGAGGACGAGTTCTCTTACTTCCAGTTGATGAGCGGTTCTCCATCAGCTTAGGAGATTGGATTCTGGAGCGTTGAGTCGTGGGCTCAGCGCACCATTCTTTTGGATATATGATTCTCTTTGTGATTTTTGTTGGACAACACCTTGTGCGACCTCTTTATATTCTTTTGGACGTGTACTTATATATATCTCTTTAACTTCAGTAGATTAGTTGTGGTTGCACTTCATACTCCAAGTAATTCCACGTTACGCGTATTAAACTTGATTAATCTTAAAACCATAAAATTGATGATAAGTGACACTCGGAAACTTGGGAGTCAAGCGTATGCACGACTCCCGATTTTTCGGGGCGTTATAACTTGCAAATTTATCAACACCCCACCATAATGCCCGAAAGAGAGTAGGAGTTGCCTCCATGCACCTATCCATTATAGGGTAGTGGGTTGGGTCAGGTCCTCCTGAGTTCCCGAGTGTCACTTATCATCAATTTTATCAACACCCCACCATACTGCCCGAAAGAGAGCAGGAGGTGCCTCCATGCACCTACCCATTATAGGGTAGTGGGTTGGGTCAGGTCAGGTCAGGTTGAAGAGAGCCTGAGTCGACCTCACCCATTTTAATAATCATTTTTTCCACATAAACCCAATCCATTAGCACATGTGACAATTTGGATGAAGTCCAACCCAAAAGAAAGTGGATAATGTCAGCTCTTGATCATGTTCTTTAGGTAAGGAATTGTACCATGGGTTTTCAAGTTTTTGCATGACAGACAGGTAGGTTTTGTCTTAAAGTCAAGGCTCTTTTTTTTTTTTTTTTGGTTTTTTTAAACACACACGCACCCCCACACACTCACGCTATAGTGGGATTTTATCCCCTATGGGTACCTGAACCCTCAACCAGGTGTTGAAACTCTTGGGAGCCTACCACCACAGCAAGAGGAAGGACCTTGTCTTTAAGTCAAGTTGCATCTTGATTAAGTCAAGGGCTGACTTGTATGAGACAAGCTGAGTTGAACTACTGATGTGGGGCTAAGCTAGATAGGACTTGGTGAATCTTGGTCATCAATTCAAGAACCAGACTGGACCCATTTATCTACATGTTAAGCTTGGTTTGGTCTAAGTTGGGTTAGTCAAATTTTATTTAGTATGGATTTTTTTTGTTAGCCACTTTATTACATATTTTTCTTTCATGTTTTTAGGTTCAATTTAGTTACTTTAATTTCATCAATTTTTTTAACACACTCTCACGCCCACACACCACAATGGCTATTCAAACCCATGACTTTATTGTTGACACTCTTGCAAGTCTGTCACTTAGTCATGAGTAAGGACCCTAATTTCTTCAATTGAATGATTTGAAGTGGTGGGTTCAATTAGACTCATATTAAACATGGAATAGGTGCATTTTTAAGTTGTAAATGTTATCTATTTAAGAATGACAGTACAAAAGATGATCACATACAACATACAACAATTGTATCATAAGTTATGATATAGCCATCATGTTTTCTATAACATATTATTTGTACAAAAGGTGGGCCATACCATGATGATCACTTGATATAAAAATTGGATAGATTTATTAATTATTCTCTACGTTAGCACACCCATGGTATACCATCAATTGTCCACTAACCTCGACATGATGTCTTACTAACCCAAAGATGAAAATTGAAGAGGGTGGAACCAAGAGAATAAGAGTTGATTTGGATTGAAAATAACATCATGGCCATAACTTAAGGGCCCGTTTGGATGGAGGGATTGAAAGGGAGTAGGTTGTAGTGTATGGGATTAGCTCGTCTAATCCAAGGGTGTACGGGCGATGACGTGTTTGGCACGGCGAGGAGAAAAGGCGAATGGAAGTCTGGAGGATTTACTGTAGGATTCGGAGGGAGTGGAAGCAGAGCTGGCGGCCGAACTGCTACTCTAGAGCATTGAAGAAACGTACTCCTCCATCCTCTCCAACAACCCTTTCGACAGTCCTTCCATCTTCCTCCGGAGCATTTCCATTTTCAATGAAAGAAAAAAGGAAAAAAAAGTAGAAAAAAAGTGGTGGATCTTTTAAAATCGGGGGTCAAAAAATATCATTTCCAAAGAAAAATCGTAATCCAATAACAGAGGAATTAGAAGCATTCTTAGAATGAAAAACAGAAGAAGAAGAATGAAAAAAGCAACGGAGCGGAAAGTAGAAGCTTCGAGATTCTAGCATTGTGCAGTGCTGATCGAGCGAATTTTGCTATTGTTGCTGCTGCTGCTCCCACTCCATCTTCTTCCCTCTTTCACCTCCTTCTCCTTCTCCTTCTTCAACAACATTTCTCACAACACTCATCTCTCTCCAAGCAGTTTCCTTCTCTCCTCTTTCATCTCTCTCTATCAAGCATTGTGCGGTGCTGATCGAGCTTCGACTGCAAGAGAACAAGCTCAGTGGACGCTAGATCTGCTCGGCTGGCCAAACAGACCCATCCATTAGACGCTGGATCATCCAATACAGTGGGATTAGAGACAATCCATTGACTTGCATTTAAGAGTTTCAGTTTCTGTGCAATCCACCCCATTACAACCTACTCCCTTTCAATCCTCCCGTCCCAAACGGGCCCTAATATGATTTAGGTGAAAAGTTGCTAAGCTGATTACGTCAAATCAAAACACTTTTAAACACATCATGTCGTGAAAAAATACCCATATGTGATCCATGCAGGTAAAGCAACATCACAAAAGAAACACAATCAAAGTAAAACTCATAAGTGAAAGAGAAAAATTAAGAGATAAAATGCACATAAATTTACACGATTCGGCAGTATGCTTATAACCACCTAATATAAACATGTACTTTTATTATTAGATGATTAATATTATCTTATTAGTGTGGTGTTTTAGTTATGCTCCAGCAAAAGAGGGGCCAGTGATTTGGATGCTCTGGATTGTTGTACAACTGTACCATGGAAACATAAGAGAATTTTAACTATTTTTAAACAGTGCAAAACTAACAGGAGTACCATCTTTATGCCAAGTGCTGGACAGCAGCAGCAGCACAATGAAAAGTCAGGGCCCACCTTGAAGATCACCGGCATAAAAATTAGGCTGATCTGCTCATCAGGTGATCCACACCGTTGGAATCGATGGACAAACAACGGTCACGCTCAAGTACAGGTGTGGCCCACCTAGCTTAGTCAGAGGATAATATGATGCTTAAGAACGGTTATCTTCATGGCGGGGTTTACCCTCTGGGGAGTTGTAAGATACTCTGATAGTATATGATGCTTCATATGCATGCATTCATAAATTGCACAGATGACATATAATTTTTTTTTTTTTGGTTAGTACGCGACTGTCAGTTCACACTTCACTGTTGGCCACCCCGCCACGGAATCGATACCAAGACTTCAGTACTGAAACGTGACATACATTTTAACTGAGAGCCGACTGTTGGATGAACAATCCTAACCGCTGATTCACGGAGACATGGTTGTTGAAATAGGACCGTTCAACAACTTTCATTTTTAACCATCGAATAAATTTCAGTTAGACACGTAATAAAAAAAAGGTACAATTTCTCTTGAGGGCCTGCATATCATCCATCTCTCTGGAAAGGTTGCGTGTTGGTGAGAAAGATGGTATGGTAAACGTGACAAACACACGCGTGAAATATCCTGGCCATTCATCAGGTGAAGACAAGGGTCAACGTGCATTTGCCTAAAGTTAAAGCAGGGAACTAACCCCACGGGCCAGATGAGAAAAATGGGCGGTTAAGAAAAAAGACCATCAAAGATCTGGACGCAACATGCCCTGTGGCCCACCTTCTGACGATACCTTCTTCACTTCTGGTCCATGAAATTTTCAGTGTGGGCCCCATCAGATGACACAAGTGAGTCCATCACACGTGTGCCAAGACAGCACGTGTACTCCCGCGCGAATAGATGGGTAAAACGCATCACCTGTTCAAGCACCCAAGCTGTGGGTTCCACCAGGCTGAATATGTAATCCAATCCGTCCATCAGTTGTGAACCATTATTTTCACCGTTCATAAAAACAATAATCCTGATTAAAAGCTTATATGGGCCACATCAGTGGAAAAGATGTAAAATTTCTCTCCTAAACCGATAAGTTCACACGGTGTGGCCCACTTTAGTTATACCTGATTAAACGGGTTTGATGAAAGATACAAATCACTGTGGCACCACACAAAAACCTACGGATAGAATCCTAGCCCCATTGTTCCATGTGGTGTGGTCCTTTCTATCTGATTTTTGGCCTCAAGTCATGACATCGTGTGTAGAATCAGATAGACGGAGTGGATATTACATCTACGACATGGTGGGCTCCATGGACTTTGGCGTTTTACACACCGAGGATTCCAGTCGTGCGGGGGGATTGCTACCTGATGACGTGTCATGATCCCTTTGGTGGGCTTTGATTTTTAAGGCGTACGTGGCGTGATCTTGTTTGGTCGGTGGCTTTTCTCTTTCATCTGATGTAAGGAATATCTGGTTGTTCTTTTCGAACGCGGATTCGGTGACGCCAGGGAAACGCCGGCTTCCGTGAGGCAGTGCCTGTGGGGCCTACATTAAAGTATCTGTTTTATATCCACACCGTCCATCCGTTTTTACAACTGATTTTAACTTATGAGCACAAAAATGAAGAAGAAAAAAATCTACGTGGAACACACCATAGAAAATAACGGTGATGGAATGTTTGTGGGCCACAAAAGTTTTGGATTAAGGTGATATTTTTGTTTTCCCTTCATACATGTCTGGATAACTGATCAAAGACTTGGATGGAAAATAAAAATCACAGTGGGCTGTAGGAAATTTTTAACGGAGGTAATTTAATCAACAATGTTTCCTTTGGTGTGGTCCAACTGAGATTATATCTACTTTATATTTGGTGAGATTCCCTAAAATGGTATGGAAAATTGGATGGACGGCGTGGTTATACAGCAGATACATCAAGGTGGGCCCTACGACCAAGGCGTCACCAAAGTCAATGTTTTCCCAGCCTCACCTAATTCGCGTTCGTTCTTTTCACTTCAGTCGGTGGCAGATTTGAGGCTTACGTAGTATACCTTTCGCTCAGGGGCTAAGGGGTCGTTTGGCACCTTAGATTGGAGGGGATTAGAGGAGGTTTGAAATCCCTTATTTGGCGGCATAAAACAATTGGGGATCGACAACCCAGGGGTTTTCAATCCCCCTCTTTGGAGGGATTTGTAATTCACGATGAGAGTTTAGATTACACCTAAAATGATTTTAATAATTACAGGTATAAATGTATGCCGCTGTACACTATTATTTTGCTAGGCACATAGCCTACTATCGATGATCAGCACCATTCAAACAGTGTTCATGTAGATCAACACCGTCCAAATATTATCTATGTTAATCAACGATTTAGAATCGTTTGTTAGTCACTCAAACATAATCTTGTACTTGCGGTCCATCTGAGACTTGAAATTTCATCATTTTTAGCCAAAGCATATATTTTAGTGGGCTTATTACAACCATAGTGTCAAAAATTATATATCTTATTAATTGAGAATATTAAAGTTGACTTAGTAATTAAATTCAAACCCCTATAAATATACACCATGCATAAGTATTTTTGAATTAAAGTTGATTTACACTTCAAGGTGCCAAACATACCGAGAGAATTACCAATCGGAGGGGGGGGGGGGGGTCCTGGGGGTTGCGAATCCAGGGGGGTTCCAAATCCACGCTCACAAACAGGCCATAAGGATAAGAGAACGATTAGAATAACTAATATCAGCCGCTCATCTACATCCAGAAAACACAACCGACTCACGTGCCACTTTTTGAAATCCAAGTGGTTCATGTAGTGGGCCCCACTGTGAAAGGTTCCTCACCTGAAGATTATGTCTCGTTAGGACGAGAATTTCGTACGGCTCATGTTGCAGGGAACCCATGTGACCAAAGGCTGTGGGGCCCACCGTGATGTCATCGTGACATCCACTCCTTCCAGCGGCTTTTCCAGCTCATGTTAGGACGTGGGCTGAACAGATAAAAAAAATCAAGTGGCCACTGTGGACGGAAATGTTTTCCCACCGTCGAAACTTTCTTGTGGCCCACCGTGATGTTTTTTTGCCATCCGATCCATTCATTAATGTGATCTCACTGGGATGAAGGGGGAACACAAATATCAGCCTGACCCAAAACCTCTGTGAGCCCAAGAAGGTTTCAATGGTGGTTGTTTAACCCTTACTGTTTCTTTTGGTGAGGCCCACTTGAGTTTGGAATCTGCTTGATTTTTGAGCTTACGACCTAACATGAGCTGCCTTGATGGATGGACGGAGGGGGTGTCATACAGACATCGCCGTGGGCCACTCAGTGCTTTTTGTAGTTGGTAGTACAGATGAATGGATGGTTCGCATGTGGGCCATCTGAAAAGTGGGTCCATGCCAGGAGCTCACTTAGGAATGTTACAAGCCTCGTATATGTGTCCCACTTTGACACGTGCGAAGTCAGCAGGATGCTTGGTTGGGATCGTCATACACATTTCCCACGTGCAGATGCAGCCCAGACTCGGACGATTCCCCACTCAACCGGTCGCCGACGAGTCGATTCGAGTAGCGAGTCTTTTAGCCATGAAGCTCTGCCAAACACACACGTACACACTACACACGTGTCAAAATTGCACGAAGTTAGGGGATTCAATCTTATCCATTAAAGGGGACCAACGTGTAGATGGACTGGCCCATTGATCAGGTGGGCCACAGTTTACGAAACTGAAAAAACTTCTCCTGGTTTTTAAACCATCCATCTGTTTCTAACATCACCTGCTGACTGGGTTCCAAGTGAGTGGGCCCCACACAGCTCCAACGCTGTATGTATTTTACGACCCTTGTTTTTAAGCAAGTGGGCCATTCCTTATCTTTTTAGTAGGTGACTTGGAAAGTCCTGGGCCTTTTGATATGGATAAGAGGCAATGAGTTCTCAGTTCACACATGCAGCTAGTTGGACTGTCAGGTTGCATCTAACTACCATGTAATTAGCAATGTATCATGTGTGAATGATATCCAACCATTCAAAAAGCCACCTAAAGATCATCAGCACAAAAATCATGCCTATTAATTCATTAGGTGGGCCACACCTGTACTTATATTAAATCAATGGCTGTGGATTATATTTTATCTTGTGGCCTACATGATTATTAGGATCCATATATTTTTATATTATACGTTCTTCACGGTGGGGCCAACCATTTGGACGGGTTGGATTTTTTACTCATTTAATACATTTAGACTTATATGGTCCAATTAGTTGCATGTGAGACCTTCATAGATGTATTAGAAGACTTCGGTTTTGAGTTTGTACAAGTAGGGCCCACGGTTCAGTTATCCAGAATGTTGATCTTGTGGGGCCCACTTTAAGATAGATCGTGCATCAGAATCACACAAGATGGAAGGATACACTACTCCTTTAATAGGTGATAGAAATCGACGGTTAAAAGGGCGTTGAAACTTGAGAAAGGCCAAGTATTATATGTGTAATCTTCCAATATGAGGGATTTGGTGCATGGGCCATCCACGTTGAGAGTTTTCATCCGTGTTTTAGATCATTGAACCATGGGGCCCACTTGTACAGACTGAAAACTCGAATACATTTACCATGCTTCCATTTGTAAACCACTGTTCAGGATCATCTGATAGGGGAGCATTGGAGTGTGGCCCACCTCATGAGGAAATAAATCAATAAACGGATTAGATTAAACCGTCGTTTCTTTCATACGTACGTGGAGATGGGAAGTGATCACAGACACATGGCATGTGAACTTTCGCATACAGCCTCATCTTTCCAGCTGACTCTTTGTGCGCGTATAAAATCGTATCCGCCATAACGGTGGACCACGCAGTGAAGATTCACTGCTGTGAAAATAAGGCCAATCCATCCATTAGGTGGGTCACATTTGTAAATTAATTCAGACCATCTGCTACCATTGGTTTCAATCGTTTGGCCTGGCTGGTGAGTGGAGAAGCCTGATTTTTCCCAGGTTCATTTTCATGGTGTGGCCCACCTTTTCTCGTTTTCTCGTGCTCGGATGTCCTACACAGGTGACATGTTGGTGGAAAAGACAGCGATGTACCTAAAAGTTCGCCTACAGTGATTGTACGGGATCATTTCTCAAGATAGTGACATCCATGCCGTTGAAATGTGGGCCATCCAAAATGCCAAAAATACCCATTCCTGTCGGGCATGGCCCCTCAAATGTGACTGGATCAAGTCAAGCATATGAGTCCAAATGTTGCATCTGACGATGGACAGAAGTGTCTTTGTGATATAGATCAGATGGCTCACTCTTCTCATATATGGGGTTCTCAGATGGCCCATTCCTCTCAAATATGGGACTCTCCCAGACCCTTATGTTTGGGCTGTTATTGGATAGGATCGAGAGGCATGGTGCGTGTATAAATAATTTCATAGGATTAAATCTGGACCGTTCATCATGTGGATCAGATCATTCTAATGTTTGTACTCCACTTATCAAGTGTGCCACACGTCTATAGAAAATGGACAGTCAGAAAAATGATAACCGATGGTGTAGATTCAAGAATACGGGTGGCCCTCCTGACGAATGAGCCCGTCTAAGTTTTATAATATTGGTCACATTCACTCACCATCCTTCATACGTGAGCCACAAACTGGGTGATCTACACCTTTCATAAGGTGCCCATCATCATGGATGAACATACCCTTAAAAAGTCTGGCTAATCAAATGATCCTGGAAATCCAGGTGGATGCTGAGAGAAGATTTATCACACAGGTAAAGAGTGTGTTTGGTTGCACCAAATTCATCAAATATCAGGATATTTTGTCCCAACAAATGCACCCAATATAAGTAAATGCATACAATGTTTATTGAGTCTAATTCAATCAAACACGGACCATGCAGGTTAGTAAGGGCATGTATTCGTTACTGTGTTCCATTAGAATGGTGTGTGCGTGTTAGAGTTATACTTGAGTTTAATCGAATGCTGGTACCCCGGGTTATGATGGACTATGAAGATCAAATTTGAATACTCAACCATCATCTCAACCAACGGTTGCAATAATTGCAATAACGATTAGGTGATTTGCAGAAGAGCAAACGTTATTCTTTATTGATGAATTTTTTGTGCTAGTGTCTTTAAGACTTATTCTTTCTCGATAATTACAGTGAATATATTTCTCAATAAAACAAAAATGGACAAATCTAAAATAGAAAAAGAAAATTATATAATAATTTTTTATTATTGTGTAATTAATACTTAATAGAATCGACAGAATAAACTAAAGGCTAAAAATAAAAAAAGAGAATACTTGAATCGCCCATGTGGACATACAATTTAAGTGAATGGTTGTATGATGTGATCAAAATGTTTGATCTTAAGGATTCAGTTGATCGGGATTCAATAACGAAATGTTACAAATATTTATCATTCTCCTTAGTGTACTACAACAATGATGTTGGACAATAGCAATTTATATTAATTTAAACCTTAGATGTTATGTAGCATGGTTGGACAATAGTAGAGGAATTAAAATTAAGCTAAGATAAAATAAAAATAAAAATAAAGACAACATTGTACTATTAAAATAGATTGTGTTTGATGTAAGCCTGAAGCTCGTCATCGTGTTTTCATTTTATAGCTCTGGGATGCAGCAAAATGCTTGGTGGATTTCTTTTTCAATATATGATTCTTTGTAGCCGCAACATTTAATTGTTAGCCGATCATTTCTACTTGGCCAAGCTATCTTTGTAAATCAGAAATGGTTTTAAAATCTTCTACCAACATGACCGTAGATATCCGTGAATCTTTAGGTCTTTATCTCATCTAATTGGGCCACGATCCAAACTATTTTCAAATCATGTTTTATCGTGATCATGAAGATCTATATATCTAATGGAACTAGTCTTACTAGATTCGGATCAAAATCCAATCCATCCGTTCTTATTCATTGAGATATTGGTCTGATCTTAAAATCCTCATAATTATCACGAGAGCACCGAATATTTCTGAGAAGATCTCTTATTTTAGAAGGATAATGAGAGACAACCTTATCGAGCATATTCATATTCTGATAAGATCCTTGCCTCAGTAGATTTTTTTATAGACTTGTCAATCACGTTGTCTTTAGAGTTGTTAGAGTAATAAAGTCCCTTGATATACATTGATGCACCACATTCTGACAGCTTGAGCTTTTGGAGTGAATGGTTGTTTGACATGGTATCAGAGCGGAAGATTTTATGTTCGAATCTCGAGAGCAGCAAATATACCTCGCTAATGTATTATTCTCCCACGGGGGGTCAGGAAAATCAGGTCCGGCCCAGGGACCGGAAAATCAAGCCCAGCCTATTTATGGTGTGAGTGTCCATCCACCCTTGTCAGTATGTTCCCGTGCGGGGGGGTGTTGAAGTCATGACATCCCTTGATATATATTGAAACACCACACTTTGACAGCTTAAGATTTTGGAGCAAATGGTTGTTTGACATGGTATCAGAGAGGAAAGTCCTATGTTCGAATATCGAGAGTAGTAAATATGCCTCGCTAGTATTTTATTCTCCCACGGGGGGTCAGGAAAAATCAGATCCAGCCCAGGGACCAGGAAATTAAGCCTGGCTTATTTATGGTGTGATTGTCCCTCCACCTTTGTCAATATGTTCCCGTGCTCCCTACCTCGCACGTGCGGGGGGGTGTTAGAGTTGTTAGAGTAATAAAGTCCCTTGATATACATTGATGCACCACATTCTGACAACTTGAGCTTTTGGAGTGAATGGTTATTTGACCGTCTAAATCACATGCCACACAAATTAGAATTGTATCATTTGTCACCTATCTCCTTTTGTTATGTGTGTACGGTTCCATGCTACTTTATCTTTGGTAGGTGATATGACATCAAAAGATAAGGAGCTAAAGATATCATTGGGCGTGAGTATGATTATGTCATTATTAGGCACGTCATACCAACACATGGTAGCAAATTTTATTGGTCCACGGTATTCAAATGGATGTAAACAGTATAAATTGTACTAATTAAAGTCATGCTTGAACTTATATGTAGTGCGCTTGAATGCATTATCAAATTGAATCATAATTAGTCTAATAAAGTGTAAATAGCCAAATTGAGATTTCCTTTCACAATACCAAGGTGGATTGGTATTCGAATGGTAATTACATTGCTTACAAGCTAGACATGAAAGGCATGCAACTATGACCGAAGGTTACTACATCACGGACAAATTTTGGAGTTACTCTGCCAACAACCTGTTTGGACGCACAGGTAAAATGGCGGTTCTTTGACATAGGGTCCCCTGTAAGCTGATTTTTTGGAAACAAGTTAAAATGGCTTCGGCAAGTGAATTTTAGTGTTATTTTAATGAGTGGGGATCAAATGGTATTTGCGAAAGTACACCCAAACACACAATACAAAAATGAATTTAGCTTAAAATAGTATTTAGGCATCAAAAACCCTTATGAAGGTGCCTTCATTCAGGCCTTAAAATCCTTGTTGGATAAGCTTATTCTACATGAGCTGGGCTGGGTCCACAAGTCTTTTTTGTGGCATCCAAACATGCCCACTAGGGTCGCCCAAACCTTGAAAGTTGGATGCCCGAAAATCAGGCTAATCCGTGTGGATGATTATGTGATTTTAGATAAGGGTGCTGATTTTTGAAATTTTCTATTTTGAGTCCTTCTTTCTAATTAGGCTCAAGGTAGGGGTTTTTTTGTTTTAAAGAAATACGGAGCAATTGTCCGTCAGGGTTGTATGAAATCCTTTAGCGCAACACCCTTTTTCTACCAATGTATTGGACAGTTGTAGAACATCTGAACCGTTTAAACGTTGGGACCCAGCACGAAGGCCACATGGATCAAATAATCAGCCCAATCCAATCATCAGATCTACCAAATCCAGATATTGAGAAATTCCACCGTCCATCAACTTATTTTGACATTGTGGCCGATCTAGTGAGTGAACTGCCTGATATTTTTAGCCGGGTAACTTTCACAGTGGATCCCACTGTTTCCATGGATCTGACATGCTGCAAAGGTAGCCCGGCATCAGTCTGGTGGGGACCTGACCGAGTTTGGTTAGTCGTGACGATGGAGCCTACCTTTATCTTGTTGTTGTATATCCATGCCGTCCATCCATTTTTCCAGCTCATTTTAGTGCATGATGCAAAAAATGCTTAAGATTGAAATCTTAGGTGAACTACACCACAAAAAACAGTAGCGATTGACCATTAAAAATTTATTTTGGGCCACAAAATTTTTAGATCAAGCTGAAATTTATATATTCCCTTCATCCAGGTCTGTTTGACCCAATTAACAGCTTGGATGGAAAACAAACATTGCAGCGGGCCCTAGGAAATTTTTAATGGTAGCCGATCAATTACTATTGTTTCCTGTGGTGTGGTCCAACTGTGGTTTGGATCTCCCTCATTTTTGGGTTCATGCCCCTATAATGAGCTAGCAAAATAAATAGACGGCTTGTAATATACAACACATACATCAAGGTGGGCCACCATCATGACCTGACAGAACTGGTCAGGTCCCAAGCTGACTGAATCCGCGCCCATCCCCACTGCTCCAAAAATGGACCCCATTGCGACAAGTATTTATTTAAAAAACTGCTAGACCGTTAAGCTGTTGCAAGCTTAGATTCCGTTATTAAAGGGTAGCAGTTAATGCAATTCCTTTCTTGAAGAAAGACGAAACGGACTTTTAAAAAGAAACATCATTCTCTCTTTAATATTCCTGTATCCTTCCATCCTCTCTCGAATTTTCAAGTGATTTTCACCATCATCGCTTTAGAATTCAAGTAAGATTCCATCTCTTGCTCATGGGTGTGTTTTATTTATTTTATTTTTGCCACAAAATTCTTAAAATTCGATCTCATTTCACTAAATAATGCCAAGATATGAAAGGAAATTCCAGAGAGATGCTA
Organism: Magnolia kwangsiensis; assembly: GCA_037074715.1. Lineage (NCBI taxonomy): Eukaryota > Viridiplantae > Streptophyta > Magnoliopsida > Magnoliales > Magnoliaceae > Magnolia > Magnolia kwangsiensis. Next base: position 108,804,538 of record CM073583.1, read on the forward strand.
GATAGCCGATTAGCCGGGGCCGTCCTCGCTCAAGACGTTGCGGTCCTTACTGTGGGGCCTACCTTGATCTATTTATTCTATATTGTTGCGGTCTAACCGTTTTGTTAAGTTATTTGAAGGCATGAGCTCTAAAATGAAGAAGATTTGATTAATAAGTGGATCACACTGTAGAAAACAGTGGTGATTGAGCAACCTGTTATTAAAATCTACATAGAGCCCACCAAAATGTTTCCGTAATGTTTGTTTGCCATAATGTCACGTGAACATAGATAAAGGGAAAAAACAAATATCAGCTTCATCCTAATCTTGGAGAGATAACTTAAAGAGTTTATAATTATCAAGTTTCTTACTTGAAGAATGGAAAAAGAAAGGTTGGCTTGTGTTCACATTGGAATAGATGCATTCAGAGGCAAGGGGAGTGGGCAGTGTGGTTGTGGAGGCCCTAACATCACACTTTGTATTTTACACTTCCCACTATGTGTACCAACTTGATCTGGTGCGACTAGGCTAAGCTGTTGCAGAATCGGCCATGGTGAATATGTCCATTGTTAGATCGATTGGAAGAGAGTGGTCATTTTAGCTATGGGCTGATGATACGATTGTCATATTGATCGGTTAGCATATTTCAACCATTAGGTAATTGGTTAACAAATAATGGCCGTTGCAAAAACACAGCCATTCATTCCCTTTAAAACCCATGGTAAATCAAAGATTAAAAATGGCATAATTTATTCCCTTCTTTCTCTCTCTATAAGCACCCAAGGTGGATTATTTGTATTCAAAATATATGGAGTCCGCCTAAATAAAAAACTTAGTAATGAGCTCCTGCTGTGTAATTTTCATAATTATTTGCACATCGATCCATTAAGACTTGTCATATCCTAAAAGCAAATTGTCATCAACCTGGGAGTAATCTCATACCTACCAAAGAGGGTGAATAACGCTTTAAAAAAAACGTATCTAATATGTGCTTCAAACCTGTTCTTAGTTTAATCTTCTATTTTATTTTATTTTGATTTCTTCCATTACTATTTTCTCAAGACACTACCTCACAATGTTCACTCTATTCAAACCCTTCATCTCACCTGATGAAGAATTAAAAATGAGAACACGTTATTTTGAGGTTCAAGTAGAACCTTGTCCAAATTAAGGGAGCCATCCCCTCACACGTGTTGGGGATTTTGACTGTAACGCCCCGAAAATTGGGGGTCGAGCATAAACTCAACTCCCGAGTTTCAAAACGTCACTTATACAACATAAATAATGATGAATGCATGTTGTCTGTAGAATGACATTAAACAAGATTGAGACTAAGCCAAAACAGTATATCGTACTCCAGAGACAGTTAAGTTTTGCAAGCGGAAGACTGTGATAAATACATAAAATATATAATTGATTATAAGTCTCCAGAGTATGAACATGTTACCAGGTTAACTATAGACATGTATACTCCAGAATGGAATAAAAAGAATATACATGGGTGTTTAAATAAAAGGCAAATTACCAAGTGAATTGACATCTAATCAGTAACCCTGTAAACACGTCGATCAGAACCTACATATAGGAGGGATCCTCCTCATCATCATCAAGTCCGGCTCTACTTCGCAAGCATCGCCATCATCTGAAACTAAAATAAGGACTGGTTGGTGTGCGCAACACCGTCCCGTAACGTGGGAGTGAGTGGCTAACTCAGTGGAAACTATACAGCAAAGGTTAACATGTTATCAATTTATTTAAGTAGTAATGATAAAGCAAGCAATTCAAACATTCCTAAATATTGTGATTAATGCAAGAATGAAATGACATGATGGATGCCCTCACCGATATACTCCCTCATGCGACACCATCTTACGTCCGCGGCATGCTTTCTTCCCTCAGTGCTCCACATTTTTCAGGCACATGCAGTGCGATATGAATATGATTACCGAGTTGTTATTAGTCCTTTTCATACAGTAGGATTGGGAAGCTAAGGTACCTCCCTTATATCAATACCCAAACAATGATCCATTCTAGGGTCGTCAGTCCTAGCATATCTCATACGAAGTACGGATATAGGTTGCTGCAAGGGCTGCCAGGGCTGTTGCACGCACTCGTTGCACCGCTCACCCATCACCTTATCAATACAGGCCTAGTTTATATCCTTAAGACTGCATCAGGACTCGTCGCCCTCATGCGGTGTCAGGATAAACTTAAGGCCACTACAAAGGGCTGTCAGGGCTGTTGCCCGCACTCGTTGCTCCACTCCCCCATCACCTTATCAATGTAGGCCGACAGTAAGAATATAGTGTCCCATACTACCATAATCTGCTCAGAGTAGGATGCTCACTGGTCACTTGTTCACTCCCCAAGTGCCGGATTGTAGTAGGACACGAAGTGCAATTTTCGCAGCCAAGTTCGGTGCCTCGAAATACGTCACTTTTCTCGCTCAAATTCCAAAGAAACATCGTCCCTTAGTACTTTCTTTGGTCCTTTACATGATAGACGGTTTAGATCTGCCATATGATCAAAGATGGTGGGCCAAAATCGCCTGAAAAAGTCAGTTTTTGTGGATGTGCGAAACCTTTCGCACCATTTCGCTGATGTGACCGGTGGGCCCCACAGAAGTATTTTCTAAAAAATTCACCCCGTCCATTGGATTCAGAACGAAATTTCAGTCAAGAAAGGGTGATTTTGAACGTCCATTGACGTGGCCCAGAGAAGAAATCACAAAAGAATCAGTTTTGAACGTTGCAGGGCAGTCCTTTTGTGGCCTCTGTATCTCACACGTGTGCACGCATGGGTGACAAGTGACAACATGGTTTTGTAGTGCTCGCGGCTGTCTACACGGTGGACGGTTTGGATTGAGCTTATGGGGCACGTGTGGGGCCCACAGTCGATCGTAAAAACGGCCAACGGCCGTGCATTACGCGGTGCGTAAGCGGAATCTTCTTTCGCTGTGATGATCGGTGGGGTCCACTTAGCTTTCTTTTTGAAAATCCACACCGTCCATTGGCTTCAGGATGAAAAATCGTCCAGGAAGGCAAAGTCCAGTTTGATTTCAATGTGACCCACAAAATCTGTAACCCAGCCGTCCATCCTGCGTTTTTCATCCATCTACGTCCGTACCTGTGCATGGGATCAAACGGACAGCTAGGTGAGGGTTTTTCCCCCCGTATCGTGAGTATGGATGGTTCAGATCATCTGAAAAGATGATGTGTGGGTCCCACTACAAAAAAAATGGAAGCCAGCATCCGTCCGCTGGCTCTTTACGCAAAGAGGGAGAGAGAGACGGGTCAGCGCTTGCACTGACCGGTTGGGCGATCCGGTGCGGCTCGCGTGCGGACGTGCTGTGTGCACGCACGTTGCACGTGGGGTCCACTGTGATGTTTATGTGAAATCCATTCCGTCCATCCTCTTCACCATCTCCTTTTAACCGTAGGGACCAAATTTGAAGCGTATCTAGATAGCAGGTGGGCCCCAAATTTGAAGATGGATGGGTTGATCTGCCCGTTAGGCCACTTCCGCAATGATCCCATGGATGATTTTTGACGTGTACTGTTAATTTATAGTCCTCAGGCCACGTATAAAGTTTCGAGCTGAATGGATGGTGGAAACCTCGTGATCTTGCATTCTGGACGTCCTTCAGGCCACTTGAGCTTCAATTTCTTACTTTTCTCGAATTTCTGACCGTGTATATTTGTCAATCTTGGTTCCCTCTAGTGTGTCCCTTGCCTTTGGTGTCATCAGATCGTTAAATCTCAACTTTTAACATCCTTTTTCCATCCATGCTCATAAAATCACCTTACAACACAAGAATGAGAAAACGAGCCATTAGACAGCATTATATTCGTAAATCCAGACAATATCTGGGGTCTAATATGCAATATTTGACCCTCAACACAACCCCTAACCAGCATTTTGCTAGTCCCGAGCAAGATATGCGAAAATTAAGTTGAGACTTATATGAAAATTTCTGTAAAGCCGAATGATTTTTGAGAAATAATCCAGGGATTAGAATTCTACGATTCATGAATGTTGGGCATTACTTGCTCTTGGACTCAAGCGCACGGTAAACTTCCTAATGAAGTTCAAAGTATTAATCCATAAATCAGACAAATTCTGAACATTATGATCCATGAGTGTATAGTGGAATCTCAGCTAATCACATTAAAATTAAATTTATTATTTCATGATAGCATTGGTAACCAACAAGAAAATTCATGACAACTAAAACCTACTCCAAAACTTGCCTCATAGATTAGCCTATTAACTTGTGATTCTTCTATTCAAAGTAATGCCAAGAAAGGGGAATCAAATCCTCACCTATATGGAGCAAACCTATGGTGAAGATCGTACTCCTAGACCTTTTTCACATATCATTCATGGGGAATTAACTCTACACCTATAGGGAGCAAACCTATGGTGAAGATTAATTATCCAACTTTTTCAATTTTTATACCACGATGGCAAGATATTTCAGGCTGGTTCTTTTCATGCTCAGTGATTACTAAGTTAATCCTTCGATATGGAACTAAAATCTAAATGTGTAGGCGAGACGTGACATGTGAAATCATGACTCAATCAATGTTTACGACTTCTAATCATGGATTAATAACTCGATCTTAACTGTGAAATTTAACAGATACTGAATCCCAGAGTCCGAAATTACCAACATCACGTATCTTGAAAATATAAATTAGGGATATCTGTCAAAATCATTTCGAATTCACAAGAATTTTCTGAAAAAAATTGTAAAAATTTTCACAATTTTTTCACAATTTTTTTTTTTTTTCATGACCAAGAAAATACTGATTAGGAAACCTAATCTCCCACCCCAACCTAAAATCTACATTGTCCTCAATGTAAGAGATGTGGGCATGCAATGCACATGGAACAACGAAAGTAAAGTGATGAGAAGATAGTACCTGGATAACGAATCAAGAGAGAGACTTTCCAAGAGATCATAGCATGGAAGCTGGTTAGCACGAGAGAAAAAGAAAAACAAAAATGACGAAAATAAAATCCTACCTATACCACTTTCGCAGGTGCTCTCGATTGCATTTAGCGTATGCAACAAGCCTTTAAACCCCTAGGTTACCCCTAGTGGACGAGTTGTAGTCTCGTGAGGGTTTGCAGTAATGTTACCCACAAACATTGAATCATCTACTAAATAATGAAAAGGAATAAAAAAGCTGGGTTGCCTCCCAGGAGCGCTAAATTTACCGTCTTCAACCAGACAAATAAAACAACTATCCTAGACCTATGAAAGCGATAAACCTACCTATACCTCCATCAGACTAGGAGATCAGTCCTGGTAAACAGGAGCAATCAGAGGCATGGACATGTCCTCTGAATCAAATGTCTCGACAAATGGCTTTAATCTATGTCCATTTACTTTAAACTCTTTGCCATTGTCGAGATCTCTTATCTCGACGGCCCCATGAGGATAAGCAGTAACAACAATGTAAGGGCCGGTCCAACGAGATCGAAGCTTATCCGGAAAGAGATGTAGTCGAGAGTCATACAAGAGGACTTTCTGACCTGGCGTGAATGATTTTCGTAGAATATGTTGATCATGAAACGCCTTCATCCTGTCATTGTAAATTCTCGAGTTCTCATATGCATCGTTCCGAATTTCTTCCAGTTCATTTAATTGAAGTTTGCATAGCGAGCCAGCGTTGTCCAGATTGAAATTCAGATTTTTGATCGCCCAGTATGCTTTATGTTCCAATTCCACAGGCAAGTGGCAGGCTTTTCCATAGACAAGTCTAAAGGGAGATGTTTCAATAGGAGTTTTGAAAGCAGGACGGTACACCCATAAGGCATCGGTCAATCGGATTGACCAGTCCTTACGATCAGAGTTAATTATTTTCTCTAAGATATGTTTGATCTCCCTATTAAAAATTTCAGCTTGTCCACTTGTCTGTGGATGGTATGGGGTGCTCACCTTATGAGAGATGCCGTATTTCTTCATTAAGCTCTTAAATGGTCTATTGCAGAAGTGTGAGCCCCCGTCACTAATGATGGCTCGAGGCATTCCGAACCGTGACAGGATATTTTTTTAAAAAAATTTAATGACAGTGCGATGGTCATTTTTGCGACACGGAATTGCTTCGACCCATTTAGTGACATAGTCTACGGCGAGCAAAATATACAGATTTTCAAATGATTGGGGGAATGGTCCCATGAAATCAATGCCCCAACAATCAAATGCTTCTATAATAAGGATGGGATTCAAGGGCATCAGATTTCGACGGGACAATGCTCCCAATTTCTGACAACGCTCACAAGCCTTGCAAAACTCATGAGTGTCCCTGAACATAGTGGGCCAGTAGAAGCCACACTGTAAAATCTTGGCCGTGGTCTTTTTAGCAGAAAAGTGACCACCACAGGCCTGTGAGTGACAGAAGGAGATGACACTCTGATGCTCATCGTCTGATACACATCTCCTTAAGATTTGGTCTGGGCAATATTTAAATAAATATGGATTATCCCAGAAAAAGTTACGCACCTTGGTAAAGAATTTCTTCTTATCTTATGACGTCCAGTGTGTCGGTATGGCACCTGTAGCAAGATAATTAGCAATATCAGCAAACCAAGGTGAATGGGAGACTCTAAACAGTTGTTCATCAGGGAACATGTCATTGATATGGGTCGCCTTAAGGGAATCAGAGGTATTAAGGCTAGAAAGATGATCGGCCACTACGTTCTCTACTCCCTTTTTATCTTTGATTTCCAAATCAAATTCTTGGAGTAGAAGGATCCATCGTATCAAGCGAGGCTTAGAATCATTCTTAGAAAGAAGATACTTAAGTACCGTATGGTCTGTGTAAATGATGATCTTGGATCCGATCAGGTAGGATCTAAATTTGTCCAAAGCGAATACTACGGCTAAGAGTTTCTTTTCCGTAGTCGAGTAGTTCACTTGGGCAGGATTTAGAGTCCTACTTGCGTAGTAAATAACGTAAGGCCGCTTATCTTTTCTCTGGCCTAGAACCGCTCCAAGAGCATAATCAGAGGCGTCGCACATAAGTTCAAAACGAAGACTCCAGTCGGGTAGCTGCATGATAGGTGCAATGGTTAACATGCCCTTGAGCTTAGTAAAAGCTTCTTGGCACTGCTCAGTCCACTCGTATGGTGTATCCTTTTGAAGAAGATTACATAAAGGACGAGAAAGGAGACTAAAGTTCTTTATGAATCGTCTGTAAAAGCCTGTGTGTCCTAAGAAGGATCACACGTCTCTGATATTCTTGGGTGGAGATAGGTTTGAGATAAGATCAATTTTTACCTTATCTACCTCGATTCCTTTGGACGAGATGAAATGCCCAAGGACAATTTCCTTTTGAACCATAAAATGACACTTCTCCCAGTTAAGTACCAAATTTTTTTCTTCACATCTTTTCAGCACACATTTAAGACTTGCTAAGCATTCGCTGAAAGATGAACCGAAAACAGAGAAATCGTCCATGAAGACCTCTAAATATTTCTCCACCATGTCAGAAAAGATACTCGTCATGCATCGCTGAAAGGTGGTAGAGGCATTACATGACCCGAATGACATCCTTCTGTAAGCAAAGGTGCCATAGGGACATGTAAATGTGGTCTTTTCCTGATCCTTAGGGGCGATTTCAATCTGATTATAACCTGAATACCCATCGAGAAAACAATAATAGGAATGACCAGCTAGCCTTTCTAGGATTTGATCAATGAAGGGCAAAGGAAAGTGGTCTTTCCTTGTGACGGTATTCAGCTTTCTGTAGTCAATGCACATTCTCCAACCAGTAGTAACTCTGGTTGGCACGAGTTCATTATTGGCATTGGCTACGATGGTGATCCCGAACTTCTTAGGAACCACCTGAGTTGGACTCACCCATCGACTATCGGATATGGGGTAAATGATCCCCACTTCCAATAGTTTGAGAACCTCTCCTTAACCACTTCCTTCATGTTTGGATTTAGTTTACGTTGTGATTGCCGAACAGCCTTTGCATTGTCCTCAAGATATATACGGTGAGTACAAATTGATGGGTTAATTCCCTTGAGGTCCGCTGTCGTCCATCCAAGAGCTCCCTTATGCTCAATGAAAGTAGATATCAGCATATTCTCCTATTCTTTCTCCAGGTGGGCAGAGATTACCACCGGGTATGTCTCATCTTGACCTAAATAGACATTTTAAATCATACGGCAAAGGTTTTAGGTCAAGCTTCGGTGGCTTGAGGTTAGACGGTAGATGCACTACATAAGTTTGGGGCAATTCTTCAATGTGTGGCCTCCACTGGTTAACTTCAAGTACCGGTACAGTATCAAACATGGCACACGTCTCCCTAATTATATCATCATCAAGATCATGGGAGTGGGCTAGGCACGTCTCTAGAAGATCAGAGGATAAGGTGAGAGGCATTCTATCTTCCACAAAAGAATCAATCATGTTAACATCATGAAAATCATCATCATCCTCTGAGTTGCTGCCGTTATTGAAAAAGATATTCGATTCCAATGTCAAATTTCTAAAGGATATAGTCATGACACCATTCCTGCAATTGATAATTGCATTTGAAGTAGAAAGGAATGGGCGACCAAGAATGACGGGAATCTGAGTGCTCGTGTCATTGATGGGTTTGGTGTCCAAGATGATAAAATCAACAGGGTAGTAGAATCTATCAACCTGGACCAACACAACTTCGATGATCCCTCTTGGTACACGAACAGAACGATCAGCAAGTTGTAGTGTGGTTCGAGTGGGTTTTAATTCACCCAAACCTAACTGTTGGTATACCGAATAGGGAATCAGATTGACGCTTGCTCCTAAGTCAAAAAGTGCGTGATCAATTCGATAGTTCCTGATTACACATGATATAGTTGGGCAACCGGGATCTTTAAATTTTTACGGCACATCTTGTTTCAGGATGGCACTCACTTTCTCAGTCAAGGAGATCTTCTTTTGAACACTTTTTTGTCGTTTGGTAGTGCATAAATCCTTTAGAAATTTAGCATATGAAGGAATCTGTTTTACAACGTCAAGCAGAGGAATGTTGACTTTCACTTGTTTCAACACTTCTAGGATATCCTGAGAGTTAGATAGACGTTTTGGTTCAACCAACCGTTGAAAAAATGGAGCAACTGGCTTTTCTAGATGTTCCGGTTCAAATTTTTGTGGGGCGCCACTAAATCCATCATTGTTGTCCTCTTCTGGTTCTTGAGGCTTTTCGGGCCTAACCGGAAGGGTTTTATTAATAACCTTCCCACTCCTAAGAGTGGTGATGGATTTAGCTTGCCCCATTTGATTTGAAGAGCTGGGATCACCTGTCTCGTATTGCGGTTTCGGATTAGGGAGTGATTGTGCAGGGAGCATCCCTTTTTCCATAGCCGTCATACGTGAATCTATTTTTTGCATAAAATCTGAAATTCCTTGCATTGTCCGAGCCAGTTCTTATATAGAAATTTGAACCGATTCTTCTTGAGGTTTCCCCTGATTTGGATTTTAATTGAAGAAACCTTGGGGGGTAGCAGTTTGTCCGTTCCTCCAACTAAAATTCGGATGATTTTTCCAGCCAGGATTGTACGTATTAGAGGGTGGTCCATTGAAAGGTCTTTGATAGTTATTTATGGCATTAGATTGTTCATTCAATACTTCTCGAAAGGCAGGTATTGAAGGACAATTTTTAGTAGTATAAATGTTGCAATCACAGATGCCGCAAACACTTTCATTAACCTTTTCCTTCCTTCCATGGCCTCAAATTTTCTAGTGAGATTGGCCACCTTAGCGTTAAGATCATTATCCTCTTTTAGGAGATATATTCCTCCCTTTTCCCTTGAATGAGTCAGCCTAGACGTAGTGTTCGTCCTTGGATAATAGTCCCATGATTGTATTTTTTCAGCGAGACTATCGAGGTAATCCCATACCTCGTCGACATTTTTATTAATAAAATCTCCGTTACACATTGTATCGACCATTTGGCGCATGGAAGATGTTAGCCCATCATAAAAAAAATTTGTAATACGCCATATTTCAAAGCCATGTTGTGGGCATGCATTAACCAGATCCTTGAACCTTTCCCAACATTGAAAGAATATTTCATCTTTCTTTTGAGAAAAGTTCATGATTGCTCTCCTGTGGGTAATTGTCTTATGATGTGGGAAAATTTTCTTTATAAATTCCCTCTGCAAATCATTCCATGTGCCAATGGACCTAGGACACAGTGAATGTAACCACGTTTTGACTTTTTCTTTCAAGAAAAATGGAAAGAGTTTCAGCCTAATAGTATCCTCAGATACATTAGGAAAGTATAAGGTGTCTATGATTTCATCAAACTCTTTCAGATGCAAGTATGGTTCTTCAGACTCAAGCCCATGGAACTTCGGAAGGAGTTGGATAACCCCTGGCTTGATGTCTATATGTCCTGTATTCATAGGAAAAATCATGCATGAGGGCGTACTCACCCCCGCTGGTTGTAAATAATCTCGTAAAGTACCAGGCGGGGGTGCGTGGTGCACCTCATTCTCATCAAGTACTTCCTCAACCCTAGGTTGGGGTATTGCTTGAGGTTGATTTTCAGCCATAACCTCCTCTATCTCAGGAGAATTCAAGTGGTGTCTAGTCCTGCGATGGACAGTCAACCCCTCAACTAATCCTCCTTCAGTCACGAGACGTCGAGTGTTGTCGCGTGCCCAATGGGGTATAAAACACACTCAGCCCTCAAATTCTAACTTAAACCTAAGAGAAAGGAAGAAGTAGAAATCTAGAAAATAAAAGGGAAAGATGGAAAGAAGTTACCAAATTTGGAGGCCTAGGTTAAGAATCTACAAAACAAAACAAAAAAAATTAGTTTCTAAGAATAGAAAGTCCTAATTAAAAGTAAACTAATTTCTAAAGAAAAGAAAAAATTCAAAAGAAAGAGAAATTAGAAAGAGCTTACTAAATTAGACGTTTCCTACAAAACAGAAAAATTAGGTTAGTTCTAAAAATCAGATATAATGAAGAATAGAAAGTTTCTAAAGTTAAGAAAAATTTCTAACAAGGAAAATAACTAAGCTTCTAAACCTAGAATTAGAAAATTCTAAAAAGAAATTCTAATCTTAAACTAATCCTAAAACTAATTAATTTCAGAAAAACGTAGCCGACAGTCCCCGGCAACGGCGCCAAAAACTTGTTCACTCCCCAAGTGCAGGGTTGTAGCAGGACACGGAGTGCAATTTTCGCAGCCAAGTTCGGTGCCTCGAAACACGCCACTTTCCTCGCTCAAATTTCAAAGAAACATCGTCCCTTAGTAATTTCTTGGGTCTTTTACATGATAGACGGTTCAGATCTGTCATATGATCAAAGATGGTGGGGGCCAAAACTGCCTGAAAAAGTCAGTTTTTGCGGATGTACGAAACCTTTCGCACCATTTCGCTATGTGACCGGTGGGCCCCACAGAAGCATTTTCTAGAAAATTCACCTCGTCCATTGGATTCAGAACGAAATTTCAGTCAAGAATGGGTGGTTTTGAACGTCCATTGACGTGGCCCAGAGAAGAAATCACAAAAGAATCAGTTTTGAACGTTACAGGGCAGCCCTTTTGTGGCCTCTGTATCTCACACGTGTGCATGCATGGGTGAAAAGTGACAACATGATTTTGTAGTGCTCGCGGCTGTCTACACGGTGGACGGTTTGGATTGAGCTTATGGGGCACGTGTGGGGCCCACAGTTGATCGCAAAAATGGCCAGCGGCGGTGCATTACGCGGTGCGTAAGCGGAATCTTCTTTCGCTGTGATGATCGGTGGGGTCCACTTAGCTTTCTTTTCGAAAATCCACACCGTCCATTGGCTTCAGGACGAAAAATCGTCCAGGAAGGCAAAGTCCAGTTTGATTTCAATGTGACCCACAAAATCTGTAACCTAGCCGTCCATCCTGCGTTTTCCATCCATCTACGTCCGTACCTGTGCATGGGATCAAACGGACAGCTAGGTGAGGGTTTTTCCCCCCATATCGTGAGTATGGACGGTTCAGATCATCTGAAAAGATGATGTGTGGGTCCCACTACAAAAAAAATGGAAGCCAGCGTCCGTCCGCTGGCTCTTTACATAGAGAGGGAGAGAGAGACGGGTCAGCGCTTGCGCTGACCGGTTGGGCGATCCGGTGCGGCTCACGTGCGGACGTGCTGTGTGCACGCACGTTGCACGTGGGGTCCACTGTGATGTTTATGTGAAATCCATTCTGTCCATCCTCTTTACCATCTCCTTTTAACCGTAGGGACCAAATTTGAAGCGTATCCAGATAGCAGGTGGGCCCCAAATTTGAAGATTGATGGGCTGATCTGCCCGTTAGGCCACTTCCGCAATGATCCCATGGATGATTTTTTACGTGTACGGTTAATTTATAGTCCTCAGGCCACGTATGAAGTTTCGAGCCGAATGGATGGTGGGAACATCGTGATCTTGCATTCTGGACGTCCTTCAGGCCACTTGAGTTTCAATTTCTTACTTTTTTCGGATTTCTGACCGTGTATATTTGTCAATCTTGGTTCCCTGGAGTGTGTCCCTTGCCTTTGGTGTCATCAGATCGTTAAATCTCAACTTTTAACGTCTTTTTTCCATCCATGCTCATAAAATCACCTTGCAACACAAGAATGAGAAAACGAGTCATTAGACAGCATTATATTCGTAAATCCAGACAATATCTAGGGTCTAATATGCAATATTTGACCCTCAACATCACTACGGGAAGGTTTGTGGCCCCAGCTTAGGCCGACAGCTCTACCATGGTGTCCCATACCACCATGCCCGGTTCATGAGTCTTAGGGGATCGAGGTACCAAGGTTAGAGGGACTTTCCAATGGTAAGTTTGGTACCTCAGGTTCAAACAGTAGCGTCCAAACATGGTGAACAAACATCGGGCCAATCGGGTTACTTGACAAGCTTAACTAGGCCAAGCGCACGTTGAGTTGAACGACATGGAATGCATAAGCATTCCGTGTAGCCTAATCACTACCGAACACCTCAAGCACGACTCAGATTCGTTAAACTCATCCTATGTGGCGAAACAACCTCAACCACGATTTACGGAACGTTTTCCGATTACCTGGACTGTAATACAGCCTCATCCACAAGCAAAGCTAATAACTAGCATATGATTCATATTCAGCATCCATGTGAGCAATCATGAAATATAACGTGAATATAAACAGTATATGTAGGAATTGATATACACATTTAACATGTTTCAACTAAGTACATAATCCATGGAGGAAATCATATACACAATTAATACAAATAACCTAAGTTACATAATGCATGGAGGAAATCATATACTCAAGTATTGTGATTGAGATTCATATCTCAACAACCTTAGCAATCACATTTTTATTAATTACTAACTCACTTAGGCATTTATACAAACCCTTAGATTACACATTATATCATACATCTTATGTATTCAATAGAATACGTACTAGGGCGAATTCTTTCGTCAAAGGGTTACCGCCTATATATCAACCATATATCCATGACAGTTAGTCATGGCGAGCATGAAAGCGAACTCCATACTCATTCAATCATTTTTACAAACACGTAGACTACACAATATAACATACGAAACGTATGTTGATATATCATGTATTTGGGCTAAACCCTTAGCCCAAAAGTTGTTACACATACATCCAGCATACATAGACGGCAGTTAATCATGGCAAGCACAAATCTGAATTTTATACGTATAAGGTATTTTTTACAAATACGAGGAATTCAGTATATTCAACATAGTTAACGTATAACTGAAAAATGAAACGGATAACACTTTGTACATGTGAAATAGCATCCTAAACAAGAATAAATCATTACTTAACATTGAAAGTCTTGAAAAACATAACCTAAACGTATATAGTCCGCACCTTAAACCAAAAATTGCGAAACGGAGTTGATTCAGACGATAAGTCTTCGTCAACGGCAAATAAGTTACCTAAGGCATGAAACAGGTTAGCTATAACATCACTACAGCTATTCTAAGCTTCAAAATAGGTTAGGGTTAGGGTTTCTTACCTAAAAACGAAGTTGGAATCGCCGGAAAAGCGATACAGGCAGGTGGATTTGGTACGTAGAGCAGCAAGGAAGAATCCCAAGAGAAAACCCCAACTTCCTCTCACTTTCTTTCTCTTTTCTCTCTTCTCTCTTAGGATTTTCTCCAAATTCATATGGGTTAGAAAGCTCCTTTTATAAGCCCAAACATAACCAAAACAGACTTTAAGTCAAGGTATACTTAAGTTATAACCAAATCGGGTCTGTTCCGATCCAAAAGGACGTTTCTGGAGGTCCCCTGACTGAATGCGGTCGGACTTAAGCTCATGGATGTTGGATCCTGATCACATTAAGTTTTCAGTTCGATAGGGTCCCCAGATCGCACGTGGCGGACCAGTTCCAGTTCAGCGGTCACTGAGACTCGATCGAGGATTCCAAGTACACTGACCTGAGTAGGAAATGTTCCCTGATCCGAGGGTGTATTTGGGTCAGATTCCGATGGTCTGAATGCTTAAAAAATGTCGCGCAAGCGACATGTGCCAGATTTATTTAAATTGAATTAATTTTCTAAATATTTTCCTTTTCTCACTCTCTTCACTCTGGACTCAGTAAAATGGTCTCAAGATATTGGTTGGGCTTGATTTTCGAAATGATTGTCAAGTCCAACTATGCGGTCATAATGGTCTAAGATTATCGCTTTCGGACTTTCGACGCGCGGTCTAGATCCAATACAAAGTTTCAAATGGTTCTTGAGAACAAACAGGTTTAGAGTTTGATCCTGGATTTTAGGGTAAGGTAGTGCCAATGATTCTATAGGTTTTGGGTCTTACAGATCGTATTTAAAGTGCTTGGTGCTAATTTTGTAGGAAATCTAGTATAACGCTGGCTAATTCACGTTAAATTTCTAAAGAATTAGGTTCTAAATGATTTATTTGGCTTTGGAATCAAATTTTGAAGAGCTACGAAGGTGTTATGGTTAATCCATTGCCTAAGGACGTCTAACTCCAGGTTGGTAAAAATTCGGGGTGTTACATTGACCTACGGAATCACATAGATATAGATCTAGGATAGTAATCAAATGACACCAAGCACACACAAGAGAACACAGATTTAACATGGAAAACTCTTGTGGGAAAAAACCACGACACAAAGCGACAGATCTCCACTATGACAATAGAAATTACAAAGAGAGAGGACTTACCCAATTCGAACAACCTCGAATCTCACCCTTGCTATACCCTTTAGAAACCCTAAAATCCTTTTAGGAACCCTTGGAACTCCTTTAGAAAGCCTTGACATACATTTTAATCCCCTATACACCCCTTTATATAAGTGTAGAAAGAAGTAGAATCGGAATAGGAAACAAAATCCATAAAATCTGCGTTTCCGCAATCACATATCTGGAACTCTTAACTCTTCGATGTCATCGAAGGTTCATCGATATCATCGAAGACGGATCAAAACTGTCCAGCGACCAGTGGTGAAAATTCTGTAAATTATCGATGTCATCAAGCCACTCTCGATGACAACCTCGATATCATCTAAAACCCTTTCGATATCATCGACAGTCCAACAGACAGATTTACGACATCCATCCATAACAACACGTTATTTCTTGTGTTGTCGCCGCCTGATAGTTGGATCAGCCTGATTTTTCACATTGAGGTATGTGAGGTAATACTTATGATACAAACTAGAAGGATTACCTGCATACACGGCATAGGCCCACATCTGCTTGCTGCTACCGTATGCTTAAACACTGATTTTTATTTTATTTTTATTTTTACTGAGAAATTTTAAATTAAAAAATATCTACCAAACTTATATATAATTTACATTTTGATATATTTTTTGGACGGGGATTTGCAGTCACATTGTCATTAGCAAGGTAACTGTTGGACAGATATATGTGGGCACTACAATGAGGTATATGTTTTATCCATGCTATTCATCTATTTTGGATCATTATTTTAAGTCATGTGCCCAAAAATGAGGTATATGCAGTTCTAAGGTGGACCACACCACAGGAAAATAGTGGTGATTGAATGGTCACCATTGAAAACTTCCTAGGGCCCATTGTAATATTTATTTACCATCCAACTTGTTGATTAGGTGACAAAGACCTGCATAAATGGAAAAAACAAATATCATCCTCATCCGAAACTTTGTGGTCATCAGGAAGTTTTTAATGGTAATCAATTCAATCATCATTGTCTCATGTTGTGTAGTCCACCTCATATTTTGATCTACCTCATTTTCTAACTCATGCCTTAAAAGTATCTGAAAAAAAATGAATGTACGGCATGGATAAAACGCATATATTATAGTGGGGCCCACGCAACATTGCCCAATAGGGTGACCCTAATGACCGCGACAGTAGGCAAACCACGGCCCTTTTTTTTTAAAGAGGTTTTTAATGTACTCATTTATTTAAGTAATTATCTATAGCTTAAGTTCAGAACTGCTAACAAAGGACTCGGCACTTGAGTTGGGAAACGGATTGGCTACTCCATTGGCTGGTGGCCGGTGGTCGGTGCTTTGTGGGCCCCACTATGAATTATGTCTTTCATCCATGCCGTCCATCTATTTTTCTAGATCATTTTATTGTATGAGACTAAAAATGAGATATATCCCGATCTCAAATGGGCCACATTAAAGGAAACAGTGTTGAATGAATGTCAACCATTAAAAACTTTTTGGGGTCATAAAAGCTTTAAATCAAGCTTATTTTTGTTTTTTTCCCTTCAACTGGGTTTGTATGACCTAATCAACAGATTGGATGTCAAATAAACAATACAGTGGGCCTTAGGAGGATTTTAACGGTGGATATCCAATCACTATTGTTTTCCTATGGTGTGGTCCACCTGAGATTTATATCCCTCTCATATTTTGGATCAAGCCTAAATTGATCTGTACAAATGGATGGACGGAAGGGATGAAACACATACATCATGGTGGAGCCCAAAAAGCACAGACCATCAGCCACCGGGCTAGTGACAGGTGGAATAGCCAATCCGTTTCCCGTTGAGTTGGCCCAATGTGATAATTACTCCGTGTTAGGTACATGACCAAAATTCAGCCCCATTTCTGATTTAAGTGGTCCACAGTATTAAAAACATGTCCGGGAGCGACCCTTGATGTGACCCATCTGAATTATGATGGGCTTGATTTTTGCGCTCATACTTAAATTTTAGTGTGGCGTTTAATGATGGGAGAGAATTTCATATAATCATCACAATGGGCCCTAAAAAATTAAGGGTGGACATTTCTCCCAACTATTTATTTTGATGTGGCTCTAATGAATTATATGTCAATATGATATCTTGACCTTTGGGCTAACTTGAGATTACATGTCTAATGGTCCGAGTGGATCTCACATACGCATCAAGGTTGGCCCTTCCAAAAATCAAGGGTGCCACGGGTAAAAATGTGGAAACAATTGAGAGAAAAGGATGCACATCCTTTATTTTTAAAAGGCCCACATTAATGTGAATGTGTAATCTACTCCATCTAATGGGCAATCTCATGTTAAGCTCAGGCCAATGTTAACCTGTGATTTAGGTGGGCCACACCAAGTGAAACAATAAGGAGGGTGACCTTTGGCTTATACACTATTTTCAAACATGTAGCTCACCGAAATCATAGATGGGGCTTATTTTTTAGCCTTAATCGTAACATGGGGTGAAGCACTTAGTGACTGGAGTGGCTTTCAAATAAATATTGTGGTGGGCCCACCTGATTGACTGACACCTTTGATCCAGGCCCACCCGACCTTTTTTCTTTTCTTTTCCTAATAATCACCAAAATTAACGGTGTATCTCATTGAAAACCAATTTGAAAAAGGAGCGGGCATATAAATTGTATAATAAATATGTAGTTTATTTTTATTTTATTTTATTTTTTTGTAAAAATCACTTTCTTTTATTTTACTTTATTTGCGATTTTCATGGAAATGTAAATCCGTTTTTGCTCTTAATTCCAGAAAATTGCTCTATATTTGTTTTCACGTCCCTTCCGTCTGTTTTGCCGCTACTTAAGCTCGATTCCTAGTTCTATATTACCAGCCGTTCGATTAAACAAGTGATTTGAAACCATGAGAAAATCCTGTACGTTCTTTTTTCGCTACGGCACTGCATTTGGACGGACCGATTTGCTATACTGTTTATTTATTTATTTATTTAACACATGCCCACACACTCACGCTAGTGGAATTTCACCACTTATGTTGAAACTCCTGAGAGTATTCCACCCGTGCAAGAGTAAGGATCCGATTTGCACTACTGATCTTCATGCACGCAATATCATATTCCAGATAAAAGAGTGGGGTTATTTGATACTCTTGTTGCGTGTTTGATACGCAGGCTGTTGCGTGTTTGATACGCAGGCACTAATGAATGATACAGGTGGCATATAAACCAAACTAACTAAATTATGAAACCCAGCGTCACTAAAAATTGGGTTGGTTGAACAATCCTAACGATTCATTGCCATCAGACCACTGGAATTTTTCATTTCTATATAACCGTCCAATTAATGTCTAGCAATCTAATATTTAATAACTAAATAAAGAGTAATGTTTTATTCCCGACATATTGAAAACTCGTACCCCTTAATTTACAGTTTAGTTTGAATTATTTATACGAGGTGTAAGCAATTCTTAGTAATTTTTAGCTGCATGTGTATCATGCATCACGCTCTGTTGGAGTACTAAAGTATTTCTCATTAAATCACACATTTTTGGGCCAACTAGGATGCTTATATGCAATCCAATCCATTCATCTGATGTGTCTCACAAGGATGAGACCACTGCCCAAAAATCACAATATTCCAACTCTCAGGTGGAACATAACCATGAGTCTGCAAATAGATTGAATTTTGGGACAAGGCTAAAAAGGGATGATATAGCTGATGGACGGTGTAGATTCCATTCACGTTAAGCAGTTTTCCTATCTTAGAGAAAGAGGCCCCAAATAGGTACCTACGCTAGGTACGCACGTTTTCCATTTATGGATGTAATTTATAAATGGGAGCGAATTGCATGTGTCCCGGGTCACCCAGATATACTTGGGCCCAGGGCTGTGGGGCTCACAGAGATGTCCGTGACAAATCCAGTCTGTCCATCTGTTTTTAAAGACCAAAATAAGATAGGATTCTAAAAAATCAGGCAGTTCCAAAACTGATCATGTGGCCCACCACAAATGAAACAGTGGCAACGGAAATGTCTACTGTTCATATGATTATAATTTCCTGATGCAAAACTTACGACACTCCCATCATTCAATCCCCAATATTTTCATGTGGTATGGACAACACGAGTTTTTGAAAATAAATAATTTTTAGATTCCTATCATATTATAGTCTTTAAAAAAAGATCGATGGAGTGAATTCGTGAGCCCCACACAACCCAGGCACATGTAAGCCGCTATCGTGATAAATAGGGAGGGTGGATTGCATGTGCCCAGCCACAGAGGTTGTGTGGGGTCCACGGATATGTTTGTAACAAATTCATTCCATCCATTTATTTTAAAAGACTAGGGTAACAAATGATTTTTAAACTAAGGTAAATGGGAAACTCAAGTAAATTATACCAACAAAATAATGAGAATAATAACATCCACAGTTAAAATTTTCTTGCAGCTGATAAACCATATTAACAAATATCATACTCATATAAAACTTCTGCAATGTCTAATCCCTACAATTTTATGTAATATAGCCCACAAGTTATACCCAACTTTTAGAATATTATCCTATGGTGTTCTTTCAAGACTGGCGCATGAAGTGTATTTTGCCGCGGACATCTCTACATCTCCTCCCACACAGTCTTAGGCACCTCTATTCCAAGGGCACATGCAATCCACTCTCATAAATATGGGAGTGGAACTGTTTATCCTTTGGCACACAAAGTTTTTATGGCTGGCTTGCCTGGGGTTTATACAGATGCCCGTGACAAATTCACTTTGCATAAGTGTTTATAAACACCTCAATATGAATAACATATAAAAATCCAGCGGATCCAAAACTCAAGTGAGCTCCGTTTTATGAAAGAGTAGGGATTGAATGCCTACAATTGGAATCTTCGTGAGGCCACAAAAGTTTTATCTGAGGATTGTCCCTCCAACTTATCTATAGTTAACAACCCTAATAATAGTTTGGATGTCATATAAACAACATGGTCAGCTCCAGGAAGTTTTAAACGGTGAATGTCTTCATTTTCAGGTTATCGGGCCACCTGAGTTTCCGATCTGTGTCGTCATTATATCCCTGTCTTATTGTATGTTTAGAACTTGATGTACGGATTGGATTTATCACATGAATCTCATACTACTGTCTTATTGTATATTTAGAACTTGATGGACAGAGTAGATTTATCACAGGAATATTCGTGGGTTCACACAGCTTCCAACCACAGGAACTTCCAGTGCCCAAGGAGAGGCAACTAGCGTCCATAAATAGGGAAGAAAAATGCCCCAACAGCACTATAACATGGTGTGCTTCCTGTTGCATTGAGTCACTTCAATAGTCCAATCGTTCGATCTGAACCGTCTGTTAAATCCATGATAATTTTCATGTTATCCCATAAAAAGATATTACTGATAGTGCGGTTCAATCATCCTTGATTTTTTTCCTTATTATTTATATCTGTCCATTTTCTAAACCATGGATGGAACGGTTATGATTTCCTAACAAAAGTGATTCTTTGGAATAATAAGAAATCCATGATTGTCCCTAACAAATTGACGTATTATATTGTTGATTGGACCTATTTTTGTGTAAGCAATCTTGGCTGTCCATATTGAAGGCTATTGATCAAACGGTTTATATTTGTCAAAACAGTGGGATTTTTGTATGTAGTCCATGGAATGTGTGTTGGATCTAATGAACAGTTTGGATCAATGGATGGGATTATCTAAATGTCGCAATGTAACGGTGCTATGATGAGCATTTCTCCTTAATAACTAATTAACTAACTTGTCTTAAACCGGTGGTTCAAAACGGACTCCGTGAGAAACGGTTTTTCAAAAAAAAGAAAACCGCCTCTCTTGTTTCTCTCTCATCTCTCTATGTAGCTGCCTTATCTCTCTCCCGTCCATTACCTCTCTCTCTCCTTCTCAGCTGCACGCTCTCAATCGTAATTTCCAAGTAGAAAAAAAAAATAAAGGGAGAAAAAGGTATGTTGCACATTCTCTTCCTCTTTTAATGGTTTGGATCTCGTGATCATCGAAGCTTCCTTCAAATGTTGTCCATTCTCTTCATCTTTGAATGGTTGGGATTTCATGATCATAGTAGTGTCCCTCGAATGTTGTACATACCTTCCTCTTATTTTTTTTATTTTTATTTTTTCATGGTTGGAATCTCAAATGAAATGTACAATATTGTGCGTGTTACATCTCATTCAAGTCACCTCTCTCTCTCTCTCTCTCTCTCTCTCTCTCACAGCATGGCCTAAGGAAAAGGTATTTCATGTGTGTCAGAGGCGGAACCTATTGGAAAAATAAAAAAATTGTTTAAGTAAATTTTTCTTTTCATTTTTACTATATACCTCACATTTAACAAACGCTCATGATGCTTTTTGATTAAGCTATGTCTTCATTACAGGGTATTCTTATAACTCCTAATTAGAAACAACACGTCTTATAATTTTAGGACATCCAACCCATTGAATAGCTAAATCCAATCATGGTTATGATACAATAAAATTAAAATCAAATCAAATTGATCAGATCATTGGATAGGCCACATCATACCAAACAACATACATCTCTTAAGAAAATCTCCAATTCCATTGTGGCCCACCAGATAATTGGATCGAATTAGTTTTTAGGGCATGATCATCACGGTTGGGTGCACCTTCAATCTAGTTGTCATGCACAAACCACATCTCCACGATGCTCGATCGGAACATTTGAAAAAAAAAAATTGAAAATTGATTCAGGCCATTTTGGTTATTATGCAATACAACAGTATGATTAGGAGGATTCTTCTGAAAATTCAAAATATTAAAGTCATTTTTTTATGAATGAAATTTTTTAGCATTTTTAATTCATAAATATACCTTTATTCTTTTTAATGGTGTGAATCTCTTGGATGGACCAAGCCCAAGTCTGATTCTTGGGTAAGGAATTTACATGGTGAGATCCATCTAATGCATGGCTTGGTGGGACCGATCTTTTAGATGGCTTGGATATGACGCTACTCCGTAAAGTTGGTGGAGCAATGTAATGAGACCATCTAAATAATCACTTCAGATAAATCCTAACCACAAAATCAAATTTAACCAACATTTGATGATTGAATTTGTAACCTTCAATTTATTATATCTTAACTGTCCACCAATTTCCACTAGTAGGGTGTAAGTGGCTTGTAAGCTTGTATCAATTAGCCCATATTAGCCATCTTGACAATACATGTTGCACACGTGCCAACCTGATAAATGTGTGGAACATCCAAGCATTAGATAAGGTGGTCCACACTATGACAATGACCAAACACAAAAATTATGGTGATATACGCAATAATCGTGATACATAAAGGCTACGTGTAGACTTCTACACGAGCATTTTTCTTATGGTCATCATTTCTTCTTTTTTCATATTAAGACGGCCCACATGACATTTTGGAACGTTCTAATTTTTTGGTATGGCAATTTTCATGTCGCTGTCCACCTTACACACTAGTAAAATGTCTAACATGCTTGCAAGGTTGGCATGAGTGTTGATTTATTAGGTTTTTTTTATAGATTAACCTTTTATTCATCAATTTTGATTTTATTTATTTATTTATTTATTTATTTTGTTGTGGGTTTGATGTGATTATTTATGATGATACCCATGGTTTTGGATATTGGTATCAATATGGGCATTGTGAATTGGGTTTTGTATATGCTAGTTCAAAACTTTAAAGTTAATTTAAAAAAAAAAAAAAAATTATAAAAAGGAAAATAATGAGATATTTAAGAATTTATGATTTTTTATATTTTAAATAATGTATATAATTATTGTATCCGAACTTTCTTTGATAAGAATATTATCTGAAATTATGACATGTTGAAATTAACCAATGGGTTATAACTAGATAAAAATGAAACAAAATTTGGTGAACTAACTGTGTAACTTGGTTATTGAATCAAAGAGATCTTAACACCCTAGTCGCAAGAAATTGAAAATACTATGTCCACAATAATATTTGAGTACAATGGGAGAAATAATTATATATATATATATATATATATATATATATATATATATATATATATATATATATATATATATATATATATTAAACTTTTTCTCTTACAAAATTTATAAAACTCACACTTGAAATTTTTTAAAATGCCTACTCCCCATACTCCTATAGACTCTAAATGAATATTTGATGAGAATCCCCAACTAAAAGATTGATTTCAAATCAATCTAATCTACTTAAAATGTTAAAAACCTAATAATAATAAAAACTAATTATACAAAATAATCTTACAATCTTCGATTATATGTCTGAATTAATTTCATATTTTCAATCATAAGCTTATTATATCTTCATTCATATTTTTAAATTAGTCCTCATATCTTTCACAAATAGTAAATTATAATCCTTAATTTATATCTCAAATTTATAAATAAACAATACAAAAATTAACACATTTTGAGTCTTATGATGGGGCATGGACCTACATCATCATTGGGCCCTATAATGACTATAGGCATATATCGATTTTCTTTGACTTTGAAAGAATTCGTCATTGAATAGGAAACTCATCTTAACCTTTAAACTTGTATTACATTTATGACTAATCTTTTTTTTTTCTTTAGTGAAGGCCAGCGATGCAATTTTAACATATCGGCTCAACACAATTTTTATCAGAGTCCACTATAAATAATGTTTCTTTTTTTCTTGTGATTCTATAGGTGTCAATTTGTTTGTTATAACATTAAAGTTTTTCATATATCTTGAAACAATTGTATCATTTTTCGCGTCATAGTCACCTCTTACAAATGTGCTTCAATGCGAGTGCTAAAACTTATTTGTATGTTTATCAATGCGATTATCATTATTAATAAATTTATCAAGTAATCTATTGATAAATTTAAATGTATGTTCAACATTAACACATCGATCATTTCAGATGTCAACTTTTCCTTGACCATGTGCACTTATCTATCGTTTCCAGAATTTCTATTTCAATATCAAGTTCTTTGTTGCATTCTTTATAAGTCGGAGAAAATCGTTGTTAGTTAAACCCTTAGAGGGAACTATTGCCTACATATCCACGTGCTCAAACTTTGGTCTTGAAATTCTTTCCATGCTATAACACTCATATTTAATTAGTGAGATTGCCTACCATAAGCATGAGTTGATTTACTCGCCCTATAAGTGTGTGAATCAATATAATTATTCGCACAAACTCTTCTTATAGAGTTGGCAATTCCTTGATCTGATACCAAAATAGTGTAATCGAGTTATCTAGCGAATGAGATCACGAGGCATAAATGGCAAAGAAATAGATAAGACTAAACCCACAATAATATTTGGTAGAGAGGAAGAAATAAGTTTATTAATATTAAAATTTTTCTCTAATAAACTTAAGAAACTCACACTTTAAAAATTTTTAAATACATACTCTCTACACCACCTTCATTTTTATAGACTCAATAAATTTTTAATGAGAATTCTCCAATTAAGAGATTTATTTCAAATTAATCATATTTAATCTCAAATCAGTCTAATATAATAATAGTAAAAGCTAATATAAAATAATCTTAAAATATTCAATTCTATCTTTGAATTAGTCATATACCTTCAATCACATCCCCTCATATCTCTAATTGCATATTTAAATCAAGCTTCATATCTTATACAAATTGTAAATTTCACTATTTAATTTATGCCCCAAATCTATAAATAAACAATTCAAAAATCAATACATGTTGAGCCTTATAGATCCCACATCACTAAGGCTTAATTATTAAAATAGAAAAGAAAAAATTATAAATAAACAATGATTAAGCCTTTATATATATATATATATATAATGGTTCATTTCGGTTTGGTTTGTCGAATCCTACTCCAATATTTTATGATGATCTACAAAAAGTCTAAAGCCATTTTGAAATGACTTTCTAAGCTTCATAATTTAAATAAGTAGAGAGGAAATGAGAAAAACGGGAGAAAAAAAAAATCAAATTTAAACCTTATGGCGATATTTGTCCATATTGGTCATATCGATATCAATTCGTCGTTCATCAGTTTATACGAGCTTATGTGGTCAATTTTTTAATTGTGGCCAATATAACTCCATATTACATATAATATTGATCTAATACAGATATGAGGCACACGTATCGGCTGATTTCGTAAGTGTATTTTAATCCATGATGATATCATGTATCCTTTAATGGACCATAAAAAATCAAAAAGAAATTCTTATAAGGGTTAAGGTTATAGGGATACAATTTTATCTACAAGAGAAAAATGGACAAAAAATAGTTAAATAGGTCAATTGTTGTGGCGTTTGTTATGTACATATTGATATTTTTTTATTTATTAGTTTTTTTCTGAGTCTTAGCTACTAAAAAATAACATATGAAAGTTTTTGCTCTCAATGATGATCCCAAGCCTATATAAATTAGGGTTATGTTGGGATGATGACTAGTATGAAACTTCTATCACGACTTTTATCATGAATCTTGAAAATATGAATGAAATATGATTCATGTATCACCACAATTATTTCATCAATCTTGATAATATAATTGAGCCAATTAACTGGTATAAAACTTTTGGCACAACTTTTATCAAGAATTTTGATTATGTGGGTGAAAAAAGATCTATGTAGTTAAAATAATTAACTAGTATGAAACTTGCATTACGATTTTTATCATTATTCCTAATAATATTTGTGAAATAAAATTTTGTAGCCGACCCCAATTTCTTAGAAAAAAAAACTTAGATAATAGTAATGATATCTTAATTGTTAAAAAAATTTAAAAGAAAAGTATATAAAAATCTTCAAGTTATGATTTAGTTTTTATAGATTAATCTTTTTTCTTCTATTACCATTTTTTTCAATTTAAAGCATTGTGTTTAGGTTTAATTATTCCATTGCATTGAGAGTATGGATATAGAAAACTTCAGCCTGAAGGTGAAATTTCAATATTGTAGATTCAGTTTTGTCCCACTGATAACAAGAAAATGAAATTTTATCTTAAATTATTTGAGTCATATTACTAGAGTTATTGTATTTTATTCTTTTAATTTTTTTTTCTTTTTACGTATTGTACCTGTGGATGAAGATAGTTAGAAAAGACTTAAAGACCTTTGGTTTAACTAAAAATATAATTTGTGATAGAATGAAATAGAAAGAACAAGATTTGTGTACTCTACTGCAATATGTAGGGATAAGGCTTAAATTATAATGTTAAACCATCATGCTTATAATTTTTACCTGTTTGTTTATGCACTTTCATAAGTTATAGTGGTTATAAACAAAGTGAACTAAATAGAATTTGATGTTAAAGAATTTGTATTATTCTATCCACTTGAGGAAATGTGAAATTTTACATTAAAATAGAGGATAATTATAGTTTCATATAAATCTTCTCGACTTACTTCTTTAATGATTTGTCTGTTGCTTAATTAATATTATTTATATTTAATTATTTTGCTCACAGATTGAAGTGTTGATTGAGAAGAAATGGTGAGGTCCTTATTTTTTATTCTTCTACTCCTCTATGGAGTGTTGGCTCAAAAATCCCAACAAAAGTGGCTGACACTTAGTGGTATGTTTTTACTTTCTTATTTTTTTCTTAAATTTCATTTTTCTCTTCTTTCTTAGTATCTAATTGATTTAATATTCTCACCATTAAATTTTTAATTTTGATTTGTAGCATAAGGTGATGTTTTCATTAACTTTCTTTAATTTGAATATCTACAATTGAATTAAGATAAATTCATAGGTAGAAGATTTAAATGAGGTGGGATGTGTATAAAAAGGAAGTTAATTTTTTTAAGTGAATAGTATTATTATTGGTAGAAATATTGTTAGAGAAATAGATCACCCACATATATGTCATAAAACATATTATTTTCCTTTATTAAATTTATGTTGCATTTTATGGATATAGTTTCAACAGTATTTTTATAACATCTTATCTCTATAATAAGGGTGTACGTAATTATCAAGTTCTTTATAATAGCATATGCATATTTTAACATTAAGGTTTTGGGTTCGATCTCAACTTATCTATTGAAATATTCTTCATCTGTGTCAAAGATCAAAGAAAATGACCACATATTTTTTGCTATTTTTTAAATATATATCATCCAAAAAAGAAAACATGTAATAAAAAAAGATGATAAATCAGATATAGTAATATATACTCGTCTTGAAAAGTAAAAAATATGGTAAATAAAATATAATTATATATCACTTGAAAAATAATAATCTTACACAATCGAAACTATTAACTAGTATATATAAATCGGATGAACATGAAATTATTTCGTATAAATCGAGTCATGTAACTATTTTTGTTAAGGAGTTTGGATATGTGGAGATGAGATAATATTTTCACTTTGTAATCTCTATTAGATTTTGTTACAATGCATAGGGCATTTTATTTTTCAAAGTTAAATAAACGACGCTACCATTGCAATATTCAAATTTCTTTTCTAATTATTTTTTAAATTACATATTATTTTTATATTAAAAAATTCTTCTCTATTTTCTTTTGAGTGTAGTATAAATCATGCTTCATATGTTCAATATTATGTTCTTTTAAACCATGTTTAGATGCATTATTGAGTTAAACAACATTCACGTAAAGTGAAAAATTATTATATTATGATTATCTTAAAAATTGATGGCCATGATTATAAATAAGCTACATTACTTTTCAGTTAGATTTGAATGGGATGTAACAATTTCATTATTTACTCATTATTGAACTAATTATTGTAATGAAAATCGATAAGCCGACGAGATATTATAACAGAAGTATAAGTAAAAAATCTTATCTAATAAATTGTGTACATTATGAAATTTTGTGATAAGATAAAGATCTTAAAAATACTTTATTTTTCATTAGTATTAATCTAATCGATTACTTGAAATTTTGTCTCATATATTTTCTTTCACTTTCCTATTTTGATATAATTTAGCTAATCAAAATAATTTATTTTCGCATGAAATTGCAGGTGATGCTCCGCTAGTAATAGCACGTGGTGGATATTCAGGGCTCTTTCCAGAATCTAGTCAATTTGCATATCAATTCGCTATATCAACAAGCTTATCCAACGTTATTTTATTTTGTGATCTACAATTAACAAAAGATGGTGTCGGTATATGCCGAACAAACCTGAAGCTTGATAATTCGACAAATATAGCACTTATTTATCCAAAGGGGGAGAAAAAATACACTGTGAATGGTGAACTAGTTAGTGGGTGGTTTTCGATTGACTATACAGCAGAACAATTGTTCACCAATGTATCATGTAAGTCTCGGTTTTAATATGCTTTAACTTATCATAAAATGTATTCTAGTTAAATATATGTTGTAAAATTTACATAAGTAATCGTCATAATTTCATTTTCATAATAAAAGGTATTTTGATTTTTCATGTAAAGACAAGTATGTGAATTTTTAAAAATACTCTTTTAAGGAAGTACTAGTTACCATTTTATTTTTTTATTATATAATAATAAAAAACCAGTATCATAAGGTAATACTTTACTATCGAAAATATAACAATACAAAGTAATTATAGTGAGTTAGGGTTTATATAGTGATATTGTAAGACTAAGTTATTTATAAAACACCACCCATCCTATTATTTGGTTATAAAAAAGTTTCACTTATTCATAAGTGAGTAACATTTGAGATTATCATTTATTGTGAATAATGTGAAGTATATTTTTTAGTGAATTAATCATCTATAAACGAAAGTATAGTTCAATCCATTTTTTGCCATCAGATCTTTTTTTTTTTCGCTTTTATTATTTTTAAGAATAAATAAAGTTGTAATTGAAATTTACCTACAACTAATTATAAGTGGTCAGTCCATTTTCTATAACTTATTTTCTAACCACATTTGTGATGACCATTACTCATGATCAAGAAATCATAAAAAAAAATTTAATGAAAACTTTCATTCATTATGTACCTATTTTACTTTGGGTTAACTACTCTCTTTTTTTTTCTCACAGTGATTCAAAACATTTTTTCTCGTCCAAGTTTGTTCGATGATACCCTGCCAATGTCAACGGTTGAAGATGTAACAGGGCTTCGACCACCTCAATTTTGGTTGAATGTTCAGGTTTGTATGTATTATCATGAAAATATTCACAATTTTTAACGAATGAAATCACTTTCTTACATTATTTCAAGTTTTCACAAAGTAATATATTTATGTGGGATCATATTAGTTCATTAAATTGACCTAGTTGTTTAAATAGTATAGCCTAAAAATGAGCTAGTCTGATCATCTTATGTACCAACAAGTATGAAAATTATAAAGAAAATAAAAATTGAACAATACCCACATTCAAGGCACCTGTGTGGGCCATCTAATAACTCTAGACCCTTAATTCATGTCATGGTGCATACATGGTAGGGGTCATCTTGTGAACATTCTACTTCTTGCACATATGGAAAAGGTAAGATTTGATTTATGCTTACACCGTATATCCATTACAGTAGAAGCATAAAACAAACTAGTAAGAGTTCAATATGTCAATCTAATGGATACATAACTTCTTTATCGACCATGAGTGTTTGATTTAATGTGTATAATATTTGATTTGCTACTTGTTACAGTATGACATGTTCTTCAAGCAGCATGACTTGGATGTGGAAGCATTTGTATTAGATGCATCGAGACGTATGAGTATTCATTACATTTCTTCACCTGAAATCAGTTTCTTAAAGGGTCTAAATGGAAAGCTTATGAAAGACAAAACCAAGCTTATCTTTCGATTTTTAGATGTTGACGCCATCGAACCGTCAACTAAGAAAAAGTATAGTGACATTTTGAAAGATCTTTCATCTATCAAGTCATTCGCTTCTGGAATTCTTATTCCCAAGAGCTACATCTGGCCCATTGGTGTTGATCGGTATTTACAGCCTCATACCACTATCGTAACAGATGCTCAAAAAGTAGGACTCGAAGTTTATGCATCTAGTTTTGCAAATGACATCCCCGGAAGCTATAACTACAGTTATGACCCTACTACCGAATACTTACAATTCATTGATAACTCTCACTTCTCCGTAGATGGTGTGCTTACTGACTTTCCTTCAACTGCATCAGAGGCAATAGGTAAGATGTTCTTTTGGTATTGCACTATTTACACAATGGAAAAAAGAGGCAGCATATCATGCTCAATGAAAAAAAAAACTGCATTTTTTTATTTAGTTCTCAATAATATAAGAGAACCTATCTTCTGGTATTCTGAGTCATGGGACTATTCTCCATCGTGGGATATACCGTAACATATATTTAATTAAAGTTGAGTAATAAGGCCACCCACAATTTGATATAATTTTTTTAAAAAAATTCTTGCATTCACCATGAGGCTCATACATGAATGATTTTATCACATAAAGATAGGTCATTGAGTAGAGAAAATATTAAACAAAATAATATATATTTCCTCTTTAAAAGATGTAGTTTGTATCTATTAATTGAGTATTTTACTTTTTTAATATTTTTAACACGATATTTAAAAAATAAAAAACTATATTAATAGTGTCACTACAATATTTTGAATTTTCTTTTGCTTGTATTTTTATTTACTAACCATTTTGTAAGGTTATTCTAAACTTTTTATTTTTTAAATAATGATTTCTTCGACTAGGCACTCTTCATAATGTTATATTAACTTGAATGCTGAAATACTTCAATATTTTAATGTATTCTTTATTTTGTATATATAAATGATCTCAAGTTCATCGAAATTGGCTTTATTTCGTTGAAGAATGAGTAGAAGTGTACACATTTCACGAGGTTACAACTAAAACCAGTTAAGGATGGTTTTGGCAAGGATTACTCATGCAAAAATTAAGTTTTATTAAATTGGGGTGCATTATAAATATCATATCTAAATTATTTTTCTCTAACTCATTTCAAAAGGTTCACTCCATCTAACTGTCTATGCAATAATTGTCTTACTTAAATTAAAAAGTATGCCCGATAATAAAGTTTTATTTATTTTCTTAGAACAAAATTATTTTTATAAATGATGTTGTAGTACCTTTTTACACAGTAACATGATATGAAGTTCCCATAAGGTGGGTTATAAAATGTTATGAACAAATTAGGTTAGAAAACTTGTCAAAGCAAACCCTTATTTTATTCTTAATTGTAAACGGTGATATTTTATACTTATTTTTCACATTTACTAATTAATAGCCATATCACACGTGGAGATAAAGTCATGACTAGTCTCTGTTAATAATAAATTTTGTAAAATTATACTTTTATAAATATCCTCTTATTTTTATGCAGCTTGCTTAGCAAATAACAAAAACAACACTTTACCAACCAAAGGTAACTTACTCTAATCTTATGTTTTTTTTTATTATTAATATTTTTCACAAAATATGTTTTATTTTGTACATACGAGTTCATGTTCAAAGGAAAAAAGAAAAAAAGAAGGCACAAGCATATTTATACTTGCATTTACAATATAATCCTTACAGGGAGACCATTGATTATAACGCACAATGGAGCAAGTGGAGTCTTCCCAGGTGGCACCGATCTTGCTTATCAACAAGCAATCGATGATGGAGCTGATATAATAGATTGCTCGGTCCAAATGACAAAAGATGGAGTAACCTTTTGCTTGGATTCAGTGGACCTCATAGGTGATACAACGGCAGTCACAACTTTCATGACCCGATCTGCTTTAATCTCAGATATCCAAAAGGATAAGGGAATTTTCTCATTCGACCTCACATGGAGCGAGATTCAAAGCTTGAAACGTATGACTTTTATAAGAGCTTTTTATATAATGTGGAATTAGAGATTGTCATTAGTTAAGGGTGTGAATTTTTGCATTTAGAGCAATTTAAATTTGTTTACATGATATAAACTTTTCTCTTCACTTTTTTTTTTTTTATCCTGAATCAGTATTAATATATTTCGTATCTTATTTTAAATACATTGAATACTTAATTCATGAAAAAAATGCATTCGAATTCTAATTTAGCAATTGTCTTGTCATGATTAAATAGGCCCATAAAAGTGTTAAAAGTATGGCTACTAAGATTGTAAATAGCCTCTACCTATTTTATTTTATTTTTCCTTTCAGCTGAACTAGCGAGCCCAGGAGCAGAAGCTGGTATTCTACGAAACCCGGCATCAAAGAACCAGGGAAAATTCATGACACTCGCTGACTTCCTCAATTTTGCAAAGGATAAGACCGTTCCTGGAATCTTGATCAATATACAGGTAACTTTTTCTGGTAGATTTTGATCTGTTTTAATGTTTCGTAGAATTTATTTGAAATAATTTTCAACATTTTAATGATATTTTCATATTGATGGTATATATGTTTAAGAAAATAAAAAAGTGAAAAAGAAAAGAAGATATGGACCCATCCATTTAAGATATTGAACTTCTCATAGATAATGTAATCCATTTGAATCGCATTTCTAACATGTTAATGCAATAAATGAGTAAAAGATCAGGATCATTTATCTGATGGGTCAATCATTTATGTGCAAAAACATGAAACTTAATCCAGATTGATCATTGGATGGTGATGTGCATATTAAAAAACCTAACGCCTT
Organism: Magnolia kwangsiensis; assembly: GCA_037074715.1. NCBI lineage: Eukaryota > Viridiplantae > Streptophyta > Magnoliopsida > Magnoliales > Magnoliaceae > Magnolia > Magnolia kwangsiensis. Next base: position 108,837,298 of record CM073583.1, read on the forward strand.
TATTGCTTTGCATCCAAGATACATCTGTGGCCTGCAAGAGAACTAGGGCAATATGAATTATAGGTTGCTTGGTGAACTTACTTCATACTTATCACAATATAATTTCACGTCTATATTCATTTGTCATGCAGAATGCTGCCTACCTAGCTTCAAAGAAAGGTCTTGGTATTATTAATGCGGTCACAAGTGCTTTGAACAAGGCCGGATATGAGAAAGAGACTATACAACAAGTTTTAATCCAATCAGATGATAGTTCAGTTCTTTCGGCATTCAAGCAATTTACGAATTACAAGCGAGTTCTCTTGGTTTCAGAGATAATTAGTAACATTCCTAAGCCAACAGTTAAGGAAATTAAGGAATTTGCCGATGCAGTTACCCTCCCTAGAGCTTCAATTGTATCTTATTCAGGCTCATTCGTCTCTGGTTTTACTGACGTTGTCACTAATATGCATGCTGCAAATATTTCTGTCTATGTATCGACACTGAGGAATGAATATATATCAATAGCATTTGACTTTTTCTCTGATCCAATGGTGGAGATTTGCACTTATGCCATGGGAATTGGCATTGATGGGATTGTAGTAGAATTTCCAAGGACAGCAAGCACATACTTGAGTAAGTTTTTCATCACCTTATCTCTCTCAAACCATGATCCAAAATCATCTCTCAGACCATGATCCAAAATCATTCCCCAAATGAGCTGCGCAGTGGATAGATTATTTTCCATAAATTACATATATTAGAGAATCTCATCGAATTGGCGAGGATTCCTAATCTATACGTACCACTATCTCTCCTACCATTCATTTGTACGTCAATTGTCAGATAGTTATGATTATTTTATTAAAAATATTATCCATCATCCATCATTATCTCTTAAAAAATGACAATCATACCATGCGTCCAGATTTGCAGATAATCTCAACAAGAAGCACAAGTGCTTGGTGCACCATATACAAATAAGCTCAAGTACAAATACATACATACATACATACATACATACATACATACATACATACATATATATATATATATATATATATATATATATATATATATATATATATGCACACACATACATACATATATGTATGTGTGTGTGTGTTTGTGCGTGTGTGTGTGTATTCATAAATACATCAATACCAACACTCATACTATTGTACATGTACATATATGTAAATAGTTTATGCGCAATTGACATCCATTATTTTTACAGGGAGCCCATGTTTCAACCCCAGTGACAATGTGGCATACTCCATCTTACCCGCAGAACCAGGTTCTCTACTTTCTTTGGCCCCACCAGAGATGTTGCCACCTACGGAACCACCAGCACCATCACTTACTGTTGCCGATGTTGAAGACCCACCATTACCACCAGTTATGGACCCTACGACTCCACCAGTTGCCAGTCCAACTAATACATTAAGTGGCCAACCATCAAATAATTCTATTAATTTGGCCTTATGCTTAGTGTTGGTGGGCCTAAGCTTCATGTCTTTGAGCTACCACTGATTGGAATGGAGTGCATGGAGTTGTAATTATTACTTTAATGCTTAGGGTGACATTTTTATATTCTTATGCTTGATTTCTCTTTGGAGATTGTAACATGAAGAGGTAATATAGTCATTAATTTGTGTTAGATTTGCTCGTAATAAAATTTCATTATCTTACCACGTTATTATTCAACTTTTACATAAATGTAATGACAACTGGATAACCCACGTGAATGTGTGTGAGATTTAGGTCGTTCTTCTGTTGAGCTCAATCTTGTATGTTCTATAGCCTAGGAAATAGAATGGTTTATTCATAAGATGAGACAGACATATATGGAAAAAGTTTATGGTAAGATGGTTAGACATGCATGCAATGGTCACTTAATAGTCATAATGGCCTAACTTTCACAAGCCATGATACATTAATTGAGGTTAGTTGATGAGACAATAAATGAGATTTTTAATATAAATAGGTGGTATATCTGAAAATTTGAATACGTATACTAATAAGTGGATGGCTTGGATTTTACCCACTCCTCCCAACTCCTTATCGTGTGTCAATTCTTCTAGTATTTATATAAAAGAATGGTATTTTATTAATAGACCAAATCATCTAATCGGTGTAGTTTTTTTTTAGGATCTGTATTGCGGAATTGATGGATCGTCTATGCATCAACAATGGAGATTCGAAACCATAAACTGAAAGAGTACCTGATTGGGAAGACATTCCATTGACAGGAATCTTGATCTTCCGCATCTTACACCTTTAAGAAAACCTTCAATAAGATTATGGTTTTCTCACTTGTGTAGGTAAGGGAACTAAGTCATCTATTTATATGAAAATGGGCCAGAAGCTTACCCATCACACTTCTCTCTTTTAGGGTCTCCACACTGTAGGTTTCCATATCTGGCTTAATAACCGAGTATAGGGACCGCAGTTCAAGCGTCCCACCTCAAACCTATATACAATGATCACAAATGTTGTGGGACCCATCGAATCACTCAATTTAAATAATCTAATGGTCAGATCTGATGATCATGTATGACCCACCTGTAGGAGTCTTACATTCTCCCACTTAGGCTACACTGATCTTTGAAAGAAAAAATATTTTATTTTATTTATGAAAATAATTTTGAAAAATGCATTTACTTTTGAAAGTTTCTAATGGTCGCCCTACTAAATTTCAAAACAATACCATTGGATAATTATGAGCAATGCTTGTCAGATTCGGTCCATTAAGACTACAGATATTGAATCGTGGTAGTCAACACAATATTTATATATTTCAAAGTGTGATGAATCACGGTCACAAATTTCAATAGCCTCGACAACATGGATAAAAGATATGGGGTGTGGTGTGAAGATTGTACATCTAATGTGATCACACATGTCTATCTTCAAGTGGTCCATCTGAACATGTCACCACGACACAAACCAAATTCTTACTTACTCAAAATTGAAAGTGCACACTAAAGGAGAAGCAAGATATAAAATAAATAACATGATCATTGATGCATATAAAAGACATCTCCAAAATGGTTGTACATAATTAGATCAAAACTGAAAACTCCCACTACTGAAATACATCATTAGGATCTACAACTCTCATAGGAAGACCTTTAATGTAAGAGGATCCACTATCATCTGCCTCGTGCCAATGAGTTCTATAGACACCTGATGATTCTAAACTCTCTCCTTCATGACAAGATACTTAATGTCAATATGCTTTGACTTTAATGAATGCTTGTTGTTGTTGGAGAAGTTAACTGTAGCTGAACTATCACAATAGATTTTTAATGGTTTTGGGATCATTTACACAACCATTAAACCAGAGAAAAAGCTTTAAAACCAGATCGCATAACTCGTAGCTTCATGACAAGCTACGTACTCTGCTTCCATGGTCGAAGATGTCGTAATCGACTGTTTTACGCTCTTCCATGATATGACTCCTCCACCCATTATAAATACATAGACCGAGGTGAATTTCTTGCTATCGAGACAGCCCACAAAATTTGCATCTTTATATCCAACCAGTTCCAAACGATCGGATCTTTTGTACGTGAGTGGAAGTCTTTTGTCTTTTGTAGGTAGCACAATACTTTCTTGACAGCTATCCAATGATTCATTCTTGGATTACTAAGGTACCTGCCCAACATTCCAACCACAAAAGTAATATTCAGATGCATACAGATCTGAGCATACATGATGCTCCCTACTGCTGACACATACTAAATATCTTTCATTTTATCCCTTTCTAAGTCATTCTTAGGACACTGAAATCGGCCAAACCTGTCACCTTTTACAATAGGTGCTAGGCCAGGAGCACAATCTTGCATGTTAAACCTTTCAAGAACCTTATCAATATAGGCCCTCTGCGACAAGTCAAGCAGTCCACATAATCTGTCTCAGTTAATTTGAATGCTGATGACAAATGATGCATCACCACAATCTTTCATCTCAGAGTTTTGAGACAGAAATTTCTTAGTCTCATGCAACAATCTAATATCACTACTGACCAACAAAATGTTATCAACATACAAAACTAAAATAATAAACTTACTTCCACTAACTTTTACACATATACACTCAACCACAGTGTTTTCAATGAAACCATATGAGGAAACACCTTCATAAAACTTCAGGTACCACTGTCGTGATGCCTGTTTCAACCCATAAATGAACTTCTTAAGCTTGCAGACAAGATGTTCTGAGCCTTCGGCTTTGAAACCTTCTAGTTGCAACATATATACGTTCTTACTTAGGTCTTTATTAAGAAACGATGTTTTCACGTCCATTTGATGTAGCTCTAAATCCATATGAGCCACAAGAGACATAATGATCCTAAATGAGTCTTTTTTAGATACATGTGAGAAAGTCACCTTAAAGTTAATGCCCTCATGCTAACTGAAACCCTTTACAACTAGTCTAACTTTATACCTTTCAATATTACCCTAAGAGTCTCGTTTGGTTTTGAATACTCACTTACAACCAATCAGCCTAATCCCTTTAAGCAATTCAACAAGGTCCTAGACTTTGTTTTCCTTCATGGATTTCAATTCAGCCTTCATGGCATCGAACCATTGAGAAGAATTGACACTTTGTTCGACTTGCCAAAAAGATACAAGATCCTTTTCAGCCCCAATGTCAAAGTCATGCTCCTGTAGATAGACGATGTAATCGTCTGGAATCGCAGATCTTCTCTCTATGTGATCGTCTTAAAGGCTCATTATTCTGAATTAGGTTTTCTGTTTTCTCATCAGTGGGTTGTATTTGAGGCTTTACATGGTCATACATAGGGATCTCAAGGTACGCTGCTGGACGGACGACCACGCTACTCCGAATGATTGTGGTGGGAAACACAATCCATTCTTCCTCAAACACAATGTTTCTTAAGTTCGTACTCCTACTATCTTCAGTGTTCTCGATAAACCTAGCATTCGCAGTCTCAATGACTCTCATGGAATAGGATGGAAAATAAAATCTGAATCCTTTGGATCTTTCTAGGTATTCAATAAAGAAGCAACTAACCGTTCTAGGGTCAAGCTTTCTTTCATGCGAGTTATATGGTTTGAATTTTGTATAAAATAATCATAAACTAGGCTTTCACCCTATCCACAATTCATATGGAGTTTTCATTACATCCTTACTAGAGACTCTATTAAGGTATGCACAGTTGTTTTCAATGCATCACCCCACAAAGATTTTAGCAATGTTAAATTATTAATCATGGACCGCACCATGTTCTTTACGGTGCGATTTTACCTTTTCGTTACACCATTCTACTTTGGAGTACCAGGCATGTTATATTGGACGACGATGCCACAATCTTATAAGTATCTAGCAAATGGCCTTGGATTATACCCAGATTCGTTATACTTTCTACAGTACTCACCACCATGGTCGGATTTGACAACTTTTATCCTTTTATCGAGTTGATTCTCAACTTCAACTTTATATATCTTAAATATATCCAGGACATCTGATTTGTCATTAATAAGGTATAAGTGCCCATAGCAAGAGTAGTCATCTGTGAAAGTGATAAAATACTTTTGCCCATCTAAGAAGCTAAAGGGAATGGTCCATAGATATTTGTATGAATTACTTTCAAGAGTCCTACACTCCTAGTGACACTTTATTTTTATTTTAGTTTGTTTACCTTTAATGCAATATATGTAGACCCCAAAGTCTGAGAAGTTTAGACAGTAAAGAATTCATTCACGTACAAGCCTTTTCAATCTCTCACGAGGGATATGGCCTAATCGCTTGTGCCATAGCATGGATGAATTCTCACAATCTAGTCGTCGCTTGATGCTTTTAGTGTTTCCATGTGATGAGTTAATGCTATAGACATGTGAAACATCCAAATCTAGTTGATAAAGGTTATTAATTAAGGTGTCAAAACCAATCATAATTGAATCATAAGAAATACTTAATTTTCCATTTTCAAATTTAAACTCATAACCAAATTTGTCTAAATGAAAAATAAAAATCAAATTGCACCTTATAGAAGGCACACAAATAGTATCTACTAGATCGAGAAAGTGTCTTGACGATAACCTAAGCCTATAGACTCCAATAGTTTCCACGTTTGCTCTAATGTCGTTCTCCATATAGATCGATCTTTCTATATCGGTTGGTATCCGGCTTTGGAGCATATACTACGTGGAATTACATATGTGAATAGTTACACCAGAGTCTATCTACCAGGAGTCTGTGGACATATCAACTAAATTAGATTCAAAACAGACTAAAACTTGATTCTTACCCTTAGAAATAACCCATTCTTTAAATTGTATGCAATCCTCTGCAGGACCCGAAGAACGATTTCCTAAATAGTGCTCTTTTTGTAAAGCTAGACCCAATAAGTAAAGTAATGCAATTATACTAGTTTGGAACATTAGAAACAATCATAACTGGACAAATAAAGCATAACATCACATTAATAAAATTAACAAGTCCTACAAAATAATACATGAATGTGAACCACAAACATTATGCATGTATAAACATTCGATTAATTCAGGTTTTTAATCAAATGACTTAAAATGATGATGGGCCATAGTCATCAGATTCTGGCAAGAGCTCGGCGTATCATCATGACTCCTCCTTTAGGCGAAATTATGACATACAGGAGGCTCTACTGAACATGAAGTTGACCAGTACTAGTGAAATAAATCTAAGACGTCCACCACCTTTGGGTAAAATGAATATCTTTAAGTTATATCACCATAACCAATCATTTCACCCAGCTCATATCCTACCAAGCGATGATACTTCTTTTTTCTGAACATCACCCGCTATGGAAATGAACGCAACTAAATTCAATCTTAATATGGATGGTCACTGAATTCCATAAATTGAAATCTAAAAGTAAAAATTTTTGTCGATTAAGGTCACTTTAGTGGCTAACACAACCAGCTTCAATCCCCACTCCCAGACCCAAGGATTGTTACGTGGTCCTGCCCATAACGGACCATTCTGAAATGGTTCTAATTTGGCCCAAAATATGACTGATGTTGACCACCTGTAGGCTTAAACATATTCTAAAGTGATGGTTGGATTGAGTTCTTAATGGTCAACTATTCAGCCTCAAACATATGGGTAATGGTCCTATTTGGGTTAGATCAAAACTAAATAACAATTTTAATGATATATACTTAATTACATGAGCCATCTATCAAATAAAATACACCACCCATCAAGTAAACCATATGAGTTTTACTTGTGCTGAAAAATGGGACAAGTACAATTATTGCAAGGTTAAATTCATCACCTTCAGACAATGAGCCCAAATATCCAAAATGGGCCCAAAATAACTAAAAATAATAATACATAAAACCAATTAGTTGGGCCTAAAATGATTTTGAAAGATACCCATATCAAGGCCTAAAATTGGGTCATAGTTCAAACTAAAATGGGCCCAAAAGCAAGTCCAATCACTACTGCCATTCAAGAAAGCACAATAGCTAACTTGGATTAAACAACAACCAGGCCCAATTTTGGGTGCTATAAATAGTTCAAAAAATGCCCAGTGGGTAGTCTAGGTGTTAGACACAACAACAAATCCACTTCCCAATAAACAGGCCCTAACCATGGCCCAAGTAATCATGAGAAATTGGCCTGAGCAACTAAAATGGGCCCCAAAATATCATCTAATAGGCTAAAAAATTGGCCTAGGGTCTGCTGAAAATGGGCCCTCATGCTGAAATTGAGCCCAAAGCCTATCAATTTGAAACACTCAAATAAGCCCAAGCACCAGACTTAAGCTTAAGGTCTGTCCCATTAAAACACCAAGCCCAAAAGTAGGCCCAGTACAATCCCTTTTTAAAATAAGGAATCTAAATCTCTTTTCAAAACAGGGAAACCAGAAAGAAGAACCTTAAAGGCTCTTACCCAAAACCGTAGCCGCAATCACATTCAGCCATCACGGGAAACGACATTCAATTGCCATTGCAGGGGCAAGATTGGCGGATGGATCTGATTGAGGAGGTGAAGTAGAGGTGGGTTTCCGCTGTTCACACCCCAAGTATAGGGTTGTGATGTAGTAATAATCTTGGTGAGACCGAGGTCAAATCCATAAGGACTGAACCTTGTACATAATCTGAAAGTAATTAGAACTTAGAAGTAGATAAAGATGAAATCTAAATTGAATGAATATGAGGGAATAATGATAAAATATTAGTCTAAAACTTATAAAACTCAAAGGTGGGAAACTAGGGTTTCAGAGGATTTACTTGTAAAGATCAGGGAGATCTACCTTTGATTCTTGAACTCAACTGGACTTCGAGTCCCATCTTCATCCAGTTAGAAGATATATCACTAAAACTCAATCTGAACTTCCTTTGATCTAGTTTTCAAAGAGATGAGAGGTATGAGAATTAGAGTTGATTCCATCACAAAACCATGACCATGAGACAAAGTAAACAATAGAATTAAACCAATCCATGACCAATTTGGAAGATGTATGAATGTTAGGAAGGATTTCATCATCCAACCATGTCAAAGGGGCAATGATGAACAACGGGACTTCCTAACTTCACAATCAAAATAATGAAAAGAAAATACTTAAAGCCATCGCAGATCTATTGTAATTTCAGTCACAACAAACTATTAAAAACTAGATACATTCCTTATAATCAAACTAGAATCAACTTCAGGAGTTTCAACACCGAGTTGAGGGTTCAAGTACCCATAGATGGTGAAATCCCACTACGGCGTGAGTGTGTGGTGGTGTGTGCGCATGCGAAAAAAAAGAATCAACATCAGTGCATTTTAAACATGAATCAAAGCCATAAAATCCTTCCCATCACGTCACAAGCTTCACCTCTTAGCCCTAGCTAAGAGGTTTAGCCTGACATGATTAGGCTAGATCTCTTAACAAAAACTCATAAAAAAAATAACAATTAAACTGTCTCTCTCTTTCCAGACATCCCAGGATGAGATTTCTCTCTTTCTTTTTCCTCCTTTTATAAGGAATATGGTCGACTGATGTACATGATGGAGTCGGTTGGCTTGTGTTGTCGGTGAAGGAAATCACGTGCGCAAGAAGATAAGATGCGTAAATAGATTGTGCAAAAGATCTTGTGACGAGACCAGTTGCAGACCCATTTGTGTGCGCGGTGGGTGTTTTCTGAGTGCAAAACAAGCTAGGTTGGGGCTGAACCTATCCTCTGAGCATGATAGATAGATTGGATTACCCAGACTGATCACAAAGGTGGGCCACATCAAATCACAGTAGTAAAGCTGCCCTATTCGCATGCACAATGGAAAATCCCATTGATTCTAGGATTTCTTGCGAAATTACTTTCCATTTTCTTTTTTCTTCAAACCTTCTCCTTATGTGGCCCACTCCCTGTCTATCCTCCTGTGAAAACCTTTTGCGAAAACTATTTATGTAGTTACGCAGTCAGCTATGTTAGCAGCCAGCTATCTTGCGTAACCAGAAAGGCAAGAATCCTTCTGACTTGGTGTGTGCACAAAGATGCACTTTCACAAAGGGAGAACGTCCTTATGGTCGGTTCTGGATGGCCAAACAGATGGACGGTGTTGTTTGTTCGAAAATCTACTCTCGGTGGCCCACAACTCCTTTAAGCAGCTGCTATCACTTAATCTGGTAGTGCAGAGGCCCTCCTTCGGCCCTGAATTGTGTGTTCATACGTGCACTCCAACGAGTGATTCTTACAGGGTTTTAATCTTCGGTGGACCCTTTGTTGTAAGGACAGTTTGGATCGTCCCATCAGATGATCATAGTGGGCCACAGCCTCCTCAAATGGACGAGCCTGCTAACACTGTAAGGAGACGTCTCTCTGACTCTTTCTTTCTAATTGTGTCGTGCTTATGGTGCACTGTGAGTGCACTTGTGCACTGTGCACTGGCAGCTTCCAGTGGGGTCCACTGTGATGTTTTCTAGAGATCCACACCGTCCATTTAGTTTCCCATCTATTTTAAGGGATTGAGACCAAAATTAAAGCATATCCAGATATGATGTGGGCCCTAGATCAGAGTTTTATGGGCTGATCTGTTGCTGGGCCACTTCCAAAAGGATCCAATGGCTGAAATTCTACATGTACGGTTAATTTGTGGTCCTCGGGCCAGATATCAAGTTTCGAACCGAATGAATGGTGGGAACCCTGTGATCTTACATTCTGGACGAATTTCAGACCTCTTTAGCGTGAAATACTGAATTTTCTCAAATCCCGGTCATGTAAATTCTTCAATCTCGGTCCCCTAGAGTCTGTCTCTTACCTCAGTGCTTCTTGAGCGTTAAATCCATGCCTTTAGCATCCTTTTCAGTCCACACTCATAAATTCACCTTGTAACACAAACACGATTAAAATAGGGCATTAAATAATATCATGTCCATAAAAGCAGGTAATAACTGGGGTCTAATATGCAATATTTGACTCTCAACATCCGTCATTAATGGCCAATGACGGTGTTGAAAGAGGAAAGGGGGTTTGCAGAGGGTGGCTGTCATGGGTACCGGCCTAAGTTACGGCTGCTACTTCTGGTCCAGAGGTGGCTTTCTCCAGGTGCAGTAGCCAGCCTTCTCCAAGTGCAACAGCCATTAATGGAAGTCGCCTTCTCTCAGCCATGATCGGTTTCATCCCATTCAAACAGCATTAGTAATGCCACTGCATCCAATGCTCGATCTGGGATCAAAATCCTTGGCCGTGATCGGATTCTCCCTCGTAGCCATGGCTGCCGACGGATTGCAGATTATCTAAAGTGGGGCATGATGGTTGGCAACGACACGATCTTTCTGAATTGGGTTCTTCACCCAGAATGTATGGCTATCAGGCAGGGGTAATAACCCTTAATTCCACGACTTCCATACAATGACACTCATGGTTGCAGATCTAATACGGGGCTATCAAACATCCATGTTTTGCATCTGAAACAATGATGCAGTCCTCTAAAAGGTCCACAGCCATGGCTGCCCTCTAAAGTCTTATAATGGAAAATTCATTCCATCCACTACCGGATTCCAATCCCTTTTAGGATCCGATGGTGTTCTGATTTTGAAGAGATCCAATCTTGCATATAAAAGAACTTCAAGATCAATGCATAGTGGCTTTGAACTGTGGGATCTATATTGTGAAATTGATGGATCGTCTATGCATCAACAATGGAGATTTAAAACTATAAACTAAAAGCATACCTGATTGGAAAGACATTCCGCCGACAGGAATCTTGATCTTCCGCACCTTACACTTTTAGGAAAACCTTCAATGAGACTAGGGTTTTCTCGCTTGTGTTGGTGAGGAGACCAAGACATCTATTTATAGGAAAAAGGGCCATAAGCTTACTCATCACACATCTCCCTTTTAGGGTCTCCACACTATAGGTTTCCATATCTAGCTTAATAACTGAGTATAGAGACCACGATTAAAGCATCCCGCCCCAAACCTATATACAATGATCACAACTGTAGTGGGGCACACTGTATCACTTAATCTAAATAATCCAACGGTTAGATCTGATGATCATGTGTGGCCCACCTGATAGGAGTCTCACATTTTTCACATGGTATTAACCCATGAAATTTATGTGCATATAATGCACGGCTTATATCGATTGCTTAAACTATCCAAGTGTCCTAGTGGGGGGATTTATACCATAACACAATACCTGAACATTTCCCAACATATACCCCACTCACCCACACACATAATAGCATACAAGAATAGAACTATTTTTAGAATCTCATCTATTACTCAAACTCAATTCATCACTATAAGAAAAGGAATTGAATATGAAAGACATAATAGGCATCATGTTTAATTAATTGGAAGAATATATCAAATAACTGAAAGGCAAACAACTAATAAATGTTAGAATTTCAAGTAGTGATCATTAGTAAATAACTATAGTGAAAACTATGATTTGAATTTTTAAAAAAAAATCATGTGGGCTCTAATATTACACATAAATAAATTGTCTTTTGCTAATAAAAAAAAATGTACATTAAGAAATCTTACTATACATGTGCATGAATTAGTTGTCACTGTTGCTTAAATAAAGAGTTTTAAGAGACCAATCTTTTGCACCTACTCTTCTATAAAATAATTGTATAGAGAGGGATGAATGGGTTTGGAGAGTAAGACATCTGCTTGACTGAGTATTTTAGTTAATTACAAACAATCTCCCTCTCAAAGTCTCCACACTTACGTAAACAACACAACGACTGAGTCTTCACATACATGATTGTTAATGCAGTTTTCCAGTTAGCCTTTACTGGACTTTCGTGTACCCGACCAAGAACAGACAAAGGAGACCCTGACTTATATAGGGGACTGTAAGCCCCGTATCCTAGACCGTACCGTTCCATAGACTTTTGCGGTCTTCTCGATCAAATTTTGACAACCTTCGACCCTTAACCGATATTTGCCCGCGATCCTGATTCGCATGTCGTCAACCCGTATCGACTCAACCCAAGACCTTTACCATAGCGACCGCACCGTCGCTGCGGTTTCGATGCCGCGACTCGCGCGCCGAGGTGATACCATGGTCAGGAGATGTGGGCCAATGTTCAGTATGAGAAAAATACCTCGCGTTGTGAAACCCAAGAGAATCTCTACCCAATGTCCCATCCATCAATCCCATCACATTACATCGATCAAGGTACACATCACACTCCATCACTCACCTATCCCCAAGTACAACCACCCCTCCCCTAAAGTCAACTCTCTCTTATACAAGTACACATCACCCATCACACCCATCTCTCTCTCTCTCTCTCTTACCCCTCTCTCTTCTCTCTCTTTCTCATTATCCCAAGCAACCCATGAAAGTCCATCGTCCAAGCTCCATGAGAGAAGCTTGGCATGGCCCACTCCCTACCACCCAATCCCACCCTCTAAAATCAATATCAACCGTTGAATCGCACCCTTTGGAGCTCACGGGTGCGTTGATGGAAGAAGAAAGCCCAAGAAGAAGGCCGATCGGTGGGTGCTTCTCTCTCTCTCTTTATTTCTTCTTTTATATATACATTTTTTTGTGATGATTTGGCCGTATGGCCCACTTGAATGGAACCCATCATAAAGTAAGTAATTTACCGAAGCTGTTTATGAGAGGGGTCCACCTTATGTGTGTTGTACCCATACCATTCATCATGTGGTGGCCCACTTGAATATAGCCCACCTTTACTGTGAGGACCGTCCAGTGTCCAGGGACGCTGGAAGTCTCTATGAAAACCTAAATATTTTCTTGGTTACAAGCTTGCGGGGTGACCCACTCATACATACCCTACCTTGATGTATGTGTTAAATCCACACCGTCTATCCTATACACCAACTCATTTTAGGCGTTGAGCCAGAAAATGAGGTTGATCGGAGCATCTGATGGGCCATAACTTAGTAAATATTGGTTGTAGCTACCAGTGAAGTGTGATCTGACGTGGGCCCAGCTCCACAGCTCAGGTAGTAGACTGAGTGAAAGATACATTGTTTCAACGCTGGACCCACCCAGCTCCATAGCTCAACTGGTAGATGGAGTGGGAGATGCCTCATTTCAACACTGAGGTCTTGGCATCCATTCCTAGTGGGGGTGGCTATCATGGACACCCAGCTCCATAGCTCAACTGGTAGACGAAGTGGGAGATGCCTCATTTCAACACTGAGGTCTTGGCATCCATTCCTAGTGGGTGTGGCTATCATGGATACCCAGCTCCATAGCTCAATTGGTAGGCTGAGCGGAGATGCCTCATTTCAACACTGAGGTCATGGCATCCAACCCTTGTGGTAGTGGCAGCAGTGAGGAGTAAACTGGCATGGGGACTATGGGACCCACCCATGTCATCCATCCATTTTAGTTGGTGCTAGTGTACCTGGGCAAGTTTGAAAGGTGCAGGTTTCTATGGGCAATGTCTGAGCAGTGCTGGTCCTCGCTGATGTGCCATGAGCCCCAAGGATTTATAGTATATAATGATACATGTTATGGGTAAGATGGCCTGACTAAAGAGATGAGGTCGGCTCGGCCCATATATGTGTTGTTGTTCGGCTAGCTCAGCTCAGCCCACCTGTGTGTTGTTGTTCGTCAGGTCAGCTCGGCTCGGCCCACCTGTGTGTTGTTGTTCGGCCAGCTCGGCTCGGCCCACCTGTGTGTTGTTGTTCGCCAGGTCAGCTCGGCTCGGCTTACCTGTGTGTTGTTGTTCGGTCAGGTCGGCTCGGCCCACCTATGTGATGTTGTTCGGCCAGCTCGGCTCGGCCCACCTGTGTGTTATTGTTCGTCAGGTCAACTCGGCTCGGCTTACCTGTGTGTTATTATTCAGTCAGGTCAGCTCGGCCCACCTGTGTGTTGTTGTTTCGGCCAGCTCAGCTCGGTCCACCTGTGTGTTATTGTTCGTCAGGTTAGCTAGGCTCGGCTCACCTTGTGTTGTTGTTCGGCCAGCTCGGCTCGGCCCACCTGTGTGTTGTTGTTCAGCCAGCTCGACTCGGCCTACCTATGTGTTGTTGTTCACCAGGTCAGCTTAGTTCGGCTCACCTGTGTGTTGTTGTTCGGTCAGGTTGGCTCAGCTCGGCTCGACCCACCTGTGTGTTGTTGTTCGACCAGCTAGGCTCGGCCCACCTGTGTGTTGTTATTCGTCAGGTCAGCTCAGCTCGGCTCACCTGTGTGTTGTTGTTCAGTCAGGTCGGATCGGCTCGGCCCACCTGTGTGTTGTTGTTCGGTCAGCTCGGCTCAGCCCGCCTAATGTTGATTGTTCGGTTAGGTCGGCTCAGCTCAGCTTGGCCCACCTGATGGTGTTGTTCGGTCAGGTTGGCTTCCCCCTTATGGTATTGTTAGATCATGTAGTGTGGCCCATTTATTGTATATATAAGGCCACATGTGAGACCTATTTAACTCGGTCAATTGTATCAACTATTTGACTCGGCCAAGTGATCCAACCCAACTGAATTGGCCCATTTTGACTCGGCCAATTGTATCGGCCCATTGATTCGGCCCATTTGAGTCGGCCAAGTGATTCAACCCATTGACTCGGCCAATTGTATCGGCCCATTTGATTAGCCAATTGATTTTGCCCATTTGAGTCGGCCCCTTTAACTCGGCCCATCTATTTCAGTCTATTTGATCGGCCCAATTGATTTGACTCCTTTGTACCGGTCCTTTTGATTTGGTCTATTTTGTTCGACCTGTTGATACGGCCGACGTTATGTACGTTGGCCCATGAGTGAGGTCTAATGTGATGTGTATATGCCCCATGAGTGAGGCCCATGATTATGTGTTTTAAACCCTTGTATAAAACCGTTGATCCATTATACGATTGACCTTATGAGCGTCATTCCTTAGGAGCAATGTGGTTAAACGTCCACATTGTTGGACAATGATGGTTAGATGTCCACATTGTGACTTTTCCTTAAGCCTTGTATGAGGCCCGTTGTTAAGGCCCACCTTAATGTGTATGAGGCCCGTTGTTGAGGCCCACCTTAAATATATATGAGGCCCATGTTACAAGGCCTATGGGTCATGGCCCATTGCAATGTATGTAAGGCCCAATTGGTGCGGCCTATTCGATATATTTATGAGGTCCATGTCATTAGGCCCATCCTGTTGTATTGGAGACCCGTCCATTGAGGCTCACCCATGGTATATATTTGAGGCCCATGTGTAGGGCCCACCTATTATGTATTTAAAACCTATGGGTTGTGGCCATAGTGATGTATATTAGGCTTATGTGATGTAACCCATACCGATGTGTATTAGACCCAGGTATGTGACTCACCTGCGAAGTATATTTGAGGCCCATGGGTGCGACCCATCCAGATGTATTTGAGGCGTATGGCCAAGGCCCATTGTGATATGTGTTAGGCCCATGAGCAGGGCCCACCTGTTTCGTATATTTAGTCCTTATGTGAGGCCATGTGCCCACTATATATTTGATTCTATGTGGGTCATTCCTTAGGGGCAATGTTGGTTAAAATTTCACATTTTCGATGCCGATTATTGATATCAATTATGAGTATGTGAGATCATAACATCATGATACATGCCCATACGCATCATTTATATGTTTGTTATGAGATGTGATTGACCATTGCATATGTCATTGGGCAGGATGATATGAAACTCCCTGATAGGTGGAGGTTATCTCACATGAGCACACGGCATGCGCAGGATTGATGCATGACTGGATTGTATGACTCATGCATCTTGCATTGTGTGTTATATGCCCTAGTGACATCAGGGTCGTAGCCTTTATAGGCATATCGTCGATGGCCAGACGGGACACCGAAAATGTTTGGTTCTAGTATACGGCGCCATAGATGTCCCTGGGTGAAAATTCCTAAACCTCCGTGGCCAGAAGATGACTCCAACATCGAGATCGAGTGGATATATGAGTGCACGAGGGCCGAATACCAGGAGGTCGTGTCTCCCACTGTGTCGTGGTCAGTTGGAAAGGGATGTGGCCTTACTCGCCCAAGGGTAGGGGGCAATACTAGGCTGAGTTTGACCAGCTCGTAAATGGGTCCGCTATCGACGTGCCGGATAGGTATTGGTAGACTATTGGCTGCACGGATAGTGAGGTTTCTTACACTCACTTGGATTGTGCTGCTGGGAGAGGGGCAATACCATTTGGAGTGTACTAAACCCCGGCGATGATCCCAGAGAAGAACTGTATTGATATGTGGACTTATTGAGTAGGAGTTGTATGCTCATTCATTCATTCACTATCCACTCGAGCTGGTGGGCGGCAACTAATTGTTGTGTATCTTCGTTATGACAAGAATTTCGGTTGGGACGCACGACTAACCTCAGATCAGGAGTTTACCACATTGAGTCTGACTATCCAAATTTAGGTATGGGACTGGTTTGGATAGAAGTCCCTTCCCTTGTGGTGGATCCCATAGCATGCGATACTACGTACTATCATCCCGACTTCACACTCCAGCATGGTCATTCCATTCGCACTGCATGTTGCATTACATCCATGGCATATGGTACGACTGACGTTGTTTGTGTTATTCATCAGGAATGTATATTACATTGCATCCTCTGCATCTGATATTTAGCTCCTTATGACTCCTTATCGTATAGTTGTTCTATATTGCATATTCTGATATTGATTGACTTATGGACTTGTTCATACTTCCGCTTATTCTGTTATCGCATGATTATAATCTTATCAGTGTTTCTGCTTATTCAGACATTGTACGGTTTATGGATTAACAGTTCTCTGATATTGTATGTTATGGCATTGTATTGAATACTTGACACTTACCTTGTGCACACACTTATACCACCCTCTAAGCTTTCTATAAGCTTATGCACGATAGATGCGTGCAGGTGATGATAGGTTGTAGTAGTGTTGATCTTGGAGCGTGCGGTGGTCTTTTGGAGCTTGATTTTCTATTTATGTATTTTCCTTTCAATATTGTACTCTAATGATTATATTAGCGGATATGTGATGATGATGTTACCTTTGTGAATTGGGTAATCTTGTGGTTATGCTTATTACTATTTAAATGTACAAAAATCCTCCTTGTAGGATCCCAGGATCGAAATCTGGCATATGAATGCTAGGAGTCGAAGATGGGATACTACGGAGGCTGTCGGCACCGAATTCGGTGATCGGGATTCCTGTGAATCCGATATCTAGATTTGGGGCGTGACAGGGATCCTCTGATGCCTAAGTCAAGTAGCGAATCTAGGTCTAGTCGAACAAGGGGTTTTATGCTAAAGATTTTGCATACTTTTGACCATTGGAGGGACTCCTATTTATAGGTGAAGAGGGGTAGTGGCCTAAAGGAGATTTTTCTGTTTAGTAGGGGTGTTTTGTAGTAGGATTTGAATCTCATACATGTCACGAGGATCTCCTGATATTCTCGACTAGGATCTTGGGTGGATCCGTATTGCGGTCGATTTCCTAGATCTTCAGTTGGGATCTTGGATAGATGTCGCTCGGATCAAGTCAAAACTAGCAGAATAAGGGTTATGCGACCAGGGGTTATGCTGACCTAGCTCCTTTGGTTAACAACAATTGAGTTTCCTTTGGCATAGGGTTGATCAGTGGATTTCTACTCTATTGATAATAGACTGAGCTCGACCTAGTTTCTGGTCTTCCAACTTACTGACGAGAGACTGAGCTCGACCTTGTCTCTTACACGGTCTGGGGCCAGAGGTCGAATATTTAGTCGTTCTCTTGTGCCCCACGTGTGCTATTATATCATATGTACCACAATTCATCTTACTTGTTTGTAACACCCCAAAAATCAGCACCTAAGTACATAGACTTCGGTCCCGAGTTCTCAGGTGTTAACCAAATCAAAACGCACATGTGCCCTCATTCAGATTCAAATTCATTTCACACACAAATAATCAAAGTTGTACAATTCAACTTAGCGGAACTAAAGCGATGCAGAGATGACAAAAAATTCAGAAATATAGGGCTAAGAGTCAAAAATACAATTTCGATAGTGATAATCGCCCAAAATGGGGATTATACATTCCACAACGAACATGCGATAAAATTTACAATAAAGCACAGAACTAAAATAAAAGCAAGGTCTTTCAGCTTCGCCCGACGCTCCCAAGGCATCATGGCGAAAGTACAAGCCGACCAAAGTCTACCCGCCGGAAGCCTCGGTAGGACCTGTATAAAGAATAATGCCTAGTTGGTGTTTTCAAACACCATCCCAGTTAGGAGTGAGTAGTTAACTCAGTAGTTCCATTAGTTATAAGTTACACATGTTATCAACTCAATTAACACAGGTAATGATAAAACAAGAAATCAAATAATTCCTAAATATTCTTGTTAAATACATATATGAAGATATGACATGATGCATGCTCTTTCCAAACAACACTCCCTCACAAACGACTTCAACGCCTAGTTTTCAAATGCCAACACTCCCTCATCATGCGACTCAAACACCAAATTGCAACATCTTATCTAATGCAATTCGATTAATTCATATGTTAGCCAAGTAATTATTATATTCCATTCAACATATTGACGAAGCTAGGATACCGACGTTATATCATGAGTCCTTATCCGGATCACGTGGCTCGTTGTTGCACGTAACGGCTCCTTACTGGTGTCCATTGATCCAAATTTAAGTATCACCCATTTATCTCATAAATTAGCAATTCCAAAGGTACGGTGTGATACTTAAATATATGAGGATTAACTCGATATGAGTCATCACCCAAACACTGAGTATGACCACTCAATCCTGAGGTACGGGCTTGTCACAATAAAACTAAATCACCACAAAGGAAAGGACTCGTCACCCAATTCCATTCACGCCCAGGTTGTTATAACAGTACTCTCGTATGAAAACATCGGTTAGGTAATTTGACAGGGGTTGGTCGACCAATGATCTATCACCTTCATTAGTGCTCACTAGTCACTACGAGAAGGCTCGTCACCTTAGCATAGGCCGCTAGCTTAGACACGGTGTCTCATATTACCATATCCGACTCATGAGTCTTAATGAGATCGTATCGCACTAACGGTTATGAATGAACTCATCCATTGGGAACAAAGTATTCTAGATTCTATTTGGTCATATCACATATTTTGAATAGATGATCAGTCGGCTAGTAGACTAATTTGATTAAACTGGGAAAAGCTCCATACAACCAGCATTGGGTGCAAGCATCCCATGTAGTCCAACTATTGTTGGTCATCCATATTTAACCCGAGTCGATTGAACAAACCTAGGGTGACCGGCTTAACTCGGGCCACCCCTTGGTTTGGACAATTCACCAACTGACCTAAAATTATAAGCAACCTAAGCATCACTACAAACTTAGTAATTCATCATACCGTCAACATAGATTTAACGATACAACCACATAGGCATTTTATCAAATAAGTGAGCATACATACAATGCTCATCTAATCACCTAGGCATTTTATCAAACATGTGAGCCTATATGGAATAACACATTCACTAGAGCATTTAATCAAACACGTAAGCATCAACACATCCAATCAAGCATTCAACCAAACATATGAGCATTACTAAAGTAACGCATTTAATCACCTGACCATTTTATCAAACACATAAGCATCTATAAACCATAATGACACATATTGCAATCAAAATTGAAATATAGACATGCTACCTATTTACGAAATATTTACCACAAGACATCATTAACTGAGACCCTCAAGAGTCAATAAATCGAAACGTAGGCATAATGGTCTACACTTTGTGACGATTCACCAGACTTACAATGCTTGTAAGGTTAGGGCGTTAGGGAAAGATCATTAAGAACCTAAATAAGCATCCAAGATTATAAGAGTTGGAATGAATTATATACAAGACCTAAACCCACAACCATGACTCAATACTTACCTTCGATCGTCATCGAATCGACGCCAATGAAGGACAATGTTGCTATAAAGGGGATGAGAAGGTGAACGTATACAAATCCTCACACTTCTAAGCTCTCTCTCTCCCTCTCCTCCTTTCTCCTCTTTCTCCTCTCTTTTCAAAGCTAGGCTCAAAATTCGTATGGGAAGAGAGGGCATGAAATGAATAGGTATTTATAATACCAGAAGTGATGCAAATAGCCCTAATTGCCCTTTATTCATTATATTAACCCTTGAGGGGGTTATTTTCCACTAATGAGACCTAACGGAAGGCATATGAGTCAATCTAAACCATGAGATAGATGTCTCATAAGACAATTTACATTTGGACACAACCATATGATGATCGGACGTGCCGATCAATCGAAAAGGCCCAAATCTATGTCGAAAATCACTGAGCATCAATCAAGTTTACAACTATACAGATATATGTAGAAAAATATCTTTAGTTGGTACCCTGACTTTTGTCATAAATCGAAGGTCCGAAAGTTACAACTTTGCGAAAGAGTAAAGAGGTTAGTTTCACTTAAGTTTCAGATTTTATCTAAGGTATTCGCACAATTCAAGCACTCTCATTACAAGTTCAAGTTAAATAATTCGAAACGCATTCTCGACTTGATGTCCTTCGATGGACATCAAGCCCACTAATACAAACATATTTGTATAGCTTTGGGTTTAGTGGCCCTCTAACAAGCAGTATAGAGCTTATTCAAATAATCAGGGCATTTCTAGAATAAATTGGGTAGCGAAATTTCTTCTGCACAATGATTAGGGTTTGAATTAGTTAATATCATAGTATGGCCTCTTCGCAAGTAACCCAAATGACGATTTGATTCTAATCACCATAAACTGTCGGTTCTTAGGTTAAAAGGATATTGGGTCAGTTTGGTTTGTTAATTAAGTCTAACCTTTATTTGTCACACCCCAAACTCAGAAACTGGGCTCACAAAATTCTTAATTACCGAATTCGGTGCTAAAAGCCTCCATAGTACCCCATTCTCAGCTCCCAATCCCAGGTTCCGATCCTGGGATCCTACAAGGAGGATTTTAAACATGATTTGATTCGTAATGAACATAACCCACGAACAATAATCACAAGAACACCATCACAAAATTTATTATGATCAAAAACTTTAAAGTACAATGTGTATGAAGGGAAATACAAGATAATGATAACAGAAACTCCTGAAGCTCGACTGCACAATCCAACTGTGGTGAAGCTACGACTGCGTCCCGGTATCACCTACACGCATCAATCGTTCATAAGCGTAAAGAAAGCTTAGAGGATAGTGCAAGTGTGTGCGTAATATGAGCGTGCTCAGAATGAAAGGTCAGAGTAATGCGAAATCATGCTGATGAGTATATGAATGCAAGCAGCCATACCAAGGCTATGCGATGCAAGGTATGAATGCTATCGGCCATATCAAGACTATGCGATGCATGATGCAACTCAAGCATACTAATCTTCATCTAAATCCACATACAACTCATCAAATACCAGTACAGTTCTCATTCTGGATAATCACCAGAGTTTAGCACACTCTAAATGGCACTGCCCCTCTCCTAGCCGCACAGTCCAAGTGAGTATAAGAAACCTCACTATCCGTCTAGCCAATAGTCTGCTAATACCTATCCGGCACGTTAATAGTGGACCCATTCATGAGCTGGTCAAAATTAGCCTAGTATTGTCCCCTACCCTAGAGCAAGTAAGGCCACACCCCTTTCCAACCGACCACGACACAGCAACCTCCTGGTATTCAGCCCTCGTGTGCTCATATATCCACTCAATCTCAACGTTGGAGTCATCCTCTAGTACCATTAGGTTTAGGAATTTTCACCCAGGGACATCTATGGCGCCCCGATGCTTAGTAATAATATTTTCGGTGTCCAATCCTGCCATGCATGATATGTCTGTGGAGGTCATAGCCCTAATGTCTCTAGGGCATATAGAAATCATGTCATACAAATGTGAAGTGTATGAATCACACTACTAGTCATGCAATAATCCTGCGTGTACCGCGCGCTCATGAAGGAAAACTCCGCCTATCAGGGAGCCCATAAACAATCTGCCCGAAGACATATGCTATGATCGGTCACTTCTCGTATCAAGCATACATAAGATGCGTATGAACTTGAATCATGGATATATACTAAACTTGTTATATGGTACTGGGGTCTATTCATAACGAAGATGGGCCTAGATGGCTTACACGCTACAAGTATGGGCCTATCAATGGGCCCAATGGAGAGTTACAATGCGAACATTTAACCATCATTGCTCTTACAATGTGGACGTAAAACCATCATTGCTTCTAAGGCATGGCCCGCCATAAACTTCATTACAAAAATCATGGTGGAATCTCACATTGCAATGGGCCTTATGTACATCCCATTGAGCCTCGACCTATGGGCCTCAAATGTATCAGATGGGCCGTATCATATGGGCCTCATATATATCAAGGTGGGCCTCAATAATAGGTCTCATATATCACTTCAGGCCTAGTCAAATGGGCCAAACCAATGGGCCGAATCATCTAGGCTAATCAAATGAGTCGAATCAAATGGGTCAATCAAATGGGCTGAATCAAATGGGCCGATTCAAATACACCATCCATCCGTAGTAAGGGATCATTTTAGAGCATTATATAAAAAATGAATCATATCCAAATGATCATCTGGACCTTACCACAATAACAACGGTGATAATGATCAAAATATCATTTGAACCGCATCACAAATAGCAGCGGAGATAGTAATTTTCACTGCTTAGAAAAGTACATGGGGGCCACCATAACATTTGTTTTCTATCTAGACTATTTATACGGTCATAAAGACCTGAATAGGAGGAAGGACAAATTTCATATTGGTCCAAAACTTCTATGACCTAAAAGGCTATAGTGCTAGACGCTCAATCCCCACTGTTATGGCAGTGTGGTCCACTTGATAGTTAGATCATTTTTTTTATTTTTTTTTTAGTCTCAAGTCTTAAGGCGAGTTGTCAAAAGGATGGACAGTTTAGATATAATACATACCTCAGCGGGGCCCATAGGACTTACTACCATCAATCCAGCAACTATTCAGTTGGTGGATGGACGATTTGGACGTTACACATGTAACAAAGGGCCCCACACAGGGAAGCAGATGGACGGCGTGGATACAAACATATATCATGGTGGGCTCCACCTATCCAGATTACTAGACGGCGTGGATACAAACATACATCAATGTTGGGTCTCATGCACGTGGCCCACCCTGCATGTGTATATACATATAATATAATATAATATATCATATTATAATATAATATAATATATATATATATATATATAAGCTACAATGAGCCACTGTCCAGACCCTTGGATGTTCTGGACGGTGCAGATCTCCGCATATTACATGGTGGGTCCACACGTGTGGCCCACCTCATATCATAATAATATATATTATATTAATATATATAAATGTATAATATATATCATATATATTATAATAATATATGTCCAACATTCTGATTGGGTGAAAAGTTCAGATGGAAAATGTCCAGCGTGCTGGATGGGTGGACGGTTCAGATGGAAAATGTCTAGCGTGCTGAATGGGTGGACGGTTCAGATGGAAAATGTCTAGCGTGCTGGATGGGTGGACGGTTTGATATAACACAGACCTTATGTGTGGGACCCACAACACGTCAAATAGATGGATGGTGTGGATGGGGTCCACACAGCAGTTGGGCCCCATACGCTGCTGACGGTAATACAAGCAACTATAAATCTGTTGTAGGGGCGCTGGCCATTCGGCCATAACAAAGGTGGGTCCCACGTGGTGGGCCACCCACTACAACCTTCTCTCTCATATTATATAATATATCATGGTATATGATATACCCTGAAAATGTCTAGCGTGCGGGACTTCCCACCGTCCCAACAATGGACGGTGAGGATCTCCCTAAAATGTGGTTGGCCACACCGCCTGATGAATGGAAATTAACATATATCGGTGGGGCCCACTCATCCTAGGGGAAGAGAGAGAGAGAGAGAGAGAGAGAGAGAGAGGAAAACGTGAAAGGGGAGGGACCCCGCCACTAATGGGCCCTCCCTATTTAATGCATACATCAAGTAGGTCCCACAACAAATGGGCCCTAAAAAATAAAATCAATGGTGGATCACCCACCTATGACCTCCTTCTTTAGCTCATAGGACTTGTATGCTCCTTGCCTTCAACTTTGATGGAGGTTGATGGGTATTGGAAGGTTGAGATGGGAGATGAGAAGGTATAACGCCCCGACTTTTCAGGACCCGAGTATAGGACTTATTTCCCAAAACCCCGAGTGTTAACCTTAAAGGATGGTCAAATTCGATTGTACATTTTTTTTTTTAATCAAAGTAAGCAAATGAGCGTAGTGTGGACAAATCGACATAAAAAAAATTTCATTATCATTCAAGTATATAAGAAGTTGCCCATAATGACTTATATAAACTAACGTATCTGAATTTAACAAATACAAGATTTACAAGAATTAATACATGAAGAATAGTAGAAAGTATGTAAATATAAGCTGCAAGATCATGCAGCTCCTCTAGACAAATACAGTCATGCATCCCTGGTGATCCTACCCTGCTCCTCATCAAGTCTAAATATGCATATCACTTAAGCCACCTGTACTACCTGTACGGTTGTATATTTGATGGATGAGTGACCAACTCAGTGTGAATTTCCCTCAAGATTACACATCGCCGTATTATGTAAGAAATAGTATAAAACATTCAAACAACCAAAACAGAGTAAATGCAATCTTATTAGGTGCATGGATGTATGAATGCAATCATCGCCCCGAGGATGCTCATCTGTGTGGATAATGGGCTGTCACCCATGCAATCATTGAACCTGGGAAACATCATCCAATCGGAATCATCGAACCTGGGAAAACTTCACCCAATCGGAACAATACGTGTCATGTATGCATGATTAGTCAAGTCATTATTAGTCCATTTACAACCAGCCAATTTAGATAAGCTCAAAAGTCACAACAGGGAGCACATGGCCTAGCGTAGGCCGACAGTTTGGGCATAATGTCTCATTACCACCATCCCCGGCCCATGATGCTACCATCTTAAGATGTTTAATGAAAACCCGTCGACTAGTGGCCAATCATATTACAGTATATGGGGCTTACCATCGCATGATTACACGGTATAAAACATCGAACCTATATAGAGAAAATATCAGAACAAAGACACATAGGGCGATATCAAACAAGACACATATGATAATTATCAAAATAGGCCTCATAGAGTGAGTATTAAAATCATACGATAAAAGACCATCCTTGAAAACCACTGGACACAACAACCTTAGATGGTAGGCCCACATTAATGATCTATTTAGACCATCACTCAATAACCACTAAGTCGAAGGTCCATTTTAATCACAACCAGTTGGGTTACATCCCAAGTATGGATATACATTTATAGGTGGGGGTTTCCCACTAATGTATCATTTTAAAGTCCATAGGCAATACACAAATAATCCATAAGCATGAACAAATATACATGATGAACATTAAGCGGGCAACATAGCACTTCAATTTTCACCAGCTAACACATGTGATTATAAGAGAAAAATATCGATTATAAATTTAAATAAAAACTATAACTTAAGCTAATGAAAAGATGAAAAGCTCAAGGGGAAGAATCATCACCTTATACTTTGAACCACCTACCAGTGTTGCTAGAGAATGCGTGTTTCCTTAGAATCAATCCCTATCATAAATCAGAAACTTATACAATTAGATCCAAGCTCTACACACTACCTAGGGTTTGAGATCATATCATAGGGTTTGCATATTTTATCTTAGGGTTTAATCTTAAATTTAGTTTCTAAGATTTGAACTCTAGTTGGTGTATTAGTTACCATTTAACATTAATAGTGTAACTATTATTAGTGTCCATGGTATTAATCAGTATTACAATTGAAGTAAGATAGTATAACATATTATTAGAGATAATATTTTCAAGTGATGGATACCATGCTAATATCACCAAAGGTAGTTTCATTTTAGTTCTAGGTTTAGATTTTAAGTGATAATTATGAAATCCAAACCTTATTTTGTGTGGCCGTTAGCGATATTATTAAAGGGACTAATGAATGAATAAAATAACTGAATAGATTAGTTATTAATTTTTAGGAATTTTTAACAATGCCTACTACCATATTAAATTATCTAACAACAACCCATGATGAATAATAATGCAAATGATTCCAAACAATTATTAATATTAGCAATATTCCTAACAAAACACTAATAATCATTTCGATGGAAATGAATAGTATGTTCTAATATAAATACAAATCTTTAATAATTGATAACTCTTATATATAATAGCAAATATCCGTATAGATAGTTTATCAACTGCTATCCACTTCTAATACCCATAATTCTAATAAGTGAAGAAAATTTTAATTGAAAGAATTTCAATCTGGGAGGGGAAGGTGGGCTCACCCTAATGATTCGGTTCAAGTCGAGTTGACTCGGTTGCCACCAACACATCTTCTTTTCTTTCTCTCTCTCTTACTTAGACCCATGCACCAGTAGGGTTGCTAGACTCAACCACCCAATGGACAACGATCTAACTCGGTCCTCTCCTCTACCATCTTCTTTTCCAGCAGCCAGATTGAAGCCGGCAAAACACTAGGCTCCACCCAACTGAGTCGACTCAGTTAGAGTCGACTCGGTGCAATGCGCCCATCTTCCTCGTTTCTTCAAGCTGGAACGTCCAGTCAAGGACGTCAGATTCATCCCATGACTCGCTGAGTCGAGTAGGTGCACCCTGACTCCCTCTCTCTCCCTCTCCTTCTCATTTTCTTTCTTCCTTCCTTCTCCTTCTTTCTCTTTTCTTTCTTTCCCTTTCCCTTTCTCACTCTCTTCCCTGCTCTCTTTCTCTGGCCAGTCGCAGCAAGACCTGCCCCAACCCTGAACAGAGTTAGCGACTCAGTTCGCTGTACAGCAGCGTGGTGCAGCCGCACCTCTCTCTTTCTCTCACGTTCTCTCCTTTTTTTTTCCTTTCTTCTCTCTCTCACTGCTCCTTTCTTGCTACTACTCATCTCTCTCTTTCCTTTCTTTACACCAAGGGCACCACCAGTTGTTGAGAGTCCGAAAATGGCCCCGAACCGAATCTGGCTCGCTTTGGAGCGGCGAGGAAGATGATGGCCATTAATGGAGGATTCTACTACAGAGCCCGTTCCTTTGAAACGAGCATGCTGGAGGGTCTGAATCATTGCTGTGAAGCTTATGGATGCCTCAAATCAAAGCTCCATTGAACGTTTAGGTAGTGGGTTCGAACTCGGAAAGGAACGGCTGGTTTCTAAGATTTTTGAGAGAGGCCGGTGGAGAGTCATTTTCTTTCCCTTTTTATGGGAAAACCTGACTTTCTTAGACCGTCGGATGGAGAATGGGTGGTCTAGATTGCATTAGCTTGAAGTTGTTTCCAGATACAGCTCCCAAGACTAAAACCAGCCACGGTTTTGGTTGCTGGTTTTCTCAAAAACCATGATCCTTGTAAACAAAAATGGACGGTTGAGATATGTCCAAATAAAAGGCTGAGATTGAAGGATCTCTCCTCACGCGGATCACCCTTGTGGCAACAGCAGGAGAAAGTTTTCATTTTTGGAAACGTTGTTTTTTTCGTGGTCTATAAGTGCCTGGATTTGTGGCCACACATGTGTACATATTCGCGTGAAATAGATGGGGTTTTGATCATCCTCTCCTTGTACACACGATGGTCGGATCAGATCATGGAAGTGGTCCATGGGCCATGATCACGAACACAAACGGTTGTCCGTCCGCTGTTGAAACTAAGGAGAGAGGGAGTATCCTCCTTTTTAGAGCAACCACGGGTCAAAGCTCGTCTGAACGAGCCCCCCGGCTTAGTTCACAGTGGTGCACGAGTACGATGTACACACCCCACACCAAGGTGGGGTCCACAAGAGGTTCTGGGTAAATCTAATCCATTCATTCACCTTTATCATCCCTCGTTAGGCCCAACTCAAGGAATAAGGCATATCCGAGTCTCAAGTAGGCCATACGTCTTGGTTTAGGGCCCCACTTGGGGATTCCCACTACTCTAATGGTCGGATCTTCTCGAAACTGAACGTCAACAGTTAAAAGATCCTAAATGGCCATTTGCAAGGCTTTCGTCATATACTACTAACCGATACTAATATTATTATAATTTTTATTTATTTTGTATACTACGTATATTTACAATATTTAAAATCTCATACAAATATATAAATATAATTTTAATATTAACATACCACTAATTACATGTTGTTGTTCACCGATTCATTAATATACATAATTCATAATATACAATATCATATTTAATTAAAATTATATTTGTATTTAATAATATTGTTAAATATAAAATTTTATTAAAGTATCTAATGATTTCTATATACATACTTACAAAAGATATTTAATACTACCTTAATACTTATAATTCAACTATATAGTATAAAACCATTATTCATCATGTTTATTTGATATAATATTATTTTCACCTGTATGTGCATCACGTTGTGGGTCCCGCTCTGTAGGTCATTAGGACTATTTATCTTTTTATTTATTTACTTACTTATTCATTGTTATTATTATTATGCTTATATGTAAAACGTGAGACTATTTGTCGTGCGTCATTTAGCTACATGCCCTGACATTAGGGTTACCTTAAGGTGGGTTACAAGGCATGAACCTCTAGTTACTAAGTCATGATTTGTTGAGCATTCCAACACTCCAATGATTGGATTGACTATTATTTAATTATCAACCACCTTTGAGATCCTAAGGAATGTCTAGGCATGATCAGGGAGTTGGATGTGAAACTAGACAACTTGATCTGTGCTTTTAAAAGATGGATCGACCTATGAGTCGTTGTAAACAGGGTGAACAGTGGATTTCATGATTCAGGGTTGTATGTACGTAATTCGGTTAGATTTTTCCATCAGTGGAGTTGGGTTCAGACTAAAATGAACGTAAATGTTTACTTAAGCCTGGCTTGTGTTTATGCTAAGTTTGGTTACATGGTAACACCCGAGTACTAGAAAGTACGGGGTGTTACAGAAGGTGGGCCCACTTACTATTTGGGAGAGAGCTTGGATGTTGGAGCTCTCATGGAATTTTGAGAAATTGCTAGAGATTGAGAGGGAGAGATAGAAATAATGGATGAAGGGATGGGTGGAGTGGTGGTTGTAAGGTAAGGAGATGGGGAAGCATGGGTGTGTTTGAAATTTTGTAAAAGAGGGATGGGTAGGGGAGAGAGAGATCTGACTTGTGGAAAAAGGAGGGATGGAGCTTGTACTTGAGGTATGGGGTGTACTTGATTGATTGATTGATTGATGGGACATGTTGTAAAGATTTTCTCAAAATTCACAACGCGCAGCGTTTCTTCGAAATGAATGGGGGCCCACATCTCCTAGTCTGGGTATCGAATCAATGAGCGAGTAGCAGCGACGGCGCAGTAGCTAAGATACAAGTTTCAAGTCGTGTCGACTTTGATTGAGGGACTTGGCTTAGGATCGCGTGCAAATATTGGATACGGGTCGAAGGTTGCCGGAATTCGACCGGAAGGACCGCGAAAGCCTACGGAACGGTACGGACTAGGATACAGGCCTTACATTAGTTGTCTCGACTTTAAGTAAATCTTTATTTAATCATAATTGTTTTAACTAGTCAGCGATAGGTCAGTTAGATATGGGCTCTATGTGAATAAATCACGAGGCTAAGCCCAATGTTTAAGTGATCGGGCGGATTCGTTGGCTTCCTATGGTTTATTAATCGGATTTGTATGTTTCTTTAGGGATACAATCCGCGTATAGGCTCCCCTCGAGTGTTAAGGGTTAGTCAGTGATGGCGTAAGCTAAGTATATCAAAAAATTTTAATAATTTTTAGAAATTCAAAATAGCAAAAATCTAAGATGTTACATTGTTCTCCACATGTTCACACTCCACATGAGCCAATGTAACACACGTGCCATTGTCCATCTTCAATCCTCTAGATATGGCATGTGCCAATGGTGTCAATGTGCACTAGTCACCTCATATAGCTTTAGTGCGCGCCCACATGTTAAACGTGTCAATGTGTATCTTCTGCCACATGTAATACTATAAAACTTCAAGTACCTCACATGTATTATGCTTGTTGCGATTTACCTTAAAGTGCCCATATATGCTGTGTAAGGCTCGTATCATAGTCCGTATCGTTCCTTAGGGTCCTACGGTCCTCCCGGTCGAATTTCGATAACTCGCGACTCGTAAATAGCATTTGCACACGACCCCGAGTCACACCCTATCAACCTAAATTGGCTTGACTCGAAATATGTATCTTAGCAACTGCGCCATCGCCGCGGTTCCAACGCTATATCTTGCGCGTCGATGCGATACCCAAGCCAGGAGTTGAGCCCGCATTTATTTTGAGAAAAATATTGCGCATTACGAATTCCAAGAAAATATCTACCCTAAACATCACATCAATCAATCACCTCAAGCAAGTACCTAGCCCATCTCTCTCTCATTCCCAAAGTCAACTCTCATGTCCCTTCTCTTACAAGACTCATCCCTTCCTTACACACCCATCCCTCCCATTCCATCTCTCTTACAACACCCTCTCCTCTCTCATTCTCTCCACAATTTTTCAAGCCTCCATGAGAGAAAAATTCTAAGGAGAGAAAGCCTAGTATGTGGTCCACTTTCCTACCCCAAAAACTCTCATCTACGCCATTCAAACTTTATCATCCACCATCAAATGTTGAGCATAGGAGCTAAGGAAGCCAAGGGACCAAGAAGGAGTGCAATAGGTGGGTGATTTTAGGATATCCATCATTGATTTCCATTTAAGGGCCCACTTATGATGGGACCCACTATGATGTATGTGTTGTGATCTAAGAGGGGCCCATAGTGGCGGGGTCCCACCACTACGCCGATCTCTCTCTCCATCTCTTTCTTCTTCTTATGATTGATGATGATATGTGTGTGGCCCACCCTGATGCACCCTACCATGAAGTATGTATTCTATATCCATGCTGGCTACCCGTGGGGCCGACTTTGTCGATGCCCAGCAAGTGGCTGGACGGTCCAGCGCTACTGGCACTGTCCAGTAGCCCTGAATGAAAGGAAAATACAAATATCAGCTTATTTAAAGCTAAGGTGGGTGGTGGGCCACACGTGTGGACCCACACATGGTGCGTGTGTTTTACCAACGTCGTCCATCTGTTTGATCCAGACCGTCCAGTGGTTTGGATGTGGATGTGATCCACCGTGATTTATGTATTTGAGCCCACCTTCCATCTAGACAATGGGGATCTAACAGCATATAGTTGCTAGAATGATGTCAACAAGTCCTGTGGGTCCCACATGGGGCCCATATTCAGACCATCCGTCAAATGGACATCCAAAGCTAGACGTTTGAATACATGATAAAAAAAAATGAGGCAGATCCGTGTATCAGGTGGACCACACTGCAAAAAATAAATGGAGGATTGAACGCCTACCATTGAAACCCTTTTGGGAGCATAGAAGTTCTAGATCAATATGAAATTTGTTCTTCCCTTAATTCAGGCCTCTGCGACCTTATGAATAGATTGGATGGAAAATGAATGTTATGGTGGGCCCTAGGAATTTTAAACAATGAAAATCATTATCTCCATTGTTATTTGTGGTATGGTTCAGATGATCTTTCGATATGATTCATTCTTCGGTAGTGCTCTATAATAATCTCTAGAAATAGATGTATGGTGTAGATTTAATAAAATGAAAATATAGTGCGTGGGTCCCACCTTGATGTGATGTATATTGGGCCTATATATGAGGCCCATTGTAATGTATTTGAGGCCCAGATATGAGGCCCATTGTGATGTATATGAGGCCCTTTGTGATGTATTGGAGGCCCATGGGTTGTGGGCCGTTGTGAGGTATTCAGGGCCCATGAGACGTGGTCCACTTGATGTGTATGAGGCCCATGTATTACAGCCCATTTGATATATATGAGGCCCATGAGCGAGGCCCATCGTGATGTGTATTAAGCCCTTGAGTGAAGCCCACGGTGATGTATATTAGGCCCTTGTGTGAAGCCATGGTCCCACTATACGTGTGGCTCTATGTGGGCCACTCCTTGGGAGCAATGTTGGTTAAATGTCCACGTTGATGAGTAATGATGTTAAATGTCCACATTGTGACCTTCTTTTAGGCCTTGTTAGGCTCATTCTCATCATTCTCTTAGTAGGTTAGCCCAAATTATTGGGTCTCATTGATGTTGCATGGTCTATCATCGTTGTAGATGGATGGCTCCGTACTACCGAATTTGGTATGTCCACGGTCGAGGGTCGATCTTCATATTATGGTTTAGATCGGTTGTTCATTTATAAACCCCGCCTTGCATATCGATCGAATATGGGGCTGATTATCGATGTCAGTTATCGACACCGATTACGAATATACTTAACATATCATCATGATACATGCTCATACACATCATCCGTATGCTTGATGTGAGATGTGGTTGACCATTGTATATTGTAACACCCTGAAAATTGGGGGTCGTGTAGAAACCCGACTCCTGAGTTCCAGACCATCACTTATGCAACAAATATGATTATGATTCAATGTTGTCTGAGTTAAAGCATTCACATGAGTAAGATTATACCAAAACTGCAATTCATACTCCAGATCCAGTGATAAAATGCAAGCGGAAGACTGAAAAATATATATATCACTGTACAAAAATAAAATAATCTCAAACTGTCTCCAAAGTATGAATACATCACTGAGTCTCATATACATGTCATAAAGCAAGAAATAAATGTCAGGTGATAGTCCAACTAGCATGTCCCGCCGATGCAGGCCACCTACGCAAAACCGTCGGAGAACTGCATATACGAGAACTCATCCTGATCCTCGTAGTAATCCGGCTCAGCGTCCTGAATCGCCTCATCACCTGCATCTAAGACAGGGTCTGGTGGTGTTGCAAACACCGTCCCGTAACGTGGGAGTGAGTGATCAACTCAGTGGAATAATAGAGCAAAGATTAGCATGTTATCAAATCAATCACGCGTTAATAGTAAAGCAAACAATCAATCATCCCTAGGTATTATTGTTAACGCAAGCATGAAATGACATGATAGATGCCCTCACCGACATACTCCCTCATGCGGCACCATCTGCGTCCGCGGCATGCTTTCTTCCCGCAGTGCTCCACATCTTCCAGGCACATGCAGTGCGATATGGATAATGATTACCGGGTTGTTATTAGTCCTTTTCATACAGCAGGATTGGAAAACTAAGGTACCTTCCTTATATCAATCCCAACACAGATCTTGTCTATGGTCGTCACTCCTAGTAATCACATACGATGTTATATTTGTAGGTCACTGCAAGGGCTGTCAGGGCTGTTGCTCGCACTCGTTGTACCACTTCCCTATCACCTTATCAATAAAGGCTTAATGTACTCTCGTCGCTAAGGAAGGGTCGTCGCCTCCCGTAAACTCAGAATATGCTCGCGATCACTACAAAGGGCTCGTCACCAATCAGAGCAGGCCGACAGCTTGAATGTAGTGTCCCATACCACCACAATCGGCTCACTAGTCAAATGTGCTTACTGGTCACTACGGGGAGGTTTGTGGCCCCAGCGTAGGCCGACAGCTTGACCACGGTGTCCCATACCACCATGGCCGGCTCATGAGTCTTTATGGATCAAGGTACCATGGTTAACAGGGTTTCCAATGGTAAGTTCAGTACCCTAGGTCCTAGATTTCAGGATATTATAGCGTCATTGATTCTACAAGTTTTAGGTCTTGCAGAATGTATTTAAAGCGATCGATGCTAATTTCACAGCTAATCTAGCATAACGCTAGTTAACTTACGTTTATTTTCTAAAGGAATTAATCCTACGTGATTTTCGGTCGAGTTGGTACTTGAGTCTCTGTACGAATTTTTTCGAGGCATTACAATCTACCCCCCTTAACAATAAATTTCATCCTCAAAATTTGTACCTTTTCGTACTCCTCGAGAAGCTGTGAGTAGTTCTTTCTGATCTCGGCTTTCGTCTCCCAAGTAGCCTCTTCTTCAAAGTGATGCGTCCACAACACCTTCACAAAGGGGATGACCTTGCTACGCAACACATGCTCCTTCCTGTCTAGTATACGCGCCGGTCGCAATACATATGTAACATTCTCACCTAACTGCACCTGCTCCCATCGAATGATATGGGAAGGATCAGGAACGTATTTCTTCAGCATAGAAACATGAAATACGTTGTGTACGCTCGTGAGAGGCGTATGAAAAGCCAGACGATAAGCCATTGCACCCACACGGTCAAGAATCTGAAACGGACCAATGAATCGCGGTGCTAGTTTTCCCTTCTTCCCGAACTGAAGGACTCCCTTCATAGGAAAAACTCTCAAAAACACGTGATCCCCAACCGCGAACTCTAGCGGGCGCCGTCTCGTATCGACATAACTCTTCTGTCTGCTCTGCGTTGTAAGTAGCCGGCATCTGATAATATCAATCTTCTCCGAAGTCGCCTGCACTAACTCTGGGCCAATCAATCTACGCTCACCGACCTCTGCCCAGCAATGCGGTGCTCGACAAGGTCGCCCATACAAAACCTCATAAGGTGTCATACCGATACTTGCCTGGAAACTATTATTGTACGCGAACTCTACATATGCAAGACAATCATTCCAACTGTCTTTGAAGTCTAATATGCAAGCCCGCAACATGTCCTCTAGAATCTGGTTCACCCGCTCTGTCTGTCCGTCTGTCTGTGGGTGGAAGGCCGTACTAAACTTCAACTTCACACTCATAGCCTCCTGAATGCGAGTCCAGAAAATAGAAGTAAAGCACGTGTCTCTGTCCGACACGATCTCTAAAGGAACTCCATACAGACGCACTATCTCTCTGATATACAGCCTGGCTAACTCGTCTGCAGAGTTCATAACTCTGATCGGTAGGAAGTGCGTCGACTTCGTCAGACGGTCGAAGATCACCCAAATAGAATCATGTCCCTTCCTCATTTTTGGCAGTCCCGAGATGAAATCCATGAAAATGAAATTTCACTTCCACTCAGCTATAGGCATAGGCTGAAGGAGTCCAGAAGGTCGGCGATGCTCTGCCTTCACCTGCTGGCAAGTGAGACAATGGGACACGAACTCTGTGACGTGTGTCTTCATACCATCCCACCAATAAGTCCTCTTCATGTCACGATACATCTTGGTACTGCCCGGATGCATCGTAAGTCTAGTACTGTGCGCAGCCTCGAGAATCTCTCGTCTCAAGTCAGGGACATCTAGAACGCATAGGCGGCCACAGTAACATAAGCCCCCATCCGTGCCAACTCTCCACTCGGCGTCTGCATCATCACTAGCCTGCTCTCAAAGCTCAGTCAGACGTGCATCATCCCTCTACATCGCGATGACTCTGTCATCGATAAAAGATCACACCTGCACATGTACAATAAACTCATACGACTCCTCCACAGTGAGTTTCTGATCAAAGTCTTGCAAAAACTCAACCATATCCCACTCAGCAACCATCAACGGAGCTGCAAACTCTATCGCATTCTTGTCGCTCAACGCGTCAGCCACAAGGTTCGCCTTGCCGAGATGGTAGGAAACCTCAAACTTGAAATCCTTCAAAGTCTCCATCCATCGCCTCTACCTCATATTCAAGTCTCGCTGCGTGAATATATACTTGAGGCTCTTGTGGTCGCAAAAGATCTCGAACTCCTCTCCATAGGGGTAATGTCTCCAGAGCTTCAATGCGAATATGACGGCTGCCAACTCAAGGTCATGTGTAAGGTTATTCTCCTCGTGCTTCCTTAATTGTCTCGAGGCATACGAAATTACTGTCCTTTGTATAAGGACACAACCCAAACCAACGCTAGACGCGTCAGTATATATCGTGTATCTAACCCCTTGCTCTGGCAATACTAGCACAGGGGCGGACGTCAACCTATCCTTCAGCTCCTGAAAAGCTGTCTCCACCTTATCATTCCAGGCGAACTTCACATCCTTCCGTGTCAGCTGAGATAGAGGTCTGGCGATCTTCGAGAAATCTCGAATGAAACGTCTATAGTAGCCTGCCAAACCTAAGAAACTCTTCACCTCAGTGACAGAACCACGTTGCTCCCAGTCCTGAACTGCAGCTACCTTAGACAGGTCAACTGCCATCCCATCCTTGGACACCACATGTCCCAGGAACTTCACTTCCTGCTTCCAGAAGTCACACTTCTTATACTGTGCGAACAACTGATGTTGTCTCAGTATATCCATGACCAATCGCAAGTGCTCCTCATACTCCTCTCGACTCCTGAAGTATACCAAAATGTCGTCTATGAACACCATGATGAATCGATAGAGGAATGGCCAAAATACCCTGTTCATCAGATCCATGAACACGGCCGGTGCGTTCGTAAGACCGAACGACATCACTAGGAACTCGTAGTGGCCAAAGCTGATCCTGAAAGCTGTCTTCTGCACGTCCTCATCCCTGATGCGCAACTGGTGATATCCTTACTGAAGATCAATCTTCGAGAAGTACTGGGCCCCTCTCAACTGATCAAACAAGTCATCTATCCTGGACAAGGGATATCGGTTCTTCACCGTAATCTGGTTCAGCCTGCGATAATCAATACACAATCGCATAGAACCATCCTTCTTCTTCACAAACAGTACTGGTGCTCCCCAAGGAGACACACTCGGTCGAATGAAACTAACCTCCAACAGATCATCAATCTATTTCCTCAAGTATTTTATCTCACATGGTGTCATGCGATACATCGGCAGTGAGACGGGCGTGGAACCAGGCACAAGATCGATAGTAAAATTGATCTCTCGCTGAGGCGGTAAACCAGGACTCTTTCTAAATAGATTCCCAAAATCACGGACTACAGGTGTATGCTCAAGCGTCGGGACATCGACGTCCCGCAATAAGGATGCGTAGTTAAGTATGCGGAAGGGGAGATTTACCCTTACTGAAAATGTAAAGGGCGTGCCCTCCGGCTCATAGACTGTCACCGTATGGGTCTCACAGTCAATCTTGGCCCTCCCTGCATTCAGTCAATCCATGCCAAGAATGACGTCGAGATAATAAAGAGAAGGGTCGACGACAAGATCAAGAGCCATCGTCCTGCCCCCCAGATCCACCAAACAACCCTCACACATCATGATGGCATCTAAAAAAGTCTCGTGCGCTGTAAGGACTCGCACTTCATCCATCCGAATAGTCGGTAGCCCAAGACGCCTGACTATGAAATGCGATATCAAAGAAATCGTGGATCCAGTATTCACCATCACAAGTATAGGATACCTCCAATATGGGCGGTGACCTCAAAGGTCAAAGGCTGAGTAGTCTCTGTCTCGGCGGCCTCAGCTGTCAA
The DNA here is from genome assembly GCA_037074715.1 of Magnolia kwangsiensis. NCBI lineage: Eukaryota > Viridiplantae > Streptophyta > Magnoliopsida > Magnoliales > Magnoliaceae > Magnolia > Magnolia kwangsiensis. Next base: position 108,875,032 of record CM073583.1, read on the forward strand.
GGCATGTACCCGTGCCTGCTGTGGACGGTTCGGCCGCGGTACCATGGGCCGTTGAGGCAGCCGGAACGAAGGTACGGGAGGTCTGAAGGAAGGATGCGTAGGAGCCAACCGTAGGGGTGAAGCAGATAAAGCCTGTGGGTGTGGACAGTCGATCTTCTGCCCTGGCGAAAACCCGTTGTCTCTCATCCGATCGAAACAGTTCCCCACAGTGTGACCCGGTCTACCGTAATAAGTACATGACAAATCGGGACGCCTCGTCGGAAGTACTGGCGCTGTAGCCCTAGGAGGAGGGTCGATGCGAGGCCTCTTGCCAACAAATGGCCTGTCCTGCATATCCGATCGTGGCCTAGCAACCATAGAGCCACGAGATCGTGCCAAGCGATCAACATCCTGCTCTGCCCTCATGGACATATGTATCAACTCTACATAGGAAGGTATGCAGACGTAGCACATCTTCGACCGAATGTCCGGTCGCAAGCCCTCAGAAAATTGGCGTATGCGCATCTGTTCATCAGCAAGTATAGTCGGGACGTATCTACCCAACTCAGTGAACCGATGCTCATACTCTATAACTGTCATGCCTCCCTGCCTGAGGCGTAGAAACTCGTTCTCCCGCTCGTGCCTGTAAGTCTAGGGATAGTATTTCTCATGGAAACGGAACTCGAACGCTGTCGTAAGTCCAAACGTAGTCAGCAGTCACTGTCCGCAATACACTATCCCAACATAGACTGGCCTCTCGCTCAAACATGAACGTGGCCAACTCAACCTGCTCAGACTCCGAGCAATGCAGCATCCTCAGTATCTTCAACACCCGGTCGAGCCAATACTCGGCCTCCTCGGGTCTGTGAGAACCTGTAAAAGTAGGAGGCCGCAAGTGCTGGAATCGCTCGAGTAGGCCCCGTGAATCGGCAATATACCCCGTAGGGTAAGCAGAGGGTGCAGGATGAGTCATGCCCTCATCCTGAGTCGAAGTACCAGCATCCTCAGCTGGATGCATAGATGGTGCAGGTGGAGTCGCACTCCCACCCTGGCTTATGGCCCTTGCTATCGTAGTCAAGAGCTGCTGGTGCTACTGATGCATCATGGCCATCAACTGCTCAAACCTATCAGGAGGTGGAGCATACTGCGGCACATACTACGTCGAGGAAGACGCATGATACTGCTCTCTGACAGGCGGTGTGAAAGGCGGCGGTCCAACTGTAGGACCTGTAGAAGGTTGAGACTCATGTGCAGTCTCAGGAATCGGGCCCACAGCAAGGTCCATATGAACATCACTCTGGAGAGGAACCCGATCCATAGGCTCTCCCAGTGTAAGTCGTGCCGTGCTCTGAGTAGTCTTAGGCGGCATTCCTTATATTCAAAATAGGGCGCAACCTTTTCAGTTTCAGCATTAGCACAAACACACCGCAATCATTCACACAACAAATCGTAGAATTCCATGCATTCCATTAAATTAAAATTTATCACAATACAAGAGATATATCCTTACATGCATCATGACAAGAAACACATGGAAACTAAGTTAGCCGAAGCTACAATTGCAACATAAGCAAACTACTAGCCTTCTCAGGCTTACACACGGAAAGCAGGAAACAAACCAACTACAACCAACAACATCTAAAACCTAATCGCTAATTCGAGTCTGGCGATGGAGGAGGAGCACTCTTATCCTGCAGACAACACAGGATGGCCTTCAAAGTACGAGTCACCTTGCTGAATTTCCATTTCATGACGGTCTTGGTATCCTCAAGATCCTGTTTTACCTCAGCCCGGAGTTCTTTGATATTCCGTCGCAAAGCAACCTGACTCTCCTCAAGCTGGGCTATATGAGCATCCCTAGTAGCCCGAGTCACAAGAGGAGAGCTCTCATCAGTATTCTGAGCCTTCTCTTCTTCTTCCTGGACTTCTTCCTCTATTTCTGCCCCAGCTTCTTCTTCACTAGCATCCTCTGCACTATCATACTCGCCCTCACTGTCATCATCAAGCTGAGCCTCACGCTGCCGAGGCCCTATCTTCATCTGGTTCATGGTAGCCTCATCAATAAAGTGAATCGGCACAGGCAACTCTGGCCCAAGTCTGTAAGCAAACTCAAGCGCGATCTTGCATATGAGCCGGCCAAAAGGAAGTGACTCAGACGTTCTCCTCGACTTCGCTATGAGGACGATCTATCGCAACACAAAGGTGGTCATGCACATATTCTCTCCCTGGCCCAGCAGATACAGAAAATCGACCATGAGACGCGTACATTCACTGCGGTTGGTCGACCTAAGATACACATTGAACGTGCAAATGTGATGCAGCAGACGAAAATCATCCGACATATGGGACGCTAAGAGGCTCTTGTTACGCTGCCACGGAACCAAACCACCACATAGGAACCTAGTGCGGCAATTTCGCTCACGAACACTCTTCAGATTCTTAACGCTTGGATGTACCTCACCAAGAGACACCTTCAGAAGTCGAGCTATCAACCGAACATCGATCGTGGCTTCCCGGTCTCTATCAAAGAAAATCCTGAACTGCAATGACTCCAACGTAGGAGCCCGAATATGAGCATAGAAGGCACGAACAGTGCTCACATTCGCATGAGACTGGGCTTCAAAGAGTGGACCCCAATTGGCAGCTTCAATGCGCTCAAACAATAGAAATTCACCAAAGAGTCGCTCATCCACATGCACCTCAAATAGAACCTTACGATCAGTATACGCACCGTGAGCCAAGTCTGCCAACAGTGCTCACCCTATGTGAGCACGGGAATCCAAATCCCGCTTTGTGTGAAACTCACGAGCGGCACTTGGACTTGCGGCGGCGCTTGAGCTAGCAGCGCCACCTCTTAGCTTCCTCAAACGTGAAGGGCGACTAGTCCTAGCTTCATCTGCGGCGGTCTTCCTCTTTCCCATGAGAGAGAGGATGGTGGAAAGAGAGAAAAAGGTTAAAATAGTCTCAACAAAAGCCATAGAAAGTAGAGAAAATGGGGAGAAAGGGCTGCCCTAATGGACTGAATCGAATCTAGGCCCTGTTGAGGGGTGAATCAAGTTCCCAAAGGCTGGATTTTCAAAGAGAAAAGAGTAAGATAAGATGGAATGGACGTCCACACGATTTTCAGCCTTCAATGGAGGTTAGAAGAGCTTCCACGGACGAAAATGGAGAGGAAAGGGACTGTGAACAGCTGTAAATGGATGGGTTGGCGTCGGTTGAGGGAGAAAATGGGATGGAAGAGGTTTGACACCGAGATTTGAGAGAGAGAGAGCAAGAAAACTGAAAAGGGAGAGCTTGGAGGACGTTTTTGTGAAGGAAGTGAGGTTTTGGGGATGATTTAAGGGTCAGCCCACATATAGGAGGGGTGCCCTACCCATCTAAGGGAGTCGACCCGAAGTTCAGCCCGAGTGGGGCCCACTGTATGACGAGCCCTCGCCGGTGAAATCGTAATCCGGCGATTCCGCCCACATGGGCTGGGTTCCCCCTGCCCTGGAGGTCCCAAATATATGTGGGTCCCACCCTGGTTCATTGTATTTTAGCTTGGCTGGGCCCATAACTCACAGGTCCCAGGATCAAAACCTAGCTCTGATACCAACTTCTAACACCCTGAAAATCAGGGGTCGTGTAGAAACCCGACTCCCGAGTTCCAGACCATCACTTTTGCAATAAATATGATTATGATTCAATGTTGTCTGAGTTAAAGCATTCACATGAGTAAGATTATACCAAAACTGTAATTCATACTCCGGATCCAGTGATAAAACGCAAGCGGAAGACTGAAAAATATATATATCACTGTACAAAAATAAAATAATCTCAAACTGTCTCCAAAGTATGAATACATCACTGAGTCTCATATACATGTCATAAAGTAAGAAATAATGTCAGGTGATAGTCCAACTAGCATGTCCCGCCGATCCAGGCCACGTACGCAAAGCCGTCGGAGAACTGCATATACGAGAACTCATCCTGATCCTCGTAGAGATCCAGCTCAGCGTCCTGAATCACCTCATCACCTGCATCTAAGACAAGGTCTGGTGGTGTTGCAAATACCGTCCCGTAACGTAGGAGTGAGTGATCAACTCAGTGGAATAATAGAGCAAAGATTAGCATGTTATCAAATCAATCACGCATTAATAGTAAAGCTGTAACACCCCGGATTTTGGCTAATCTGGGATTTGACGTCCTTAGGCAGTGGGTCAATTAAAACACCTGAAAAATCGTTCAGAACCCAATTCCCTAGCCAAAGAAACCACTTAGGATAAATTTCTTTAGAAACTAAGCATAAGTTAGCTAGCGCAATGTTGGAGTGGCTGGGAAACAGTCCCTGATCACTTTAAATACGTTCTACAAGACCCAAATCGAGTAGAACCAATGACTCTAGAATACTCTATAACCTCGGATCAAACTCTAAGCGGGTTTGTCCTCTGGACCACATTGAATTTTTATATTGGATTTAGACCGCGCGTCGAAGGTCCGATACCTCCTATCTTAGACCGTTAGAACCGCCCCGCTGGACTTGACAATCATCTCGAAAATCAAGTCAATCCGATAATCACAGAGTATTTCGTTGAACCCGGACTGAAGCGACCGCGAATAGGGACGAATTGGGAATTTCAAATTTAGATCTGGCACACGACTTGACGCGTCGGTATTAAGCGTTCTGACCGTCAGAATTCATCCAGATTACACCCTCGGATCAGGAAAAATATCTATTTATTATCATGGGACTTTCAGCCCTGATCTATGTGCGGTGACCGCTGAACTGAAACTGGTCCGCCACGTGCGATCTGCGAACCTTGCCAGACTGAAAACTTAATACGAGGTACATCTGGTACCCATGAGCTTAAGTCTGATCGCAATTGACCAGGGGACCACCAGAAATCAGTTTTTGGACCGAAATAGCCCCGAAATGGATAGGCAATAAGTAAACTTCGTCCCGGAGCCTATTTTCGGCGTTTCCAAGCTTATAAAAGGGGTTGAAACCCTCATTCCTTCCTTGCATACGAATTTCACAAACCCTAGAAAAGAGAGAGAGAGTTTGAGAGAAAGGGAAGAGGAGATTTTTCCCGCATCCGAGCCCCTGACAGTGCTGCTTCAACACTTCATTCCAATCACCTGGCTGGTGATTTTTCCACTTTTTCAGGTATAGAAAAACCCCAAAAACTTGCTGATTTAGGGTTTATGTAGATTCTGAACATGTTAGCTAATGTAATCCATGAATCAGGTTCTCCTACTGTCGTAGACGAAGCGTACACGCTCCGTTCAAAATCCCGCGACCGTAAGAGATTAGGTGAGGATTTTAGACGCTTTGATTGACGGTTTACAACGCTTTCAATGTCGTTTAATAGTAGATTATCAACGGCATCGCCGTTTGACATGTACAACATGCTCTCCGTTTCCTGTTTCGCAAATTAACGAAGAATATGAGATTTAGGGTATTTTAGTCATATGTAGGAAGTACGGTCTACATGCATAATTTTCTGACGTGATTGACATGATTTGTCACCGCGTTAGAGAGTTAGGAATGCTTGCATAATCAGTTTGGCGAAGAGATTCGCCAAGTTGCGCACGTTGGGTCGACATACTATATGTGGACTTAAGTGTGTAGTGTATGTGTTTGTATAAATGCTTGTATTATTATGTATTGAATTAAATGATGTTATGTAGTAGATTGAGATTGATTTCATGATTAATATGCTGACCTGAATGATTTCCTACATGCTTACCTTATGCATGATTACACTACATGCATAGAAAGTACGTTTTGAAGATTTGCTTAAGTTGAATATACATGGGAAGTATGCCTTGAAGATTTGCCTTAGTTGAATGTTATAACATGTGCTAACATGCTCACATGATGTGTTTCAATTCCAATACCCTGGTATATAGTGTTAATGTAATTCAATAGATGTGTGGGACTTGACTTAGTCCAGGTAGTCGGTAACCGAACGAATTCGTGGCTGACTGGTCATAGCCACGAACGACGCGTCGATGAACGTGATTCGTGTTGAGAGTTGGCGGCAGTGGTTAGGCCACGCGAAGTGTTTTACGCACTTCATGTCGTTTAACTTGAGATGCGATCGCGCTAGTCGAGCCCGTCAAGTAACCCGACTGGCCGATGTTTGTTCACCTTGTATGTATCATAACTGCTTGAACCTAGGGTACTGAACTTGCCATTGTAAACCCTATTAACCGTGGTACCTTGATCCACGAAGACTCATGAGCCGGGCATGGTGGTATGGGACACCGTGGTCGAGCTGTCGGCCTACGCTGGGGCCACAAACCTCCCCGTAGTGACCAGTGAGCACCTTGACTCGTGAGCAGATTATGGTGGTATGGGACACTATATTCTAGCTGTCGGCCTACACTGATCAGGCGACGAGCCCTTTGTAGTGACCGCGAGCGTATTCTGAGTCCACGGGAGGCGACGACCCTTTCGTGCAGTAGAGTACAGTAGGCCTGTATTGATAAGGTGATGGGGGAGCGGTGCAACGAGTGCGAGCAACAGCCCTGGCAGCCCTTGCAGCGACCTACGAAATATACATCGTATGAGATTACTAGGAGTGACGACCCTAGACAGGATCTGTGTTGGGATTGATACAAGGGAAGTACCTTAGTTTCCCAATCCTGCTGTTTGAATGGACTAATAACAACTTGGAAATCATATCACCATAGCATTGCATGTGCCTGGAAGATGTGGAGCACTCTAGGGAGTGTGGCATGCCGCGGTCGTAAGATGTTGCCGCATGAGGGTGATCGTCGGTGAGGGCATACATCACGTCATATCATCTTGCATTAACAACAGTATTAGGATTGTCTGATTTACTACTTTACTATTATCGCGTGATTGAATTGTGAACATGCTAATCCCTGCTCTCTTATCCCACTGAGTTGATCACTCACTCCCACGTTACGGGATGGTGTTTCCGGACACCCACCAGTCCCTTCTGTGATTGCAGATGATGGCGCGGCCTGTGAGGCAGAGCTGGACTTGATGATGAGGAGGAGGATTCCTCCTTTATGCGTGTTCTGATTGACGGGATTGCAGGGAGGTTGATTATATACTTTGACATTTGTCATTTTGAATTTTTAGCGCCCTCATGTATATTCATTTTGTTTATTTTTGAAGTATACATGTATGTGTATAACCTGGTAATATATTCACACTCTGGAGACATACAACAGTTTATGTACTTTATACATACTATTACAGTCTTCCGCTTGCAAATTTCACTGTCTCTGGAGTATGATATGCTGTTCTGGCTTAATCTCACTCATGTTTAATACCTTATCACAGACAACATTCAATCATACATATCCATGTTGCATAAATAACATTTTGGAACTCGGGAGTTGGGTTTTTGCTCGACCCCCCAATTTTCGGGATGTTACAAAAGTAAATAATCAACCATCCCTAGGTACTGTTGTTAATGCAAGCATGAAATGACATGATGGATGCCTTCACCGACATACTCCCTCATGCGGCACCATCTGCGTCCGCGGTATGCTTTCTTCCTGTAGTGCTCCACATCTTCCTGGCACATGTAATGCGATATGGATAATGATTATCGGGTTGTTATTAGTCCTTTTCATACAACAGGATTGGGAAACTAAGGTACCTTCCTTATATCAATCCCAACACAGATCCTGTCTAGGGTCGTCACTCCTAGTAATCACATATGATGCTATATTTATAGGTCGCTGCAAGGGCTGCCAGGGCTGTTGCTCGCACTCGTTGCACCACTCCCCCATCACCTTATCAATACAGGCTTAATGTACTCTCGTCGCTACGAAAGGGTCGTCGCCTCCCGTAGACTCAGAATACGTTCGCGGTCACTGCAAAGGGCTCGTCACCAATCAAAGCAGGCCGACAGCTCGAATGTAGTGTCTCATACCACCACAATCAGCTCACGAGTCAAATGTGCTCACTGGTCACTACGGGGAGGTTTGTGGCCCCAGCATAGGCCGACAGCTCGACCACGGTGTCCCATACCACCATGGCCGGCTCATGAGTCTTTATGGATCAAGGTACCATGGTTAACAGAGTTTTTAATGGTAAGTTCAGTACCCTAGGTCCAAGCAGTTATGACTCATACAGGGTGAACATACAATGGCCAGTCGGGTTACTTGACGGGCTCGACTAGTACGAGTGCATCTCAAGCTGAGCGACATGAAGTGCATAAAATACTTCGTATGGCCTAACCACCGCCGCAAACTCAAACCACGACTCACGTTCATCGATGCGTCCTTCGTGGCAAATAGAAGCCAACCACGAATTGAATCCATTACCGACTGCCTGGACTAGGTCATAGCCCTAAGTATTTGTAAATCCACATCAATAATTATATGAGAGTAATAGAAATGAAATACAATAATACAAGCATGTTAACACATGTTATAGCATACAAAGTAAGTAAATCAATCCAACACATGTATTCCACACATTTGAGGAAATCAATTCATATGGCAAACATGATGGAAATCATATACATCCGCATATTAATTGAGAATTGAATCTCAAAACTAATTCACAACACCATTTACTCAATACATACTAATACAAACATTTATACATACACTTAGTCTACACACTTTAGTCTACATAGCGTATGTCGACTCAAAGTAGCGCATTAGGACGAATCTCTTTACCAAACAGATCATGCACGCATTCCTAGTATCCTAACACGACAAATAACCATGACAAACATTTCAACAAAATATAGACGTAAACAGTATTTCCTACAAATGACTAAAATACCCTAAATCTCATATTTTCCATACACAGTCGAAATGGAAAACGGACAGCATGTTCTACATGTCAAACGGCGTGCTCGTCGATAATCTACTATTAAACGACATTGAAAGCTTTGAAATTAGTCAATCAAAGCGTCTAAAATCCGCACCTTTCGCCTTAGACGTGTATCGATTCGAATATAACGTATACGCTTCGTCAATGGCATAACGGCGACCTAATGCACAAGATACGTAAGCTACTTCGCTATTGAATCAAAGGAATCCATAAATCAGTAAGCGGTTAGGATTTTCTTACCTAAAAGTGCATTGAAAATCACCGAAAAAGTGATTTGAATGCGTTACTTTGGTACGTGCAAAAGATGGAGCAAACAGCAGGAAGTCCTCTCACAATCTCTCACTTTCTCTCTCTCTCTTTTTAGGGTTTTAAGCAAATTCGGATGGGAGAGATATGAGAGGGTTTAAAGCCCTTATATAGGCTAAAAACTAACCTAAATAGACTTGGGAACAAAGTATACTTGAGTTATAAATAAATCGAAACTTTTTCGATCCAAAAGAGTGTTTTGGGAGGTCCCCTGGCCGAACGCGGTCGGACTTAAGCTCATGCCTACTGAATCTTGCTCACATGAAGTTTTCAGACCGGTAGAGTTTCCAGATCATACGTGGCAGTCCAGTTTTAGTTCAGCGGTCATCGTACCTAAATCAGGTCTACAAGTCTCATGATATGAAAAAGAAATTTTTCCTGATCCGAGGGTAAAATTTGGCTGAATTATGACGGTCAGAACGCTTAATAATAACGCGCAAAGACTCGCGCCAGATTTAGAATTAATTTCCTAAACCTTTACCCATTTCTCACTCTCTTTGCTCCAGGCTCAATGAAATAGCCTCAGAACATCGGTTGGGCTTGATTTTCGAAACAATTGTCAAGTCCAGCTAAGCGGTCATAACCGTCTAAGATTGTAGATATCTGACTTCCGACACGCGGTCTAAATCCAATACGAAGTTTCAAAGGGTTCCTGAGAGCAAACGGGTTTAGAGTTTGATCCTAGATTTCAGGGTATTATAACGTCATTGATTCTACAAGTTTTGGGTCTTACAAAACGTATTTAAAGCGATCGATGCTAATTTCACAGCTAATCTAGTGTAGTGCTAGTTAACTTACGTTTATTTTCTAAAGGAATTAATCCTACGTGATTTCTAGTCGAGTTGGTACTCGAGTCTCTGTACGAATTTTTTCGAGGCGTTACACATATGCTATTGGGCAGGTTATTATGGGACTCCCTGATAGGCAAAGATTGTCTCACATGAACACACGATATACGCAGGATTAATGCATGACTGGATTATATGACTTATGCATCTTGTATTGTGTGTTGTGGGTACTATACGCCCTAGCGATATCAAGGTCGTAGCCTTCACGGGCATATCGTGGATGACAGGATTGGACACCGAAAATACTGTTATTAGCATCGAGGCGTCGTAGATGTCCCTAGGTGAAAATTCCTAAACCTAACGATACCGGAAGACGCTCTAACATTAAGATCGAGTGAATACACGAGTGCATAAGAGCCGAATACCAAGAGGCCGCATCTCCTACTGTGTCGTGGTCGGTTGGAAGAGGATGTGACCTTACCCGCCCGAGGATATGGACAATTATTAGGCTAAGTATGACCAACTTATAAATGGGTCTACTATCGACGTGTTAGATAGGTATTGGCAGACTATTGGCCAGACAAATAGTGAGGTTTCTTACGCTCACTTAGACTGCGCACCTGGAAAAGGGGCAGTACCATTTAGAGTGTACTAAAACCAAATAATTGTCTAACATGAAAATTGTTCTGATATATGATACTATAGTGATGAGCTACATTGATATATGGATTTAGATGATGATTGATATGCTTGAGTTGCATCTCACATTACATGGCCTTGATATATAACACCCTGAACTTTTCAATATCGAGTATTGAAAGTCCTCGAGTGTTACCGTAAAATTAACCTATTATGTACATGTGTATAGTACTAATCTAGCTAACCTAACCCTACATCCATCCTCCAATATGAATCTGACCGATTAAGAATGACCTTTATCCATAAATCAAGTCATCCGACTGCTGATCATGTGGTCTGATATACATACCTCCTCTTGAATAAATCAGTGAATAACTCTTTATCTATAACGATTTAAATATAAGTTCTTTTGTAAGAATTTTTTAGAAAATGATATAATAATCTAGAACCATTAGATTTCATAAAACTTTAGATTAACAACAATTACGAAAATGCCATCAACCTATACCCTGAATTCCAACTCACGAGGTTCTCATGATCCATTTCACGTGAAACTTTATACCAGGCCTAATTATCATAAATTAACCATACACATCAAATTTCAGCCCTTAGAACACATTAATTTAGCTACTTGATCTCTACATCCATCTATACACTTATCAGACTAAGATTCTGATCCGTTCATCTTGTTCACAACATATGAATATGCTTAACCCACCATTAAAATTATAATTTAAGAAACTTACACGTGTGAATAAGACACTCTAATCTGACGATACACATGATTTACCCCTAATCCTCCTGAAACCCGCTTTACATTTATCCGTATATGAAACTGACTGTATACCCACCTATATACATAGTAAGAGTGCTAACCATTAAGTTCTCTTATTTTTAGCAAGTCATCTGACCCTCCATCATATTCGGATCCGCCAAACGAGCCACAAGAACATCACGGTAAACCGATCATCATGAAGATCTTAGGTTCTAAGTCCAAACTGCCCGGTAACGTGTTGATTAGAGATGTATAAATATTATTTTAAAATTTTAAAGTATATTAGCTATTAAATGAACATCTTATTCATCCTCGAGAGAACTAGATCACAGGAAAGAGCACAAAAAATAATGCATATTTGCTAAATTTTAAGACATTCAGACGGCACATTTCGACATAACGGGCGTCGAATGCCGGTTGAGAAATGGATGGTGAGTTCGTAAATAGTGAATGTCACTACATGCCACCATTGATTCTTGATCGGATAGTATGGCCCACCCGATCAACAGATCTACCCCATTTTTGGACCTTAATCCTAGCAGGGCATGTTAAACGCAATGGACAGAGCGGATCGTACAACTACAAGTAGTAAAGTGGACTTCACACAAAATAACTCAATTCACTCAAATTTTCACAGCAAGCTACGTCTCTGCGTGCATGGGGTTTAACAGTGAGTGTTGGTTGTTATTGGACACACCATACGACTTACTCGACTAACCAAATCATCTCATATTTGACCATGTATCCTAACATAGCGATACAACAGTGGTGAATGGCATGGATTCTCTAAAAGATCATCACAGGTGGACCCCACCTATTTTGAATAGCAACTTGAAGAAAACATTCAGAAACCGGAAGTGACTGTGGTTTCCACCACCATGTCCCTGCAACATGTGGACCCCATCGTCTGGTAAAATCTAGGGACTATTTTAGCCGTTGACATTTTATTTCAGAATAATCTGACCATTAAATCGACAAGAATCCACCGTTAGAGCTAGGAATCGACCCGTATGGCCCACCTAGACCTTAGATCAGTCTGATCAACGGCCTAAGATCCCTTGAAAGAGCACCCTAGAAGGATGGATGGAGTAGACTTCTCACGTACATCACGATGGGCCCCACCTCACGGCGCGAGTGCACAGCAGAGACGTGCACTCGCCGTGCACCGAGTGAGGGATGCTCGGTCAGATGCCTCTGACCGTGTCTCTCTCAAATAGAGAGATTTCTCTCTCCCCTCGCCTGTAATAGGGGACGGACAGGCATCCGTTTCCTTGAGATGTGGCCCACCAGGTGTGGTCACGTGCATGATCCAAACCATCCATCTGACTTGGGCGGAAGGCTTGACCAAAACCCTAACTATTTCACGTGATTGTATGCATATGTGTGGGCACAAATCCAGGTGTATCTTAACTATAAAAAACCATTCTTTTCCAAAAATGGAAACCGTCATGCTGGCAATCCGCGTGGGCTTTTCCTTGTCCAATCTCAGCCTTCTACGTGGCATAATCTCAACCAATCAACGACCTTTAATAGGGATTATGGTTTTCTGAGAAAACCAGCAACAAAACCGGGGCTGGTTTCAGTCCCTACCCACTATTTTGAGAGATAGTTCCACCAGATCAAATCTGGAACGTTCATAGTCAATCCAATTACCTTGAGAAAGCCTAGGGCTCGATTTAAGTCAAGAACATGGAGTTGCAATGGGTCTCTCTCCCATGCCCTTGCCACAGCTCGTCAACCAGCCATTTCCCTTCTCCATTAGAACCCACCAGCCAAACCTCTCCCAAGCTTCAAAACCTCTGTTCCATGAGCTCCCTGGTAAGTGTATGGACCTTCCCTAGCCGATGGATTAGAGAAAGAGGCAATACATAACGATCCGCCATTAATGGCAGCTCATCTTTCTCATTAGAGCTGCACCAAGTCGTCTCAACTCGGGGCAAAATCAGGTCAAGCCATGAGCTCTGTCAGGCCTCTAAAACAACAGAAAAGAAAGGAAAGAAAGAAAGAAGAAAGGAAAAGAGAAGAATAAAGAGGAAGAGATGGTGCGTTGCTGCACCTTAACTCACTGTCGAGTCAGATCGAGTTAGCTCGGTAATTCATTAAGTTCTACCGAGTCGGTTATCGGGTGGGCACGTTTCAAGACACTCCAAGAAGTGGATCAGGTATGGTCTAAGCCCAACACTGGTTGAATTCAATTTTAAAATGAGTTTCCTAGTGATTGTGCTGCTGAGTTGAGAAAATTACTCAGTTGAGAGATGGGTTTTGTCCAGCTGCGATTTGAGCCCAAGCTCAGTCATAATATGGGCTGAAAGGTGGGTCGAGATCAGGCCTTGAATGAGCTGAAAAATGGGCCGAGATCAGGCCATGATGAGGACTGATGTTTGGGATGGAATCTGGCCATGTGCAACCATGAAAATTGGGCTGAAATGTGGGTCGAATGCAGCAACAAGGCTTGGCTGAGATCTGAGCCAAGATCAACCTCAGATCTAAGCTGAAACCGGCGCTAGCTTGGGCCTTGTAACTGGGTTGAAGAAAGCCTCAGTTAGGCCATGAATCTGGACTGAAACAGCCCTTTAAGTGGGCCAGAATTTGAGTCAAGATAGACTCTTAGATGGGCCATGAGTTGGAGAGAAAACATCCCTTAAATGGGCCGTAGAAATGGGCTACACTCCGGGCTAAAATCAGCCCAAGTTCGAGCCAGAAAACAGGCCAAACAATAGTGGGCCTGTGCTAAGTCAACCATACAGTGGGCCTGGACCATTCCAGCCTCTGTTGAGCCCAATTTCATGGGTTGAGTAAATCCCAATAAGCCTACCTCGTTGTGGTTAACTGTTAGTAGATTGATTTTGCTAATATTAGTTAATATGGATACTTATATTAACAAATATCGTTATTAATATTATTCTTATGTAGCCATTAGTAGATCATTATGCTAGAACTAGTTATTATAAATAAATTTTAATTATTAAATGGTAATATTTTGTTTATCATCTTAAATATTTATTTTGGATAGTAAATGGTACTAATCATAATGACTATCATTGTCATGATTAGTAAATGTTAATTCTATCATTAGTATTAATAATTATGGTATAGTTATAAATTAACATGATAATTGACTTTACATAAATTAGCATTCGAATCATATGATCTCAGTTTAGAACCAAACCCTAGGATGAAGCTCCAATTTTATATTAAAACCCTAAAACCAAGGTAATCCAAACCTTATGTTAAGACCTTGACCAAGAATAATGTGTAAAGCTTGAATCTAATAGTATAACTTGATAATTCATGATAGGGTTTGATTCTAAGGAAACATGCATTCTCTAGCAATACGGGTAGGCGGTTCAAAATATAAGGTGATGATTCTTCTCCTTGAGCTTTCCATTTTCTCATTAGCTTAAGTTATAGTTTTTCAAATTAATAATTGCTATCTCCATCTGATGTTCACTTGTGTAATTGAATTGCTATGTCGCATGCTTAATGTTTATCCTGCATATTTATTCATGCTTGTGGAATATTTATGAATTGCTTATGGAACCTGAACTGGTACACCAGTGGGAAACCCCCACCTATATGTGTACACCCGTACTTGGGATGTAACCCGACTGATTGTGATAGTAATGGGCCTTCGGCTTAGTGGTTATTGAATGATGATTTAAATTAACCATTGATGTGGGCCTAACATCCAAGGTTATTGTGTCCAATGATTTTTTAAGGATGGTCTTTTATCGCATGGTTTTGATACTCGCCATATGTGGCTTATTTTGGTATTTATCTTATGTGGTTTGTTTTGGTATCGCCCTATGAGGTTTTGTTATCGTATTTTTTCTATATGGGTTTGATGTTTTATATTGTGCAACCATGCGATGGTAAGCCCCATATACTGAATATGATTGACCACTAATCGATTAAAATCCATTAAACATCCTAAGGTGGTAGCCTCATGAACCGGGGATGGTAGTAATTAGACACTATGCCCGAGCTATCGGCCTACGCTGGGCCATGTGCTCCCTGTAGTGACCTTGAGCTCACCTATATTGGCTGATTGTAATTGGACTAATAATGGTTTGGCTAATCATGCATCCATAGCATATTGGCGATGACAGGTGGCTAATCTGGATGTTGTAACACGTACCCTAGAGCTGTTGGGGTATATTTCGCTAGCTCCTATACCACCGACTATCGACCCCTGTCCGACGTCTGTATGATTTTCTCAGGTCGATGATTTGCATGAGTGACAAGCCTAAGTCCGGCTGGATGAGCATCTCCAGGCCGATGTGCATTCATGCATCCATGTATTTAAAAAGACTGCATCATGTATTGTTTTGAATGCTTGTTGTCTTATAACTATATTTACCTAATGCGGCGGTGTATAATCTTGATGGGAATTCATACTGAGCTGGTCACTCATCCATCAAATATACAACCGTACAGGTAGAACAGATGGCCCAGATGATGTATATGATCAGACTTGATGAGGAGTTGTGCAGGTGCCATGGATGCACGACCGTATTGCTAAGAAGAGCTGCGTAGTCACGAGGCTTACATTTATATTCTTTCTATTATTTCTTATATATGAAAATCTTGTAATCGTTAATGTTGGGACATTGGTTTGTACAAGTC
This sequence comes from Magnolia kwangsiensis, assembly GCA_037074715.1. NCBI lineage: Eukaryota > Viridiplantae > Streptophyta > Magnoliopsida > Magnoliales > Magnoliaceae > Magnolia > Magnolia kwangsiensis. The sequence goes on from CM073583.1 coordinate 108,890,957, forward strand.
ATTATGGGCTGCTTGTATATTTGAAAGATAATGAAACTTCTCTTATGTTGATTTGTTCACTCTACACTCATCTGCCTACTCTATAATGGAAGAAAAAATATACTCAAATTTGACCATCCTTTAAGGTTAACACTTAAGTTTTGGGGAAACAAGTCATATACTCGGGTCCTGAAAATACAGGGCGTTTCATGGTATGGCCGATCGCATTCATGCCTTGCATCGCATAACCTTGGTACGGCTGTTAGTATTCATGGACTTATTAGCATGATTCCGTATTACTCTAATATTGCATTCTGAGCATGCTTATATTGCGCACATACTCTCACCACCCTCTAAACTTTGTATAAGCTTATGCACGATTAATGCGTGCATGTGACGTCAGGACGCAGCTATAGCTTAGTAGGAGCAGGAATGTGCAGTCGAGCTTCAGGAGTTTCTATTATTATTATCATTATATATCCCTTAATGAGCATTGTACCTTAAAGTTTTTTATCATAGTGAATTTTGTGATGATGTCTTGGTTATTGTTCGTGGGTTATGCTTATGGTTATGCTTGTTACGGAGTAAATTTATTCTGAAAAATCCTCCTCGTAGGATCCCAGGATCAGAACCTAGTATATGGGTGTCGGGAGCCAAGAATGGGGTACTATGGAGGCTATCAGCGCCGAATTCGGCGATCAAAAATTTTGTGAGCCCGATTTCTGAGTTTAGGGCATGACATACCATGTATGCCACATATGTTGATGTTCATCTCTAAGCATCACAAACTCGAAAATAAAATTTAAATTTCTACGAAAATCTTGTTGAAAAAAATAAATAAGAAAAATAATATTCTATTTACTACAGTTTTATGGAAATAAAGTTTTTTGAGGAACAATATTTCATTTCTCATACTTTTCATGAATCTAAACAAACCTAAATTGTAATCCTAACATAATAATTACTTGATTAAAAAAAATCTTTAATTTCACCGGTGTTTCCAAATCCAACCATGAACCATCCCTCCATGAGATGAGGAAAGGATGGCTAAAGAAAACATGTCAAATCAATAATGGGTTGTATCATCTGATTAGTGCCACTTTATAATGTGGCCTATGAAATGTGGTCTAGATTTGATGGATAGTCTAGATCAACCGATTGAACTATCTAAGTAAGCCTATGCAAATATGAGCACGTGCTCTCAACAAAATTGTGATAATCTTATAGTTATTTCAGGGTAAAATTATGAGAAATTGACAACTGTTGAGATTTTGGAAATCCAACGTATTGATGTGATTATATCATTTGGTTAAATTTCGCCAAAATAGACATTGATATGTTGATCCTGGCCATCATCCACATTTAAAGCAACGGTAAAGGGTGTTTGGATTTTACATATATGTTTATTTGTAATAAATATGTCATGCATTATAGGTTCCAATGGATGGACGGTTTTGATTGATTAGATCATCCTGCCACACCCATCGTGGAGAAATGATTCCACCATATTCTTGTTCTACCGACTCTACCATATCTTCCCCTGGTTTTATATATAAGAAAAAATTAGCACTGTAGATGAGCCCGTACAATGCCTAATTTTATTATCTGCCCGAAAACTTATCTGACCAAATGCGATTTTTAGGGTACAGACGTTGGTTTTTTGACGAAAATATTAGTGCCTGTTAAGGTAAAGCAGCTGAAAAAAAGTAAGGGTATTTATGTCTTTTTAGGTTCGTTCATACGACACATGGTCTACTTTGGTACTTAAGGGTTGTTTCCCTCCAATGAAAAAACGTAGGTAGTACATTGGGTCTATACGATGCAAAATCCCACCAATCATCTTGTTGCTTTCAATTCAATCAAATTATGCCACTCGTGAGATCGAGGGTTTGGATTGGTTGTTCATGTGTGGGTAAAATGCATAGGCATGCTAGAGTCTACTCAACTCAAAATTTGACTGAACCGCGAGTGTTCCCCAATGTAAGTAAAACGGATTGGAGACTAGGATCAAAGATCCATGGCTTTTTTAACTACTAATATTTACGCTTCCTCTCGTGAGATTTGTGAAAGAGTAGGGGTTAGCGCTTTTGAATTGGATATTTTTGCCTTGCGACAATAGACGTGAGCCTACGTATTGAATGATTTTTTTTTTCTTTTCAATGTGATTCACTACTGAAGTTCAATAGTAAAAATGATGAGAAAATATATATAAACCAAAAGTGTTACTCTATTAATGATTTTTACAATAATGGTACTTATGATTTCCTTGAGGAATGGTGATCCGTTTTTTGCTCAATCGTGACTGAGCTTCGTAGTGGGATGGTCGTCTGTTCATAGCTCGATCAGAACTGGGTGTCGTGGTGAGACGACCGATGGAGGATAGATCTTAAATAATATGTTTGTTTCTTGATCGGACTGAGCTTCGTGGTGAGATGGCTGATGAGGTGACAACCTGTTCGTAGTCTTGGTCGAACCCAAGCATATGAAGAGACGGTTGTGAATCGACTATTTGTTCGTCATTCGGTGTGGACCAAACTTTATGGTGAGATGACCAACGAAATCACCTATCATGTAGCATGAAAGCATCACAGCCTTTCGTTCAAAACTGAGTGGTCTTCCTTGCAATCCATTAGGATATTGTGGATGAAGGGTGAGGGACTAGACTAAGAACTAACACTAAGGGCCCCGTACAATAAGCAACGATGGGGCTAAACTAAAATAAATAAATAAAATTATAAATATCCATGGTGGATGAGAAAATAAAAATGTGCTTGATTATAATGGTGCGAGACCCGGAGCTTTTTATGGAGTGTTGCTTACATAGGTTTTTGGGAAGTGGTGGCCTTGCATAGTTTTTGGCATCATGAAGGATTTAGACGATCGGTTGTGAAAATCTCTTGAATTCTTCTACATCAGTGTGTCCTATTGTGTATGACCATATGTATAAGAGATATATCTCATATGCGTCGCCTGAAGTTCTCATGTCTCTGGACTCCCACATTAAAAAGTTGTTGTGATCTTTATATTACTTGTCATCAGCATCCATAAAAAGTTACTTTTGGCAAGAATCTAACATTTAATATTATAAACAGATCTTATTTAATGTGATTCTAGCATTTAATGTTGGGAGAGATTTGTTTTAATGATAATCTTTACTTTTGTATAAAGCTCTTTTAATAAAAGTCTAGCATTTAATAATCCCTTACGTCGACGTCTCTAATTCTTCCTATCAAAGTCATCTACACTTCATATAGTATTATCTTTCGGATCATTTGATCCCGGTGCACTACACAGAGTGTAAACTGTGACAGAGAGCGTGAGTAAAATTATGCCCATCATCATAGTACCAACACATGGCGAGATCTCCTTAGCCTGAATAAGTGTGCGGGTGTAAACAAGTCCAAACAATTTCAGCATCTATTTATGGATAACTGCCATAAGTTTTCATTGAAATCACGATCCCAGACATCCATTGTGGCTAATCTATTCAACTGTGAGAAAAACATGGTAATAAACGGGGAAATTTTTTAAAAATAAAATAAATATCCATTAATCACAGGTTAGAATTGGCCAATCAATCTAATTTTCATCCCATAACTAACCCACATATGCCACGTGTTTGGTCTGGATCCTCACAAGCATCGTAGCCACGGTCGCGGATAAGGTGAGGAGAGACAATAGCTTGGTGGGTGAGGCCCTGACCGTGGGGCCCACCTCAATATACGTGTTGTGTATCCGTACCATTTATCCATTTTTACAGCTCATTTTAATGTATGGCTCCAAAAGTGAGGCAGATCTGCATCTAGAGTGGACCACACAGTAGGTATTGAATTACCACCATTAAAAACTTCTTACGACTACAAAAGTTTTGGTTCAAGATGCTATGTGTGTTTTCCCTTCATGTATGTCTATTTGATCTCATCAACAGGTATGCTCTAAGAAGTTCTTAACGGTTGTCATTCAATTACTATTTTATTGTGGTGTCGTCCACATGAGATTCGGATCTATCTAATTTTTCAGACCATTTCCTAACATGAGCCAGAGAAAAAGGATGGACGGCATGGATATACAACACATACACCGAGGTGATCGATAATCACAGGGACTTACTCACTAATACGTGGAAGTGGATTGCGTTCGACCGAACCTAACAAGGTCCCACCAGATCTGTGTGGAGGCCCACCGTGATGTATCTATTTATCCACGCCGTCCATTCCTTTTCTCAGATCACATTAAGATATAATCTAAAAAATGAGGCATATCAAATACTCTAGTGGGCAACACCAAATAGTAAGCTCGGGTTGCATTGAATGCATGAGTCAACTCTAGTGTGATCCATTAGAGAGTTGGATTTGTCTCATTTTTTGAACCATACTTTAAAACGATCTAATAAAAAGGATGGACGGTGTGGATAAACCGTTACATCACGGTGGGCCCCACAAATATCTGATCGGACCTTGCTAGGTTCGACCGGGGTCGGACGCAATCCACTCCCCTAGTCTCTTACACCCCTCACCTAACGGCAGTCCGTAGCCATGGTACAGTCAATTGTGCCGAATTAAAACCATCATCGCTCCCTTCCCTTCCATGCTACGAAACCATGTAGACATGTTTGATATTTCAGCAAACTTGCAGGGGCAATTCAGTCATTCAGCTAAAGAGGTATACCAAAAACGGAAAACACATGCGTTCCTCACTTTATACCTAACGGCGTTTACTTTCTATAACGGGAAACGACTTAAAGTTCACAAAATCCACCCCCTCCATCCGGTGAACCACCACTTTTTTTTTCCCTTATTTAACACTCAGGTGGGCCACTCAAATATTATACCTAGAAACTCTAAGTTCACGTGTTATGGCCCACCTGAGTTTTGGGATGAGATGATTTTTCAGAAAATTCTTTCATTTTGGTGAGGGACATGAGATGAATGGATTTGAAGGTATATAATGTCATGGTGGGTACAACACAAAACTAATGTTGCACCTTCCATCCCAACCATTTCTTATAGTATGGCCCACCTGAGTATTGGTCCATAACGAGTCTTAAGCTTCGTGGGTGGCTCTCTGTTAATAAGAGTAGACTATCAAGTAACCCAACATGAAGGATGGGCATTGCCAGGAGAGGATTCCTTCAACACTAAGCTTTGTGGGGGCTACAGTGGTGTATGTGCTATATGTAGGCCTTTCATCCATTTTACCTCTTATTTTAAGGCATGAACTTGATAACAAGGTGGATCGAAGGCTAAAGTAGGCTACACTCTAAGGAAAGATAATCACATCCACCATTGAAACCTTCATAAAGCTCACTGTGATTAAGGGTATACATCGAGTCAAACCGAGTCGAGCTGGCCTCAGCTCGACTCGGCTTGGCCATTGGCTGACCTTAGCTTGAACTCGGCTCAGCTCGATCCTCGAGCTTGACTGGTCAGCTCAGCTCGGTTCGGTCAGCAGCTCGGACCGAGTTCGAGCCAAGATCGAGCCGAATTCACCATAGAGGCATTTCCACAAACACCTAGACTGCACCTTCAAAATCTCTCTGTATGGAAAATAGAAGCAATGGTTTTGTAGATATTTTATTAAACACCTTCTAAGCAACATAAAAACCAAGAAAAATTTAAAAAAAAAAAAAAGGTATTTATTTCATGTACATACCTTCCTTGTCACTAGCTACACTTCGTTAAGTCATTTTATCAAACACTTGGTGAGCAACATCAATGGCAAAGTAACTGAGTCACCAAACTGGTTCGATTCGAGCTGGATTCAATACAAGTCGAGTCGAAATGGGGCCTGCTCGAACTCAACTCAAACTCATTTTCGAGCTCAAAAAATCAGTTCAACTCAGCTTCGAACCCAGCTTCAAACCAAGTCGAATCGAGCTTTTTCGAGTCGAGTGAGCTAACCGAGCTAGCTCAGCTCACGTACACCCCTAACCGTGATGTTTATTTGCCATATTGACTGATAAAGTCACTCTCTCTAACTTTGATGAAGGGAAAACAAAAATATCAGCTTGATTAAAAACTTCTATTTTTTCTTAAGAAGATTTTAATGATGGGCGTTTAATACCTACTATTTCTTGTGGTGTGGTTCACTTGAGCTTTGAATCTACTTTATTTTTTAGCTTATACCCTTTGGAAAAATGGACATCATTGATATAATTCATACATCATGATGCCTCGAAGTACTTATTGTTGCATAAATCCCCAATAGCCTAGCGCTACGAGCATTCCTCCTCCACCCAACATATAATAATGGATTTGTGGATGGTGCCATTTTGCAGGTTATTGAAAACACGACCCTTGGGTTTACTGATTCATTATAGATAGGCAATGTCTATTAGTATTCGTTATCTTTGAAAAATTGACTGGTTTCTTTCTCTCAAAGGTAATTAATTAGCTGTAGACCTATAAGACTACCATGAGGCATGTTTTTCATGACCCTTTCAAAACGATTGCTCTATAAAAAAATAATAACAATAATAAACAAGGCATGATGAAATAACCATTAGGTAGACTATTATTTACACTTGAAAGTTTATCAATGGATGTGGCCCACTAGATTATTTAATTAGCCTTTTATTTTTTTTGGATGAATAGTGCGTACAATTAGTTGTTAAGGAAGATCTCACAATCATGAAATGGCTGGAGATTTTTTTTAAAAAAAACATCTATAAAAAAATTGCTACGTGTGCCTATCAAATATATGAACTACAATTAAAAGTTAACAAATGGATTATTAATTTAGGAAAGTTTTTCTTTCTTTAATACGGCATGCATTGTTTCTAACAAGCACACATGGTACTATTTCATTAGATTACATCAATGTTTCCTCCATCCAATGTAAGTACTTGTCCCTTCTTTTGGCATTTAATATTTATGGACCTGCTTGATAGGTTGGTGATGCAGGGATAAACGTGATGAGGTCGAACACCGTCTTCCTCAAGGATAACTACTCCGAATCCATGGAGCTTCTCTGGACTCCTCACAGACACTTCTTGAATCTACGAGGAAAGAAAGCAAGAGAATAGGAATAAACTCTAATAAAATTTAAAATTAATTGCTGAATGAATAAAAACGAGTTTACACTCCTTTAAATAAGAGAATCAAGCAATAGGAAAGAAATCAGACTCAAATTACAACTAAAACTCCTAGAATCCGTGACTTACTATAAATAGTAAACTTACTATTTATAAATGGTCGTGATGTCTGCTAGTGCGCAAGGTTTTCGGCCAAAAATAGTAAGTGTCCTATTTGGCTTCACCAAACCGTTCTCCTAATTATTTTAAGTACTTTTCATATTGGACACAACTCCTAAAGTCCAACGGATGAAGAGCTATAAGTAAACTAAAACTTACTATTTATAGTAAAAACGAAAATAAAACGGAAAAATGACCGTCGATCAGGGGGTTTCTCGCAAATCCACGCTGCGCAACCCGGCGTAGTAGGGTTGGTTGGCTAAAATAGCTCGTTCTTCCCCAAAATCATATATTTTACGTCGGATAACTCATTCCGGATTGCGAGATACGCCCGATCTAAGGTCTGATGGTCCGGATCACTTCTGTCGTCGACCGTGCCTTTTCTGATCCATCTTGGCCATGAAATTGTCCGCGACCCGCTCTACATCAATTGGAAACCATTAATACACAATGGTGGGCCTCACCTCCTATCAATGTAGTCGCTCTATCATGAAAATAGAAAACCACAAAAAATAGATTGATCCACCCATCAAACGGCTCACTATGTACATTTGGAAGGTGTCAAGCTAATGTGGCCACTAGGGATTAATTTGATTTTTTTGGCATCCAATGGTTGTGGTGGAAGACCCATTGGATACCTAATAATAAGAAATATGAGTCGTGTATGCTTTTATTGTACTGAGTAAATTGTGTCGGGCCCACAATAAATGTATATAGTTTATCCATAGTATCCATTTGTTTTTCCATCTTATTTTATTAGTTGAGCCCAAAATTTAATCATATCCAAAGCTCAAGTGAACCATACCATAGAAACTATGGTAATAATAATTTCCACAGTTGAAACTTTGCTAAGGTCTACAACGATGTTTATCTATCATCAAATCTATTTATAAGATCATATGGACATGGAAAAAGAGAAAACACAAATATCAGCTTGATAAAAACTTCTATGTATTCAACTCACATGATTTCTTGTAGTATGGTCTACTTGAGGTTTGAATTTACTTAATTTTTTAGGATCAAATCCTAAAATTATTTAATAAAATAGACAAAGCAGATGTAAAATACATAAATCACAGAATAGACAGAGCGGATAAAATACATAAATCACAGTGAACCTAGTAAAGTTCAATCAGTGTGCTCAGCGTATTGAGTTACTCAGCGAGCAATCTGCTTCCCAATCAGGGACAATAGTGGCCCCACATGGCTATTCAAAATTTTAACTCTACCATAAAAATGGAAAACCCTAAAACGTGGCCCACCACATGCATCTGGAGGTTTTTGGGTGGGTGTGGACGACTAGATTATTTGATTAACCTGGAACTTTTTGGCGTCCAATATTAACGGTCAGGGCGGTTGAGTGACGTTCAGGGTTATTCCACCCCCCTTAAGACGAGGGCATTATAGTCATTTTTGTGCACTCTGAGACGGCTTAAGACAAGGGGAGGCAATTGCAATCATCCAAAACAGAGGGAGGTATGTGCAATTAACGCGCGAAAGAAAGTGGGAGGTGAAGGGGGGAGGTGGAAGGTCTCTCTCTGTTTTTTGGAGGTGTTTGCAGCAGACAAGCAGTAGATTTTCAGCTCTCTCTCTCTCTGCAGATGGCGATGGTGATCGATCGCAGCTTTCAGTTATTTCCTGCTCTTCTTTGATCGATCATGTCCCCCAAATCTCCTGATTTCTCACTCCTGGTATGAAAATCTGTCATTTCTGCTCCATTTTTTCTTCCAATTTTTATTTTTATTTTTTTTGTTTTTCTGTCACACCTTTCCCATTAGGATTTTGGGTCTTTCGCATTTTGCTGGGTTTCATTAGAAATGGGAATGCGGGTCTGTTTGGTCGCTTGATTTGGGATCTGGATTCGGGTTTTGGGATTCCAGACAGTTGAAATGATAGGGTTTTGTCTCTTTCAGCCTCGATGTGGGGTCTTGAGTCACTCTCATTCTTCTGCGCTTGTTCAGAAATGGGAATGTGGGTTTGTGTAGTCACGTGATTTGGGGTCGGGGTTCTGGTTTTCGGGATTCCAGATGGTGGAAATGGTAGTTCTCTCTCTCTCTCTCTCTCTCTCTCTCTCTCTCTCTCTCTCTCTCTCTCTCTCTCTCTCGATTAAGGGTTTTGCGTCTTTCTCATTTTGATAAGCTTGTGTAGAAACGGGAATGTGGGTTTGCCTAGGCCACGTGATTTGGGATCTGGGTTCTGATTTTCGGGATTCCAGATAGTGGAAAAGGTAGTTCTCGCTTTCTCTCTCAATCTCGATACAGGGCTTTCTTATTTTGATTGCTTTGAGCATAAACGGTGATGCGGGTGTCTGTGGCATGATTTGCGATCTGGGTTCTGGTTTATGGGATTCCAGATGGTGGTGATGGTTTGGTTTTCTCTCCTTCCTTTCTGGATTTAGGGTTTTGGATCTCTTGCAATTTTCTGGTTTTGAGCTAATATGGGAATGCGGGTTTGTTTAGTCGCGTGATTTGCTATCTGGGTTCCAGTTTTTGGGATTCCAGACGGTTGAAGTGGTAGGGTGTTGTCTCTTTCAGTCCTGATGTAGGGTTTTTATAGTCTCTTTCACTTTGTTGCTTTTGTGTAGAAATGGGAATGTGGGTTTGTTTGGTCACGTGATTTGCGATCTGGGTGCTAGTTTGTAAGGTTCCAGATGATGGGAATGGTAATGTTCTCTCTCTCTCTCTAGATGATGGGAATGGTAGTGTTCTCTCTCTCTCTCTCTCTCTCTCTCTCTCTCTCTCTCTCTCGATTCAGGGTTTTGAGTCTCTCTCTCATTTTGATAGGCTTGAGCAGAAACTGGAATGTCGATTTGTCTATCACATGATTTGGGATGTGGGTTCTGGTTTTTGGGATTACAGATGGTGGAAATGGTACGGGGTTTTTCTCCTTCCAATCTGGATGTTGGATCTCTTGTAATTTTCTGGTTTTGCACTGAAATGGGAGCGTTGGTTTGTTTTGTCACGTGATTTGAGATCTGGGTTCAGGTCCTGGAATTCCAAATGGTGGAAACAGTCAGGTTTTCACTCATTTAATGTTGATTTAGGTTTCGGGTATCTCTAATTTTGCTCGTATTCAGTGAAAAAGGGGAATGTGGGAGTATTAAGTCATGTAACTTGGGATCTGGGTTTTGGTTTTTTCATTCCAGGTGGTGGAAATGGCCTTTGTTCTTCCCAAGGTATTCCTTAATGGTAACGTTAGTCATGTGACCATTATGATACGGGCCATAATGGCTTTTGACCCCAATAATGGCTGTTATGGCCCAGTAACATTCAAATTTTTTTAAAGGAAATAATGGAAATTTTCAAAAAAGAATGAGGATTCCAAATATGTTCCCACCCCCCCTCCCCTTGGATTTGAACATATATTCGATGGTGAAACGGGCCATTCTTTAGTAAGAATGGCGTCTTGGGCTTCCTGATATATTAACTTAAAACTAACTCTAAAACGATAAAACTTCTTTCTTTAGGCTTCGAAATATCTAATATCAATATATAATTAAGATTATAAGTCTACATATGAGTAATGATGAGTTGATGGCAAAATTACAGGCCGTTATGTAATTACTATATTTAGGCTTTGAACACAAGTCAATCATGGTTTGGTAGATTAGGTCCCGTTACATATTAGTACAACAAAACAAAGATTGAAAAATGAAAAAAGAAGAAGTGATAGTTTACCCCTTCCAATATTTCTCAACATGGTCCACTCTGCTTCAGTTCATTGAATCCCATACAATTTCATATTTTAATCCTTACATCTAGTTCAAACTAGTTTCTAAGTTCCCTTCAAGGTTTGAATGAATAGAGAAGTGGAAAAACTTGAGATTTAAAAAATAATTTTTAAAAAAAATAAAATCAAAATGAGACCTTTATGGTCGTAACAGTGGCCTTTTTTTAAAATGGACTGATTCACCCCGATATAACGTAACGGGGTGACTGACCGTTTCCTTTACATAATAGCTTTTACGGCTACATCGTAACTTTTTTTTACACCATGGTTTTTCCCCTCCTAATCTCTATTTAGGGTTTTGGATCGCTTTCTTTTCACTTGTTTTCGGCCTAGTCAAGAATTTGGTCTTGTCGATATATGTGATTTGGAATCTGGGTTCTGGTTTTGGCGTTACAGATGGTGGAAATGTTGAAACTTTTTTTATTTTCTTTTTAAATTAAATTTCCTCATTCACTCTCGATTTAGGGTTTCTGATCACTTTGCTTGATTTGGACAGAAAATGGTAATGTCAGTTTGTGTAGTCAAGTGGTTTGGACATGGTTTCTGGTTTTGGCATTATCGATGGTGGAAATGGTAGGGTTTTTCCCATTTGTCTTCATTTAAGGTTTTGGTTGGGCATCCTGGGTGGTGGAAATGGTAGATTGGTCTCAATCTAGGTTTTAAGATCTTTACTTGTTATCTTTGGCTAGTAAAGCTTTGGACCTTGGTCATGAGCCCATTGTGTTATCTTGAAGGAATTGCGGACACGAGCCCATTGCGTTATCTTGAAGGAATTGCGGACATGAGCCTGTTGTGTTATCTGGGATTTGGGTTCTGGTTCTGGGGATCTAGATGGTGGGAATTGTGTCCTTGTATAAACTAGGTTTTAATTTTCTATTTTGCTTTGTTTCAACAAAACTGGCAATGTGGATTTGTTCCATAACACGAGTTGGCTCTGGGTTCTGCCTGTGGAACTCTATATGGCGGAAATGGTAGTGTTTCTAGAATCCTTGCATTGATTAATATTGTGGTTCTGGTGGAAATGCTCTCTCTCTCTTTCTCTCAATTTAGGGTTGTCTCTTTTTTGTTTTTCTTGATTTCATTGGAAATGGGAATGTGGGCTTGTTGTCCACATGGTTCCAGATCTGAATATTAATTGAGGCTTTTTTTTTTTGTGTGTGTGTGTGTGTGGAAATGGTTGCTTTTCTTTTCTTCTTCTTTTTTTCCCATCCTTTCAGATCTGAATATTAATTGAGTTTTTTTTTCCCTTATATTTCTCATTATGCATGGTTTTGATCTAAATGTTATCTTGCTTGATTTCTCATTCAAGCGTGGCATGCTTGATGTGCTTTTTGATTCAAGCTTGATGTTAAACTCAATTTGAGCCTTTTGATTTCTATCGAGTGAAGCCTGGTATGCTTAATGAATGATGATGAAGGGGTGAAAAGAAATGTCTCATCTAGTTGAAGCTTACATGTGCTAAATGAATTGTCAGCTTGTTGTTGTCGTGGTCCAAGCATCATCAATTATCATGCAGTTTTATTATTAGTTTTGATGGACGTGTGAGCTTGTTTATCTTCATCCCAGTAACTGTTTTCTGATGAGATTTCTATTGTATTTTCAGAATTCTTTTATGTACCACTTCAAGGCACTGTGATTTTCTGCCATCTACCGCATCAAGCTGATACAAGTGGTCTGGATACCTTGTTTTGGTTATGCTTCCTTCCCTTTGGAGCCATAGTTGTAGCATCCGCATTTGATTCACTGAAGTTCGGGGTGGCATTTGGTGTGCCGATTTCCATCAGTTTCTTTAACTAAGCTTTGATGGGTTCTAGATTCCCATCCCATCAGCTCAGCAATGGCCTTTATGTTTCAGGCCGCCCTGAGCAGCCAAAGGAGAGGATTCCGACAATCAGCTCCACAGCCATGCCTTACACAGGAGGAGATATCAAGAAGTCTGGGGAACTTGGAAAAATGTTTGATATTCCTGTAGATGGCTCAAGGTCAAGGAAGTCTGGACCGATAGCTGGTGCCCCTTCAAGGACTGGATCATTTGGAGGCACCGCTTCTCACTCAGGGCCAATCATGCCCAATGCTGCAGCTCGGGCCAGCTATTCTACCTCTGGTCCTGTGTCATCTGCAGGAATTCCCGGATCTGCTTCAATGGTCACAGGAGGATCAAATAGACAGAAGTCCAATTCTGGCCCTCTTAACAGACACGGAGATTCAATTAAGAAGTCATCGGGTCCTCAATCTGGTGGGGTCACCCCAATGGTCCGCCAAAAATCAGGTCCTCTCCCCCCGGTGCTCCCTGCCACAGGGCTCATTACATCTGGGCCTATTTCTTCAGGGCCACTGAATTCATCTGGTGCCCCTCGGAAAGTATCGGGTCCATTGGATTCTTTTGGATCTATGAAGCTACATAATGCTTCTATTGCCCATAATCAAGCTGTTACTAATCTTAGCCAGGAGGATGACTATTCCTTCAAGAGCAGCTTCCCAAAGTCAATACTGTGGTCTGTGATTTTGCTTTTTGTCATGGGATTCATTGCTGGTGGTTTTATTCTCGGAGCTGTCCACAATGCCATTCTTCTCATTGTTGTTGTGGTTCTGTTCGGAGCCGTCTCTGCACTTTTCACTTGGAATAATTGTTGGGGAAGGAGAGCTGTCACAGGTTTCATAGCCCGTTATCCTGATGCAGAGCTTCGAACCGCTAAAGATGGGCAATTTGTCAAAGTCTCTGGGGTATGTAGGCAAGACTTGTATAATTTTTAGCAATGGATAATTCATAAGGCTCCTTTTATGGTTCCACCCATTTAGTTTTCTCACATTTCACATCCTCCATATTTGATTGGAGTTCAAACTTCCATCCTGGAATGCAGTCTTTCTCATATTGGTTTTTTATTATTTTCACCTGATATGGCAGAAGTTCAATCAGTCCCATCCAATGGTTTCAGGACTTGGCCTAGTGTACTTAGCTTTGGAAGTCATCTATACATGTCATTGTGCAATTGGTTATTCATAACAACCCTACTTGACTCGGAGAATGTTTTTTTACGTTTTACAATTGAGTCAACTGGTATGGGTCTGGCTGAGTTGCTTGGTTTCTCTGGCCTTATGGATAGGCAGTCATTTCTACCGGCAGGACTAGGGCTGGCCCATCGGGCTTTCAGGCCCGGTCCACCTCTGGCCGAACTTGGGCTGGAGTATCACACCAGAGGGCCAGGCTCGGGCTTAAAATTCAAGCCCGTTTTTTCAATTGGGCCCGGTTTTTGCAGGGGCAATTTTCTAATATATATATATATATATATATATATATATATATATATATATATATATATATATATAACACCTCTCTCTCTCTCTCTCTTCTCTCTCTCTCTCTCATTTGGGCTCGGTCTTGGCCCCAGCAAAAACATTTTGTCCCAGACTCGGCTGGACTTTTTTGGCCCAGGCCAGGTTTGGGTGCATGTTGAAAAATGCAGGCCAGGATTGGGCAGAGGTTGGCCTGGCCCACACCTAGGCAGGACCGTTGTATTTTTCCTTAAACAACTCAGTCAAGCCTGTACTGACTCGGCATCTACGCATCAGTTCTGGCTGTGTCCAAGACTCTCAAGCTGAGCACTGGCGCCAAGTTTTAAGACTTGTTAATCCATTTATCTGGCCTGGTTTATGCATCTTGTATCCGTTCTTGAGATTTTCTGCCCTTGTTGATGAATTCTTGCACAATCTTGTAAAGATTCTGTAGTACACATGCAAGTGGTTCATTCTTGCATAATCATTCAAAGATGCTTTTACTGCACACCTACACATACCTTTTCATTTTTTCCAAGTTTACTTCAGTGGAGACACTGCTTATTACATTTTTTTAATCAATTACACATAAAAGTCATTCTGCAGATTTCAGATTTCAGAATCCGAGGTGAAACTAACAGTGAGGTGTGCAGGATCTTTCAAAAAAAAAATAATAATAATAATAACAGTGAAAGAAAAAAAAAAGTTGAGGACAAAAATATTGTTCTCATAGGGATGGGAAGGAGAGACAGTCGACCTCTACCCTGAGAGGGACATGAACAACCTCTGGGCTTACCTGTTACCACAGATATGGTTAAGGCTTCCCATTCTGGTGGATCTTACCCAAATTTTACCTTTCAAAAAAAAAAAAAAGGGGAATTTGTTTGCACATAAGTTGAGCTCAGAAAACATTGAGTAAATTTTTTCTGGATAATGTCTTCAACAGAGCCTATAAACCTTTCAAGAATTATAGATGTGGAATACGGTACGATGATGCTGTCATTAACTTGTAGACAATGGAAAGAGGAGACAAGATTTATACTAGAAAACTAATAGGGATTGTCTTCTGGACGCAATGCTGCTAATCAAAACAGATAAAATGATTTACTGTATTAGATGTTGCTTGCAAAGTGCAATATTAGTTAACTAGGTGACCATTAATGAGAAAAGGGGAAAGATAACACACTCTCTCTTTTCTTTCAAGAATGCGATGGAAGCAGTTGCCCATGAAAAGTGGTCTTTTTGCTGCCATTTGGGAAGGAACAATAACATATTAGAACTTGATTGCTACGAGTATGTCCTATTTCAAGTGTCTTTGGTTTTAACCATAGCCCAAGGATTAAAATGCTAATGCTAACACATATATCATAGGTAGCAATCAATTGTTTTTTTTTTTTTTTTCTATATATTTCTTTCTTCTTCTTTTTCTTTTTGGCTAGTCGTGTATGTATTTTTTCAGTTCAAATTAGATCAAATGTGTTTCTGGTTATGTGCTCCAAGAAAAATGCTCTTGGATTTTAAAATTTGTGTACCTGCTGACATGTGCTTCACTCCTAGTGATTTGTGTTGTTTCTAACTCATTGTATATTGATTACTTGCAGGTAGTTACATGTGGAAATGTGCCCCTTGAATCATCCTTCCAAAAGGTCCCTAGATGCGTGTACACATCTACAAGTTTATATGAATACAGGGGATGGGATTCAAAGGCTGCTAGTGCCACACATCGCCGTTTCACTTGGGGACTCAGATCTTTAGAGGTAGGTAGAGATAAGTAACCATTTGGGTTATTTTGATGAATAACCTAACAGAATTTACTGCGTTGATTCTGAAGCTGATAAACGTTCGGAAGTTGGCTAATGGTGAATGTCAGTCCTGTGATCTACCCAACGAAATACATGTAATTATTCCCAGCCTAGAGTTGTACTGACATGGGTGTGTACTAACAAGCTTACTCTTGAGGTCGGGTTGCAGGTTGAATCCTCTTGAGGTCGGGTCAGGCTTGTGTTGACCCTTGGTCCAACCCAACCTTCATGAGTTGCATTGCTACCCCTCCACCAAAAGACACGAGTCATGTGTCTTCTTCTTCTTCTTTTTTGTTTCAAGGGAAAGAGAATTTTATGCCTGTATGCTTTTCCTTAAGGCTGCATTTGGTTGTGCCACATACCGTGAACTTTCACAATATTTTGCCCCAAATTAGACTGATTAATTATGAACTATCATGAAATTTTATGATATTTGGTGCAGCCAAATGCAGCCTAAAGAGCAAGTTCATATGCCTCTGTCGTTGCTTTTTATTTCTCTCTCTTTTCTTTTTTTTTTGGTTGGGACCTTTATTTACTCTATTGAATTTGGGCTGTGGCAGAGGCATGTTGTCGACTTCTACATCTCTGATTTCCAGTCTGGTTTGAGAGCATTGGTTAAAACAGGCTACGGTGCTAGGGTGACTCCATATGTTGATGAGTCTATCGTTGTTGACATCAATCAGAAGAACAGAGAATTATCTCCAGAATTTGTTAGGTGGTTGGGGGAGAGGAACCTTTCGAGTGATGATCGTGTGATGCGCCTGAAAGAAGGGTAATTCGAACTTTGAGAATTTTTCTGTCTGATTCATAAGTAGAAATACCTGTTGCAAGTTGCACCAGTTGATTTCCTGTTTATGAATGAGATGCCCTAAGTGCTAGTGTTACCTCAAGGGCCCATTTGGACACACCCTCCAAAGGGGCATTTGAGGTGTAAACCCCCATATGAGCCACACTACAGTTTTTTTAATGTGTTTGGATGCACTTTGCAATCCCCTGTTTCACCATCCCATTCAATAAAACAGGTACTAAAATTATGACTCAACAAAAGCCAATTGATTGGTTTTCATGGAGTCGACTGAAAAGGCAGGCCTGAAATCCCCTTCTCTGGAAAGCCTCCCTTTTTTTGCAAGTGCGTCCAAATGGGCCTTGGAAGTCATATATCTTTTATCCGTCTCATGTAGTTTTCAGGTGATGACGGTTCACTGGCATACCAAACATCTGCTGACTTTCTGCTGAATTTCATCAAGTATTACTGGGGCCCATCTCCAGGGCAGACAGATCTTAGGATCTGACCAGCTCCACCAATCAAGACTCTAAAGAGTCCTCCAGATTCAAAGACCCTAACCCTCCAGTGGCCTGTAGATAGATGTTAAGAGAAGGCGGAAAAAGTGCAACCCTTCAAAAACATGTCAAAGATGAGATAGCTGGGGACTTCTGGGCTGGAAGGATACTTGGGGCATCTCCCATCTATAATGAGTCCCATCAGACCAATGGTTTAGATCACCTACAAAATGGATGCATCAGGACTCTTCACAAATTTATACGGTCCAACTGTGTATTTCAAAGAATTCCATGCATTGGCATTGCTTCAATCGAAGTATGATATTTTGGCCAGACCCTGCTGGCTGCCGTCTATATATATATATATATATATATATAGAGAGAGAGAGAGAGAGAGAGAGAGAGAGAGAGAGTCATGCTCCCCTGCGCACCTACGCACGTGTGTACCTTTGTACACGTGCCATGGGTGTCTAATCTGAACGGTTCATGTGATGAGGAATCCCATGAAACCTTATATGACAAATTTTCACCCAAATCTAAAATTCTGGTGGGCCATAGCAAAGAGAAATGCAATCAAGGGAGAAAACTGTTTTCATTTTTCATGGCCCATCATGTTTTAGATCAAAGTAAAACTTGGGTTTGGGAGGTTTCACGAGGTGCTGCTTCACATGAACGGTCCAGATTTTGGATCCACATCACGTACGATGGGTTCTCAAAAAAGTTGGAACTGGTTCGCAGGTGAGCGTTCCGCTATATATATATATATATATATATATATATAAGTACAATGAGAAGACAATTGCATTTAAAATGGGCCGCTGTTTTCAGAATGCTCAATATGTGTGTTCTCTGCAGGTACATCAAAGAAGGGAGCACTGTCAGTGTTATGGGGGTCGTCCAGAGGAACGATAACGTGCTGATGATTGTCCCACCTGCGGAACCCTTCTCTACAGGATGCCAGTGGGCCAAGTGCATCCTCCCAGCGAGTCTCGAAGGGATCGTTTTGAGATGTGAGGACACTTCAAAGATTGACGTAATACCAGTGTAAGGTGGGGCCGCATGTGTCTGTGAATTGGGTTGTTGGGTCGATTATGGTGACGGTGTTTTCAACTTGGGTGTATAGCTTTTCTGCGCTTGTTCTTTTTAATTTGTTTTTGTTATTAAGGTGTGAAAGCTTTTGTAATGAGGATGGGTTGATTACTATATAGGGGGGGGGGGGGGGGGGGGGGGGGGAGGTGGTTGTGTTTGAATTGGAGAGAGGAGTTGGGTTTTATGTTGGAGTTTGGAGGTATTTCAGAGAATTGGGTTTTGGCTACTATCTGGTTTGGACGTGGATTTTTAATTTTGCCTGTTGATTATTGCTCCCCAAGTGTCTCCATGCACGGTTGGGATGTCATCTAAATCGAAGAGGCTCTATGGATGTTGCCAATCCATGGTGGGGACATACACGATGAGTGGTCTAGATGGTCATGTTGGTGTCCATAATCACTGTGTCTGATGGAATAACAATGGACAGGAATCATCCACACCACTTGATTTAAGTATGCTATGTTGAGTCCACCATGATGTATTTGTGAATCCACTCCGTCCGTCATGTAAGAACCCTTATGTTAACCATACCCACAAAAGATCAGCCTGATAAAAAACTCAGATGGGCCACACCAATGTGGACAACTTAGAATTGTGCCTAGAAATTCTTTTTAAGTTCACATGGTATGGCCCGCCTTTAATCATGGATCAGACTGATTTTTTTCTTTTTTACTTCATCCCTCACCTGAAAAATGGGTTTGGTGAAAGAAACGCTTCATGGTTGCCCCAAACAAGCCTATGGTTTTCCCTGTGGTATGGCCCACCTGAGTTGAGCATGTGGCTGATTTTTATCCCAGGGTCTTGCATGAAGGAGTTTTCCTGAATAGACGGAGTGGATTTCACACAGACAACATGGTGGGCCTAACTTAACTCTTGATTAAATTTTTTAGGACAATCTTCATCTCAGCGTGGGGAACCTATCTTGTGTTGTTGTGGCCCACTACAGTAACTTTGGGCGAAGTGTTGATTGATCCAGGCCAGAGATCTTGTGAGCTTGATCACTCAGTGGGGCCAGCTGCGTCCAGAGGTGGAGGCCCGTCATCTGAACCACCTACTATGGGCCCAGCAAATTGATGGTCTCGATCATGACCTGCAGTTCTTAGTCGAAAGAGACCCTCTAAGACTGCCTGTGGGCCCACGTTTGCCAATGTGGCATGTTGGTTAGAGGGATGCCATTCACCATGGCGTGCTACCATGAAGATCATCACTTGGGCAACACACGTGATGACGCTTAGGAAAATGGACCAGTGGCCCACATCGGAGATCGGACTGGAATCGTCTACAACGGACAGATTGTGTAGTGAGGCGTTCACCACCCTTTACCGTGATGTGTGTGTTTTATCTACGCCGTCCGTCCGTTTTTCCATCTCATTTTAGGGCATGAGACCAAGATTTAAGTATATCCAAAGCTCAAGTGGACCATATCATAGGAAACAGTGGGAATTGAACGGCTACCATTGAAAACATCTAGGGGGGCACGGAAGTTTTGGATCAAGCTGATATTTATGTTTTCCTTTCATCCAGGTGTTTTTGACCTTATGAACAGATTGGATGATAAATAAACATCACTGTGGGGCCTAGGAAGGTTTCAACGGTGGAAATCATTATCCCAACTGTTTTCTGTGGTGTGGTCCACTTGAGCTTTGGATATGCTTCAATTTTTGTATCATGCCATATAATGAAGCGGAAAAACGGATGGACGGCATGGATAAAAAAATATATACATCACGGTGGGCCGCAAGAGACTATCTCACCACGCTATAGCTGTGAGCTCCTCAGTCCTCACTGCACAATTCGCGTCCTAATCCAACGGCCTACCCAGCGCGTGAAACATGCAACCTTGTGGGGTCCATCACGTTATATATGTCAAATCCATTCCGTCCACCAGGTGAAGGCTCTTATTTAACACCACAGATTGAAAATCAGCCTGATAAAAAACTCAGATGGGGCCCACTAATGGGAACAGTGTAAACTGCCTGAAATCTCTAAGTTCACACGGTGTGGCATGCCTGAGTTTTTAATGAGGCTGATTTTTATATATTCCATTCATCCCAGTGATTCACACCTGATGAACGGGTTTGATGAAAGATAAACATAATGGTGGTCCCACACAAAAACCTACGGATGTATCCCATCCCCATTGTTCCACGGCGTTGTGCCCACATGAGATGTCGACTTGGCTGAATTTTGGGCCCAGGTTCTAGCATCGAGGAGTGCACCTGATGGACGGGCTGGATCTCAGACAAACAACATGGGCCCACAGAGCTAGGCTGATTCCTGTTCACAAACATGCATTGCCCCAGGTTGTCTTTTTTTTAAAAAAATAATAATAATATTTTGTGTTGTTTGCGCTAGACGACATCCGCAATGCATGATTAACGGCATCCTGCAGCCCACGTGTGCAACGCGAGTAAGATTTTAATCATAATCGCGCGAGTAGCCATGGCACCTCTCTCTAATCCTCATTCAGAACACGAACCGCTTGGCTTCGGTACTCTCTTTCTCTCTCTCTTTCCCTCAATTTCATTTTGAAAGCTATCCTTATCCTTCACCCCAACCTGAGCATCATCACAAACAACAGCAGTTACTGCTAAAATACGCCAGGATGCCCACTTTAAATCTGTACACCAACGTCCCTGTGGATGCTGTTGTGACCTCTGACATACTCAAGGATGCCACCAAAGCCGTTGCAAAGATCATAGGCAAGCCAGAATCTGTAAGTAAAACCCTTCATCCTGTCTCCTACTTTGATACTCTGATAGAGTGCGATGAATGATACACAGGCAGTTAGAAGTTACTAAAAATTTGCATATTTGGAACGCAAGTAATACAAACTAAACCGTCAAAAATATGGGTGCCAGTTTTTAGATGTATTGTAACTTGCATTCTACCATTTCCAAGTGCCTGCGTACGCAGCCAGATAACTCGCTTTTTTATTCCATCATCATCATCATCATCTCTCTCTCTCTCTGGGTTTTTCTTATAGATGACATTTGGGTTTTTTCTTTCAGTAGTTATTTTGTAATTTGAAGGTTGTTTTGCTATGTTGGTTTTCTTTAGAAAATCACTTTTTTATGGATATACACTTTTCATTTACTTTTGACACCATCGTAGTAAAGGAAGTGTGCTAGTCTAACTAGTGAAAAAGATACATGTCCATCCTTTTCCTACTTTGATTTTTTCTTTTTTTTTCAAACCTTCAAATGTGTTTTCATTAAGTAATTATCCTGCAATTTGGATGTTGCCTTGCTATGCGGGTTTTCTGAAAACTGATTCTTAGACTCTCAATTTTTTATGTATACACCCCTTCATATACTTCTAACACTATCATATTAAAGGAAATGTACGAGTCTGGGTGTGTTTGGATGCCTGTAAGTTCTTTAAGGGCCTGTTTGGGAGCGTGGATTTGGAGCCCTCTGGATTTGAAATCCTCCTATTGTGTTTTGCACCTTGGATTGGGGTCAACTTTAATCCAAAAGTAGCTATGCATGGTATATTTATAGGGGCTTGAATTTAATTATTAAATCAACTTTAATGACTCTAATTAGTGAACATATGTAATGTTTAACACAATGGTTGCAATCATTGTTGTCGAATCGCATATGCAATCACGTGCACATATGTGATCATGTAATTTTTTTTTGACACACACACACACACACACACACACACACACACATACATATATATATATATATATATATGGGAAAATTTCAAAAAATTGTAAAAAAATATAAGAAACTGAGGAGAACTTTTCTAAGTTAATAGATAACTAATTTTACATATTTAAAATACATTTGAGAGAGATAAAATCAATTAAACAATGAATTAAACATCAAGTCATCCACATTTAACAATATAGTTAACAAGAAGTAACAAAAAAAATCAACAAGCTATTTATTTATTATGGTAGAAAATCAACAAGTTATCTTCCTTGAAACTTAAAAGTGCTTGAATTTTGATCTTACAACTTCCAAGAGAGAGGGAATGTAAGAGAGAGAGAGAGAGAGATTAAGATCACTTGGAAGTAAGAAATACAAGAGAAAGGGAGATTAAGACCACTTGTAATTAAGAAACATAAGAGAAAAATAGAGTAAGAGAGTTTTGGAGTAAGAATATTACAAATGGAGGAGATCCGGAAGCCTTTTTATAGACAAAATGTTATTTTTTTTGCAAAAAAATAAAAATAAAAATAAAAATTCAATGTGCCATGGCCAATATGCGATCGCATATTTTTGCATATGCAACATATGCGATCACATATGTGCTAGATCGCATATGCGATCTGCATATGGATATGCACATATGCGATTGCACATGACAACAATGGTTGCAATAAGCCTGCTGAAATATATGCTTTGCCCGAAAATGATGAAATTCTAAGTCTCGGATGGGTTGTCCGAGTGACTAACCAACACTTTTTAACTGTTGAATTACATGGACAATATTTGAATGTTGCCGATCTTCATATTAAAGTAATTATAGTGATGCAATTGATAATCTAATTGTTTTGGGACATCATTAGTGGGCCATTTGCCCAATAGAATAATAGTCCTGTGACATACATGTTACACATGCAACTATTGGAAGGATTTTAGATGTAATCCAAGCTCTCACCATGGATTTCAAACCTCCTCTTCCCAGTTACTTTATGGTGCCAAACAACTAGGGGATTTGAAATCCCCCCAAATCCTTGGTGCCAAACAACCCCTAAGTTGTTAGTAACTTATAGGTAAGTTGTAAGTAACTTATATATGAAGGTAACTTACAGGTAATCCTATTTTGATGTGAGCTATAAGTTACTTACAAGTAAGTTAGCTTTTGTATTTGGATAACCTGTAAGTTAGTTGCAAGTAAGAAGCTATAATTCACACCAAGCAAAACTTAGAGTAAGGAATTGGTCCAAAATCTGATTGACATATAAAAAAGCTTGGCACAAAGTATGTTATTTTGTTAAACCCATCTAGATGAATAGTTGAGCCAATTCTTAGACTAAACTAATCATCAAGTGGGCCGCCATCTAAGTGGGCCCATGTATTCAAAATACCAGTGATGTGGAACAATAACTTAAGGTAAGCAACAAGGAAACTAAAAATTCGTATTTTAAATCCACAATATGTTTACAACACTGCAAGAAAGAGAAGCATGCAAACAAGCTATATTACAAAAAAAGCCCATTTAGGAATAAGCCTTCGAAATAAAAATTCGGTAACTATTCAGCAAGTGGGGATCAAATATTTGAACAGTTAGAAATTGATTTCCAGCAAGTTGGAAATGATATCAGCACTTGAGAAATAAAGAGAAGATGCAGCTGGACAGTTAGAAATTAATTTCCGGCAAGTTGTAAATGATCTCAACACTTGAGAAATAAAGAGAAGATGCAGTTCTATGTCCAAGAGAACATGAGTTAGAATCTTGAAACAAAAATCTCATATGCACACAAAAGTTAGAATCTTGATTGCTTATGGCCTACCACTCATCCATAATGGGGCCCATATTTTCAACAGTTTGATAGATGGAAAGAAAATGAAAATAATAAAAACAGAAAGAGCAAAGGTCATGATTGTGAGGCCCGCCTTGATATATGTTTTATATATCCACGCCATTCATCAGTTTTTCCAGCTCATCTCAGGGCATGTGCCCCAAAATGAAGAAGATCTAAATCTCAGGTGAGCCACACCGCAGGAAATAGTGGTGACTGAATGCCCACCAATAAAAACTTCTTGTGGGCCACAACAGTTTTGGATCAAGTTAATTTTTGTGTTTTCCCTTCATCCGGGTCTATATGAGCTTATCAATAGGTTGGATGGCAAATAAACATTACAGTGGGCCCTTGGAAGTTTTAATGGTGAGCGCTCAATCAACGCTGTTTCCTACAGTGTGGCCCACTTGAAATTTGGATCTGCTTCTTTTTTTTTGGGCCCATACCCTAAAATGAGCTGGCAAATCTGATGGACAGCATAGCTATATGTTATGTGGGCCCCATTGTCACAGCCTCACCAAATTGGGTTTGATTCAAATGCAAGAACAGACATTGAATCAGTTGAAAAAGAAAACAAAAAAGCCCTACCAGGGCAAGCCGAGAGAGAGAGAGAGAGAGAGAGAGAGAGAGAGAGAGAGAGAGAGAGAGAGAGAGAGAGCGAGCTTGGAGCTTGGAGCTTCCTCAATGACTGATAATGGAAGTGTGTTTCCCGCCATTTAAGTTTTTTTTAACTTTTGCCTGTAACTTACTAACAGGTTGAAACCAACTTACCAGTAAGTTTTCTCCCCCAAACACCACCTGTAACTGACTTACTGGTTAGTAAGTTACATTTTACAGATCTTACAGTCATCCAAATAACCCCTAAGGCTCCGTTTGGATGCCCATGAGTTTTTTAAGTTGTAAGTAAGTAAGTTACATGTAACTTACTTACAGGTGTAAGTTAAAGATAATCATGTTTGGATGTAAGCTATAACTTACTTATAGGTAACTTAGTTTCTGTATTTGGGTAACCTGTAACTTAGTTATAAGTAGGAAGTTGTATATTCACACCAACCAGAGCTTCGACTAGGGAATTATTTAAAAATCAAATTGACACTTTAAAAAGCTTAAATAAAATTATTGAGCCCATCTAAATGAATAGTTGGGCAAATTTTTAGGCTAAACTAATCATCAGTTGGGTCATAAAAGTTGGCCCACGTATGCAAAATACTTACATAAAAGTGGGTCACGTATTCATTAGCTGGATATTGTGTTTTCCCTTCATCCAGGTCTATGTGACCAAATCAACAGGTTGGATTGGAAATAAGCATGACAGTGGCCCCCATAAAGTTTTTATTGGTAAGCGTTATATCACCACTGTTTCCTATGGCGTAGTCCACTTGAGAGTTGGATCTTCCTCATTTTGGGGATGATACCCTAAAATAATAATTTGAAATAGATGGATGGCATGGATAAAACACAAATCATGATGGAGCCCACAGAGAACCATCAAGTAGCAGTCGTGGTTTGGCTTCTGACGTTACGGGTAACCAAGTGCCTATTGTCGGTGCGCCATGAGCCCCTTGTTGGGGATAGTTTTCTTTTCAATTGTGTTTCTGTCATGGTACTTCAATCTCTGATGGTTCTGATATCAAGAGGTGGGTTTTCTGCATGTTCTTTCTTTAGAAGTTGTGGCAGTTCTGTATGTTAAAGGTTTCTTCTTCTTTTTTTTGGATGCGGGACTTTTCATCCAAGTTGGGTTGGTGTTTTTGTTACTGGCTTGTTTGGATTTTTTGTTTCATTCATGATGATTCACTCATGATTAAATCACTCAAAAGAAAAGCTGATCTTTCTTTCTTTAATGTTTCTGTGTGTGTTGTTTTATGATTTTGAGTGATGTGGTTGTTCAGTATGTGATGATTTTACTGAATGGAGGAGTGCCCATTGCATTTGCGGGAAGTGAAGAACCAGCTGCTTATGGAGAATTGATATCCATTGGGGGGCTTGGCCCAAGTGCTAATGGAAAGCTCAGTTCAGCAATTGCAGAAATTCTTGAAACCAAGCTTTCCATTGACAGCTCCAGATTTTATATCAAATTCTATGATGTTCAGGTGCGCTAGAAAATTGTGCTTCTTTCCTTTTCCCCTCTTTTTTGTTTTTTTAATGTTCCTTGATGCCTGTCTTATTTGTATGCTTAAGGTATATTTTGTAGACGGCTCCAGAAATTGCATGTAAAATGCTCATAAATGATTTCACTTGATGTTACAAGTGACAAGGGCCTGACCTCATGATGATCTATATAATTCATCTCTAAAATCTCCCAGCTAGCAAGGTCATGCAATGTGCATCTTCTATTATCTTGACAGGTCTCAACTCTTAAATCCTCATGTATGTTAGTTTCATGATTTTATTGCCTTTTCCTTAAATGGATTCTCAACAAATGACATTATTTTCAGTATTTTTTTAATTTCATTATCCATTTTATCTATCCATGACTCCCATTTGCGAAACGGTCAACGTCTTCATTGGCTTTTGTTGGGGAGAATGTCAGGCCCAAGGAACAACATGTTCATAGGATGAACAGAACTGAAATAAGGTTGTTGAGACGGACAGGTAGAAAGACGAGGAAGGATAGAATTAGAAATGAATGCACCCAAGGGAACTTAGGAGTGGCATCAATAGGTGATAAGGTTGGGGAAAGTGACTTGGATGGTTTAGCCATGTGCAACAAAGACCAAGAACTGCACGGGTAAGGAGTGAGTTGAGGGAAAGGCCGAAAAAGACAGGGATGGAGATAGAAAAGATTTGATGACCATGGGTTTAATTGAAGATATGGTCTTTGATTAGTCCAAATGGTGGAACAGGATTCATGTGGCTAGCCCCTATTAGTTGGGGTAAGGCTTAGATTATGATGATTCATTGGCTTTTGTAATCATTGCACCCGCCTGCAATGATTTGTTCTTGTTTTGTAATTTCTCTTTCATACCTCTATCCTTGATTGTAGTTGGACCTTATCATGGCAACTAAGCAGATCATACCACCGGAGAATGGGCTTACAATTTTGGGATGAGGTAATCTCTTTGATATTATTGTAGTTCCATTGCCAAACTCATTGGCTACCAAACATGTAAGATAGTCAATCTATCAACATTATAGCATAATGAGCTTGCTTCAAGTTCATCGCATCATCCTTACAGCTCTCCTGGTTGCTGTTATGAGCTAACTGGCTCAAGACGTTTAGCTCATAATTACTGTATTCTCATACTCTCAACCATTTGCAGCCCACATGAAGGTGATAATCTCAGTTGAAACTATAGATAAACATTGCACCCTGAAATGGTCGATTCCTTGAAGGCTTGGTTAACTGTCAAATCAAGATCGATTGGATAAAAGTTCATTATATTTATAATAATGGATCCCGTCTCCTATATCTAGACATGTATCAGCTCAAGAAGCACCAACTAATTAAAGGCTATTCAATGCTTGAAATGTCAATGAAGAGGTCCATTGTTTGGCCGGCCAAGATATTCGGATGATCTGATTGTTGGGGCGATGTTAAGCTTGATTGATGTCGTTGCATAATTTTAGGCCATGCTCTTCTTGAAACGAGGCATGAATGATTTGGTATACTTGCTATATAGGTCCCTACCCTTGCAGAACATCTTCATACAGCCAATTATGTTGGTTAGCTGTTAGGAAAGAATTGCACTATGCTTTTTCCACTGGGTTGTTGTCGAACCATGCTCTAATACCTACTTTCATTGCAATTACGGATAATCTTTGATATGCAAGCACTCAAGGACTGTAAACATGGCATGCATTAAATCAAATGAAACCAAATTGAAAAACTCACTGTTGCTACTTGACAGTTCAAAAATCATATTGCTTGAGCAATCCTAACCTCTGATTGGTGGGCAATTGTTTATTGAAATATGACCATTGGATATTTTTCATTTTTAACCGGCCAATAAATGTCCACCAATCTGATAGTCAGGTAATCAAATAAGTGTAATTGGTCCTTGTGACATCAAAACTGGGACCCATAATTTGGACAGTTTAATTTGGATTGCTTGTATGCCAAGAATTCAATTTCTTAGTAATTTCTAAGTGCTAGTGTATCGTTCATCACACTCTGCCAGAGTATCAAAGTTTTTCTCATGATATTTTGTTGTTAATGATCTTTTTAAACCTCTATCCTTCATGCCAGCATTTGGTGAGATTGCATTAAAAAAGTTAAACAATTGCAATATTGCTTTAAACCATAACGACTAATATGATTTGCTCTCATTTTGATTCTTCTCACCTTTTTCTTGTCAAGGGTTCCTTTTTTGGGTTCAATGGCTCCACCTTCTAAGCATGCAATAAGTTTGATGCGGACTTCGTCTTTTGAAGATGGTAGATGTTCATAAGTTATTGGCGAATCATCATTGAACTGTACTTCCTCCATTCAGTCAAGATGGGTTTTTTCAGGCAATTGTAATTCATGAATCTCCTCGTGGTTATTCAGTTGTTTGCATGAAAAAACATGTTCTTTCAATTCGGAAATAAAGAAATGTATTGTGCTGTTATCAAATTTTAGTCATCGTCATCAGATTTTCCTCATAATTCTTCAGTCTCCTTGAAGCCATGGTCCCTGGTTTGCACCTCTCCACCGTGGGACATATGAGCATGCATGAATCATGATCTACCTTGTAGATGACCTGGCGTAAAAACCAGTTACATCCAATTATTTATCTGACCACGTGTACATGGATTCAGGTTGTTGGCCACAATTCATTGTTTTTCTACAAGAATGGACTGATCTGATTTTCACACAAAATCATCTTCACAAATGGTGCCCATCTTATTTGTGGCTCGGATGTCCCGCAGACATGCCAGGTCCACACATGAATGCCAAGGTCCATCTGGAGATGGTAAGTGCTTGTCTAGCAAACATTCCAAATCTTGTAACTTAGTAATTTTCAGTCTGGCAACAAATATCAAGCTCAAAACCTTAATTTTAACATTGATGGTATGTGTTGGACTAAGGATGTCGACTCAATCACATACCCACCCAAACAGTTACAAATACATGGAAATGGGGAAAAATCAACATTGGTTTGACTAAATTGCTCAGTTTCAAGACCGTGGCGGTGATGCCATCAGACCTGATTTTTTGAATAGGTGAGAAGATCTTTTTCTTTTGTTTGTTTGATATCCTGCAGACCATGTCAATTTAATATCTGTGGTTCTTGTATGCATTCTCACATAGCCAAGGTATCTTCTGTAGTCTTAAAGTAAGAAAAGAAAGTGGCTTTTCTTTCTTGGAATTACATGCCCAACCTGTATTGTGCAATAGATTGTTCATCTTTGGCTGATCATATATAAAATTCCTCTTTTTTATTTTTTTTAAAAAAAACCTGTATTGTGCAATGGACTTGTCTGTTTTACTTTTAACCCTTCTCCATCCAAAAATGACTTTCTTGAAGCCCCCATTTCGTTTCTGTTGTAGAAACAGAATCCCATGCACTGTAGAAACTGTATTCACTTGCACATGCATGTATCCATGTAGAATCTTTATTATTTTTTCCCCATAGTTTGAAAACCCGAAAACTCGATTCAACTCAACTTGATGTTCATGTGACTCTACTCCGTATTGAGTGATCATTCCAACTCCGTAGTTGACTCAACATGACTCAGCTGACTCAAACTGAGTCACTCACTAACTGAGTGGTCATTTCAATGTTTAACCAGTGAGGTGTCCATGCAGCTGTTATGGTCTATATTAGTTAAACTACGTTTAGCTCTTTTAAAAATCTACTTATGTTTCGAATATTTTCAATTTAGGATGGTTAAATATCGAGTCGAGACGGGTCAAGTCTTTAAGTCACAATGAGTTGAGTTGAATTTTCAGGTTTTTGAACTATGGTTATAACTTGTATAAAATTGGAAAATGAGCTGTGTACTTTTGCATAGCTTGTAGTTCAAAGTGTCTTCTCATCAAGTAGAGGTTGTTCATTCTTTTAGTTTTATTCAAGAACCACCATAACAAGGTGAGTTAGTCGAGATTCCAACCTAAAGCCGAAATCCCTCATGGGCCCCACTTCACATGGGTTCTGCTTCACATAAGCCGTTGCATTAATTACCTCCGGTGAGGAGTCTTGAACACGAGACCTCCTGTTGTGATACCACTTTGACGCAGGACAACTAACCACTTGCTTTAAAAGCTTGAACTAATAAAGCATGATGAATCAATCCCTTTATCTCATAGATAGAGTATGTTTCAATGTTGAGGTCATGGATTCAAAGTGCCCATGTGGGGTGTGTTTGTGTGAAAAAGGTAAGTTAGTCTGCCTGAGTTGCATCTCTTCCCGAGTCAAGGCTGAGTCAGACTTAGAACCAAGTGTCCTGCAGAAACTGCTTGTAGCTTGCCGAGTCGAGTTGACTCGGTCGAGTCAGCGAGTTTTAGTAGTATGGTTTTTTCCACACTTGATGCTGAATTCCCCTAGTCTGGCAAAGGCCTAAAATGACATTCCATTTGTAACCCCTCAGCATCACACCCTTTTCACCCCCCATTAAATGCCATTTGGTCCCCACCGCTTACAAACACTAATGAATTGAAATGCCTTTGGCTTTTTTCTCCTGAATTCTTCTGATACAGACCAAAACGCCCTCACTGAAGCAGTTAAATGCAAAGTCAGCATCATGTATAGCTGTTTCAATGGGAAAAGTAGGGTGAATGAAGAATGGCTGTCTGTTGTAGTCTGGCCTGTAGATCTTCCTTGTATTTAGGATTAGAGAAATTGAGAAATGTTCACATCCATATTGATTGTCGGGAAGGTGACTTCTCTGTTAGCAAAGCTGCCTCAGATTTCCATTGTCGTCGCATGTTCGGATTGTCCAGATAAAATCCATGTTACAAGGATCAAGAAGAGTTCCAGTGGCGCGCATTCATTTTTTTGTGTCTTGAAAGTGAAATGCTCGATGTCTATAGATGGCCCATTAACGAAATGTTGTTTTCATGATAAAAACATTCTTACAATGAGTTAATGAAATGGGGCTGTTTGGAATGGTGGAAATTAGGTTTCAACTATCCAATGGAAATTGATTTTCTCAGATGTGACATTTTCAACCATTTGCCAAAGCAAAAGTCAATTGTGGAAATCTGTTTTCCTTTCCTACTGTTTACCTAGAGAAAAAGGATCTTTTCAAAAACAAAAAACAAAAAGCAAGAATAATAAAAAAAAAAAAACAGCAAAAAAAACCCGGAGACATGAAGATTTTTCACATTTGTTTGAGGGAACTCTGGCCCTTTTTACCATTATTGGTATTCTTGCATTGCCGAGGAAATCATATATGCTAAAATAAACAGGTTATTTAGGATTTTATTTTTTATTTTTCGTATTTATACATTCACCTATTTTCTTATCCTTTTTAAATTTACTTTTAGATCCTGTTTGTTTCACCATTTACCATGGTAACTATTAGTAAATGGGTAATAATTATTTATCATTGTGAATGCATGCAAGTGGTCCTCGTGATGTTGATACGTGTATTAAAATCAAGCCGCCCTTGTGATGTTGATAAGTGTATGAAAATCAAGGAGAAAAACGAGACACAATTTGTGGGGCCCACTTTAAATGTATGTCTAATCCATGCCATTCATTCATTTTATCAGCTCATTTTAGGGCATAAGCCCAAAAATGAAGCAAATCCAAAGCACATATGGACCACACCACAGGCTATAATGGGAATCAAATGCTGACCGTTAGATACTTTTTGGGGGGCCAAGAAAGTTGTGGATCAAGCTAATATTTGTATTTTTGTTCATCAATTTCTTTCTGACCTTATGAACAACTTGGATGACAGATACACATTTTTGTGGGCCCTACACAAATTTCAGCTTTTATTGGAAGTCATCATTATCCCCTATGTTTCCTGTGGTGTGGTCCACCTGAGCATACAAACTGCCTCTTTTTTGCCCCATGTCCTACAATAAGCTAGTGAAAGGGATGAACAATGTGGATCAGAAATATACATCACGGTGGGGCCCACAGTTTTACATAGGCAATACAGTAAGAGGCAATTTTGGTTTTCTAGGCGCAATTACCTCTATTTTTCCTCTAACCCATATGGGTATGAAAAGTAGTCATTATGAAATTACCACCATTGTTGTAAATTATTAAACAAACAGGCCCACTTTCACGTTTGAAAAATACTTGTAAATGAGCTTTTGCTGCACTTGGGGTCTGGCCTGTTTGATTTTTCATCTCAAAGGCAAATGAAAAAAAAAAAAAAACATGTAAATGAGCTTTTGCTACACATATTCCAACCAGGCACTGGGGTAGGGTATCCTAACTGTATATCAGGTGGGGCCCACCATTTAGATCATTCTGCAGGCCTCCATTTTATTGACGG
The DNA here is from genome assembly GCA_037074715.1 of Magnolia kwangsiensis. Classification (NCBI taxonomy): domain Eukaryota; kingdom Viridiplantae; phylum Streptophyta; class Magnoliopsida; order Magnoliales; family Magnoliaceae; genus Magnolia; species Magnolia kwangsiensis. The sequence continues at coordinate 108,923,160 of CM073583.1, forward strand.
AATCATTAGATCTACTGATCAGGATTGTGACAGTCTAACTCAGAGGATGCCGTTTGGCAAAGCTCTCTGGGCCCCACCATGATATATGTGTTTTATTGGTACTGTCCATCTATTTTCCCAGCTCATTTTAGGTTATGATTTAAAAAATGAGGCAAATCCAAATCTCAGGTGGACCACACCATAGGAAAATAGTGTCAATTGAACATTCACCATTAAATATCAGCTTGATTCATTACTCTGTGGCCCTATAAAAGTTTTCAGCAGTTAGCATTCAATCCCCGCAGTTTCCTATAGCATGGTCCATCTGGGATTTGGATCTGTCTCATTTTGGGCTCATACCCTAAAATGAGCAGCCCAAAATGAGCTGGAAAAATGGATCAACGGTGTAGATAAAACACATGCATCATGGTGGGGCTCATAGAGCTTTAATGTTGGGGTCACTAGCCAAACCGAGTCCCAACTCAGGATAACCAGACTAGCTTCTTTGATCATGTGATTTACTTAGAGAAGGCAATTTATTATAAAAGCTAATTTTACAGGATGATTATAGGACCAGCCGTGCTTTATGGGATAAAATATTGGACAGTTAAGTCCATGGGATGAGTGCAAAAATCAAGATGTCTATATGAATGAGGGGTAATACATGAGAGGATATAATTAAAAATAAATACATTCAAATGAATTTAGAAATAGCATTATGAGCAACAAGACAATGGAAAGTAGATTCAGATGGTTTAGCCATGTGCAACAAAGAACAATTAAAAGTAAATAGATGTAAGGCGAAGGCTCTAAAAGGATAACAAAAGGGCTCAAAATCATGTAGTTGGAGGCATGGATAAAAAGACTTAATGACCTATGATTTAACTAAAGCTACTGGCCCTTAATAAAGTAGAATGGCGGAAAAAGATTCATATAACTAACCTTAATTAGTTGAGATAAGGCTTAGATTACGATGATGATTGCAAAAAGATTAAATCTAAGAGGTTGTTGTCTTATTCGCCAGCTGAAATCTTTTCAAATCCAAATTTCAACTTAATACTTTCAAGTACTAAAAAATGAACCTATGTTATTTTCGTCTTGATTTTACCAAAATTACTCTGGATAAAAGTGGACAATTGAATCAAGTTGGCAGATACTATCGAATCTCGACAATGTGACATTTCAAGCATTAAATGGTGAGATAGGATTTGTGTAGCCCACCCGAGTAGTTGGATAAGGTTTAGATGATGATGATGATCATCGTCATCTATTTTGTGGGTCCAACCTAATCCACAGCTTGGATTTTCAACTAATACTCGCTTTACATGATTTTAGTGTCTAGAGAAAATAGTCTCTGTCAAAATAGTACATTCCCCCATAAGGTAATGGGAGCTGATTAGGTGAGACCCTGGACTCAACGACAAGGGAGCCGCCCTTGCCATGGGCCCACATTGATGTACCTATTTTGGGCGCAGGTTAGATACTGACAAGGTCAGTAGCCAAATCGCTACTAAAGTGACGTCACCAAGCTGTGGACCCCACCATGATACATGTGTTGTATCCATACCATCCATCCATTTGGAGAGATCGTTTTATGAGCGAGGAGTAAAATAATGAGTTAGATCTAAAGTTCAAGTGGACCCCACTATGATACATGTGTTGTATCCATACCATCCATCCATTTGGATAGATCGTTTTATGGGCGAGGAGTAAAATAATGAGTTAGATCTAAAGTTCAAGTAGACCCCACCATAGAAAACAGTGTGGAGAGTGACATCCACCGTTTAAAACTTTTTAAGGGCCATAAAAGTTTCCGATCAAGCTTATAGATATTTTTTCACTTCATCTATCTCTATATTAGCTTATTAATAGTTTGGATCTAAAAAATACATCATGGTGAGACATATAAATGTTTCAACGGTGGGTGCGACTTATTGCACGGTTTTCTGTGGTGGGTGCACTTGAACTTTAGATATCTCATTCTTTTTCTCATTCCTTAAAACGATCTCTACAAATGGTTGGATGGTATGGATACAATACATGCATCATAGTGGGGTCCACAGCTTGGTGATGTCACTTCAGTGGCGATTTAACTACTGACCTTATCAGTAACTACGCTGTCCATCTTTTTTTTTTTCTCTCTCTCTTTCTCTTGATCGTTTTAGTGCATGATCCTAAAAATGAAGCAGATCCAATTATCAGGTGGTGGACCATACCATGGGAAATAGTGGTGATTGACCATTAATGGGCCACAAAAGTTTCGGATCACGCTGATATTTGTTTTTTCTCTTCATCCAACCTTATGTGACCTTATCAAGGGATTAGATGGCAAATAAACACTATCGAAACATTAAGGTGTGCTCTAAGAAGTTTTAAATGGTGGGGCGCTCAATCACCACTGTTTCCTAGGGTATGGTCCACCTGAGATTTGTATCTTCGATCATGCCCTAAAATGATCTGGAAAAATAAATGGACGGCTTGGATACAGAATAGGTACATCAAGGTGGGCCCCAAGTTCTTGGGTGAGGCCAGGGTCTCACCTAATCCGCTCCCTACGGTAATCTCATCCTCAATCATTCAAAGCAGTGACAAAAACCACTTTCACTTCAATGGAAGAAAATGAGCCACAACCAATTTCATTAAACAGGATTATACACCATACATTGAGCTGCATCACTTGATTTCTATTTACAAACCCTACACTCCTTGCAAGATCCAGGATGTTCATCGGGTGGGCCTCAACACACACATCTCAGTGACCAAAAAGAAGGCTGATCTGATCATTAAGTGGGCCACATGGCCATTCATCAATCTATTTAACCATCAATCTGCAACTTGACTTTTGGGGCCCACCTGATGAACGGTTCGGATCGCACCAAGGGACACATCAGCACAAGTGGGGACTCTTGCAGCCATCACTACTACTCATCTACAAAACACTCTGGACACTGAGTTAGTTCTCTTACTCGGTTCAAACATCCATAACCATGCACACACCAACTTCCACCTGAATACATGAAAAGGTCATGATCTAGTCCATACGTTTTCACTATAATTATAGAGCAAACGAATCATGTGGGCCCCACTTCGATGTGTTCATGACACCATCCCTCATTTGACTCAGGTGGGGAAGATGAGCAAGAACGGTTAGGATAAGGGAGGGCCTGCTCTCTCTAGTGTTTCCCTATGGTGTGGCCCACCTGAATTATGGATTGGTATGAATTTTGGGTTCATGGCCAAACATGGGAGGATGTGTATGATGGTTGGAGTGGATGCCATGATCACATCATGGTGGGGCCAACAGAGGTCGTTTGCACCTGATCATTTTCCTGCATGAAATCTTCCCTTTGGCTACAGCACATGTTTGATTTCTGGTTTCTACTCCTACAACTGAAGCACGAGCTCCACAAGATACAGCTCCCCATCAAACCTCAGCCCCGCTGATTCAGTTGGCTCGATCACACCATCCACCATGCCGCCGAATATGAATATGAACCGCCCAGATCGATCTGCGCATGCTCTATGGAACGATCGGCGATTCGGCCTACGGCCACTGACCTTCAATCTCTTCCACATGTTTCCTGATGATATCATTGAGTTGGGTGCCTGGGGCCGCATTCTAACTGCCGGTATTGCACTAGGATCCAACACCCAAAAGTCATCTTTCCTGTGCCTGTATGAATCCTCGCCTCCATAAATCAGCAGCCGGCCTCCTAAGATAAGTGTCGCTGAGTGGCCCACACGCGGTAGGGGAATGCTATCGGGTACATTCAATGAGTTGTGATGCAGCTCCACCCATTCGGGATACTCGCCACCCATGTCTAAGAGCCAAAGGTCATTGAGCACCTCATAGCCTGTTCCTCTCCCTCCAAACATAATCATGAGGGGGCCACCGATCCATGTCAGTGTGTGACCTGACCGCGCCGGGGGCGATGGATGGATTACAATCTCATGCCACCTTGCAGATCTCACACTATCTGATAGTTCCAACAGCCATGTATCACTCAACCTGAGGCCATCTAGTCCAATCCCTCCATGGATCACCATCCTCTTGCCACCTACACAGCATCCAGCGTGCGCCCCACGAGGTGGAGGTATGCTGGGACCCACGTCCAACAGCCTCCATGGGAGTTTGATTTCAAGCTTCTCGTCATGCATGATGTGACCAACCCACGTATCATTCTGGCGAATTCCATTGTCATTGATCCCACCAAAGAGAACAAGAGCATCACCAACAACAATACAGGTCTGTCCAAAACGTCCGCTAGGGGTGCCTGAATTCGTCTGTTGCCACCTTGGAACCCTCGTAATCTCATTCCCAACATATGCCACCCACGTGTCGTCCAGATGGCGTCCTACACAAGGAGAACAAACAGCAATATTCGCTTCTCATTTCATGGAATGAAGGACCAGTCCTGATATGCTGGACAATAACTGGAAAAAGAGCATGTAACACGAGGTTTTGGCCCATTTGGATGTGTACCCAAATCAATCGCAGATCCTCTTTCGGTCTGAACAGAAAACAGTTTGAGAAGCTGTGCATTTGGGATGCTCTGAATTCAACAACCTCATAAGAAGCACTTCTGTTTTTTGCACCTTTAAGGAACATCCAATAACTTGACTCAAACTTGATGTTCATCTGGGTCCAACTCGATACAGTATTTAATTATAATTAAATTGAAATTTGAAATCTGAAATTTGAATTTAATAGATATTGACATAGTGACATCAGTATTAGTAATATGATACAGAAAATTTATGAAGAATACAGCAGTTAAGTTACGGGTTAAGAGCACTGCTCCTCTCTGAAGAGGTTTGGGGTTTGAACCTCACTACCCCGTTATTCTTTTTAAAACAAAATTTCACAGGTGAGTGACTCGGTTTGAGTCATGTAAAGTCAACCTAGTTATTAGTTGACTCAACAGGGTTGTCCGAGTCAAAACTGAGTCACACCCAGTTCTAAGTTTCAAAGTGACTCGGTGAGATTTTGCTCAGCCAAGTTTCAAGTAGAGTCGGTGAGTTGTAGAACTATTGATCTCACCGCCCATGGCTTTTGGGACACCCAAATGCACCCTCAAAATTGGGTACAAGTTACATGCCTTCAAATCCATCTGTGGGAGAAGAAAAAGGTGACGAAACAGCAGGAAAGGCAATGGTTTGTTAGGTCTTATGGGATTACATTTCAAAATGTAGCACTTGAGTTTTGATGGAAGATGAGTTCGTCGTCATCATCTAAGCCTTATCCTAACTAATTGGGGTGGGCAACATGTATCTTGTTTTGCAATTCCACTCAATCAAGGCCCAACGGACCATATCCTCAGTAACACCATCGGTCATCAAGTCTTTTCTTACTAGCTCCTCCATGCCCTTTTCAGCCTTCTCCTTGCCCTTTTAGAGTCTTCAACTTGAAAGAACTCACTCTTAACCACTCAGTTCTTGATCTCCTTTGTACATGGCCAAACCATCTAAGTCTACTTTCACTCACTTTATTACCTGTTAGTGATACACTTTGTTCACTCGGATGCATTCATTTCTAATTCGATCCTTCCTCGTTTTGCAACTCATCCATCTCAACACCCTCATTTATATTTTGTCAGAAGATGAAGAAGAAAATATTTAATGACCTATGGTTTAACAAGAGGAAATGGTTCTTGATAAAGTGGAATGGCGGAACAAGATCCGTGCAGCCAACCCCAATTAGATAGGATAAGGCTTAGATGATGATTACGATGGCAATTTAAAGTGAGAGTCCAATCAGGGAATATCGACACAATGATCCCTTTGAATTCACTCAAGAGGACTCATGATGAGCTCTATACAAAGGATATTGCGCTCTAGAGCAATGTTTTGCACTCATGTTACAAATTATCAACTACACAAACATCAGGCCCTGGCTGTATGTATCAATAACCTTGTGCGATTAGTTTGTTGTCACAGGAGCCGAGTCATGTTGCGTAATAGGCCTATGTAACACCATGGAGTTCTCAAATTGTTATCAGGCAATATATAAGGTTGATGCCTATATTTTGCAGGGAGAATTCCAAAATGTTTGGAATGCAATTGTACGAAACACAAGGCAAAGCAGCCAGCTGCCTATCCTAGATCTTCCCATTTCCAAGAAGATCCCCAGCTCGATGCGATTTAGTATCAAGGTGTCCATTCTTATATATATGTGTCCATGCAGATTTAGGTTCGGCGGTGAGGAAGCATCTGTTTAAAAACGTTAGCGAGTATAAACAGTTAGAAAGCAGGAATGGGAGCATGAGTCCAAAGTATGATTTGGAGTGGAAGTGCCACCTAGTAACAAGGATCATGCAACTAATATTTGGAACTTACATGCACAAAGCATTAGATGGGTAATGGTGGTTCTCAAAATGTCAAGCCTGTTCGGACTGGTGGAAGGAATCCCAAAAAGTAGATCTGGAAAGAAAAATGTCACGTTGGAGCAAATTTGTGGAAAAGAATCATAAATAACCTTTTTGTTTTAGCATATGTGATTTCCATGGAAATACATAAAGGTCACTTCTGATGAGGACTGACTGGGACCTAGACTCCTTACATGACCATGGTATTGAAGGGCCAGAACCAAGAGTTCAATAGAGAAGAGAGCTTCACACATCCGAAAGAAAGCCAAGAAGCACATCTTGTGATGTGCAGATGGTGTCTAGCAAGAACTCTCCAAGAAGCCACAAATACCAAAAAAGAACTCTCCAAGAAGCCAAGAACTCAGCGATTCCCCTCCTTGGCTTTACCCTATACACGTGGTTGTGGGTGATTGCGTGTATCCGCAGGGATTAGTCTCACTTCAAAAGGAGGTGGGGACACCTTGTGTCTTCAAAAAAAAAAAAAAGCCAAGAACTCAGGGTAGGTGAACATGTTGACTACGCCCATTAGAGACAGAACTGTAAATGGTGTAAGCAAAGTAAAGCACTCGAATTCAAGAGGTTAGGAGTTTTGCATTGCCCATGAACCATGGAAGGAGAAAGAAGAAAGTAGCCGTGGAATTCAGAAATTTTTCGATGGACCAATGATGAATTATGATCTTGGAAATGTGGCCCTAAGGTTGATATGCACTGCTCCTGAATTACCAAAACCACCATTGTCTAATTCCCATTTACATCAAAATTCCAATCTGAAATTCGCATCTCAGATAAATCCTTGATGTAAAATCATCTTTTTTGCATTGTGTTTGCTTTCAGTTCATGTAATATTCTAACAGAATTCAACATAAGCATTTGGATTAATTTGTAGATCAAAGAAACAATTCAAGAATTGAAGATTCATGAATTTCGACAAAAGAAGCCATCATCGATATCAAAAAATAAAAATAAAAACAACGAAACCATTCAAACACAAGTCTAGAGATTCCAAGATATCAAGCAGATCTCTCAAGGAAGATTCACATAACAACAATCAAACAGACCAAAAAAAAAACTTCAGACCACTTTAAGAACCATTCATCTGTAGACATAAAACAACTCAAATATTCCATAATCTGCAAATCCCAAATAAAGACATGATGCCCATCAGCTTCTCAAGCGAATCACTCCATATTTTCAAAGAATTCATGCATTAATCACAATAAAACCATTCCAAGACAAACCACAAAAGCATCAAAGGTACCAATACTAACAACAATATCTTCATCAGTTTCTTTCTTCTTATTCTTATTATTTTTTTTTTTTACCCACTTCAAATAACCCTTTAAATGAATAATTAAGACTAGAAACCAATCCAAAATCACCCAAAAAAAAAGTTATCCAAACAATCAAAACAAGATATAGATCTCACCGAAACTAACCTCCTTCACAAGCTCCCAAAAAAAGAAAAAAAAGGAAGCACAAACCAATCCGAAAATCCTCAGAAAAGCAATAACAACAGCCAAACAACCCAAAAGCGAAAAAAGAAAAGCTGGGTTTGACAGAAAGAAACCTCCTTCACATCCTCCGCCAAACAAAACCAAGCAATCAGAGATGAAATTGAGTGAATGGGAGGCTCTAGGCTTTGGAAGGATCCCATCTTTCCCATGCAACCTGATGCAAGAAACACAACCCAGCTGGGAAACCTGCTGATAGACCTTCTTCCAAGGCAATTTCTTGTCAGAAGAGGCCAAAAGGCCATCCACAGAGATATTCCCCCAGTCTCTCCTGCAGATACCTTCCCAGAGCATGTCAGATGAGGCTATGGACTTGAATCTTCTGCAGGTCATGGAGAAGGAGATGATGGAATCTATGGGGAGGAGCTGGAGAATGGAGACGATGTGGTCATAAGCCAGGTGGGCCATGGAGGGCCTGTTGCTCATGTCTCCCATGAGAGCTTTTTTTCTTCTTCTTTTGCTTCTTTCCTATGGTGGGGGTGCTGATCTGGTTTTTATTTGATGGATTTTATTATTATTTTTTCATGTGAAAAGAGCCATTTTTTTCTGATGATGGTGATGGTGATGGTGGTAATGCTGATGATGAGATGGCTTGGAAGGGAGGGAAGGAGAGGGCAGTTTGGTCATTTCTGGTGAGAGGAGAGAATAATGCATGAGAGAGAAGTGCACAGGGGTAGTTTAGTCATTTTTGGCAGTGGGTATTTTGGTATCTCTTGTCAGAGGAAAGAACGGTAGAGAAAGAGAGGGTGGGAGGTAAGGGGTAGTTTAGTCATTTTGATTAATGGCAATGGCAACTGTGATAGTGATCAACTTCGAGACCCTTGTGTTAGTTTTGCACCATTTAAAGTACGTCGGTGACTCCTCATATTTTCATGGTTGCACTGAAATCTAGACCGTCCAAATCGTTGACCGAACCGGTGGATGGAGCAAGATCGAGAAATTGCTCTGAGAAAATTATACTAGGCATCTGATTTTTAACCACCCGTTTCATAGCCATTAATTAGATGTTTGAAGATTATTTCCTCAACAAGAATTTGAAGATAGGGGAAAAGTGTAAAGGGATAGGATTTCAAGTGTGACAAACAATCTTGGATGATGATATTGAGAGATTTGCATGAGGATAAGGCTACAGTTTAATGAAATATGTTTGATTTATCGTCCTTGATTGTAAGGTTCTAATACCATATTAATTCAGAAAATTTGGAATGGATTTCTTCCTTATTATTTTAGTTAATTTATAAAAAGTAAAATAATACAAAAATAATAAGTATATATAAGTAAATACGATAAAAAGTGTAAGGTAGCGTATAAAAGCATATAAATATATATACTAACATAGCCTAATATTGAAAGAATTATTTAATTATATTTGGGCCAAGCTAGACTAATTAAATAGGATATGTTACAACCCCACTTAGGTTTAAGAATGAAATATAAAGTCAAGAGTATGCTTAGCCCATTATAGATAAGCCCATAAATAAATCATATAAACTTATTTATTTTGTTTAAGGTCTTGCGTCAAGTCAAAGACCATTTCACCGATTGAATTTTGGACAATTGTGGATTTAAAATCTAAATATAAATAATTTTTTGTTTGATCACCAAATTATGGGTGGATTCGGATGAAGTAGGATTAAATCTTTACAAATGCCAATATTTAGCTTTTTTCCAGCAGGTAAACTTAAAATTTGAGAATTTGTAGCTCTTTTTAATTTTCATAATGATTAGCTCTCTCCCTCTCTCTCTCTCTCTCTTCCACCATATCAAATGATCTTTTTGGAAATTGAAGCTGCCTAACACTATCTTTAACTTTTAAAGGATTGAAAGCTTGGATTGCTAAACGCAACTGTAAAATGAAAATCTTAAGCTGCCTAACACAATATCTTCAGTTTATATATATCTACATTAGTTTTTAATCAATCTTTGCAATAGATGGATCAAACTATGTCTAAAAATTAATATAAACTGGTCTTTCTTAGACCGGTGTACCACTAGCACACCCTCTACAGCCACATTGCCCATGCATGTGCATGCGCTAACACGGCAACTCAATATCTCTCTTACTTTTCTCAAAGTAAGTTTTTTTGTAATTTTATTTATTAACTTTAATAATAAAAAAATTATCTCTAAATGATGTGAGATTAAAGAAAAGTCACTTTTCAAAAAAAAAAAAAAAAACGGCAGGAAACAAAATTATGAATTTGATTTTTAAAAAGTGTAAATTATTTATTTTAACGACATGAAAATTCTCAACACCCGGCCAAGCCAACTTGCAACCAATTTACGTCCGACCACACCTCTCTCAAAAGCATGTCAAAATAGCTTACGTGTGGCCACCGTAGGCTTACATATGAGTCACCATCATTTTTTAAACGGTGCAAAACTAACATTGGAGTCTTCGGCGTGATTTAGTAGTGGGTTGCTATTTGATACTCTGTCTGAGTATGACGTTTGATACGCAGGGACTCAGACTAGCTCAATCTAAACCAACTAAATTGTGGGAACCAGGGTCTCTAAATTACAAGATAGTAATCAGATTTGTTGAACGATTCTGATCTCTGATTCGTGGACACTTTCTTTATGAAATAAGATGCTTGGATGTCTTTCATTTTTACCCGTACAATAATTGTCAAGAAATCTAATAATTTGCTGATCAAATAAGACTGGTATTTGGTTTATATTGCATCTAAAATGATATTAATAATTTGGACGGTTTATTTTGAATATTTTTATCCCAGTAATTTTTAACTGCTTATGTATCATCCATCGAGCTTCGCCCGAGTATCAGGTATTTATCCAAATAATAAAGGAGGATAAGAGAAGAGAGGGGAAATTTTCAATTGTACCACCCATTTATGGCCCATTTCCAAAAGAAGGCTCACTTATTTTGAGATCCCAAGAATAAGCCCCAGCTGTACGTCCCCATTTATCAAGCCGAAAATGCCCTTACTTTCTTTTCCGCTTTTTAATATGTAAGAGCCTTAGGCTTCCATTGGCTACGAATTGTAACCGTAGCCATAATCATAGCTATAACCGTAGTCATAACCCATCAATTGCAAGATGATGGACAGTGAGTCGGGGTCAATTAGACAGTGAGTCGGGGTCAATCAGGTTCAAACCTAGTCAACCTCGACTCGCTGTCCCACCTATGTAATTTTTTTTAAAAAAAATAATTACAAAGAGAACTTTTTCTCTCCTACATTTTTATCTAATACATATTTATATAAATATGTATATATAAGCATATAAATTTTTTTCTCTCTTTTTATTTATTTAATAAACATATCTCTTAAACCAAAATAAATTACTTAACGTACCATATAAGATTTTGGGATAAAAGATGCTACTTTAGCTAACCAACCTACTTATTTTCTAAGATTCCATCAGGTTGATGGTTGAAAATCCATTTCATTCACTTCGCGATCAATTTCAATCAATTCACGGTGAATTTCATTCATTTCGCGGTCAATCTTATGCATTTCACGGTCAATTCCCTTCACTTTCACGGTTAATTCGTTACACTTCACGGTCAATTTCATGCATTTCATGGTCAATTCTCTTCACTTCACAATTAATTATTTGCTTCACTTCACGGTTAATTTCGGCGATTCCCCTTCACTTCACGGTCAATTTCCTTTACTTTATGGTTAATTCAATGCATTTCATGGTCAATTCCCTTCACTTCACGGTCAATTCCCTGATGGGAATCAACAGTGAATGTAATGCCCTAAAAATCGGGGGTCAGGTAGAAACTCAACTCCCGAGTTCCAGAACATCACTTATGCAATATAGATAATGATGAATGCATGTTGTCTGTAGAATGGCATTAAACAAGATTGAGACTAAGCTAAAACAGCATATCATACTCCAGAGACAGTTAAATTTGCAAGCGGAAGAATATGATAAATATTTATAAGATATGAACTATTGTAAGTCTCCAGAGTGTGAACATGTTACCAGGTTAAACATATACATGTATACTCCAAAAATGATCAAAAAGAATATACATGAGTGCTCCAAAAAATATAAAATGACTAGTGTCATGGCGTCTAATCAACCTCCCTGTAATCCCGTCGATCAAAACCTGCATATAGGAGGAATCCTCCTCATCATCATAAAGTCCGGCTCCGCCTCGCAGGCCGCGCCATCATCTAAAACTACAACAGGGTCTGGTGGGTGTCCGGAACACCGTCCCATAACGTGGGAGTGAGTAGCTAACTCAGTGAAATCATAAAGCAAAGGTTAACATGTTATCAAATCAATCACGCGATAATGGTAAAGCAAGCAATCAAACATTCCTAAACACTATGATTAATGCAAGAATGAAATGACATGATAGATGCCCTCACCGACATACTTTCTCATGCGACACTATCTTACGTCCGCGGCATGCTTTCTTCCCTCAGTGCTCTACATCTTTCAGGCACATGCAGTGTGATATGAGTATGATTACTGAGTTGTTATTAGTCATTTTCATACAGCAGGATTGGGAAGCTAAGATACCTCCCTTATATCAATACCCAAACAATGATCTTGTCTAGGGTCGTCACTCCTAGTAGTCTTATACGATGATATATTTCTAAGTCACTACAAGGGCTGTCAAGGCTGTTGCACGCACTCGTTGCTCCGCTCCCCCATCACCTTATCAATACAGGCCTAGTTGTACTCTTGTTGCTACGGAAGGGTCGTCGCCTCACGTAGACTCAGAATACGCTCGAGGTCACTAAAAAGGGCTGTCAGGGCTGTTGCACGCAGTCATTGCACCGCTCCCCCATCACCTTATCAGTGTAGGCCGACAGCAAGAATATAGTGTCTCATACCACCATAATCAGCTCACGAGTCTGGGTTGCTCAATGGTCACTACGGGAAGGTTTGTGACCCCAGCGTAGGCCGACAGCTCGACCACAGTGTCCCATACCACTATGTCCGGCTCATGAGTTTTAGGGGATCGAGGTACCAAGGTTAGATGGGCTTTCCAATAGTAAGTTTGGTACCTTAGATTCAAACAGTTCTGACGAATACAAGGTGAACATACAATGGTCAGTCGGGTTACTCGATGAGTCCAACTAACACGAGCGCACGTTGAATCGACCGACATGAAGTGCACAAGCACTTCATGTGGCCTAACCACTGCCGACGACTCTAGTACGACTCGGGTTCGTCATACACATCCTTCGTGGCGAATAGAATCTAACCACGAATTCTAAACTGTTACCGACTGCCTGGACTAGAGTATAGCACCAAACACATGTAATGTGAATCAGTAATCATATGAGAGAGACAGAAATAAAATATAAGTAATTCCAGCATGTTATAACGTACATCATAAGCAGTTAACCATACACGAGTATTTCACACATAAGGTAATCAATTCAAATACAACAAGCATGGAGGAAATCATGTGCATCATCAAATTTGTTAAGAATCTTATCTCAACACTAATCTACAACCTCATTTATGCAATACTTACTTATACAAACATTTATACAAACACTTAGTCTACACACTTTAGTCTACATAGCATATGTCGGCCAAAAGTGTGCATTAGGGCGAATCTCTTCGCCAAACAGATCATACACGCATAACTAGTATAGGTACATGACAAATACTCATGGCAATCATATCAGCAAAATACGTACGTATACAGTATTTCCTACAAATACCTAAAATATCTTAAATCTCATATTCTCCATACGTATTCGAAATGAAAAACAGACAACATGTTCTACATGTCAAACAGCATCCTTATCAGTAATCTACCATTAAACGGCATTGAAAGCTTTGAAAACTGGTAATCTAAGCGTCTAAAATTCGCACCTTATGCCGTAGAAGCGTAATGAATTGAATAGGTACTCTATGCTTCCACTAACATCGATATGACGGCCTATTACACAAGGGAAGTCAGCTACTTCACTACTTTTATCAATAGAAACCCTAAAATGGGTTAAGGTTAGGGTTTGCTTACCTAGAATGAAGCCGAAATCGTCGAGATAGTGACCGTAAAGCGATGGGTAAGCACGTAGATCGGCAGGGAAGAATCCCAGGAGAGATCCCCAACTGTCTCTCACTTTCTCTCTCTTTTCTCTCTTCTCTCTCCTAGGATTTTTTCTAAATTCGTATGGGTTAGAAAGCTAAGGGTTTAAGCTCCTTTTATAAGCCCAAACATAAACAAAACAGACTCCAAGTTAAGGTATACTTGGGTTATAACCAAATCGAGTCTGTTCCGATCTAAAAGGACGTTTCTAGAGGTCCCCTGACTGAATGCGGTCGGACTTAACCTCATGTATGTTAGATCCTGATCACATTAAGTTTTCAGTTCGATAGGGTTCTCAGATCGCACGTGGTGGACCAGTTTCAGTTCAGTAGTCACTGAGATTCGATCGAGGATTCCAAGTACACTGACCTGAGTGGAAAATGTTCTCTGATCTGATGGTGTATTTGGGTCAGATTTTGACGGTCTGAATGCTTAAAAAATATTGCGCAAGCGACATGTGCCAGATTTATTTAAATTAAATTTAATTTATAAAGAATTTCACTCTTTCTCACACTCCTTGCTCCAGGCCCAATGAAATAGCCTCAGAACATCAGTTGGGCTTGGTTTTCGAAATGATTGTCAAGTCCAACTAGGCGGTCATAATGGTATGAGATTATAGATATCGGACTTTCGACGTACGGTCTAGATCCAATACAAAGTTTCAAAGGGTTCCTGAGAACAAACAGGTTTAGAGTTTGATCCTGGATTTTATGATAACGTAGCGTCAATAATTCTATAGGTTTTGGGTCTTACAGATCATATTTAAAGTAGTTGCTGCTTATTTCACAGGTAATCTAGTGTAGCGCTGGCTAATTCATGTTAAATTTCTTAAGAATTAGGTTCTAAATGATTTATTTGGCTTTGAAATTGGGTTCTGAGAGGTTACCAAGGTGTTATGGTTGACCCATATCCTAAGGACGTCTAACCCCAAGTTGGCAAAAATCCGGGGTGTTACAGTGAAGTAAAGGAAATTGACCGTGAAGTGCGTCAAAATGACCATGGATCTAAATGGAATCACTAGAAATGACCGTGAAATGCATGGAAATGGTCGTGAAGTGAAGTAAAATTACCACGAAATGCATAGAAATGGCCGTGAAGTGAATGGACTTGACTGTGAAGTGCATGGAAATGACCGTAAATCTAAACGGAATCGCCTGAATTGACCGTGAAATGCATGAAAATGACCGTGAAGTAAAGCGAATTGACCGCGAAATGCGTGGAAATGACTGTGAAGTGAAGGGAATTGACCGTAAAGTGCATCGAAATGACCGTGAATCTAAACGGAATCGCTGAAAATGACCGTGATGTGAAGCGAAATGCATGGAAATGGCCGTGAAGTGAAGGGAATTGACCGTGAAGTGCATGGAAATGACCGTGAATCTAAACGGAATCGCTAGAATTGACCGTGAAATGCATGAAAATGACCATGAAATGAAGCGAAATGCGTGAAAATGACTGTGAAGTGAGGAAAATTGATCATGAAGTGCATCAAAATGACCATGAATCTAAACGAAATTGCTGGAAATGACCGTAAAATGCATGGAAATGACCTGGAGTGAAGCGAAATGCATGGAAATGGCCGTGAAGTGAAGGGAATTGAACGTGGAGTGCATGGAAATGACCGTGAATTTAAACGAAATCACTGGAATTGAACATGAAATGCATGAAAATGACCACGGTCAATTCACTTCACTCCACGGTCATTTCCACGCATTCCGCGGTCAATTCACTTCACGGTCATTTCCATGCATTTCACGACATTTTACGGTCAATTCCAGCGATTTTGTTTAAATTAACGGTCATTTCCATGCACTTCACAGTCATTTCCCTTCACTTCACGGCCATTTCCATGCATTTCACGATCAATTCGGTCCACTTCACGGTCATTTTCATGCATTTCATGGTTAATTCCAGCGATTTCGTCTAGATTCACGGTCATTTTCATGCACTTCACTTCATGGCCATTTCCATGCATTTCACAGTCATTTCCAACAATTACATTTAGATTCACGATCATTTCGATGCACTTCACGGTCAATTCCCTTCACTTCACGGTCATTTCTACGCATTTCGCGGTCAATTTGCTTCACTTCACGGTCATTTCCATGCATTTCATGGTCAATTCTGGCGATTCCATTTAGATTCACAGTCATTTCCATGCACTTCACGATCAATTTGATCCACTTCACGGCCATTTCCATGCATTTCACGGCCCTTTCGCTTCACTTCACGGTCATTTCCACGCATTTCACGATCAATTCGCTTCACTTCACGGTCATTTCCATGCATTTCACGGTCAATTCTAACGATTCCGTTTAGATTCACAGTCATTTCCATGCACTTCATGGTCAATTCGATCACTTCATGCCCATTTCCATGCATTTCACAGCCCTTTCGCTTCACTTCACGGTCATTTCCATGCATTTCACGGTCATTTCCAGCAATTCTGTTTAGATTCACGGTCATTTCGATGCATTTCACGGTCAATTCCCTTCACTTCACGGTCATTTCCACGCATTTCGCGGTCAATTCGCTTCACTTCACGGTCAATTCCAGTGATTTCGTTTAGATTCACGGTCATTTTCATGCACTTCATAATCAATTCCCTTCACTTAACAGTCATTTCTATGCATTTCACGGTCATTTCGCTTCACTTCATGGTCATTTCCATGCATTTCACGGTCATTTTCAGTGATTCTGTTTAGATTCACGGTCAATTCCCTTCACTTCACGGTCAATTCGCTTCACTTCACGGTCATTTCCATGCATTTTACGGTCAATTCCAACAATTCCATTTAGATTCACGGTCATTTCCATGCACTTCACAGTCAATTTCATTCACTTCACGCCCATTTCCATGCATTCACAGTCATTTTCATACATTTTACGGTCATTTCCAGCAATTCCGTTTAGATTCATGATCATTTCAATGCACTTCACGGTCAATTTCCTTCACTTCACGATCATTTCCATGCATTTCACGATCATTTTCGACGATTCCATTTAGATTCATGGTCAATTTCCTTCACTTCACGACCATTTCCACGCATTTCACGGTCAATTTGCTTCACTTCACGGTCATTTTCATGCATTTCACGGTCAATTCCAGTGATTTCGTTTAGATTCACGGTCATTTTCATGCACTTCACAGTCAATTCCCTTCACTTCACGGCCATTTTCATGCATTTCAAGGCCATTTCGCTTCACATCATGGTCATTTTCATGCATTTCATGGTCATTTTCAGTAATTTCGTTTAGATTCACAATCATTTCGATGCACTTCATGGTCAATTCCCTTCACTTCATGGTCATTTTCACTCATTTCGTGGTCAATTCACTTCACTTCATGGTCATTTCTATGCATTTTACAGCCAATTTCGACGATTCCATGCATTTTACAGTCAATTCTGACGATTCCGTTTAAATTCACGGTCAATTCCCTTCACTTCATGGAATTGACTTTGAAGTGAAGAGAATTTACCATGAAATGCATGGAATTGACTATGAAGTGAAGGGAGTTGACCATAAAATGCATGGAATTGACCGTAAAGTGAAGCAGATTTTGTCAGAATTGACTGTGAAATGCAAGGAATTGACCATAAAGTGAAGGGAAATGATCGTGAAATGCATGGAAATGACCGTAAAGTGAAGCGGAATCGTTAGAATTGACCGTGAAATGCATGGAATTGATCGTGAAATGAAGGGAATTGACCGTGAAATGCATGGAATTGACCGTGAAATGAAGCGGAATTGTCGGAATTGACCATGAAATGCATGAAATTGAACATGAAGTGAAGGGAATTGACCGTGAAATGCATGGAAATAACCGCGAAGTGAAGGGGATTAACCGTGAAATGTAGGGAATTGACCATGAAGTGAAGGGCAATCGTCGGAATTGACTGTGAAATGAATGGGAATGACCGTGAAGTGAAGGGAATTGACCATGAAATGCAGGGAATTGACCGTAAAGTGAAGGGGAATCGCCGGAATTGACCGTGAAATGAATGGAAATGGTTGTGAAATGAAGGGAATTGACTGTGAAATGCATGGAATTGATGGTGAAGTAAAGGGAATTGATGGTGAAATGCATTGAATTGACCATGAAGTAAAGGAAATTGATCGTGAAATGCATGAAATTGACTGTGAAGTGAAGGGAATTAACCGTGAAATGAATTGAATTGACCGTGAAATGAAGGAGAATCACCGGAATTGACAATGAAATGCATGGATTTGACTGTGAAGTGAAGGGAATTGACCGTAAAATGCATAGAATTCATTGCGAAGTGAAGAGAATTAATCGTGAAATGAATTGATTGACTGTGAAGTGAAGGGGAATCGCCGGAATTGACTGTTAAATGCTTGGAATTGACCATGAACCGAATGAAATTGACTGCATAGTGAATGAAATTGACCACGAAGTGAATGAAATAGATTTTCAACCATCGACGTAATAAAATCTTTAAAAATAACTAGGTTTGTTGGCTAAAGTAGCTTCTTCTACCCCAAAATCCTATATAATACGTCAAGTAACTAATTTTAGTTTAGAAGATATACTTGATAAATGAATAAAGAAAGAAATGCAAAAAAGTGAGAAAAATGTTTAATAAGCTTATATATACATATTTATATAAATGTGTTAGATAAAAATGTAAGTAGAATAAAGTTTTTTAGAAATAAATTTGTGGCTATAGCTACGGTTATAAGCCGTAGCTATTACGCAGGTAGACCGGATGCCAACCCGTCGACCCCAACTCGCCAGCTTTTTTTTTTTCCTCTTTCCTCTATCCTGTAATCCCTGCCGCTTTTGTTGGTCCCATTATGAGGTATGTGTTGTATCCAAACCATCCATCTATTTGGTGAACTCTTATTAAGGCTTGGGATGAAAAATAAGATAAATCTAGCTACCTAGTGGACCACGCTGTAAAAGGCAGAGGAGGATTGGACTTCTACCATTGAAACCTTTTTAGGGGTCAAGAAGTTTTGGATCATTATCATTTTTTTTCCTCTTCATCCAGGTCTCTGTGACCTTATGAATGTATTGAATGGAAAATAAATGTTATGGTGGGCCCTACAAAATTTTTAACAGTGAAAATCAATTTTCCCGCTTCTCTTTGTGGTGTGGTCCAGTTGATCTTTGGATATGACTTTTTCTTTTTGATAATGCTCCAAAATGATCTCAAAATATGGATGAACGTTGTGGATATAATAAATACATAACTATGGGGCCCATGTAACTCTGATATTTTTGAACCGTTCGTACAACTCGGAGTCGGAGGAGCGTCAGCGCTGGTCTTCGAGCACCAGGCGATCTGCTTCCGGAAAGATAGCAAGGGCATTTTCGACCTGAGAAATGGCGCCGTACAGCCGGGGCTTATTCTTGGGAGGTAAAAAGCAAGTGGGCGTCAAAGGTTGATGGGCAATATGTGGGTCGTACAGTTGGAACTTACTCAGAAGAGAGTAATGCCTGCGTTGTCATTTCGGAGATGCGGAGTATCCGATCTTTCCATCTGGACCGTCCATTCGGCAAAGTATGCTTAAATCGATTATTGAACTTTCTACCACGAATTGTATGGGACCGTTTATTTTGGAGAACAAGTGTGGATAAGATCCTCTGATCCTCCTGAGTCTTTGGACAGCAAATGATCAGGGCCACTAATTCGGATGAGGGGTATTTTGGTCATTTCATTTGAGGGCAGTTTATAAGTAACGATCGTGCAAGGAAGAACGTAAGGGTAGTTTGGTCATTTTTCATACATGGGCCGCCTCTTTTTCGCTGCTTAGGGTCGTACAAAAATCCCATCGATGGGATGTTCCTATCCATCCCTACTCAGGGCTTTGCTTTAACAATCAACGGATGAGATTGTGAGGATCGAGTACTTCGACCTTGGTAGATGATAGCAGCCGTAGGAATTTACCCTTGGAATCGGGACAACTCACGTTTTTTACTTCTAACTGTCCATTCGATGCCCATCAATTGGATGGTTAGGATTGCTTGATCAACGTGATTATGGACATGTGCTCCATTCACAACATGCATTAAGATTTTAACGGTCTGGATAAACATACACGAGTCCCACGTGTCAGGTGGATGAGTGGCCACTATCTTCAAAATGGTGGTGAACTCATCAGAAACCAACCCGAGGAACAAGGGATCTGCTTGATTCTGCAGGTGGTCCATCAAAAAGAGTGTCTAGATCCGGACAAGCACCCGCTTTTAAGTAGTCTTTCTACGTGTAAAAATGCAACTAATGGTTCGGTGATCCAGACCATTGATCTGATGGACCCCACTTTGGGAGATCTTTGGGACACTATCCATCCATGGTGGGCCATCAACCCAATAGCATAGATCGGTCCCACACTGATATAATCAATGGAAACGGATTGGCTACTGACCCTGCCACTAGCTAATGGTCAGTGCTCTATGGGACCCACCATGATGTATGTGTTTCATCCATGCCGTCCACCCATTCTTCCAGATCATTTTATGGTATGAGCCCAAAAATGAGTTTGATCCAAATGTCAAGTGGACCGTTGATTGAACGCCTACAATTAAAAACTTCTGGGGGACCACCAAAGTTTTGGATCAAGCTGATATATATATTTTCTCTTCATCTAAGTCTGTATGACCTAATCAAAGGGTTAGATGTCAAATAACCATTACAGTGTGCCCAAGGAGGTTTTTAACAGTGGACATTCAATCACTACTGTTTTCCCATGGTGTGGTCCACCTGAGATTTATGTCTACCTAAGTTTTGGAATCAAACCCAAAAATTATTTTTCAAAATGGATGGACGGCGTGGATAAAACACATACATCATGGTGGGGTCCACATAGCACCGACCACTAGCCAACTGGCTGATGGCAGCGTCACTAGCCAAAGCGCGTCCCTTCTAGACAGTCTAGGTAGCCCTTTCCACCTCCAGGGATCAAACGCCAGGTGTCAATACGCCAAGAAATCAAGGACTGGTGGACCCCGTTAAGGTGGTCACTTAAAACCAATGGACCAGATCATACAATTCCTCTACAATGAGAGGACAGGAAGGGGTAGTTTGGTAATTTGACAAGCAACCAATGCATTCGGGTTGAGACGTGTCTTTGGCCCAGCAGGCCCGGTTTGGTCCGGGTCTTAAATGGGCCCACCTTAATTTAAAGACAGATGAGATGAACTTCACGGCGGGGCAGCAGTGGTGGAAATGGGCCGTATGTAGGGCCAGTGAAATCAAGCCCAGCCCATTAATAGTGGGCCTCAAACTGGGCCAGCTCTATTACTAAATGGACCAACATCTAGAAGTGAGCCAGGACCCGGCCCATCTCTAATCTTAGTGGGCCCACCTTTTGCCAGGATCTGACGTCTACACATGTCCATGTCGCGAGAGAGACTCCTCAGCCGTTTGTAAGTGATTGCACCGAAATCTTGTACAACCTGCCATAGGTGGCGCGTGCAACACTCAAGCTCTGTGGGGCCCACCGCTATTTGTGTGGCATGTACTCCGCCCATTCAAAACTAGTTGAGCCACACCACAGGAAAATTGTAAAAAAGAAAAAAAGAAACCGCCTGAAGCATTTATATTCAGACGTTGTGGTCCACCTGAGTTTTGGATCAGACTAACGTTGTGATTCGCCTGATGGACGGGTTGGATGGGGTATAAACATCCCATCCCCACTTGTCATGGATCGGTCGGATTTTTAGGATCAGGTCCTAACATGAGGTACAGAAGCTGATGGACGGAGTGGATGCACAAGCACAGGCCGAGGTGGGCCCACAAAGCTTTGGTGTTGCACGCTTTTCCTAAAACAGGTGTTGCAGAAAATTTCCTTCTCAGGATTTCAGCGATGAAATCTCATCCGTCGAACAGCATCCAGAGAAAGAAAGGGCATTTTTGGTAAAAGATATCAATGAGTGATACGTTCCTTGGCCTTTTATGAAGAAAGATTTGTGTAGGTGACTGGTGTGACAATGGGACATAGATAGAAAAATCAAGGTTGTTTTGGTCATTAACGGATTGTGACGGTAGATAGGTATGCACTCAGGAAATGTACGTGTGGCTGAGATTTTAGTCAAATCGACATATATCCTGGGACCCACTTTAAATTGACCGTTGATTAGACATCATGCTGATTCATATCCTAACCGGCCCGTTGGTGGACATCTAGTTGACGGTTGAAATAAGAAATAGTCATGAGCAGAGGCTATAATGGTCCACTCAATCAAATTTCATGGTTAGGATCTATCCAAAATGGGGCCCACGGATTGGACGGTTTATCTGAGTTAAGAGTATGCCACGTGTACAAGTTCTAAATGCATGCCTATGAACCATCATACACTGCCAGAGTATCAAGATGGCTCCCTACAGTCTATTGAATTTCGGAGATCCACAAGCGTGTGGAAGTCACACATCCACACGCGGGAGTATCTGTCACATGTGACCCCTGTGTGAGATCCGAGCTTTCTATCAAGTGACCTACAATCTTTACACTTCAGAAGGACAAAACGATATAAAAATCAACAAATGGCTAGAAATAAATTCCTGACCGTTGAATTACTTTGTAAGTTTTGGCCCACCTAAGGAGCAACATTACTGCAGAAGACATAAGCATTAGTTATAAACTAATGAAAAGCTCAGATCTCACACACGTTCTTTATATTTTCACGTATTTCCCTGTGTGGAATTGTACGGATCTACACGCGTGTAGAAATAGCAAACATTTGAAATTGTTGCGGTGTACAACGGTACAAGAAAGAGAAAGTAGGCCCGAGCATGTATTGTCGCTTGCGAGAGTAGTATTTATGCGTCTCTGTCGCTCGTACATGACATGGGGGAGCGGATTAGGTACGGCCCCGGCCTAACTGAAGACGGTGCGGCTCTTATCTTGAGGCTCACCTTGATGCATTTATTCTATATCCACGCCGTCCATACATTTTTTGAGATCATTTTAGATGATTATCCAAAAAATGAGTCAGGTATATATCTCAGGTGGATCATAACATAGGAAATGGTATTGATTGGCTATTAAAAACTTATTATGGGACACAAAAGTTTTGGATTAAGATTATATTTTTATTTTCTAGTAATAAAGGTTGGATGTTAAATAAACATTATGGAAACATTACAGTGGACCCAAGGAAGCTTTTAACGGTGAAGAGTTCATTTATCACTGGTTCATAAAGCATGGCCCATATGAGATTTGAATCTGTTTAATTTTGGTTTTAGATGTTAAAATGATCTATCAAAAATGATGGACGGTGTGGATATAGAATACATATATCAAAGTGAGCCCCACCGTAAGGGACTCACCGTCTTGTATGAGGCCGGGGACTGACTTAAACCGCTCCCGGGATATGGACCGTGGGTCCACACATGCGTGTGTTGAAACGAGGTATCTTTCACTCGGTCTACCACTTGTGTGGATGAGGGTGTCCACACATGCCTTTTGTACGCACTACTCAGTACGCACATGGAGAGAGAATATGTGATACTCGGGCTGCATATGTCACTTGATACGCAGGCATATTGAAATTTTATGCGTGGCATATGAATTTTTTGCACTTGTTTTTATAAATAAAACTATCGTATATTTTTCATTTTTAACCGTCCAATTATTGTCCAAAAATCTGATATCGAGATAATCAAATAATCGTGTTTTTTGGTTCATGATACATATAAACTTTTAATACATAATTTGTAGAATCTAGTTGGACTTATTTGTATGCCACATGTGTAATTTTTAAGTAGTTTCCAAGTGCATGTGTATCAACTGTCGATCTCCGCCAGAGTATCAAAGATCTCTCAGTTGGATTTTACAGTTGCATGGCAGCTTTGATTTGGAAACTTTTTGATTTTATTGGGTGTTCTTTCATGAGAAATTGACCACTGTAAAAGCCACCTTTTATCCGGCGTCTTTTAAAAGTGCTCCCAAACTTTACTTTTTCAAAGTAAACCATTCTGTATGGACACACTATTTGTAGACGAAAACACCTTTGCGGTCACAAGGAAATACAAGTAGCTGCGGTTATAATCCGTAGCTATAGGTATTGAATGTAAGGAGGATATTTTCGTATGCAAATAGTGTGTACGTACAGAATGGTTTATTTTGAGAAAGTAAAGTTTGAGAGCGGTTTCAAAAGACGCCGGGTAAAAGGTGGCATTTACAGAGGTCAATTTCTCTTCTTCTCTTTCATTCACATGCGTACACGGAACGTGCATACCACAGGCTCAGTGAGAAATGATCCATGCTCTCGCAAGCATACGAAGTTATGGTGCTCCAGTTGCATCAGGACACTTCTACAGTCTAATCAATCTATCTTGACCGTCTACTAGGTTTGGAATACTTTCTATGTGTTAAAGTTAGAAAATTGCACTGATGAAATGGTCTGATCCATCTGTAATATGATTCATTTATAACCATCCGTTTTCTAAGCCATGGATGGGATGCTTAGGATTTTCTTCTAAAATTGATTCTTTGGAACCATAGCCAATCCATGATGTTCTCCAACAAATAGATTGATCAATTTGTTGGTTCGGCCTATTTTCAAGAATGATGCACTAAAAATACTCCCACGTGGGAAAATGTCACTCATCCAATCTCTTGGCCCATTTCATGTTGAATGAGGACCACAGCTTCTCTTTTTACCCCCTGAACCACCTATAGGTGTACCTGATCAAAGGGTTTGGGATGAAAACTTTTTTAGACAGTCACCGTCAGCTGTGTATCTAGTTAGATCAATGGTTTGGATGAGTAAAAAATGACCCAGATCCAACGGTTGTAGTAGATACTATCAAATTACAATAAGCAGGACGGCCTGTAGTAAACTTCGCTCACCCAAGGCCTAACCTCCTAATAAAGAGCTGGTTCTTAGACTTGGTTATTTGATACTCGGGTAGAGTGTGATGGGCAATACACACGCACTCAGAAATTATACACATGTCACGTAAACTCAGACTAAAATTCCAAGTCACAACACCTTCCTTAGGTTATCTTCAAAAGGTCACATTCCTTGAAAGATCCTAACCTCTGTTTAGTTTGCATCTTTCTAATGAATTTGGACCGTTGAATACCTTTCATCTTGACTGTCCGTTAATTGTCCACGAATAACCAAGTTAGGAAATAAAATCTATATAACTTCTGAATTGCACCTCAAAAGTCTTGACGGTTTAATTCAAGTTACATACATGCCATGAATGCAATTTCATGGTGACTGTGTATCAAACATCACAACCTACCAGAGTAAATGTTATAGAGGTGAGTGGGTGGAGAAGTTGGGAGGTAGCTGGAGCTAGTAGCATTGCTTCTCGATGGTTGACACGTGTCCAACATCCACTACAGCTTCAATCAAGGACATCTTTTTTCCACCTTTAAAAGGGGGTTTGGAGAAGCCTCTTTGCGGTGTGGCTGATCAAAGTATTTTGGTGGGAATCATACGGCTCTGCTTCACCTATTTAATTCGGACGCGGATTGCATACTGACCCTGCCAATAGCGACTCCTGCTGGACGGTGCTCTGTGGGGCCCACGATGATGTATGTGTTTTGTTCGCGCAGTCCATCCATTTTGCCGGATCATTTTAGGGCGTGAGCCCGGAAATCAGGCAGCTCTAAATCTCAGGTGGACCACACCAGAGGAAAAGGTGGTGATTGAATGCCCACCATTAAATACTTCTTTGGGGAGTTTTTACGGGTGGGTGTTCAATTAAGACTGGTTTCCTGTGGCGTGGTCTACCTAAGATTTGAATTTGCCTCGTTTTAGGGCTCGTGCCCTAAAATAATGATCCAAAATGTATGGACGGCTTGGATTAACAGATATATAACAGTGGAGCCCACCGAGCACCGTCCAGCAGCGAGATACTGGCACTGTAGGTATACAATCCGCGTTTGGAACGGTCGGCACACATCAGTTCACTTATCCAAAACCGTCTATTAGCTCTGGCCCGCCACTGGGCCAAACAAATATATATATATATATATATATATATATATATATATATATATATAAAGGCAATCAGATGGTCCTAAACATTCGTGACTAGACGTAATCTCCTCCGAACTATCTCATACGTCCATTTTGCATGCAGGTGAATGGTGAGTTCGAATCATCGAATTGCCTAGCCTAACGGATGGCCCAGATCGGTGATGGTCGATTGTAGCTTGATACGCATGCACTTAGAAATCCTAAACTCATATTTGTGGACACCTTTTCTTTTCTTTTTTCTTTTTTGAAACAGGCCCATTAGCTATTTTTCTTTTTGGTCTGTCTAATAAAAATGGCCACAAATCTGACAGTCATATGACCACATAGCTGCAATTTTGATGGGTTAATTTGTTTAACTTAGATGTAATGTGTGCAATTTCAGAGTGCCAAAGCGTATCATCCATCACACTCTGACTCGGCGTTCTCTTTCATAGAGATCCATTTATATTTAGAAGAGTAAGGGATGAAGATGATCACTAAAAAATAGATGGCTCAAATTGTGGATTGAACATACTTTTACATAAACAATATGGACAATCCATTTCATATCAAGTGGTTGGAAGGAATCATCATATACGTACGAATTTTGCTTAGGTAATAACAGTTTGAGAAAAACCTAGTGGTAAGCCTATATTGAGGTTAGACTATCCAAGATTCCATATGCAACCCAGAGCATCTAGTGCTGGGGTGATTCATTTTTGGTGACTTCCTTCTTCCATGATTTTGGGTGTAGCCAAACGTCACAACTCCCTAGTTCCATAGCAGACTTAAGTTCTCAAGTGAAGAGCTCCATGCATCCCAACCTCTCAGGGTCAGTTTTGTAGCATGATACAAAAATATACTGTAGTAGGAGCATTTACTGCTGCAATACCTTTTCATTTTCTTTGTCCTCAGCAGTGCTTTCTTTTGTTTGTTGTTCCTTCTTTCTTAATACAAGTTATCTTTCAAAAATAAAATAAAATTGAGAGATCCAACAATTTGTTTTCTCACTGAGAGTTTCACCCCTCTCAATGCTTAAAAAAAAATAGATTAAGGTGCAACCATAACACCATTGTGTAATGATCCTACCTACATGAACTGAGCTAGCTCGGTTAGCTGGCTCAACTCAACTTGAAAAAGCTTGATTCGACTCGGTCCGAAGCTGAGTTCAAGCCGAGTCGAGCTGATTTTTTTAGCTCAAAAATGAGTACGAGCTGGCCCCAGCTCGGCTCAACTCAGATCGAACCCAACTTGAATCGAACTCAGATCAAACCAGTTCGGTGACTCGGTTACTTTGATATTGATGTTGCTCACCAAGTGCTTGATGAAATGACTCAACAAAGTGTGGCTTGTGGCAAGGAAGGCATGTATATGAAACAAATATCCCTTTTTTCTTGATTTTTATGTTGCTTAGAAGGTGTTTGATAAAATACCATTAAAACTGTTGTTGTTTTACATACAGTGAAATTTTGAAGGTGCAGCCCATGTGTTTGTGAAAATGCTGCACAGGCGAACTCAGCTCGAACTTGGCTTGAACTGGCCCGAGCTGCTGACCGAACCGATCTGAGCAGGCCAGTTAGGCTTAAGGACTGAGTTCGAGCTGGCATCAGCTTGTGGCTGAGCCGAGTCAAGCTAAGGCCCGCTCGACTCGGTGTACACCCCTAATCCTACCACAGTATATAGCATCCTACCACCAAACATGCAATTAACGGATAAATTCTGATAGAACAAAAAAATTAAATTAAATTAAAAATATATATATATCCATATCTGAGACACCCAAGACCAAGGTATTCCGTGATGGCAACGGTGTTGTAATGGCCAGTTGATTCTTACCTTTACAATACTGCCCTTGTAATGGTGGTTACGGTCATTTTTTAATAATATTATTATTATTTAAAAAAACCGAAAAACTTGCACCGTAACGGTGGTTATGGGTCATTTTTTCCATAACGGTCGTTATAACCCCATAACGAGTAACGATCGCCACCATTACCTTTACGTAAAAGCATTTATGGTCCCATAATAGCCATTACCGCACACCATGCCTAAGATGCCCCCATTCACCTTGTGAATCCTAACATACTAACTCCAAATACACCTAAACGGCATCTCATCTTATAATGATGCCATGAGCCAAATCTTCATCTGCATTTAAACCACTTAAGCGAGGACCCCAACATGCAACATCAAGACCCTAAAGAAACCTAAAAGCACTCCCAAAACCTCGTTTTAACTTAAAGACCCTAAAATCTCTCCAATACCGCGTGGAGATTGAGCTCCACATGGATGGGCTTCAGGCCCACCCTAGCCCGCATCAGATGCATTCACAGGAAGTGTGTTGACAGGTCAATATGTGATACATTAAGTTCAACCAACATTTTAAACCATGCTTCGGAGGATTGTGTGCAAGAACCCAGTTTTTATCTATTGAACCTTCAACAAATATGTCTAGTTTAACTTGTCCCCTATCCAAGCCTAAGTTGAGTGGAGCTAGGCATCCAAAATATTGTTTGTAATATGACAAGTCCTATGCAAGCATGCTCATCTAGCAGAGGTTGCATAATTATTTAGCTAAAATCAATAAAGCACACACTGAGTTTTGCAACTATACATAACACACGGGCATGATACGTAGATTTCATAGCAAGATATGGACTTGGATGCAAAACTGATCCATGCATCTTGCTTTACGTGTTAGCATTTTCTTTTGCGCATAAGAAGGTCAAGGCTCACCAGTAATTCAAGCTTTGTTATGCAACCTTAGTCTACTACCCTTTCTTATTACTTTATGAAGAGCTGCTTTGGCTTCCTCCAACGTCTCGACTCCATGTCCCGCATCAAAGGATAACCTCTGAATATTGAACTGCGATGAGACCAAAAGATCAGATGAGACTTCAATTCTTTCATGTATACGAGAGAGAGAGAGAGAGAGAGAGAGAGAGAGAGAGAGAGAGAGAGAGAGACAGAGAGAGAGAGAGAGAGAGAGAGAGAGAGAGAGAGAGAGGGTTGTTTTTTCTTCAGGATAGATCCAACCTTAGGCAAATTAAAACGAAATAAAGGGGGTGAGAAAGAGTGATATGAACCTGTGCACCTTCCCGGACCCGGATATCAGTGCCCTTGCTATCTATTGATATGAAAGCTGCGTCATCTATCTCTGTTTCGGTGGATAAGAGTTCTTTAAGAGGCTTTGAGAAGATTGCATTGAGTTCCTATAGTGAATATGACACAAAATGGATTCCATCAAACCTAAAATTTAAAAGACCTTCCACCTTTTAAGGGCTCCCCAAATCATCATCATCATCATCTAAGCCTCATCCCAACTAATTGATGTTGGCCTAAGGCTCCTTTGATGGTTTAGAATATTTCCAATGTCTCCCAGTATGTATTGGCTTTCTTCCCAACAATGCAATATGTATTTTTGGATGTATTGTTGATATGGTACCTTTCACTTGCACTGTGTAGTTGTACGCATAGCCTGGGAATGTTCCTGGAAGCTCTTTGGTGTGCTTTGACTGCAGCCTAGGTCAGTTTTCGATCTTATTGCAGGATGGCATATTGGCCCATTTTCAGACCAAGGCAAAATCCTTTGGAAAATGATGCCTTTCTGCAATTTTATGGGGTATTTGGAGGGAGATGCCAGAATTTTGTACCCCATGAAATGCCATTCCTTGATCATTTTCCTGTAGCTGTTGGGCTTCTTTGGATCTTTTTTGGGTGTTTAATGGAATCGTTAATTTTCAGGAAATAAAATTTAAATTTTATATATATATATATATATATATATATATATATATATATATATATATATATATATATATATATATAAACAAAGAGAGAGAGAGAAAAAGAAACAAAAATAAGGAAGGGAGAGGGTCGAATGATAAATTATCACATCCAGAAAGTTCACCTTCAGATTTTGCTCCCCACCATCAACTGCAATCTTATCAGGTTGAAGGATCTCATATTCCTTGACATCCAGCCAAGCAACAGTGCCAAACCCTCCAATGAAATATATGTCACTGAGATAATAAATTTGTGAAAATAAATCAAACCCATGTGTTAAGAACTGCAATGCTTATCAGTTCTATTCAACACAAATAAATGGATTGTAATCCATGGTATAGAAGATGTCACAACTTGCTACAGAGAAAAACAGATATATGCTTCCCAATTTGCAAAACTGACCTGATGATTAAATTTCTCTGAAGGTTATGCTAGAAATCATGGTTGATGAAATATTGCAGAGCATTGTAATCTTCCCAAAATCAAGGTTGATGAAATACCATTGCATGTATGTTAAATCATGACCTCGCAAGTCTGAATGGTTCGATGGGAATAAAGCAGTGGAAAGAAAAATGCCAATATGTTCAAACAGAGATGTGGAAGCCCAAAAATGTCTAAACTGGAATGTGTCTCAAGATACAGGTATTTGTGGACTTAATACACACTTGCTAAGGTGTTGATCTTTTATTAGAACAGAAATCTAACATTAGGCAGCACACCACTTTCCTTTTCAATGTGCCACACTCAACTTGGATCTGCACTAAAGTTACTGGAGATTTGGTTTGGGTCCAAAACACCTCCCAAATTATAAAACAGGTCGGATCTGGAACCTCTCAAAGTGACCCAAACCGGCCTACCCCAGACACAACTATCAAAATGGGCTGGGTATGGACAACCTAAAAATGGACTGCACCCAAATCCGACCTAAAGTCAATCTAGAATAAACCTTTCAAATGTCTTCGATTAAGTAATTAAGGTAACTAACTAAAATCTAAAAAACCCGCCTGAATAAAACATGTGAACAAGTGTTTAATAGGAAGTTTGTATCAAATAAGAAATTGGAAATTAGACCAATCCAGCTCGACCCCACCCATAAACAAATGGGTAATGTAGACCCAACCCACACCTAACTTATTTGGAATATGACTTGACCTATATATAATTAATGGACCGCATGCTATCATATGGTGATTGTGAACCCATCATAGCCATCGCTTGTTTGGCATACCATGATAACCATGAGTGGATGCCAATGAGAACCATATGCATGAATGTAGACATCAATCTTGACCGATCAAATCAGATACTCTCGAGCATCCACCATGTTAGATCTGTGACCGACCAGCATGAGAAATCAATTGCTAAAGGAGAATAACTAATGATCAAGGGTCATATCAACGACCCAACGGTTGGATCACTTGGGAATGAGATTTAAAGCCTTATTTTGATGATACAATAGTGTAGATCGATCCAAATATTCTTGGACTACAAATAAAGGTTGTGTTATTGGAAGCCATTTCGATTTCTTGTATTGCACACATATTTTGGATTGGGAACCTTGTAATTTTTAATCAAGATTGATAATTTGCAATCCCATTACCCAAACAAGGTTTATCTTTTATTATACATTTAGAAGCATGAACTAATATACTTCTCTCTTCAAACTATTTTCGATTTATGACTAAAAACATATTATTGAGGATTTTGAATAAGGGTGAAAAACTCGAAGGCACTAATTTTGACACATGAAAGCACCAAATGATGTTCTTGCTCTTCGAGTGGAACATTTGTCATATTTAAACTAATATCACGGTAAAATCAACTGAAGGCACAATTGATGAGGCTATATGCTATTGCTACTAAAGAAAAATGCATATGGAATGACACATTGTTCAGAGCGGAAGGTCCTATGTTTGAATCTCGAGAGCAGCAAATATGCCTCGCAAATATATTATTCTCCCACAAGGGAGTCAGGAAAAAATCAGGTCCGGCCCAGGAACTGGGAAATCAAACCTGGCCTATTTATGGTGTGAGTGTAGTATGTTCCTGTGCGGAGTTCCCACCCCACACGTGCGGGGGGCTTTTGGAGTGATAAAGTCCCTTGATATACATTGATACACCACACTCTGACAGTTTAGCTTTTAGAGTAAATGGTTGTTTGACACCCATAACACTGGTTCCCACCGTTACCATTATGTAACAGCCTTAACGGTGTTACGTAACTGGTTTATAATAACTTGGCCATAATGCATATCTGTGCTTAATTATCAATCGTACAATATCTTATTGGCGGTATTGATCTTAGTGGTACGTATGCACAATCTCTTCGATTTGGGTTCCGTTTTTTCAAATTGCTACATCAAGCGATGCACAGTGCATTAAGTAGATAACCTGTCAATAAAAAATCCACTTCTTTGCATACTTCTAAAGAAGATTTCTAACACACTTGCAATAAAAAGAAGCCAAAGACCATCAAATATTAAATTTTAATAATGTGCAAGGTTTAGGGCTGTCAACAGGCTGGGTTTGGGCCAGGCTGAGCTTTGTCCAAGCCCGGCGTGCAAAGTAAAACCTAGGGCCTATGCAAAAAAAAAGCCCATAATGGGCCAAAAGAAACAGAGCTGAGCTCAGTCCGTGATGGTTACACATGGCCCTAGCCCAAGTCCAACTTGAGCCCAGCCACCCTCTTTTGGGCAATATCTTGGTTGTCCATTAAGTGTTGCCCAATCATGCATGATATTGACAAATGCCCTTGACACCTCAAACGGGCAAGGCTGATGGGCTCTTATGCACAACCCGTGCCCAGACGATTAGTAAATGGTCTTAAGTTTAGGATTTGGCTCCATCCTTAGGACTAGTATTTCAGCCCAACAGGCCAACCCGGCCCATTGCCAGCCCTTCTAGAGGTGCAGGAATTGCTTGCTGACAGAGAAATTAAGATAGGGGACGAATAGTTCTATAGAAGATTCATTTTTTTAACAGACCAGCAATAATAGCACAGGTGCAAACTCCAAACAAACCTTATGTTCTGCATCCTGTAATAGTAGAAGTTGCCCCACTGTTGAGATGGTCCTTGTTGATGTTTTGCTATGTACTGCTTATGAGCCCAGTCCTAGCAAGATAGCATATTAACAATATTACACTTCACACATCTATGCAATATCCACTAAACAAATTTATATTATCTTAATAAAGGGCTGTTTATAAATTTATATCAGCTTTTTCAGCGCCCCCCCCGCCCCCAAAAAAAAAAAAAAAAAAAAAAAACTTATCCAAAGTAAATCTAATAAGACAAGGAAAACATCTGCAAGCATTAGGAATGAGGACAAAATGGTTCCCTATATCCACATTCGTCGTGCTATTGACATATTTATCCAGGAAGAAGGGTATACATTAGCAAGTCATACATGGTTATGGGAACATGTTGTGAGTGTTGTTTAAATATAAAACCAGTCTACTGTAACCACACGCAGTACTAGAGTTGTTGATGGGCACCAGAAACATGGGAACCCGACATACCCAATCCAATTTTAACGGGCCAAGGTCCCATTTATTGGACCCACTAAGAAATTGGATTGCATTCAGGTCTCACCTTTTGGGTACAGTTAACAATTGGGTCTACTCGAGTTCGGGTCAGGCCCCATTAATTTTACTAGTACATACATACATATATATATATATATATATATATATATATATATATATATATATATATATATATATATAATATTATATTGATTATTCTAGCAAAAGAATAAGGTTTCCTAAGACACATGCACGTCAAAAAGCCCCAGCGTAAAATTATGAAATTTTATTAAAAGAGCCCCAAAGGCATGCAAAGCTACAAAGGCCCTAAAGAAGGCTAAGAGAAACAATCTACTGGAATACTCAAGCTACAAGCCCATTCTGTTACGTCCACCTTAGCCCACTCTTGCCCCTAAAACACCGATTGTCTTCCACCCCAGATTGTCCAAAGACCCACCAATAAGGCAAGCTTCCATAGAGACCTTCCATCTTTCCAACACCACCACCGTGCCATGCTAGCGATATCTCTTCTATTGTTCCCGGCATCACCCACGGTACCATGAAAACCCCCAAGAATCTCTCCCATAGCGACCTATGTAAAGGGCAATGGATAAACAAGTGGTTTACCAACTCTACATCGATAAGGCACATGAGGCACAATGTTGGGGTCCTTGGGGATGATCTTTGATCTCTTCTAAAGGTTGTCTATAGTAAGCACTCTCTTTCTACCCACCAACCAAGCAATAATCGCAATCTTGGGAGGAGCCCCATATCTCCACACAAAAGCCCTGAGCACAATTATGAGGCTACCCCTGCCCCAAGCCCGACCACACAGAGAAACGGCCTGACTTCTCTAATCTCCATACCTTGGTGTCCTTCACCCCAAAATCGAGACAAAAATCTTGATTCCTTGTTGAAATCGTCAGGAACTCTTCGAACTCCTCTTCAGAAAGGTTTCTTCTACAAGAGGGAGACCACACCCATCTCTCCTATCTTAGAGAAGCATCTTGCAATAGAAATATTGTCGTCCTTTACCACTCCAGCCAGCCTAGGAAATTTTGCTTGAAGATGGCCTTCACCTAAATTTCTATGAATCCATGGCTCCAAAAAAAAAAAAAACAAAAAAAACAACTTTGTGCCTAAAGACTTTTTCAATCGCTCCAAAAATGTCTTCAGGCATTTGAACAAAGACATGAAATATAGCGGCAAATTGGACATGGATGCCTTGATCAAAGTTAATCTTCCCCCCAAAGATAGATGCCTACTCTTCCATCTTGACAGCTTTCTTTCTATCCTTTCAAAGACCATGTCCCAAAGATGCTTTAGCAACTTACTGATATAAAGAGGAAGACTAAGGTATGTTAATGGAAAAAAGCCAACCCCTCACCCAAACACCATGACCAACCTTCCCACCACCTCCTTCAAAGTTTGTATTCCCAACATTTTGCTCCGTGAGATATTAAGCCTCAACCTTGAGACAATTTCGAAGAACACAACTACCTTAAGCAATCCATCGTGCTCTCCTCTGTGTCCCAAAAGATTATGGTATCATCAACAAACGGTAAATGGGAGACCTACAATCCCCCACTTCCCACATCGAACCCTTGATCAAACCTGCTTCTTGCCCCCACTCCAACATCCTACTAAAGGCTTCCGTAACCACCAAGAAGAGAAATGGGGGTAGAGGGTCCCCCTGCCGAAGGCCTTCGAGGCTTTAAAGAAGCCTTTCAAGGATTCGTTAACCAGCACTGAAAATCTCACTAACCACATGCATGCTTGCACCCATCTTCTCCACTGTTCCCTACACCCAATCATGTCTAACATGTAGTCCAAGAAATCCCAATCCACATTATCATATTTTCAATATTAAGTTTGTGAACAATCCCCTTCAGCCCAACCCTGTGGCAAGCATCAATGCACTCATGCGCCACAAGGACCTAATCCAAAATCTCTCCCCTCTATAAGGGCCTGTTTGGTTTTCCATAATAAAGGTAAATTGTTGTAAATCACTGTAAAAAAGTAATTATTACATTCTTTCACCTGTTTGGAAACGAGTGAGTAATTTCACATGGGAAACTGGTCCAAAATTGTTGACTTAAATTCGTGGGCCCTACTATAATGTATATAATATATCCGTGTTGTCCATCTGTTTTATTAGAATATTTTGAGGTTTTATCCGAAAAAATTAGGAAGATCTAATGTTCAATTGGCCCACATGAAAGGAAACAATGGACTTAATTTGTCCACCATTGAAAGTTGATTCTTTTACTGGGCCCACGTTGAGGTTTATTCACCATCTAACCCATTCATAGGGTCACATGGACATGGATAAGTGAAAAATATAAATATAAGCCTGATCTAAAATTTCTAAGGGCCTCAACAAGTTTTTAATGGTAGGCATTTAATTCTCATAATTTCGTGTGGTGTGGTCCACTTGACCTTTGGATTTGCCTAATTTTTGCGCCCATGCCTTGCATTCATTTGGCATAATGAATGGGCGGTGTGGATAAGCCACACATTATGGTGGGCCTCATATTTATTTTACAAATTCCTTGATTTGAGTGCTTAAAAAGTAACCAATCAAGTCAGCATCGGGAAAGATGAAGGTAATTACCTGGGTAAATAATGATTACTCATTTACAACGTAATTACACTTGAGCCAGAAAACCAAACATGCCCTAAACATATTCTGAGATTTAGAAATGACCCCTGAGAAAACTGCACGGCATCTAGAGGCCAGACTCTTGCCTAAGATCTTACTTGGGCTTCCAATTAGACTGCTTGGCCTCAAATCCTTTAGATTCTCTGCACCTTCCTGCAGAATGACTGTAAAGGAGTTCCCCAAATCAGAAGTTAACCAACCGCCACAAAGAATTCTTTAATGAACCGCACCACATCTCTTCCCATTAACAACCCCCCCCCCCCCCCCCCCAAAAACTCCTAATGTATCCCTCCCTAACTCATCAATTGTCACTTTAATTTCATCATTTGAGATCAACCTCTCAAGAGCTTTTGCTTGCATTCCGGATAGACAATTAAAAGATTGGTTATCAAACCATAGCCAAACCCATCCATCATGAGTCAGTGGATCCATGTAGAATTTGACAATAGTATCGCAAACTTGCTCCTTGTTGTCCACCTGAACATCATCCACCTTTACACTCCAGACTCTATTCAACCTGGCTCATGCACTAGCAGCAGTGCGGATAACCATTCTGTCATCTTTCGATAGATCCCCTCTCCCCTCTTTAATATCAAGTCTTTGGATTTCCCAAAGAATACCATCCAACTCCTAAAGAGAGCTTCTTTAACACCATGTACATATCAAAGCGGCATGTGTGTAAATCTATCCATTTGGGTGGGCTCAACCATTTAAATGCTCTTATTTGTCCTGAACACGATTTGAAATAGATTCAAAGACCCGATGGGCACCTGATAGGTACCCAAACCCAATGGAATCTGGGTCCAAACCCGGGCCTTCAAGAACTAGACACGGACCTAAAAGGACCCAGCCCTGGCAAGACCCGAACCCTGTTAGCCTGAGCATGGGTGCTATAGGATGACCTGAACTGTGGACAGCCCTGGGCAGTACCATAACCAATTAGAGTCAGGTCATATTAAGAGAACTTCTATCGCAAATGAGGCAGATGCTTGTTTTAAAAAAATTAAAAAATTAAAATTAAAAGAGGGAAGAGAATGAGCAGATGAATCAAAGTATTTGCTGATAGTTGATTAATAAAGCTTGATGAATTAAAGTATCTACTAGTGGTTGACAAATTGAACTGAGAAGCATCTATATAAAATATGACTTTACTGATTATTTTTCTATAGTTTATATATATATGAGATATTGCAGAGAGCTAGAATGTCTTGATTTATAAACGAAAAAACAACAAAAATTGGAAAATTGAATCAAGTCAAGACGGTCTTAGTGGACTAGGTGGAGACAGTGGAAGGAGGCATTAAGAGGTCTGGAAGCAGGAGCAGAGAAGTATCTTCAGAAGAAGGTTCCTGCAACTATGTCAAAACAATCTAAAACCATTGACAATTGCATCAACGTTACCAAAAAACATAACTACCCGAGTAACAAGTTTAATTAATGAAGGAAAGATGATATAAATAATTTGAATTTGACAGTCACCTGTTGATCATCAGGGAGAGGGAAAACATCACCGAAAATTGTTACCCGTGCATTTGATAGCCCACTCCATCCAGGAATCTAAGATTGAAACCAACTTTAAGTGAGTACAATAAAAAAGAGACACCACTGATATCAGATTTATAACTAAAAAAACAAAAAAAAAAAACAGAAAGATCCCATTATTTACATCAAACCTGCACAACAAGTGTACATCTTGAATCTTCCAACAGATTCCGTGTGTGAATGGCCAATGGCGAAAATGAAAAGATTGGATCTGCATACAAATCATAACAGTATCACATTTTCTGAGATCAAAGAGCCAAGTTTATACATGAGCTGAAAAAAGATTCCACATCCTTAGTCTAGAAATTAATAACTTACGGCCCATCGAATCAGGTGCAAAATCAACCAATGAACCAAATGGGTATCCCATTCGACGGTGATGCATCCGAGACATGACAGTGCATAAATGAGCAAATCTGGCCTTGAATAACAGAGAAAAGAAGAAAAAGAAAAAGATCTTAGAAATAGAATCATGTGAACCATCAATTTTGTATTATCACAACCAAAATTAAAGGTGTGACATGACAGTGCATAAATTGCAAAATTCAAGAGGGGGAATAACAACCACCAAGCCCCTAATTGCATTTCCATGCAATGCAAGCTGGAACTTGATATTATTGTAATGGTAGTTCGGGGGCTTGTTCCATGATGTGATAAAAGAAGGGCTCGCCCCATATTGGCCATTTCCTCACTGTTGAAGGGAGTTTTTCTGATTCATTTGGATAGAACATCCAAATGCACCCAAACATTTAAAAGGGACGAAAAGAAACAACTACATGCAATAAGGTCCCACAATTTTCATAGAGGTTGGACTTTACCTGCTCCATCAGATTCCGGACTGCCAAGGCTGGTCTAGGTAAATCATGAGCAGATGTCGCACTCTGGACGCCGCCAGAAATCGGTGTTCTGAAAAGGCCAGCCCTGGAGCTTCCACTTGACCCACTACCGCCCATAAGGGGTATTGTCGCCCCTGAGTTTTCATCATCACCCCTTTCTTCTATTTCATCAAGGCTGGAATTACTCTTCAAAATACCAGTGCAATTACAATTGAACAGTGTCAATATTGCCATTTAAATTTGGCATTCACTGATAACAGTTGAGAAAGGACAATTTTAGGTTTTTTCTGAAGTTCTCAAGGATCTGTTTGAGTAAGGGGATCCAGCATAATCAGGATTTTAAGTATAATACTGATTTTGGTGGGGCCCATGCCCTCCCACATTGGATTCACTGCACTAAAGCAGTGCTTTCCTCCACATAAGCACAATTAGCCGCATTTATTTTTTTTTGTTTTTTCTAAAACTTCCTTAATTGTGATTATGCAAAGGAAAGTGCTGATTTTTTATTTTTTTTATTTTGGAAGACACAGGTTGTACCCACCTCTTTTTGAAGTGAGACTAATCCCTGCGGATACACGCAGTCACCCATAACCATGTGTATCAGGTAAAGCCAAGGAGGGGAATCGAACCCTCACCTGTAGGGAGCAAACCTACGGTGAAGACCATTCGCCCAAACCTCGTTAGGTAAGGAAAGTGTTGATTTAGTGTGACGAATACTACATGGAGGGCATGGAGCCCACCCAAATTGGGATTAGACTTGATCCCGATTATGAGGGATCCCCTACCCAAACAATGCATAGTATAAAAACTCAAAAACATTAAAATAAAATGGCATTATCATGGATATCTTCTTAATTGTGAGAATCCCAAGATTTACCCATCTCCCGCCCTTTCTCCACTTCCACACTTGCAGAATTACTCTCCGAGATGCACAAGAAGGAACAGGCTTAAAAGATGTTTCACTCTTCAGTTCGAAGGGTAAATATATAACAAAATAAAATAATTATCAACCATAACTTCTAAAATCTATCAAGA
Source organism: Magnolia kwangsiensis (assembly GCA_037074715.1). NCBI lineage: Eukaryota > Viridiplantae > Streptophyta > Magnoliopsida > Magnoliales > Magnoliaceae > Magnolia > Magnolia kwangsiensis. The sequence goes on from CM073583.1 coordinate 108,962,379, forward strand.
AAAAGCAATGGGGTACAGACACAAGTATCTAGAAGAGGCAATTAGACACTCATTCTCGTAAAAAAGTCGCCAGTATCACAACACTGTCCCACTGGGGTGAGCTTCTCATGATTTATTGGCAAAGTTTTATGACTGCCTGTCCACCTGACAGATGTTTCACTCTTTGGTTCAAAGCATAAATATATAACAAAAAATAATAATTATCAAGCATAACTTTTAAACACTATCCAGAAAAGGCAAAAGGGTGTAAAGATAAGTATCCAGAAAAGGCAATGAGACACTCGTTCCTCACGTAAAAGTCACCAGTGTCACAGCCTTGTCCCATTGGGGTGAGCTTCTCATGATTTATTCGCAAAGTTTTATGACTGCCTGTCCACCTAACAGCTGACACTGTCCTTGACCTGTGCATGTGCCAAACTGTGTGCCACTACCAATCGGAGTTCTTGCATCCCTCGCATGGAGGTGGATTAAATAAAGGGAGAAAATGGGAAAGTTACCAATTATAAACTGTGTCGGACATCAAAACATGGAATGTTCCCAAATATAAATGGTGAAAATGGGATAGCAAGAACATAGAGCAAATTGGACGAAAAAAGGGAGACAATGCCAATATAATTTTCATGCAATTACGGATTAAGTGAACAGCTTAAAAGAGGAATAGATAGGGGGTTTTAGTATTTTATAGACATGTGTAAAACCAAAAACATCAATCAAATCATGGAAATCTCTGAATTGAGATATGTCCAAAATGGGCAGATTGTAATTTCAACATCCATCAATAAACATAGCTGTGAAATTAAAATTAAATTAAAATAAAATAAAATAAAATAAATGCTTTCAGTTAAATTTCAAAATTGAATATATCTTGCTTGAACAAACTAGCACAAAAACAAGAAGCCATTTCATGCATCAAAACATGAATATATGTCCATATTAAAGGAAAAAAGCAAGAAAATAAACATATGAATCATAGTTACCAAAGTGAAAAATGGATGGAAAACAATGCGAGAAATGTATGTGCAAAATGTCCCAAATTTACTCTGTTAATAATAGTAAGCTAGGGACATGAAGCAAGTACGAGAAGCCATAACTGTTGGTCTTTGCAACAGGAAACAGGTTTCCAACGGGAATAGCATGAATATAATTCTACTTCCCAACTTGCCTCCATACCAAAGACCCGGCTTCATGCATCTGATAAAATAAAAGCTTTTCTTTTCCGAACAAATGATAGGAACTATACATTTTATATCTACTACATAGGCTATCAGTCCACATCATATCAAAATTATTTCTTATGAGCATCACTGTTTCTTTTCACTACTACATGGGCCTAGGCCCCTGTCATGCCCCAAAATTCGAATATCCAAGTAGATTAACAGAGCCGGATCCTAGGCCCGTGAGTTATATAATTCGATACAATACAAAGCATATCTCTCATTTTCCATTCCATCAACATTTTAACAATCAATCCAAACCATACACCATTGAAAAATAATGAACCATAGCCATTTTCTACAACAATCATAAGATGTAAAACTCTAACTTTAAAAATAATAAAGAATTCATAATCCACATTAAAATCTAATTACATCAATTTGAAAATTAACTAGCCTAAATCTTGAAATAATCAAACTATTCCTAAGTAACATTCATTCAAAAAATAATCTCCAGCACTTTCATAATATTCATCATTTCAGCCCTGCACCTGAAATGGTTAACACACCATGAGTCTGACAACTCAATAAGATCACTTCCATCCCATGAGTTTGACAACTCAACAAAAAAATATTCATTATTTCAGCCCTGCACCTGAAGTGGTTAATACATCATGAGTTTGACAACTCAATAAGATCACTTCCATCCCAATCGGGATTTGCACGTTGGTATCACAATGTAATCTCAGTATAATAAATTAGAAATCAACATTAAAAGAAATAATAAATATTTACAGTACATTTAGAATTTAAAGAAAAGTATTTCGTGAATAACTGAATTATAAATATATTCATTTCCAATTAAACTTAAAAATATGTCTAACTATGACGATCGTTTAGGGAATGACCCTGGGCAGGGCATCGCATGATATCTCTTAGGGAACAATCCTAGATAGAGGGTCACATGGTATCTTTTAAGAGTTAATCCAGGACAAAGCATTAGTGTATGTAAAGCTTCTAGAGAATTACTTAGGGCAGAGCACTCAATCCGATCTTTCAAGAGTGACCCAGGCAGAGCACTCAATCCGATCTTTCAGGAGTGACCCAGGGCAGAGCACCTATGTGTGATATCTTTTAGGGAATTACCTATGGCAGAGACCTATATAATAATTTTTTAAGGAAAAACCTATGGCAGAGGACCAGTTCTTTAGACGGGTGCTCTTAACCTGTGTTTTTCCTTAAAAAAATATTATACAGGTGCTCTGCCCTAAGCAATTCCCTAAAAGATATCACACATAGGTGCTCTACCCTGAATCACTCCCGAAAGATCGACATGAATGCTCTGCCCTGGGTAATTCCCTAAAAGATATACACACATTGATACCTTGCCCTGTACTAACTCTTAAAAAATATTATGTGATGCTCTACCCAAAGTTGTTCCCTAAGAGAAATCACACGGTGCTTTGCCCAGTGTCATTTCCTAAAAGATCAACATATTTAGATATATTTTCAAGTTTAATTGCAGAGGAATATATTTTTAATTCAATCATTTACGTAAAAAATTTCTTTAAATTTTAAATGTACTATGAATATTAATTGTTTCTTTTAATATTAATCTTTAAATTATTATTATGAGGTTGTGTTATGATACTAACGTGCAAATCTCGGTTATGATGGAAGTAATTATATTGAGTTGTCAAACTCATGATGTGTTAACCATTTCAGGTGCAGAGCTGGAATATTATGAAAACACTACAGATTATTTTTGAATGGATGTTACTTAGGAATAGTTTGATTATTTCAAGATTTAGTCTTGTTTATTTTCAAGCTAATGTAATTAGATTTGAATGTGTATTATGAATTTTTTATTGTTTTTAAAGTTAGAGGTTTACATCTTATGATTGTCGTAGAAAATGGCTATGGTTCATCATGTTTCAATAGTGTATAGTCTGAATTGATTTTATTAAAATGTTGATGGAATGGAATAAAAAATGAGATGTATGTTTTGAATTGTATTAAATTATATAACTCACTGGCCTAAGATTTGGGTTCAATTTAATCTACTCGGATACCCGAATTTCGGAGCGTGACAGCCCCCTCTAAAAAAAAGCAAATAATAAAAAATAAAAAATAAGAATTTTGGGCAGTTACGAGCAGTATGATCATTCTTATTACGAGCAGTTAGGTGAGCATCACTCCTAGCAATGTAATTTGGGTGGGTTGGGCCAGGTTGAGGGTCAACCCGACATCAAGTTTGGTTAACCCATGGCCCAAACCAACCTGACATGCCATATCCTCAACCCTAACCTATCTCAAGTTGGGCCAAAATTTTAGTATATATAGTATCTTTTCTTTTTTTTTCTTTTTTTCGAAAGATATTATATATGGTATCTTATACTACAGATATATTAAATATAGTAATTTGTACTATATATAGTATATGGGTGGGTTCGGAATGGGTTGGGTTGCCTGAGACCTCAACCCGAGCAAAACCTAACCTGCAGACGGGTGAGGATTTCCACCCCGAGCCAAACCCAACCTCAACCAAAATTTCATGTTGGTACAGGTTGGTTCAGGTTAAGCCCGACTGCAGTAAAAGTGGTTGAACAATCAAATAATCCAGACGATTGCATCAGTTTCCCCACTATGAATGAACCACAAACCAAAAATCACACTGCTCAAGCAATCCTAACCATCCAATAAATAAATTTTGGTGTGGACACAGCCACTTTTGCTTCTAACCACTTTTGCTTCTAACCATCCAATTGAAGGTCACCAACTCAATGAACGGGATCATTAGGTCAGTATGGCTTTTGGGTTGCATCCCATACAATGTCGAGCCCACCAGCTGGATAATCTGGATCGCCCAACTGTGCAGAAATGTTGATGATGGTGGTGGCATCATCCTCGCACCCAATTCACACCATTCCAAAAAAAAAAAAAACATTTTTTTTTTAAGAACGAAAGCAGGGATGAAAATTGAAAACAGATCTCATACTATCGCTATAGTCAGTTCACCTATGATTAGAAAAAATAGGAATTTCTGAATGTAAAAAAATAAAAAACATAAAAAATATGTATGATTAAATTCAAAGAACGGGTTCGATTGATTTTACCTCGAAGACTTCGGGAATCAAACCAAACCCGTTCCCAGACGTCCCTTCATCTCCGCCACTATCGGAAATCTCACGGGAAACTGCTCGAGCCCTCTCACCGCCAATCGAAACCCTTTCTGCTCTCGTTCTGCGGCTCGAGAGGCCGCGAATGCTCGAAATCTCGGTGATTCTTAAGTACCCAGATCGCCTGGTTTGGGTTTTGATCCAAGAAGGTGGTAGAGATTGAACGGCGTGGGTCGGTTCGCAGAATCTCGATGGGAGAACAGAGCTTGAAAGAGATTCCATTGCGAGAGAGATCGACGGAGGGTTTTGCAGATGCGAAAAGGTTTTTGAGATGGGCGGAAAGAGCGGCGTGCGTAACTCGCGCACCGAGGAAATCGGATTGCGTACTGAGTTACTCAGTACGCTCTTATCGTACTGAGTAAACTCAGTTGGACCCACCATGACTGTACGTAGTTTATCCACACCGTCCATCCGTTTTCCAGCTCATTTAAGGGGTTGATCCCAAAATTGAAGCATAACCAAATCTCAGGAGGATCATACCACAGGAAACAGTGGGAACAATGATTTCCACCGTTGAAACCTTGCTCGGCCCACATTGATGTTTATGTGTCATCCAATCCGTTCACAAGATCATACCGATATGGATGAAGGTAAAAAGAAACAAATATAAGCTTATGTGGCCATGAGAATTTCACTTATAAACGTTCAATTCACACGGTTTCGTGTGGTGCGGTCCATATGAGATTTTGATATTCTTCATTTTAGACAGAGCTATAAAATTATGATATTAGTCCGTAGGCCATCTTCAATGTACGTGATCTATCCACACCGTTCATCCTTTTTTTCACCTAATTTACAGAGTTGAACTCAAAATTAAAGTATATTAAAAAATAAAGTGGATCATACCAAAGGAAACGACGAGGATAGTGACTACAACCGCATAAACTTTTCTAGGCTGATGTTTCTTTGTCCCACAGCCATTTTACGAGACATGGATGATGGAAAAGCACCTATATAAGCTGGATCCAAAAGCCCTGTATCCCTTAAGAATTTTTCAACGGTTGACGTTTAATTAAATTATTTCTTGCGATGCTATCCATTTGAATGTTTTATATGCTCGAGGTTAAGCCCTAAAATTATTGGTAAAATAGATGTATAAGGTAAATAAAATACATAAATCACGGTGAACCTCACAGAGTTTATTAAATTTGCCATGCGAAGTGAGTTACTAGTTAGGCAATCCGCTTTCTAAAATTATCTCTATCTCATAAAATCAATGTACGGAGGGGATAAAATATATAAATCGTAGTTTACTGAGTACACCTGGCGGACTGAGTTACTCAGTACGCATTGCGTTTCCCGCACCGAGAGCACGCGGGTGGACCTTTTATGAGATCCAAACCGTCTATTAGGAAGTCTATATCATTTTCACCATGGAAGCCGAAAATCATGATCGATAAGTCAGGTGGGCCCCACCCTAGGAAAAAGTTGGCATGGGAATTGGGTCCACCGTGGCATTTATATGTGACCAAAACAAGGTACCTGATAGACGGGGTGGATGTCATGAACGTGAAATTTTCTCGCCCACATTGGAGAAAGTGAATTGGGTAGCCATGTGGATAGTTCACTACTCACTGACGTGGATGGATGACTTCATGTGGAGTAGATCCACCGCATCCATCATGCGTGCCACCCTGACTTCTAACCGACGCCCAAAAATCAGAAGGATTAAAGACTCAGGTGGACCACAACATAGGGAACAGTTCATATGGGAAGTTCCACCATTAAATAGTCCAAATTGTATGTCGGGTCCACCTTGGTTTATATAATCTATCCAATCCACTCATCTGACTCGCCACTGAATGAATATATTCGATGAAAACAGGATATTACAAAACTCGCGCACGCCACAACACGTGGATTTATAATTCTAGGCATGATTTTGCAATGTTCCCTTTGGTGTGCCCCACCTAAGTCTTCAATTGTATTTAATTTCATTTTTGATAATCAAAATAAGGCTCAGCACCTGATGAACGGCGTGGATCTCAAATATATTTTCCCCACGTGGTGCTTGGATAGTTGTAGTCACCCGTTCGCATCACTGCACGTGGTCAGGTGAGTCGGACACTTTGGCAACGAGGATGCTCTGGCAGCGTATGACGCTTGATACTCATGCATTCGGAAATTGTACCGTTGTATGCCATGCATTACCTAAAATTAAACCCAACCCACTAGCTCTAAGTCACAGCCCCATAATCAGATTACGAGAATCCTATACTCGTGGATACTTGTTTTGTTGAAAAATAATCATAGGGTGTTAGCCGTTTAATCATCTGGTAAAAAATCCAATGGTTAAATAATTGAGTTGTTGTGGTTCAATTTTAAATTTGATCATGCGATTAGTGCGAAAATATAATTAAACAACTATAACCTTAAGTGTGGAGATAATCAAACAAATGTGACCAATTTCAAATGACATGGCCCACATATTCAACCACTCCCACCATAAATAATATCCAGTGATATTCATATATTATGGTTCATCATGTTATAATAGATTAAATAGATTATATCTCTGCATTTCTTATAAAATGACTTTTTATTATAAATAAAAGATAATTAGGGAAGGAAACCTTATAATCAATCATTATGAGTAGCTGCAAAACAATTTCTTATATGGAAAACTGAATTCAATGTATGAGTGTAAATGACGGATACTTAAAAAGATAATTGAAATATATGTTGAGTTAAAAGGATACTTGAAAAGATAACTAAATAATGTAAATGACCGATACTTAAAAGGATAATTAAAATATATGTTGAGTTAAAATAGAATTGGTATGAGGCAAATTTTTATATTAAATATCTTTACTATCTATAGCCTTAATTCTAAACGTTTCTCACGTTCTAATAGTTACGATATCTGTTTTATATCATTTTTTTTTTATTTATAATATTTTCATGTTCTTGTAACTACTTTTGCATGATTATTTTTCAATTGTCTACGAAATAGATCACGTGGTGTTGCTTGATGTACTCCAAATATATTATTATAAAATCTCCTTCATATATCCTCACATATCTCCAAATGCACGATATAATTCTGTATAAATCACATGTACCTTATTTTAATTGGTTTTCACTGTACTTGACAACAATAAGAATGAATACAATTGAGCTTCTTCTATTTTTTGGTTCATTATGAATTAAAGTGGGTCCGAATATTTAGCTTCATTAACTTGGGCGGCAAGTATGCAACTTCTAAGTAATTCCACAATGCCAGTGTATCCTTCGTTATAAGTTGCCCAAGTATTTTCTCTCTTAGAGAAAGATGAGTAATGATGATAAAGCTTTGATATTCAGGTGGAGCGTGATTGCTGATAGGCAGGCACTTAGATTGCAGTTCAATTTATGACATAAAAGTAAATTAATTTAAACTATTCAAAATATGGTTCATAACATATATATATATATATATATATATATATATATATATATCATTAACCATTTTTTGGTTTTTTATTGTCTATCAAAATGGTGTCTATTAATTGGAAAGTTAAAAATAAAATATATCAAACAATTCTGTTTCAGTGAACAAGTGTCCAAGCAGCATTAGAGGTTAGGATTATTAAACTAATCTGAGTTTTGGACATTGGCTTTGATACAGTTGCTTCCACGGACTAGTCTTTTTAATGGTGATATTTGATGCAGAGAATACAATTTCTGAGTGCCTGCCCATCAAGAGTCATACGCTGCCCGAGTATCATTGAACTCCCCGAGTATTAATTATGTGACACGGAAACGGAGCCCGTATCTTTTCCGTATGCGGAGGGCTCGAATCATCTATCACACGTGTTTTATGTAGCACACTGTGTGGGCCCCACCATATCTTATACGTGAAATCTACCCCGTCCATTAGCTGATAACCCTTATTCTCACCGGACATGCAAAATACCACCATGATAAAAGACCCTCCTGGGTCACATCAGCCCAGTTGTGTGGACCCATCATGTCTTATACGTGAAATCTACCCCGTCCATCAGGTGATAACCCTTATTCTCAGCGTACATTCAAAATACCATCATGATAAAAGACCCTCCTGAGCCACACTAATGGTAAGAATGTAAAATTGTGATAAAATCTTCTACGTTGAAGGGTTGTGGCATTTTCGTATCAAGCTGATTTTCTTGCTAGACATCCCATGAACGGCTTTCGTGAATGATACACGCTGAAGGGAAACCATACACAAACCAATGGTTGGCGTCCCATCTCTATCATTTGATGCTGCGTGGCCGCCCGGGTTCTCTATCTGGCTGACTCTCTTCTACAGGGTCTAGCACTTATGACTACACCCAATGGCCGGAGTGGATATCAACCGGGCAGAATGGTGGATCCGTATTTGAGTGTTTGCTGCAGTGCACAGAGGAACCATGGTAGAAAGGAGTGCAATGGGCTGGACTTTTGGGCCCAACATTAACCACTGGGCCTATAGGGTCCTATGCTAAGGCTATGGTGAGGGCCTTTTTAACTTTAATGGTCAGGACAAGCCGTTGAAAGGACTGGGGTGACCCAAAAGTGTTGAAAATATTATACGAAAACTAAAAAAAAAAATTAACATCGGGCTGAATCACCCAATACAGGTGAATTGCTCCCGGGATAAGACCAGTTTTTTCCCAAGGGCAGTGATCACAGAAGACCTACTCATGAACTATTAAAGCATATTGGTAAAATTGTTGAGTGATCAAACTAAGTGGCTGAAGTAAGATTCGAATCACGCTACGAATTCTTCCTCTACGGTCTTAAAATGAAGACTTAGAGAGATCAATAGATTTGTTGGATAGGTAATTTGACCATTGGATCATGCGGAATGCAAAGTGTGCCATCTAGTATTACTATACCTGTTGCTGTGTTTTTATGGGATGGCTTCCCTAAGGCGGACCTTCCTCCACCTGCACAATCAACAACGTCAAGGTGACCCTGGCTAGAGCCGGGGAACCTCCGATGCTTAAGTCAGTCGTCTGATCAGTAGCAAAGGGCTTATCTCAGTTCAATACCTCGTACCTTCTTCCGTCCCAGACTTGGAGATTTATACAGTTTGTCCATCCTCATCCTCATAGGATTTTCCTCCTGATTATTCGAAGACTTACTCCTTTCCACAGATTGTTCTTAATCCCGAGAATCTCGAGATTCGCTACCCGTATTCCTGAATTTCCTATAGTGATATCTGTTCTCGTTCCGCCACTCGCTGTCTCGGCCAGGTCGTTACCGACTCTGGGAGAGTCTCGGCTAGGTCGTGACCGACTCTGGGAGAGTCTCGGCCAGGTTGTTGCCAACTTGGGGAAAGTCTCAACCGACGCAGGAGGGTGGGTTCTTGGCCTTTCCACAGACAGAATAATCTCGATGTTTATCTGTCATTCCTTGTTCCGTGACCGACAGAACCAACTCGTTGAGTCGATCTTGTTCTATCAGTTAAGTGGTTTGAACACGCTCGGCCTTTAGTGGGCTTTTGCAGACGAGGTCATCACTCTGACAGAGTGACTTTAATCGTCCCTTGCTTATGCCTCCTGGCTTATCCTCTGTTCCGTCGGTGTTGTCTCGGACTCTTCAGACAGTGTCAGCAGAGCCGACCTAATTAAATCCGAGTATCCGAACTTAACATATTTCTCCCCAACAGTGAGCCCCCCTTACTCCTTATGTCGTCCACGGCATCAAGGAGTACGATTTTTTCGGTCGGTTCGTGTTAGCATCCGAGACAATGATGAGGCGTTTAATATTCTTTGAGTCGTCTCTAGCGTACGACGTTGCGCCTCCCGAGGCCGCATGTGCGACCAGCCGTCGATTCGTTTCGTCCGCGTATGAAATACGGACGCGTGGCCATGAAGTTGCCGCTGTCAGCCAGCGTTCGCCACGCTTCGAACGGGGGAGTCGAGGCGAACGACGATTCGCTTTTGCCATAAATGCCTTGCCACGTGGCACAGCTATAAAAAGGCCAGGTGGGAGGACTGTGCAAATTTTATTTTCGCTCTTCTTCCTCCCGCCTGTGTCCGCTTCCGAGGTCCTTTTTGCTTCTTCCCCTCCTCCACTATTGCTTCTTTCTCCGTCAATCTTCCCTTGCACTCGCCATCGATTTCTTGGTGAGTCCTTTCCTCCTTCTTTAATAAGTTTTAATGGCCGCGCGCGGCTCTCAAAGCCCCCAGGAGGAGATGTCTGGAGATGAGGGTGTGTCCCAACGCCTTTGGGACGTTACAGAACCACCTTCACTATTGACGGAGTTTGTCGTCGGTGCTGACGCTGCATTCCGACTTGTCAGAGAAACCGGTGACTCATAGGCTGGGCGTCCTAATCAGGCCGGTCCATCCAGCGGTGGGATGTCTCTGGTGACTCGTCCAGGGAGACCTAACCCTTGGGTGGATCAGCTAGAGGATGAAGATGGAGAGGACGAATTAGTCTCGGGCGAAGGGGCGCTCATTTTAGGCCCTGTGAACTAAACTATGGAAGCCTATGAATCATCTTCAAAAGGGGAAGAAGACGAACTTAGCGGTCTCGTCGCCTCTATTCTAATTGAATCTGACTTAAACTGGATCAGGGCTGGATATCATGTCCCTGACTCGGTCGTCCTCCGTCTCCCTCATTCGGGTGATTTACCCGACCATCCCCCTGCAGGGATGGTCGCAATTTTTCAAGTCGCGATGCAGTGTGGCTTGCATTTGCCACTCCAGCCCATTGCTCGTGACTTCCTGTCCCGAGTCAAAATAGCTCCCGGTCAAATTGTTCCGAATGCGTGGAGGAATTTGTTCGGGTGTGCCGTAATCTGGTCCGAGTTAGAGCAGCCTTTCCTCACGGTCGACGAGTTCCTCTACCTTTATAAAGTCAGACCAAATCCAAACTTCCCTGGCCTCTACTTTTTGAGCGCATGGAGAGGCAAATGGGGGTCTTTAATAACCGACCCACCCACTTCGAGCAAGTTCTGGAAGAAAAGGTGGTTCTGGGCGTGCGGTCGGTGGGAGTCGGCCGACACGTGGCCGTACGAACCTTAAGTATCTCGCACGTTCCATAGAGCAGGTGACTCGGTGACTCGGCCCGATGGTCTTTCCTTTTTCTCCCTCTTTGTTTTTATACCATCTTCTGCTAATCTTGACTCCAAAATATCTTGCAGATATTTTGAAGAAGAGGGAGAAACTCGAGTCCGGGGCTCTGACACGGATAAGGGAGCTGAGCGCGGGGGAACGGTCTTGGAAGTTGCTACTGCAACCCGAGCGCCTCCATCTTGCAGGTCTAGATTCATTCGTCTCAGGTAACTCGTCCTCCTTTGCTTCATTCTTTCGGTTCTCTGTTCGCCTCCTCATTCTTTTTTATTCATTCTTGCAAACCTTCCCGAGGCTCGCCCCTTTCTGAGGCTTACGCCTGACAGCATGGCCGAGTCCCGCCCTGCCTTGAAGCCGCTTTCCAAAGTGAAGGCCCCCCTGAGATCGGCTCTATTGTCCGGGTCTCGGCCCCCGAAGCAGCAGAAGACTGCGGCCAAGGTTAAGGAAACGGTCGTTCCATCCACACTTGTACCTGTTGTCCCCTAAGTGATCGTTCTCTCTGACCCTGACGAGAGGGCCGAGGAAGCGGAGCCAACTCCTCCGATGACTCAGGCGGCTCTCGAGTCAGGACCTGTTGCAGAGGAGGTCCCGTAGCCAAGGGAGGTCTCGCGCGAGGAATCCCCGAGAAGGGAGATGACTCAACAGGAGTCCCCCTTCGCCAAGATCATCACGGGAATGATCCCTTGGCCGCTCGCCCATGGGGGCGAAAGAGACTTCGCCAGTTATTACAATGCTCTGACTGCCCAGACCCTCGGACATACGGCGAGGTCGCTTTTTGAGGTAAACTTCTCTTTAATCCTGTGTCGTCCCTGACTAAGTTTTACCGCATAGCTCACTGTCTCTTTATCGCAGCTGGCACCTTGCCTTGTCAAAGCAAGCTCGGAGCTGACTGCCACCCAGAAACTCGCATCCGAGACAGAAACTGCGAGGAGGGTCGCTGCCGAGGCTGAGGGTCGTAGAGAGATCGCTGAGAGCCGGATTGACATTATGACCGGCGATCTATCGATTGCTCGGAAGGCGGCCGAGGATGCCCGTGCAGCTCTTGAAGGAGTTAAAGCCGATAATGCTCACCTGACTTTGCTCCTTCAGGAGGTTGAGGAGAGGCAGCGGCACCTTTTTTGAGTTCATGGCGAGTGCGAGAGTACTCTTGCTCGCGCGAAGGCCGAGGCCGCCGGCCTCGTTAAGGAAGCAAAAGAAGAAGTGCGTCGAGCCAAAGAGGAACGAGAGCGAGCCGTAGACGCCTTCCTCGAATCTTCCGAGTTTGAAGAGGAGAGGGACCGCCTTTATCAAGGTGGTTACAAGACCTGCGTCTTGGAGATGAGGGCGGCCTTCCCCGATCTCGACCTCTCCGCCTTCGAAGTTGACAGTCCGTCTGCCGAGGCTACTGAAGGCGAAGCCACCGAAGGAGATGTTGCTGCTGACGAAGTCGATCCTTCAGGCGCCGTATAGGGGATGAATTCCGACCGAATGGGGCAGTCGCATATTGTACTTTCTTTTGTTGTTTTGTTTTTTTTGTTGGTAACCCGACATTGGGTACTTGGACGAAATAGAACTTTTCATTAAGTCGACTTCAATTACAGTACTTTCTATTATATCTTACGGGTAATAAATCTTAAGATACTCGGCGTTCCAAGGATGAGGCAACAGTTGTCCATTTAGGTCTTCCAGCCGATAGGTTCCCGGGCGGATGGTGCCTGAGACGAAATAGGTACATTCCCAATTGGGTCCTAGTGTACCCGACCCAATTTTCTTGGTATTTGGGAAGGTCTTTCGGAGGACCATATCCCCTACTCGGAATCGTCTGGCTTTAACTCGGCGATTGTAAAACCGAGATACCTGTCTTTGTCGGGCCATCATCCTCAATCGAGCCCTTTCTCTTTTCTCTTCCAACGAATCAAGCTCGAATGAAAGGAGTTCGTCATTCTCTTGTTCACTGTGCAAGTTGACTCGGGCTGAGCCAATGCCGATCTCAACTGGTGCAACTGCTTCCGCGCCGTAACATAGGAAAAAGGGGGTTTCTCCAATAGCAGTTCGTGCTGTGGTCCGATAGGCCTACAGTATATTCGGAAGTTCTTCGGCCCATGCTCCCTTTGCTTCATCGAGCCTCTTTCGGAGGTGCCGCTTTTTAATTTTGTTGACCGCCTCGACCTGTCCATTCGTGTGAGGATGGTGAGGCGAGGTGTATATGTTTCGAATCCTGAAATTGTTGCACATCTCCTGAAATTGTTTGTTATCGAACTGCCTTCCGTTGTCGGTAATGATAGTCCGAGGTATCCCGAATCGACAGATGATATTCTTCCAAACGAAGCTTGTGATCCTTCGCTCGGTGATTTTCGCCAATGGCTCTACTTCGGCCCACTTCGTGAAGTAGTCAACCACAACCACAACGAATTTTATAGTCTAACCCTTCCCCAGTGGAAAGGGCCCGATGATGTCGATCCCCCACTGCACAAAGGGTCATGGTCCCGACATCGGAGTCAGTTCCTCAGGGGGTTGTCTCGGGATTACTGCGAACCGCTGACACTTATCGCATCTTTGAACGAATCGTTTATAATCGTGCTGTATAGTCGGCCAGTAATACCCCTGCCGCAACACTTTGTTGGCGAGCGAGGGTCCTCCTGAATGGTTTTCACATATCCCTTCGTGTATCTCCCGTAAGATATAATCGGCTTCTTGGGAGTCGACGCACCTTAGTAGAGGAGCATGAAAGCCTTTTTTATATAGAATCTCATTCAAGATGGTGTAGCGCGAGGCTCGAACCTTAACCGCCGCGCCTCGGTGCGATCTTCTGGCAGTTCTCCATCGTTGAGATAGCGGACGAGTGGGTCAAACCAAGCAGTCGCTGAGTTGATAGGAAATAAGGCCGAGACTATCGGCTCATCTACACTCGGTTCAGGGACGTATTCAATCGGAACCGACCGAGGTATGTCTTTCTCGTCGGCTGAGGCGAGCCTTGCTAACAAGTCGGCTTTGACATTATCGGTCCTGGGTATTCGAATTACTTCACACTTATGGAATCCGCCGATCAATTCTTTAGCCTTTTCCATGTACGCCTTCAGTTGTTCTTTCCGAGTTTGATAAACACCGGAAACCTGGTTAACGATTAATTGCGAGTCGCTGAAAACATTCAAATGAGTCGTACCTAGACTCGCGGCGAGTCTAAGGCCTAGTAATAAGGCTTCGTACTCTGCTGTATTGTTGGACGCCTGAAAGCCAAGTCGCAAGGCATACTGCATACAGGTTTGATCGGAAGTTTCTAATACTACTCCTGCCCCGCTTGCCTTGGAATTGGATGAACCGTCAACAAATAGCTTCCAGGGTACCGATCCGAGAGAGGAAGAAGCCCCAGGTACAATAATTCCCTCGGAATCAAGTATATCGTCACGATTAGGAGTCACTTTGACAAGGAAATCGGCGACGGCCTACCCTTTTATGGCTGTCCTTGGCCTGTAATGTATGTCAAATTTGCTCAACTCAACTGCCCACTTTGTAAGTCGGCCGGAAGCCTCTGGCTTTTGGAGAATCTGACGAAGTGGTAAGTCGGTCACAATGTCACGCCCCAAACTCGGAAACCGAGCTCACAAAATTTATGATCGCCGAATCCGGCGCCGACAGCCTCCGTAGAACCCCATTCTCGGCTCCTAGCTCCCATTCACTAGGTTCCGATCCTGGAATGCTACGAGGAGGATTTTAAATATCAGTTTGATTCGTAATAAGCATAACCAAAGGCATAACCCACAAACAACAACCAAGTACTCCATTACATTTCCACTATGATAAAAAACTTTACAAGTACAATGAGCATAAAGGGAAATATAATGGTAAATAATAAAAACTCCAAATGATCAGCAACGTGCTCCTGCCTCAGCGCTGCTGCGATCCAATGTCACCTGCACTCAACGGTCGTACATAAGCTTACAGAAAGCTTAGAGGGTGGTGAAAGTGTGTGCGCAAGGTAGTAATATGAACATGCAATGGCAGAGTAATGCGAAATATGTAGATGGAACCATAATATCATGAGCCGTATCAAGGCTTATGCGATGCAAGACATGAATGGTATCGGCCATCCCAAGGCCATGCAATGTATAATGCAACTCAAGCATACAGATCCTCATCTATGTCCACACATCAATACAGTTCAAAGTATAGAATATCACCGGGGTCTAGTACACTCTAAACCAGATTGCCGCTACATCGCGCGCAATCAGGTAAGTGAAAAAGACTACACTATCCGTCTGCCAATATCAGGCGCGACTCGTCGATAACGGACCCATTTCTCGAGCTGGTCAAACTCAGCCTAGCATTGCCCCCTACTCTCTGGCGGATAAGGCCTCACCCCCTTCCAACCGACCACGACACAGTGGAGAGCGCAACCAACTGGTATTCGGCACTCGGCGCTCATTTACCCACTCGGTCTAGACGTTGGAGCAACCTCTTGGTACCATAAGGGTTTATGGACTTTCACCCAGGGATATCTATAGTACCCCATGTAAAATAAGATTTTCGGTATCCAATCCTGCCAACCACGATCTGTCTGTGGAGGCTACGGCCCCGATGTCGCTAGGGCGTACAATAACCATGTCACACAAATGCGGAATGCATGAATCACGCTATTCAGTCATGCAACCAATCCTGCGCATACCATGCGCTCATGTAGGGCAACACCGCCTAACCGGGAGCCCATAAACAACTTGTCCGAAGGCAAATGCTATGATCAGACAATTCTCACGTCAAGTATACATATGATGCGTATGATCATGAGTCATGAAACTGTACTAAACATAATAAAATGAATTATCTCACAATGCAGATGGACCTGGACGGCCTATACACGATAAGTACGGCCCAGTAATGGGCCCTAAGGAGAGTCGTAATGTGGACATCCAACCAGCATTACACTCGCAATGTGGACGTCAAACCAACATTGCTCCCAAGTCACGATCTTTGTAAACACCAGTACTTAGTCTGTAATGGATTTACACATTGCAATGGACCGTAGGTTGTCCCCATTGGACCTCACATATATATATATATATCAAATGGGCCATATCCTATGGGTCTTTTATTCATCAGATGGGCCACATAAATGGGCCACACCAATGGGTCTTATGTGCATTGCAATGGGTCAAAACCCGTGGGCCTTGGATTACATCAATTGGACCTAGTCACATGAGTCTAATATGTATCAAATGAGCCACACCAATTGGGCTCCCAAATGTATATCAAATGGGCATCAACCCAGAGGCTTTATATGAGTTGAATGGGCCTAAATCCCTAGGCCTTAAACAATTCAGATGGGCCTAATCCATGAGCTTGCATGTATATCAAAGTGGGCCTAATCCCATGGACCCTTTTATAATCAAATGGGTGTAGTCCCATGGGTCTTTACAATATAACAAAAGGGTTCACTTCCATGGGCTTTAAGAATGCAACAAATGGGTCCAATTTTATGGGCCTTGAAGTACATCAAATGGGCCTAAGCTCTTAGGCCAAAAATGAATCAAATGGACCTAGCTCATAAGCATTTTATAAATCAAGTGGGCCTAGCCCATAGCCCTTTTGAAATTAAATGGGTCCCGACTCATGAGCCTTACAAAACATTTATTTCCATCCAAACTATTCATAGGGACACATGGTCTAGGGCCCACTACAATTTTCATATTATAAAATATACATTTAAACTATATAACATACATAAATATATATAATGGTGGGTCCCACAGAAAACAATATGGGTAGCTGGCAGTGGGCCCCATCTTCAAAGATAGACGGACGGCGTGTGTAAAACACATGCAACAGGGTGAGTCTCACCGTCCACGGGCTGTGGACGGTGAAAATGAAATATATACATTAGCGTGGGTCCCACAAATGTGGCCCACCGTAATATTTATTTGAAATCTAACCCGTTCATAAGGTCACTCAGACCTGTATGAAGTGAGATTATAAATTTCAGATTTATCCGAAACTTCTGTGGGCCCAAAAATCGATTTCAATGGTAAACTTCAATTCCACTGTTTCAAGTGGTGTGGGCCACCTGAGTTTTGGATCTGTTTCATTTTTGGAGGGGGGCCCACCACTGGGGTGGCCCACCTCATGAGCAGGTCGGATGATCAAAAAACATTACAGTGGGGGCCACGTGCAGAGCCGTGGGTGGCCAGCAGCCGCCCGCCCGCCTGCCCGCTTCACGGCTGCACGCAGGCGCGTGCAGCCCTCCTGCTGCTGACGTAAAGCCAGAGGCTATGCCTCTTTTCAAAAATCAGGAAAATTGATTTTCCTGTAGTTTTTCGCACATGGGTCCCGCTAAAATGAAATCCGCTCCGGCCATTGCGTTCAGTGGCCCGCAACAGTCGAAATGAGTCCAGAGTTTGAATTTTTATAAGCTAAGGAAGTGAAATAAAGTGAGAAAATAGTATTTAAATGGTGAGGACGCAATATTTGGCGCTATGTCCCACCAGGTGATTGGATCAGCTCTAAACTTCTATCCAACGGCTAAAATGTCGTGGGTAAGAGGATGGACGGCTTGGATCGAACATAAACATCAGGGTGGGGCCTATGCAAGGGGCCACCCAAGGGGCCTATGCAATAGGATGGTCTTTTTATTTTATTTTATTTTTTTGAGTGTGGGCCCTGATGGAGTGGGCCACCACTGATGGGTGCCATGGGTTCAACGTCCAAGGTGGGCCCCACTTGAATAAAAATTACATCAAGGTGGGATCCATTCAAGTGGGCCACACCATCCTATTGCAATAAAAATAAAATAAAATAAAATAAAATAAAAGAGAGAGAGAGAGACATGGAGAGTGGGACACGGCTTGTGATGGAGGGACCCCGACATATGGGCCCTCCCTTGCAATGAATCATACAATATGCGGATCTCGTTGAACATGGGACCATCAAAAATTTAAATCAACGGTGGAGATCCATTCTCCACCGATATGGACGGTCTAGATGACCTTTCTAAATGAAATAAACATCATGATGGGGTCCATGGAGAATGGCCCCATCATGGAATAATCATGATGATCCAAGTGGTCCATCGGCCACAAATAAGGGTCCCAAGTGAGATTCACACCATGGATCGGTGGGCCTCACTTGGTCGACCATAAATCAAGTAAAACTACCCTATAGAGGCACCCACCGTCTGATCTTCTTGCTCCTAGAGGTTCCTAGGCACCTTAGCTTCAACTTCAATGGTTAAGATGAAGAATGGAGGGTTGAGATGGGAGATTTTGGGGTAGGAAGGTGGGCCACTTGGAGTTTAGGGAAGTTTGAGAATTTTCATACATGGGGCTCTTGTTGCTTGGAATTTTTTTTGAAATGAGAAAGAGAGAAAGAGAGAGAGTGATGTAAAGGGAGAGAGAGAGAGTGATGGATGGATGGGTGAGTGATGGGGTGTGTAAGAAATCTTTGACTTTTGAGGCTTTTGTGTAAGAGAGGTATGAGTGGTGAAGACTTTGGTGGCTTTTTGTGTAAGAGAGGTATGGGTTTGGGAGACTTTTGTGGTTGCTTGGCAAAAGGGATGAAAGTGATGTGTACTTGACATGTGATGGATTGATGAGTGATTCATTGATGGGATTGATGTGATTGATGTGACACATCGTAGAGATTCTCTTGGGTTTCGCAACACGTGGCGTTTTCTCGCACCGAATGTTGGCTCATATCTCTTAACCAGGGTATCGCCTCGGCGCGCGAGTCGCGGTATCGGAACTGCAACGACGGCACGGTAGCTATGGTATTGGTCTCGGGTTGAGTCGACTCGGGTTGTCGGCACATGAATCAGGGTCGCGCGTCGATATCGGTTAAGGGTCGAAAGTTATCAAAATTCGACCGGTAAGACCACGGAAGTGTACGGAAAGGTACGGACCAAGATACGGGTCTTACACACAACGACAATGGTATGGGCCTAAAAGTATGGCAGGATGCGTCGTGATGATACCACTAGAGTTAAGGCTACTTTCTCGAGCTGATGATATCTCATCTCAGCTGGTACCAAGGCTTTGCTGACGTAGTACATTGGCAGCTGCTTCCCTTGACTCTCTCGTATTAAGGCCGAGCTGACTGCGGCATTAGATACGGCTAGATATAATAACAACGCTTCACCAGGCTCGGGCTTAGATAGCAGCTGTGGGGATCCGAGGTAAGCCTTTAGATCTTGAAATGCCTTCTCACATTCGTCCGTCCACTCTATCGTCTGTCGTCCCTTCAATTGCTTGAAGAACGGGATACATTTGTCTGTGGCTCGGGACAGGAAACGATTAAGCGCGGCCACTCTTCCTGTCAACCTTTGAATGTCTTTGATTGTTTTAGGAGACTCCATTTTGAGTAAAGCTTTGATTTTCTCGGGATTCGCTTCGATTCCTCGCTGACTAACGAGGAAACCAAGAAATTTTTCCGAGCTTACGCCAAACGCGCACTTGCTGGAATTCAACTTCATTTTATATTTACGTAGAGTCAAGAACATTTCTTCCAAGTCCTCCTCATGGTCGGCCGCTCGTTTACTTTTGACGAGCATATCGTCAATATAAACTTCCATCGCGAACATTTTGTTCATTAACCTCTGATACGTTGCTCCGGCGTTCTTTAATCCAAATGGCATCACTCGGTAACAGTAAAGGCCTTTATCAGTGACAAAGGCGGTTTTTTATTTATCATTATCGTGCATTACAATTTGATTGTAGCCTGAATAGGCATCCATAAAACTTAGCAATTCATGACCCGCGGTACTGTCTATCAGTTGATCAATACGAGGAAGAGGGAAGCTATCCTTGGGGCAAGATTTGTTTAAATCTGTATAGTCTATACAGACTCGCCACTTCCCATTGGCTTTCTTTACGAGCACGACACTAGCTATCCATTCCGGATAGTATATCTCTTCGATGAATTTGGCTTTAAGGAGCTTGCCGACTTCCTCTTCAATGATAGCATACCTTTCCGGGCCGAGAGGACGACGCTTCTGTCGGATGGGTCTATAAGTCGGGTCGATGTTAAGTCGGTGTGTTATAACCGAGGGATCGATCACAGGCATGTCTTCGTGGCTCCAAGCGAAGATATCGGCATACCGTCGAAGTAAGGTGATCATTCGTTCCTTAAGAGATGGACTCAGGGACGAGCCGATTTGAACTACTTTCAATACGTTTGTCTCGGTTAATGGCTCCGAGATGAGTTCTTCCATCGGCTGCCCCCGTTTATGAGATCCGATACGGGGGTCCAGCAATTCAATCGTCGACACTTCAGTCGGAGCCTTGACTGCGATGACATAGCATTTCCGAGAATCTTGTTGATCTCCCTTCACAATTCCTACTCCCGACTCGGTCGAAAATGTAACATCCCGAAAATCGGGGGTCGAGCAAAAACCCAACTCCCGAGTTCCAAAATGTTATTTATGCAACATAGATATGTATGATTGAATGTTGTCTGTGATAACGCATTAAACATGAGTGAGATTAAGCTAGAATAGCATATCATACTCCAGAGACGGTTAAATTAACAAGCGGAAGACTGTGATAGTATGTATAACATATATAAACTGTTGTATGCCTCTAGAGTGTGGATATGTTACCAGGTTATATACATACATGTATACTCCAAAAGTAGACAAAACGAATATACATGAGTGTGCTAAAAATATAAAATGACAAGTGTCAAAGTATCTAATCAACCTCCCTGTAATCCCGTCGGTCAGAACACGCATAAAGGAGGGATCCTCCTCATCATCATCAAGTTCGGCTCCGCCTCACAGGCCGCGCCATCATCTGCAATCACAAAAAGGTCTGGTGGGTGTCCAGGAACACCGTCCCGTAACGTGGGAGTGAGTAGCTAACTCAGTGGAATAATAGAGCAAAGATTAACATGTTATCAAATCAATCATGCGATAATAGTAAAGCAGTAAATCAAACAATCCTAATACTGTTGTTAATGCATTTATGACATGACGTGATGTATGCCCTCACCGGCGTTCTCCCTCATACGGCAACATCTTACGACCGCGGCATGCCACACTCCCTAGAGTGCTCCACATCTTCCAGGCACATGCAATGCTATGGTGATATGATTTTCGAGTTGTTATTAGTCCATTCAAACAGCAGGATTGGGAAACTAAGGTACTTCCCTTGTATCAATCCCAACATAGATCCTGTCTAGGGTCGTCACTCCTAGTAATCTCATACGATGTATATTTTGTAGGTCGCTGTAAGGGCTGCCAGGGCTGTTGCAGGCACTCGTTGCTCTGCTCCCCCATCACCTTATCAATACAGGCCTACTGTACTCTACTGCTACTGAAGGGTCGTCGCCTCCCGTAGACTTAGAATACGCTCGCGGTCACTACAAAGGACTCGTCGCCTGATCAGCATAGGCCGACAGCTAGAATATAGTGTCCCATACCACCATAATCTGCTCACGAGTCTAGGTGCTCACTGGTCACTACGGGGAGGTTTGTGGCCCCAGCGTAGGCCGACAGCTCGACCACGGTGTCCCATACCACCATGCCCGGCTCATGAGTCTTTATGGATCAAGGTACCATGGTTAACAGGGTTTACAATGGTAAGTTCAGTACCCTAGGTTCAAGCAATTATGACTCATGCAGGGTGAACATACAATGGCCAGTCGGGTTACTTGACGGGCTCGACTAGCACGATCGCATCTCAAGTTGAACGACATGAAGTGCGTAAAACACTTCGTGTGGCCTAACCACTGCCGCCAACTCCAGAACACGGCTCGCGTTCATCGACGCGTCGTTCGTGGCGAAGATAAGCTAACCACGAATTCGCTCGGTTACCGACTGCCTGGACTAGGCATAGTCCCAAACAATCATAGAATCACATCAGCAGTTGTGTAAGGGTAATGGAAATGAAATACAACCATGAGAGAATGTTAACACATGTTATTACATACAACTTAAGCAAATCATCGTACACATGTCTTTCACACATATAAAGAAATTAAGCATGTCGCCAACATATAGAAAATCCTCTCCATCAACATATTAATTGAGAATTCAATCCCAAAGTAACTCATAAGGAAATCATCAAGCACATGTTATAACATACAGCTTAAGCGAATCGTCAAGCACATGCATTTCATTCATATCATGAAATCATGCATATGGCTAACATGTAGGAAACCATTCACACCAGCATATTAATTGAGAAATCAATCTCAAACTAATTCATAACACCATTTAATTCAATACATACTAATACAAGCATTTATACAAACACATACACTACACACTTAAGTCTACATATAGTATGTCGACCCGAAGTGCGCATTTAGGCGAATCTCTTCGCCAAACTAATTATGCACGTATTCCTAACATCCTAATGCGACAACAATTCATGTCAATCACATCAGCAAACTATGAATGAAAACAGTACTTCCTACAAATGACTAAAATGCCCTAAATCTCATATTCTTCGTTGATTTACGAAACAGGAAACAGACAGCATGTTGTACATGTCAAACGGCGTTGCCGTCGAGAATCTACTATTAAACGACATTGAAAGCTTTGGAAACAGTCAATCAAAGCGTCTAAAATCCGCACCTTTTCCCTTTTAGGGGTGAGAATTCGAACGGAGCGTATATGCTTCGTCTACAGCTACTAGAGGACCTGTTTTACAAGATCTTTTAACTACCGAGCTATGGAACGGAAGAAACATCAAATCAGCAACTTTCTAGGGTTATTCCTTACCTGAAAACGTGGAGAAATCACCGGCTGAATGATGGAAGTGTGTTGCTACAGCACGTGCAACAGGCGGCACGAAAGCTGGAAAATTCTCCTCCAATCTCTCTCACAAACTCTCACCTTTTCTCTCTCCCAATCTAGGGTTTTTCCCCAAATTCGGATGGGAGAGAGGAGTGAGGGTTTCAAGCCCTTTTATAAACTAAATCTTGCCCGAAATAGGCTCGGGAACAACGTTTACTTGATGTTTGTCCAAAGCGGGGCTGTTTCGGTCCAAAAGATGATTTCTGGTGGTCCCTTGGCCGAATGCGATCGGACTTAAGCTCATGCGTACCAGATCTAGCGCGCATTAAGTTTTCAGTCCGGCAGGGTTCGCAGATCGCACGTGGCGGACCAGTTTCAGTTCAGCGGTCACCGCACGTAGATCAGTGCTGAAAGTCTCATGATATAAAATAGAAAATTTTCCTGATCCGAGGGTGTAATTTGGATGAATTCTGACGGTCAGAACGCTTAATACTGACGCGTCAAGTCGTGTGCCAGATTTGAATTTAAAATTCCAAATCTGTCCCTATTCGCACTCTCTTCGGTCCGGGCTCAATGAAATAGTCTGTGATTATCGGTTTGACTTGATTTTTGAAATGATTGTCAAGTCCAGCTAGGCGGTTCTAACGGTCTAAGATAGGAGGTATCGGACTTTCGACGCGCGGTCTAGATCCAATACAAAATTTCAAAGTGGTCCAGAGAACAAACCTGTTTAGAGTTTGATCCAAGGTTATAGAGTATTATGGAGTCATACGTTCTACTCGATTTGGGTCTTGTAGAACGTATTTAAAGTGATCAGGGACTGTTTCCCAGCTACTCCAGCGTTGCGCTGGCTAACTTACGCTAAATTTCCATAGGAATTAATCCTAAGTGGTTTCTTTGGCTATGAAATTGGGTTCTGAGTGATTTTTCAGGTGTTTTAGTTGACCCATTGCCTAAGGACGTCAAATCCTAGATTGGCCAAAATCCGAGGTGTTACAGAAAATTTTATGAAAATGTGGTAAGTAGATACCACAACTTGAAGGAGGCTTAGAGACAGTCGGCCGAGTATGGCGTTATACACCGACGGTCGGTCCACAACCAGGAAGTCGACCATCGCAGTCATTTGATGGGGCGCGGTTCCAGCGGTAAGTGGCAGTAAAACGATTCCCTCAGGAAGTACCTGTCCACCCGAGAACCCGATGAGTGGGGTTCAGACAGGTCGTAGTACCGACCGACCTATGCTCATTTTGTCGAACGTTTGGGTGAACAAGACGTCCGATGATGATCCTGTATCCACTAGTATGCAGAATACTTTTCTATTGGCGATGGTAAGGGTGACCACGAGTACATCATCACGAGGATGATGAACACCTCGAGCATCTTCCTCAGTGAACAAGATACAATATTTTTCTCGTTTCTTCTCATTGAGAGGCCGAGACAGCAGAAGAACCTCGGACTCAGGGCGATCGAGGCTTCTAGCATGGTTTCTTCGGACGTTATTTGAGTCCCCACCGCCTTGGTGACATCCAACAATCATTCGAATTTCTTCTTGGGGTTACTCTTCACTCGGTCCTGCTGAAACGCCGGACCCTTCTGTATGTTCTCTTAGTCGGCCTTCTTTAATTAGCCGCTCGATCTCGTCTTTCAAGTGATAACAATCACTTGTGTTGTGACCATGGTCACGATGATAGTGACAATACTTGTTCTTATTCCGACGATCCGGATTCCCTCGGAGTTTCCGGGGCCAGTTGACGAAGCCTTCGCTCTTGATCTCCATTAATACTTGTTCATGAGATTTGTTTAGGGGGGTGTATGTGGAGAATCTTTTGTCTGGTCGCTTTCCTGGCCTACTGTCGTCTCGCGCCCGGTCTTCTTTTCTCTTTTTTCCTCCGGCTGAGTCGGCTTCTTTCTTGGCTGACTCTTTAGCCGATGGTTTTGCGTTCTAGATCTTCTCCCGTAGGAGTCGCGTCTCTTTTGCATCAGCGTATTTGTCCGACCGAACCATAAACTCGTCCAGAGTATCGGGCGGATTTTTGTCCAGTGACGCCAAAAAAGGTTTATCTCTCACCCCTTGCATGAGAGCGTTGAGAGCTGTCTCCTCAGAATGCTTTCGAACCTGCAAAGACTCGAAGTTGAAACGTTTAATGTAGTTTTTCAATAGCTCTCCTTCCCTCTGAACTATGTTGTTCAGATGTGCGGGCGGCTTTAATTTCTTCTTTTTGCCGATAAAATTACTGAGAAAGGCGTCACTGAGTTCGGTGAACGATTTAATCGACTTAGGTTTTAATTGCTTAAACCAAAGTCGGGCTACATCGGTTAGGGTTAGAGAGAAGGCTCGGCACATAACAGCATCCGAGGCGTTGTGCAACTCCATATAGGTTTTGAAGCATTCAAGATGCTCTGTCGGATCAGTTTTTTCAGAAAAAGGAGTTATCTAAGGTAAGCGGAACCTCTCCGGCAACCGAGCCCGCATTACTTCGTCCACAAATGGAGAAGCTTTTTCTTAAAATTTGGTCGGATTTGAGTTTCGACTGTTCTTTATATCCGCCATCTCCTTTTCCATCTTCTCCTGGACCTCATTCTTGAAGTCTAGCCGACTTCGTCTCCTCTGATCTATTCTATGTCTCAGATCAGAGGGAGGAAAAATGGCCATTGCTGAACGGGCTGGCGCTGGGTGACTTGGTCCTCGGGGTTGACTCGGTTGTTGGGGCGACTGTGACATAGCGGGCTGTGCAACAGACGCTAGTGGGAGAACTTGTGCCGACTCATGACGCTGCATCTGTTGGCTACACAGTTGTTCCAGCATGTGTTTCATGACAGTCATCTCGAAACGCATTTCTTGGACCTCGCGATCCAGGTGCACGTTCGCTTGATTGGGCTGGCTGGTAGTCGCAAGCGGTGCTGTCGGGGGAGCTCCCCGAGCTGTACTAGCAGCGGCCTCCCTCGCTTCATCTAGATCCGTCCTTCTGGTTCTTGTCATTCAGAAAATTGGAGAAAAAGACTTTTTGTCCATTTTCCACAGACGGCGCCAAACTGTTGCTGTGTTTTTATGGGACGGCTTCCCTAAGGTGGACCTTCCTCCACTTGCACAATCAATAACGTCAAGGTGACCCTGGCTAGAGCCGGGGAACCTCCGATGCTTAAGTCAGTCGTCTGATCAGTAGCAAATGGCTTATCTTAGTTCAGTACCCCGTACCTTCTTCCATCCCAGGCTTGGAGATTTATACAGTTTGCCAATCCTCATCCTCAGAGGATTCTCCTTCTGATTATTCGGAGACTTACTCCTTTCCACAGATTGCTCTTAATCCCGAGAATCTCGGGATTCGCTACCCGTATTCCTGGATTTCCGTAGAGTAGTATCTGTTCTCGTTCCGCCACTCGCTGTCTCGGCCAGGTCGTTACCGACTCTGGGAGAGTCTCGGCCAGGTCGTGACCGACTCTGGGAGAGTCTCGGCCAGGTTGTTGCCGACTTGGGGAGAGTCTCGACCGACGCAGGAGGGTGGGTTCTTGGCCTTTCCACGGACGAAATAATCTCGATGTGTATCTGTCATTCCTTGTTTCGTGACCGACAGAACCAACTCGTTGAGTTGATCTTGTTCGATCAGCTAAGTGGCTTGAACATGCTCGGCCTTTAGTTGGCTTTTGCAGACGAGGTCATCACTCTGACAGAGTGACTTTAATCGTCCCTTGCTTATGCCTCCTGACCTATCGTCTGTTCCGTCGGTGTTGTCTCGGACTCTTTAGGCAGTGTCAGCAGAGCCGACCTACTTAAATCCGAGTCTCCGAACTTAACACATTTCTCCCTAATAATACCCACATTGCTAGGGGTGTACATGAACCAAGCTAGCTTGGTTAGCTCGCTTGACTCAACTTTAAAAGGCTCGATTCGACTCGGCTTGAGGTTGAGTTCGAGCCAAGCCGAGTTGATTTTTTGAGCTCGAAAATGAGTTCAAGCTGGCCCAGCCCGACTCGACTCGAATCGAATCCAACTCGAACTTGGCCTGACTTGAACCAGTTCGATGACTCGGTTGCTTTGATATTGATGTTGCTCACTAAGTGTTTGATAAAATGACTTAATGAAGTGTGGCTAGTGGCAAGGAAGGTATGTATATGAAACAAATACCATTTTTTTTCTTGATTTTTATATTTGTTTAGAAGGTGTTTGATAAAACGCCTGTAAAACTATTGTTGTTGTATGTAAAACGGTGAGATTTTGAAAGTACAGTCCATGTGTTTGTGAAAATGCTACATAGGCGAACTCGGCTCAAATTGGCCTGAGCCACAAATCGAACTGAGCTGAGTTGGCTAGTCAGGCTTGAAGACCGAGCCGAGTCGAGTTCAAGTTGGGGTCAGCTATTAGCCAAGCCGAGTCGAGCTGAGGCCAGCTCGACTTGATTCGACTCAATGTACACTCCTACACATTACCCATGCCTGAGCTTGAACGTGAGTGTGTAACACTGGAACACACGAATTGGGCATCTCTATTCGATGTGTGACTAAAAAAAAACAACGTTCTATGAAAATAAAAATTTCAAGTTTATTTATTTTTTAACAAAAAATTCAACAAGAAGGTTAGCCCTAACTTAGCCATAGCGTAAATTTCTACCATCCCTAATACTCCATCCAACATTTCATATTTTATGGGCAAAAAACTAGTAAAAATTTAAATTTGCCCATAAAAGATATGCTTAAAGTGAATGGCTCATGAGTGTACAAAATTCACTTTATATCTCTATTGCACATGTCATTTGGGATGTGGCCCGTGGGCTAAGCAAACATACACACTCTCTCTCTCTCTCTCTCACACACACACACACGTACATACATGCACACCCTACCTAGCATCAACAACATATAGCCGCACTCTTTTACTCTTTCCCTCCCATCTTCTCCCTCGCCATCCCTCCACGTGTGTTGCACATGTCGCTCCCCTATTGTTTGAATGCAATAGTGCTGACAAGGTCAGTAATGGTGTGGACCAATCACGATGTAGAAAAAATATAAAATCCTATTTATGGCAAGTAAAGGATTCCGAATCAACCGCATCGTGCTGAAGACAGTACCTGATCACATCTCCTCCCCTCATATGCTATCGGGTAGTGCGTGGATAGGAGTTTTTGCTTGTTCTTGCAACACGAGGGCATGGCTTCGAATCCACCAAAGTGGGTGGGACCCTGACTATGGGGCTCACGGTGATGTATGTGCCTTGAATCCATACTGTCAAACAATTAGACAATTCATTTTAGGGTATGACCCCAAAAAATGAAGTTGACCTAAATAGACGGAGAAGAGGACATGATGATGTCGATCACTATTTTCCTCAAACGATAAACACCTTGAATCCACAAAAGGCACTCTTGAATTCACAATAGAAAATTAAGAAAATTCTAAGAAGCTTACTAATTGAATTTATATAAAAAAAGAGAGTTTAGCACCATAAAATAACCCTAAACAAATTATAAAAATGCAATAAAAGGTCATAATGAAATTAGGAAACAAATTCAAAAAATTATGTCCATCTACGTATTGTCAACCGATTGAATCGACGGGTTAAAAGAGGCCAAAAGTGTCTAGAGATTAAAATTAAAATTTATGTGATTTTCAACCATTCAACCCGTTGGACTAGATTTTGTCCGGCCGAACAAATCTATCAACCTATCGACATAGATAGAAAACGGTAGTGAAAATTTTAGAATTTTGACCCATCAGGTACAAATGGTCAATTTCCCGAACTATGTTGAGTCGTGGACCATCCTTCTTAGCTTATTTTATTTAGTTCATCTAAGCCAGTTCTCTATCAACGCTACCAAAAACCATTGACGACTAAATACCTACCATTAAAAACTTCATGGACACCAATTGTTTATATGCCATCCTAACTTGTTGGTAAGATTACAAGGACATAGATGAAGAGCACACACAAACATCATCTTGATCCAAAGCTTCTGTGGCCTACGAGATTTTTTTTCATGGCCAATTGCAACGGTTTCTGTACCATGGTCCATCTAAGATTTGGATATGCTTTATTTTTTTATCACGTTTTAAATGCGCGTTAAATACAGAAGACCGGGATGTAGCCAGATACATCACGGTGGGCCATAGTGAGGGGACCCACCCACCTCGGTGGATCCAGATCCACGGAAGCCTCATCGGCAGGGAAACGGATTGGCTACCCCCTGCCACCGGCCAATGGCTGGTGGTCGGTGCTCTGCGGGCCCCACTATGATGTATGTGTTTCATCCATGCCGTCCATCTATTTTTCTAGATCATTTCATATTATCATAAAAAAAGTGAAGTATATCCCAATCTCAAGTGGACCACATTACAGGAAACAGTGTTGAATGAACATTGACCATTAAATTTTTTTTTTGGGGACCATAAAAGTATTGGATCAAGCTGATCTTTGTTTTTTCCCTTCATCTGGGTCTTTATGATCTAATCAACATATTGGATGTCAAATAAACAGTACAGGGGGCTTAGGAGGATTTAAATGATGGATATTCAATCACTATTGTTTTCCTGTTATGTGGTCCACCTGAGATTTATATCCCTCTATTTTTTAGGATAAATCACTAAAATGATTTTTAAAAATGGATGAACGGAATGGATGAAATACATACATCATGGTGAGGCTCAGAGAGCACCGACCATCTTCCATGGGCGTGGTGTCTGGGGGAGTGGCCAATCCGTTTCGCATCGGCATCACGCAGCTTTATCCTGCCACGTCGAAAAAATGGGGAGTGGGGACCGAACGTCCGCATCAGTTGAAACCTCATTGGCACACAAACGGTGGCATATAAACAGGAATCAGATAGGGTGGTGAGTGCTGTAGGCCCACCGTAATGTATGTGCCTTAAATCCACGCCGTCCGTCCATATTTTCCAGCTCTTAAATGAAGCAAATCAAGTGGACCACACAACAAGAAACGGTGGAACGTTGGCACCCACCGTCCGTTGAAACCTTCCAGAGGCACACTGTAATTTTTAATTGCCATCCAACCCACTAATAAGGTCACGCGGACCTGGATTAAGGGAAAATACAAATATCAGCTCAATCAAAACTTTTGTGGGCCTCACAAATTTTTTAACGGTGGGTGTTGATTCACCGCTGTTTCCTGTAGTGTAGTCAACCCGAGCTTTTAATTTGCTTCGTTTTCGGGCTCATGCTCTAAAATGAGCTGGAAAAATGGATGGATGGCACGGATCAAATAAATACATCACGGTGGGCTCCACAGTTCCAACACCACCCAAACCGCTTCCATACAAAAACGATGGTCAGCCACAGGAAGATTTCAATGGTGGACATTTCCATTCACACTTTTTCTTATGGTGTGGCCAAATTAGATTTGGATATTTCTCATTCTTGGGATCCAATCCTAGCATGATTTGGTGAGAATGATGAACGGAGTAGATTTTATAACTACTTCTTGCGGCGCATACATCTCGGTGGCCCCACAGATCTTCATGTCGCGGGAGCTCCCTGAAATAGGTGTTGCTCCGTGGCGGGTCATTGTAAAATACTTGAAAATCAGTCAGAGAGAGAGAGAGAGAGAGAATGTCCGACGCGACGGTCAGGTTCAGCGTCCTCTGCAGCATGTTCCAGGCCATGGTCAGGAACAAGACCTCGGCCTTGAAGCGGAAGCATTTCCGGAAATTCCTGGACTACGTCTACTCCTCCCGCGACTATTTCAGTGCCGTCCGTCTCATCCTTCCACCCCTCGATAGGGAGCGCGGATCCTACGGCCTCAAGGAGTCCGTACTCGCCACCTGCCTCATCGACGCCCTCGGCATCTCCCGCGAGTCCGAAGACGCCCTTCGCCTCGTCAACTGGCGGAAAGCTGGCTCCAAGGCCGGCGTCAATGCGGGCAACTTCGCCCTCGTTGCTGCCGAGGTATGTTGAAGATTCCCGAAGATTTCTTTCTCATTCCTGCTTCAATTGCATTTGATTTTTGTTTTTCTTTTAAATTCTGTGTTGCGTTGGATGTACAATGCATTTTGATTGGGATAATTGAGATGCAGTGCTTTTACGAATTACGGAAAATTGTTGAAATTGTGTTTTGTTTGGAGTTCAACTTGAAGAAATCAATCCTTTTCTACTTTCGGCAATGCAATAATACAAAAATTTACTGTTTTTCTTATCATAAGTAGAAATTAAGAGTGGCATCCATCGTTCATAGTGGGGTTAGATCTCAATTCCCTTATTGAATGAGGCGAGAGCGATCCTTCGTAGTTAGTGTATGTTTTCCTTGATTGTTAGTTGAGCTGATCCCCCTTTTTTTTGGTGGTATTCTGATACAATGCTCCCATCGAATCACAGATGTTCTTCATGTGGCCCAGAATTCCATATAGGTGGGGCCCACGTTTTGTTTTTCCATGTTCTTCCACCTTGGGTGGGTGTCTGGGTCATGAACTGAATTTTTTTGATTGCTAGTTACACTGATTCCCTTTTTCAAGGTATTAGGATCCAATGCCCCACCCCCGAATTATGATCATTTTTACGCGTGGGTTAGCATTTTGTACCGGTGGGGCCCACTCTACAATTTTCAAGCTCCACCTTGAATGGGTGATGAAATGTATGTATGTATTTATATCAGTCTGAACAGAAACATGTTTTATTCCGTTCAGGATATGTAGTGTCATTATCTGGTGATCATATGTCCAATGCTATTGATTTTCTTCAGTTCATTGCACACAGGTGCTACAACGCCGGCAAGGGACAGCTTCTGGTGGATTAACCATCAAGGAGTTAAACGATTCGCTTGATCGGCTGGCTTCCAGTGAAAATAGGTACTTCTGTTAATGTGTATCGATGCTTTTCACACTAGCTTACTTCCAATAAATATTGGTACAGGAGCTAAGCTTTGTGTGGAAATAGAGCGGTGTTACACAATGCTTAGCTTGAGAGTTTCTAAAGTAACCTCTGGTTTTCAGTTTATAGAAGTGGAAGCCATGGTTCAGGAGTCCATACTGCTGATATGATCAGGCCTTCTCTGGTTGGCCCATGCAGTGGAAGTCTTTAAGATGGGGAAATCTAAACCCTTCAATTGATGGCTAGACGGAAAGAAAATATTCAATTGGAAGAGGGCAAACATTTGAGCTAGGATCTTCCAATCTAGGGACTTTTGGTGCATGGTACATCCATGGTGGGGCCCATCAAGCAATCAGTTTTAGAACCATGGGTCCCACTTATACAAAATGGAACCCAAGCATATTGTTGAAGTCCATGGGCCAGGCATTGTGTAATAGCTCAAAAAGAAAGCTTTCGTAATCAACACACATACATACAAATGCAGACGCATACACATGGATCAGCTTGCAGTAGATGTCATGCTATACAATGCAGTCTGCCCTATGTAATATTCCTGTATACATGTCTCCTGTCCCATTATCTCCTTATTTGACAATTTTCACAACAGGGAAGAAAAGACTTCTGTTCTTTCAGATCTCATCAAGAAAACAAATGCACTGGAAATGAAGTGGATTATTATGATCATTCTCAAAGGTACTGTTTCTTAACAAGCAAGCATCGATTTTCTTGGTTGATGTGCCAATGGGATCGAGCTTTGATTGGTTTGATTTGTAGATTTGAAGCTGGGAGTTAGCGAAAAGAGCATTTTCCATGAATTTCATCCTGATGCTGAAGACTTGTTCAATGTCACATGTGACTTGAAACTAGTTTGTGAAAAGCTGAAGGATCGGGCTCAGCGGCACAAAAGACAGGTATTTGCATGATGTGAACTCTACAGGAGAGTCTTTTCACTTGTAGTAGACTGCAAAATCTGGTAAGCTGTACGAAGGTGAATTGTTTAATACTTTTACTGCAAATTATTTGTAGTTGCTAGAATTCCATCTGATTAACTTGGATTAAGTCAGTAATGCATACTGTTTCCTGTGAGAGGCTGTAATAGACTCGGTTACTATTTCCACATGGACTAATACGAGGCTAAACTTTTTCTGCTGCTCTCTTTGGACATTTTTAAGTATTTTACAGCAAAGCAAATTAGAAGTGAACGAAAACCATTGACTGATGTTGCTTGTTTCCCTCAGATTATTTTATCAGCAACTGTTGCAAATGATGATTAAGCTCCATTATTCTTTCATGATGAGAAAATGTGGCTAGCTGATTGAGAAGTGTGACGTGTGAGGAACCCACATGATATGAATATTGATTCCTCTCCAATACATTGGATTGCAAAAATGTCGACAAATTTCTTTTTGTGCTTTCATTAAAGCGTCTTTTAGACGCATTTGTAATTTTTAAAATCTCCCATACTATATGTAGAAAGTTACTGAAAGAGCTTCTACATCATCTATGCAGGACATAGAAGTGGGGAAGCCTGTGCGGCCTCAACTAGCTCTGAGAGTTAGCGATGCTGCTAGTGCATGGAAGAAGGTTGTGCTCAAAGTTCCGTTGTCTAGTTCTAGTTTCTCAGTCTTCTGGAAGGCAACTATTCATAGTCTTTTAATTGCTTCATGGATTGATTGATATTTCTTTTGAGCGACCTTTTTTTATGAAGAAACTTTTTGCATTTTAGAATTTGTGATTGCGAGCATTAGTTATGTGCATGAGTTCCCCTGAAAGTTGATGTTAGTTTTTACATTTTTCTGTTAGATTAGAGATTGCATAGATTTTTTTAATTACTTTACAATTATAATGAAATTTTATTAAAAGACACTTGTTGGGTAAAAGCTACAAGGAAAAAAAATAATCAAAGGTCCATTAAGGCAATCACAAATACAACTTGAACCAAAGAGCCTCTCTCACTTCAACACCAATCCTAATGGGTCCTAAACATGGATTTAAACAGCGGTTGTGGAGTGCGTGTCGTCAAGGGACCGAAATCTGTATGGCTCTCTCTGTAGGTTCATTTCGCTTAGTTCCAATCCTGTTTTGTTCTGGCGACCCATTTCCTTTTCAGACCAAAACCAGCACTACTAGGATGAAACTGAGTCACATCAGGAGATTTTTGAACCATGATCCCAAAACCACCGCCTTCTAGTATCTTAGAACATCAGATTTGGATATTCCTTTGAAGGCTTCAAATGCTAGGCCCTGACTAACAATGGGCAATTTTCACATCTCCCGCCACCCGAGCCATGTTTCCAGCTAATTACGAACTGCCGCATGAGTGGTTGCCTTAGAAGGAAATCGCCTACAATTCCATCTTTTGATGATGGCCGGGAAGTATTCAATGAGGACCCAACACACACACACACAAACACACCAAACATGCCTACAAAAGATGATTAAATAGTCTCTGCTTCCCCTGTGGCACATCAAGCACACATTAGCCATATACCGATGCCTGCTTCTGCAGACTATTGCCTAAAATTTTGTTTACTATAGCCGCCCTTAGAAGGGCCTCTACACTGGGAGGGACATTGATCACTTTAGCCCAGGGAAGCTTATGGGGAGAAGGAAGAAAAACTTTTGCAACAACCTTCTCCCCTTCTTGCAACAACCTTCTCCCCTTCTTGCTGCTCCTCGTTCCTGTTCTTGCATCAAATCCAGCTCCAATTCCCACCTCTCGGGTCTTTAAACTTGAAAATATTTTGAAATACTTGATGACTCTAACATGAACCGCTCCTGGTTCCCCTCTAGACAATATAATTGCTACTGAGTTTTACATACCACGAAGGTTGTAATTTGGTGGATAGGAGCAAGAACAAAACGACTTGAATGCCCTTAAATTCATATATCTTGTAATTCTTTTTTTCTTCTGAAAGGTATACCTTGTAATTCTAGATCAGTGATTTTATTTTTTATTTTTTATTTTGTCTATAGAATAAGAAGATAAACTAGAGTTCTACTCTAAATAGATTTTGTATGTGGGGTTATACAAATAAAATCTCCATATAAAAAGTATGAAATCAGCAAAAGAATAGAAACTCGAGATCTCAAGAAAAATTGTGGATGGGCATACATTGGACCATCTCCTCTTGGAAACTTCCTATTCATGAGTTTATTCTACTCAACTTTCTGTTTTAAATGCTTTTGTTTTTCTTACTTTCTTGTATTTATTTAAAAAAGAATATGTTGATTGCGAAGCATTAACTGTAAGTGCTAAGTAAGGAGTACTTGGCTAGGTGCATCCAGTGTTCGAAATATCGGTATTGCGTTATGTATCGCACCTTTGGGATACATATACGCATCGGTTATCGCATGGGATATATCGGTTGTATCGCGTAGCGTATCGTTGTTGTTGGAAACATGGGGAAATTGGTCGATTTTTTCAATGAAACTTCAGTGATTGTTAAAAACACATCAACACACACTTATAAATCAGAACATTATAAAAAATATGTGCACATAATAGGTTTTCTTTGTATGGGGTCCTAATCTATGCGTTGTCTAACTGAATTGATGCAAGTATATTCAAAGTTCATTCATATAATTTATAAATATATGAAGACGTGTGGAAACACAACCAATACATTCAAAAGCAAAAGAAGAATCACTAGATTAGATTACATACATGTTTGATTTTATGTTTGGACATAAGGATTGCAACCGATTTGTGACCAAGTGGGAGATTTTGATTTTTTCAACTTTCCGCAACTTGGCCCATCTCCTCCAAATCTGAAAATTGAAGCTCCCAATCCATGTATTTGTAACAATTTGATGCTAATTTTACATGATTTACTGGAAAAAAAAGGATCAAAAATCGAAAATGCTCACTGAATCAAACATGTGAGATATATCACACTACTTGCGAGTTTTGTATCGTATAGGTGGGATACAAGATATATCGTGGGATATATTGGCCAATATCGTCGATATTTAAAACACTGGGTGCATCATACTGCTTTGCGTACCTTCCACTAAGATTGACAATATATGATTATTTGGTTAGTGTCATTTCCATGATTCATTTTGATATGTTCTATTTTCTTGTTTCTAGCTCCATGGCAAGCAAGTGGTTGTTGAGTGCAAATTTGATGGTGACCGTATTCAAATTCATAAGAATGGAACGGATATACACTTTTTCTCAAGGTAGTAACATTTATGTTCATATACATGAGGGGCATGTTCATCAACTCTTTGTTTTCCATGATATATTTTAGGATTTTTTAGGACTATCAGTACCCACCGATTCTCTACTCTCTCTCTCTCTCTCTTAATTTAAATTTTTTATGGATGGTGATATTATCGAGGAAAAAAGAAGCAACTGCGGAGGTCCCCCCCCTCCCGAGCAGAGATATTAGCAATGGGTGTGAACAATGCCCAAGGAAAAAAGAAAAAATGTACAAACAATTGACCAAAGCCTGGACCTGGGCCACAATTCCTATTTACATGAGAAGCCCACAGTGATATAGTGGCTAAATTTTGTGACTTTGCTGACTGCTATAGACACTGTATCTGAGGATATCATATTTTGGAGAATGATCTTCGATTATGCTCCTTGTTGCAACCCAAATTGAAAGGATGGAGTTTCAGCTTGGATAGGTTCCTCCATAGATGATCAAACCACCAATAAATCTTCACAAAGCTGATAGCTGAGCCCACAATAAGAGAGAGAAGCAACAAATGCTATGGATAATCAACTAATTTTATATTGGGAAGTCACGCTTGCTAAAACTCTCAAAAGAATTTTCTTTTTTCTTTAAACCAATTGGATTTGTCCGCAGGTCTTCTCATGTAAATTAATACAAGAAGGCTTTAGGCTGATTCAGTTGGTTTAAAGAAACTATAACATCTTCAGAATCCAGTTTATACTAAACCATTCCATATAACATGTGTATGACCCTTACATACAACTATGTAGAGAGCTGCTTGGCCACCTTAATTCAATCAATAACTTCATTCGTGGTACTTATGAGTACAAACTCCATCCGATTGAATCTAGTGGACCCCACAATACATACGACTGTTCTAGAATGGATCGTCCCATGTGTCACCCTTCACTCAAGAGCATGACTTGAATGCATCAGCCTCCCTTGTTAGTACCATGTTGTTCTTTTTGCAAATGGATTGTGACTTAATCGTTCAGAGGAAGATTAATATTTTTGTGGCTTAAGGACACATTGGTGATGGCTGCTTTATAATTTCTTCTGATGCACGAAAACCATTAGTGCATTTAAGGGTGATCCATTTCAGTTCCACACATTACTTCTGTCTTAGAACATCCTAAAAGTGAACTTAGAATAGTTATCTTATTTTCTGATGGTTCTTGCCTCTAATCAGCTTTACATTTAGCTGAAATGGGAACTAAAGACCACAGTCTGGCATCACTAACTTCCAAAGCCTGTCCTAAACATGTTCACTGGCTAGACTATTTACATGAACAATCTGTGGTAGAACCTGTATTTTTAATTATATAGAACTTGTCGTGTTTTTCATCCTTACCAGTCCCTTCTTATTGGTTACTTGTTGGGGACTGAGGATTAGATTGTTTCTCATTCTTCATCAGTTAGACCTATGGTATTTACTTTGGGTAACTATGGTAGTAACCTTTTCATTTATGTAGGAACTTTATCGATCACCCTGAGTATGGCCATTCTATGTCAAACCTTATCATTCAGAACATCCTGGTTGACAGGTAAGTAATTCTGCTTATTTCTAAATCTAATATACTGTGCACTATAGTACTGTGGACTGCTGTTTGTTCTCTTTTGTTATCTTTTCACTGGTAACTCACTTATTTCTCTATTTATTCCGGATATGCTTATTGAGGTTCATGCTGTTTGAGGTTTTACATCTTTTTTTTTTTTCCCCGGTCTGTAAACCCCGTCAAAATCTACTTTACTTGTTTCTGAGATAATCAGATCAGATGCTTTAACATGTTTACTAGTTGCCATTTAATGAGAAAATTGCTTGTCAAACTTGTATGGCATGGAGTTTGTTTCACTGTGCTTCATATTTGAGTGTTAATGCTTTCAAATTCAAAAGGAAATGAGAAGACTAGCAGTTAGCTACTGTCAATAGATTATGTTGTAACTCTATTTGAAGTCAAGAGCAAGCTTGATTCGCTGATTCTTTAAAATCAAGATAAAAAATACTTGGTACCTCACTATATTCTTCCATGTATAAGCAAAGAACATGCCAGGCGTGTTATATAGACCCATCTACTAGCCCAGGTGGTGCATTTTGTCTTTTGGTATTGGTCTCATCATAGGTTTGGTAGCCAACATTGGAAATTTTTTTCTTGAGATATTATATTTTTTTATGCTACTATTCAAACCCCACCTGATATGGATGCAACAGTGAGTCCCCAGCTCAGTAAAGCCATAGGCTCATGTCAGTTACCAGCCAGTTTAGCAGCCAGTCATTGATCTTTTGCCAAGCAATCATGAGAATAAGCTGACCCCACATAGCTGAGAGAAGGCTGTGATGATGCTGATTTATCTAGCATTTGATACTTCACTCATTCTAAATGTGATGTAGGACCAATGCATGAACCAAATATCATGTGAGATCAAGTAGCAAAATTAAGATAATTAACAAAAAGAAAAAAAAAAACACAAATCTTGCCATAACCATCACAAATACCATGCAAACCAAAAGAATATCATGCATAATCCTAGCCTAGGTTATCAACATCGTCACACAAGATCATTAAATAAAAGGAAACTAGGATCTAATTGATGTAGGGATATCCAATTAGCATAGGGTAAAGTCTATTTCAAAATAAAAGACCTAATACAACTAGGGTAAAATTAGGGTTAGGGGAATTGGGGAAGTGTAGGAATTAGGGTTTATGAGATCAAATTGCGTGAATGGATTAAAGAGTTTATAGGATAAAATGTGAGAATTAGGGTTTTGGATAGAAGGGGTGTAAGGATATTGGGTGAATTGAAGAATGGAAAAAGTTAGGGTTTGGTAATTTGGGAAAGTAGGAAAATTATGGATTTTAGCTTTAGGGTTAGGGTTTTGGGAATGGAAGAATAGGGTTTTGATTTTAAGGGCTTGTTTGATTTTCCATGATACAGGTAAATCCTGTTAAATAAGTAATTATTACACCTTGTTTGAAAATGTGAGAGTAATTCCATCTTGAAAATCGATACAAAAGTGTTGACTTAAATCTGTGGATCCCACTGTAATGTATATGATATATCTGCACCCTCCATTTATTTTATTAGAAAATGTTGGGGCATGAGCCGAAAAATGAGACATCCAACACTCAAATGGCCCACACGGAAGGAAACAATGGCCTTAATTCGTCCACTGTTGAAATTTGTCTCCTTCACTAGGCTTGAGGTTTTTTCATCATCTAACCCGTTCATAGGGTCACATAGACAGGGATAAGGGAAAAACACAAATATCAGCTTGATTCTAAACTTTAAAGGGCCTCAAGAAGTTTTTAATTGTAGGTGTTCAATTCCCCCTATTTCCTGTGGTGTGGTCCACTTGAGCTTTGGTTGTACCTCATTTTTTTGCTCATGCCCTAAATTTAGGTGGCATAACAAATGAGCGGTGTGGGTAAATCACATACGTCACTATGGGCCCCACATTGATTTTGTAAATTTCTCGATTTAAGTGTTAAAAAAGTAAGTTGTCACATCTACATTGAGAAAGATGCGGTAATTACCAAGGTAAATAATTATTACCCATTTACATGATAATTACAGTTGAGCTGAAAAATCAAACAAGCCTTAAGGGTGATGGGAAACTAAAAAGGACAAGTTGTGGTCGTACGACTAACCTGAGGGGTTCACATGTGTGGCTGTACGGCCACACGTGTGGCTAGATTGGGAGGGTTTAGGTCTTTTAAGGTTTGGATTGATAATGGGTATGAGAAAGTTACGTTTAGGAGGAGAAGAAGATTTGTGATGAGAGAATCGAAGAGATGGGAGAATCGAAGAACTTTGAAGAAAATACCTTGATGGATTGAAAATAGATGATGATGTGGGGATAGATGAGACCTCGCACCTCCATTGATGAAGATTAGCCTCACGCTAATCTCCATTCCAAATCACATGGAAATATCTTTAAATCTCATGAAGATGGAAGAGAAGAAGAAAATGAGCTAAAACTTTTTTTTTCACAAATCCAATGAGGGAGAGAGTCACATACCCACCCTCTTTTATAGCTTTAAGAAGTTTCAATAATTACGATAACCACCCTGTTTCGTGAATTTTAACGAAAATAGACCTAGTTTAAATAAAATCAACTAAAAATACTTATAATAGTGTCCAAACATAACATAAACAAAACTAAATCCTATAAGATGATAAAGGTCTAACAAAAACTAGTGTGGACGATCTGCGATTAATGGCCTGATCGTGTGATCCAACGGCCCAATCGTCATGTCCCTCCAATCCAATGGTTTGGATCACTCCATAAAGCAGTCCATGTGCATCTTTCAAGTGTGGGGTCTTCCATATGCTCGCACATGCACATGGGATCTTCAACACGATCATGGGTACTTGCCTAGCCACAGAGAAATCAGTGCGGCCCGCCTCCTCATCTGAGACGTATGCAAAGGTGTACGTGAAGCGATGTCCTCATCAAAATGTCTTTAGCGTGCATACTCATGCTCTGTCATACAAGACCTACATAAATTGAAGGAGTAAACATGTATAGAAATTTTATTGAAGTTGCTCATCAACAAAGACCTAAATTGAAGGAGCAAGCATGTAAGGGACCTTTTAATAGTTGCACTGCATTCTTTCTATAATAAAATCTTTGGTTACTGAAAGAGAAGTTTTATTTTGATCATCGAGTTATGATCTTTTAAACTAGTCATCGGTATGTCAATATGATAGTCAATTGCATCGAAATATCTGATTCGACACTAGTCACACTACATGTATTGCATTCAGTAGGTGGAAGTTCTCAACATGATGTGATTCAGGTGCATACTTGATGGGGAAATGCTGGTTTGGGACACATCTGCCAATCGTTTCGCAGAATTTGGCTCAAATCAAGAAATAGGTCTGTAAATTAATATCAGTTGCTCGCATGCTTATTAATTTTTTTTTTTTTTTAAATTTTGAAAGGTGACACCACCAAGAATTGAATCCTGGATCACTGACACACACTACATTATCTCTAATAGCTCATCTAATGAGTGGGAGACTCGTGTGCTTTTTTTTTTCCTCCTTTTATTATTATACATATTTCTACTAATCTTTATAGCATCTGATACCCCATTATTTTTCAGCAAAAGCTGCTAAGGAGGGCTTGCAGAGCAATCGACAGGTTTGCCTTTGTGAAGTTCCTTTACACTTTTTATGTACATGATTTTATGAGTATTATGGTAGATGACTTTTAATTCTTTACTAATTTCAGTTATGTTTTCTTGTGATGCAGTTATGCTGTATCCTTTGGGTTTCCTATTATTTCTTGTGAACCTCAAATCCCATCCTTGAGGTATTATAGTTTGAAATGTTGGTGAAAAACGAATTTCGTTTTCTTCTAAAAATCTAAGAAATGGAGATTTCCACATTTTTTTCGAGGGAGAGCTCTCATTTTTTACAACTGACATTTCTAAATTTCCATGGAAATCATGAATGCTAAAATAAACATGTTATTTAGGATTCTTTTCTACAGATTTCTATTATCACAAATTTCCTCCAATATGATGTTTTCCTTTCCAAATCTATCTTTTGGATTCCACCAATCCAAACAGGCCCTTAGTTTCATTCATTTGACAAAATAGATTTGATGAGCTTTGTAAATTGAAACAATATTCTTTGAGGTATGTGTTAATTATAAACACGGATGACGCATCTCAGCCTTCTCAACCCAGATTTTATTCATTTTCCATATCTGAGGTGCCATGCCAAAATTCTGCCTCATCCTATGAGGTGATAATAAGTAGAGTGCAATACCCATTAGTTTGCATAGTAACTCATTAAAGTTTCACCAATGAAGAGAGCATGGCCATTTTAAAAGCTAATAGAAATATTCTCAAGTCAGCACTCTATTGTTGCACGATTACACATTCCAACATCTTTTTGAGTAATTTATGTGAATGCGAGTAGATCTAGGTTTCCTGTTCACCTTTGTTAGGACATTCGATTTGAGTTCTTTAGTTATTTCTAATCCCTTTCCCTTGCTCATGCTTCTTCCATTTGTGTTGCTAAGATTTATCCTTTTTGGCAGGAAATGGTTTCAAGGTTGTTGAATAATTGATGTTTTTACCTTGACATAAATTATGGTCAGATGTTGCTTTTGATATTCTTTATGTAGGAGACACAAGCGTTATTCATCAAAGCTTGAAGGAACGGCATGAGCTTCTTCGGAAAGTTGTCAAGCCTTTGAAGGGTCGTTTGGAAATTTTAGTGCCTAATGGTGGTCTTAATGCTCATAGTCGATCAGGTAATATTAAGGAAAATAGCTTATATTCTTTCTTCTTTTTCTTCAATGTGAGTAGGATGTTTTTTCAAGGTATTATAGCCGCAAACATACAAGAACATCTAGTTTTCAATAACATTTGATTTTATTAACTCCATAGCAAGGGTATGCACCCCAATATGCCTTGTTGAGAAGCTTTAAGAAACAAAATACATTCCAGGCTTTGGTCTGGCAGAGGCCCTTAATTGTAATCCCTAGGGAAAAACCCTTGATTAAAAAGCCAAAAAGAACCAGAAAGAATTACTTTGTTAAACAGTACAACTTAGCGAGATGCATATGATGCATAAAGGCCTAATCTATGGTCCTTCGTCTTCAGAGTGTCAAGGTCATTTGTTAGGCTGAGATACTAGTGATAGCCTATGGCGTTTAAGCATCTCATATAA
Source organism: Magnolia kwangsiensis (assembly GCA_037074715.1). Taxonomy (NCBI): domain Eukaryota; kingdom Viridiplantae; phylum Streptophyta; class Magnoliopsida; order Magnoliales; family Magnoliaceae; genus Magnolia; species Magnolia kwangsiensis. Next base: position 109,005,120 of record CM073583.1, read on the forward strand.
CCAGCTGAGTGTCAGGATACTAGCAAATGATGTGTTGGCTCAGAGAGCTAGGGAGCCCTACAACGTAATCAAGCATGATCATTCCAGCGTTGCTTGGTTCTCATATTCCAAAACTGCTGAAGAAATGCATCCAAATTGCACTCTGGCCAAGGAGTCCGACTCCTTTAATGGGGAGTGCAACCTGGGAAAAGGGGTGAACGACCATTGGGGACTGTGCTTGATTCTAGATCAAGTATGATTTTTGTGAATGCCTTGACCTCAGGGATAGGTAGACAAGAAGTAGCCTTAGCCAGCTCGAGCAATTTGACATGGAGTCAGGATATGTGTATGAATCCCTGTTCATATGATGGACAGGGTGCTCAAACCAAATGAGGACTACACATCCAAAACATATAGCCTCTGGGGGTGCCTCAAAGTAAGGTGCTGTAGGGACGACACATCCAAAGCATATAACAATTGGGAATGCCTGGTTAAGGGTGTACGATCTTCCTTGGGGGTTGTGTGCGCTGCATCATGGACTTTACAGTCAGGGCAAGACGCCTCTGCTAGGATGAGTCCTTGGACTCTTCCTTGCTCACCTTGTCTCAAATGCAGGGAGTGAAGAGATCGACACAGGAAAATCATGAACCATGAACATTTTAACGAGAATTCTCGAGAGAGAAATAAATCACATGTCTTGCAAATGAGCCCCCTAAGGGATATTTGTAGTGACGGGAAACCTTAGTTTCCCTCCAATACAAATCTTGGGTGATTATTTCTCGCTCTTAGAGTGGTAAGGTGGTTATTTCTTGCTCAAGTGGCTGTTACATACATTTCTGCATGTTTGTTCACATGTTATTCCTTGAAAGGCGACCTGCGCTCTCTTAAGGGCAACATGTGCTCCCCCTGTCTTTGTGTGCAAGGTGTACACTGAGTACCATGGAGAAGGGCCCGTGCCCCCTGCTGGAAGGGTGCATGAGGCGTGTTTTGACACAGTTTTGTCCTTTCATTAGTTCGTTCCTTCTAGGAGAGCGCACGAACTGACTGTGACCTGGAATCAGGGGATTGCCACCTGTCCTTTGCCAATTTTGATGCCTCAGCACCATAAGAGCATTGATGTTTAACATCATCTAGGAATTTTGCTCATCACCGCTCATGACTCTTCTGCAAAAATGATTTCTTTACCCTTGTTGTGAAGTTTGTATACTATGGTTTAAAAAGTTGTTCTGGTCAAGCATGTATGCTTGTGAAAGAATTGGTGCCAAACTTTTTTTTTTTTTTTTATACCAGTTATCATTTGGTTTAGTGCCTCATTCTAACATACTACTTGTTCTGGTTTCACAGGGGAACCATGCTGGTCTCTCATTGCATTTAATGTGGAAGAAGTTGAAAGATTTTTCAAAGAAACCATCGAGAATAGGTTAGCAGGCACTTATATACTAATCCCCTCTTTTCACTTTTTGTGAGAAGGAAATGTTAGTTTTATGGATCTGTATGGTTGACAATTATGTGCATTTGGGAAGCTGCTTGTAAATAAATTCCTCTAGTTTTTCAAGAAAAAGTTCCTTTCATATTTGCATCCATTCTTATCTATGTAACTGAACTGATGTGTGTTTTGGTGTTATACATGATTATTTTGGGAACCCAAAACAATTATGTGAGAGAACTTATGCTTCAATTATAAACTATCTGCATTATTTATATTGTGTAAAGCATTCAAAATTTCATTAATCAATTTCAAATATCAGACACTAGTGGAAATATATCCAGTCACACCTACGAATATTCAGTTGACCTAATTAGAAATTCTTAAGCAAAAGGAATTTATTATTATTATTTTTTGACAAATTGTGGCAGATATTATATATTGGCTGCAAAGAGTTACGGGCAATCATTCTAGAAACAGACACGATACATATGTGATATGTATTGGTATTTTGACTGAAGGAAAAAGAAGATCAGGTCAACTTTTGGCGAGGCACTGACTCATTAACCTAATACATTCTTGTAGTAAAATTGTTTTCCAGCTCAGAATTTTTTGCCCTCCTAGATATCAATGACTTGTAGCTTACTGTGTATGTTTTATTGCCCATTGTATTTGGAACCCCCATGGTCCTGAGCTATTCATATGTATTATTTTGTTCTTTCCTGATTATGTAAGCGGTTGGTAGCAGTTAAGAACCAAAAAAAGGCAAGCATGTTTCTTTCTTATGGGTGAACTTTATTTCCATTTTGTTTTAGAGATGAAGGAATTGTGCTGAAAGACCTTGGTTCTAAGTGGGAACCTAGTGATCGGAGTGGAAAGTGGCTGAAGTTGAAGCCTGATTACATACGTGCTGGTTCTGATTTGGATGTTTTAATCATAGGTTGGACTTGACTTTCTTTGCTATTCTATTTCTTGTATGTTGTATAATACACAGTATTTATAGTTTTTCTCCCTGTTCTTGACTTTTGGTGCTGTTGTTAATAGGAGGATACTTTGGCTCAGGGCGTCATGGAGGTGAGGTGAGTGACCTAGCAATTGCTGACCTCCCATTTTCTCTCTTATTTTGTGTTTTCATCAAAATAACTTTCGACTTTTTTCTTCTTCTTTAAATCCATTTCAGGTTGCTCAATTTTTGGTGGCTCTTGCGGAGCGGGCAACCCCCAATGCCTACCCTAAACGGTGATTAATTTATTGTCAAACTTTCAACAAAAGGTCATAAGTAGCCACCGATAGTTTCAACAAAATAGGGTGATGAACAGCCAGTTTTGGATTATTTATATTCGTCACTGAAACCTTGACTATGTTTTTGTATATATGTTAGCTACGAAACTGGGAGGGTGGAATGTTATTGTTAGAGTTGTTATACATCTAAGTGTTCCTATTGGTTAAGTTGTATTTGTTCTTTCTCAGTGTTTTGAAAGCTGGCCAATACTGAGGTGAACCCACTAAACATGCTAATCAGGTTCCATCTGTAGATGAGTTTTGCCACTCCATGGCCAAGAAGGCTGAACTGTACTGTATCAGTCTAATTATGCCACTAATAGCCTGAAGATTTGGAACTGACTTTTAAGTCAGTAAGAGTAGTTTCCTTTGCAGTGGATCCTAAAGCAGCACTGCTAGGGGGTTTGCCTTGATGGAAAACGTAGAATTGTTTTCTTTATATGTAACCCTCAGGGTGAAGGTTGGTATTTAAGTTGGCAAATGAGCCAGGCATGGTCTGAATCCAAGCATATTCAACAATTTGAAGGCTTGGCTTGATCAGTTCAAAATCTGGGCTCAAACTTTCCTCTGGCCCAAACTTACTGGTTCCAGTTAATGGAATTAGGATTTAAGCCATGCACTGGACAAATGGTGGGAGAGATAGGTGGGAGGTAATGCGTGTGAGCTAGACGTAAGCAATAAGGATGAAGTATCTGTTCAATGCCTGTTGTCTGGTATGCATATATCTCATTTGGCGTACACTTCTCACTTTGAATTGCTGGTGCAAGAAATTAGAATCTAAGGCTGTTTTGAGATGCTGAAGATGCCACTTTGTGGCTCCCCCAGTGTTCGAAGTATCGGTATCGCTACAAGTTTCGCTGGACAGGGATACAGAAACAATATCGATATAGCTAATAATATCTCTGATAACCAGAAATGTAGGGAAACTTAGGAAAAACGGTGGAATTTTCAGCAAAACTTCAGGAGATGTTAAAATGGACATATTTGCATATATAGAAATAAAACAATTGTAAAAAGAATGCATACATAACAAGTTTCCATTTAATGGGGCCTTAAAAGCATGTGCTGCTGTAAGAAATCAGTCCAACCATCCCATCCAGCCTATTTAACCATCCAACCTTCCATCCAAACATCCATTAATATTGCAAAATATCAACACATGATATTTCACCAAGAAATCATCAACAATTGGAAAGGAAACGAAAGCTTGTGGTCTTAATATCGTGCATGTCGATAATATCGAGATATTATCAATATTATCAATGACAAATTAAACACTACATACAACCATGTGCCCATGAAAAAAAAAAAAAATTGAAATAAAAATTTACTATTGAAATATCGTCGATACACTTATGATACAAGCATTACCTAGAATTTTCATAGTTGAAAATATTGGTGATACATTGGCGATATTGATGCATTGGCAATACAAGCGACACGTAGAATTTACATAGTTGAAAATATTGGTGATTACATTAGCCATATAGATATGTTGGTGATACTTAGCGATACATTGTTAATACCTGGAATTTCTGATACTACTAGCATTATTGGTATCGCTACCAGTGTTATCGGTATCGCTGAGCTAGAGATAAATATAATATCGGAGATATTTCGATAATATCGGAGATAATTCGAACACTGGGCTCCCCTAATATTCGTAGTGCATCTATTTTATACTCATTTTCAATTTCTGTTCCCCCAGTCTGCTATCAGTCTTTACAAATGCATAGAGGGTAAATGTGATTTTGCTTGAATATTTATTTATTTATTTATATTTATTTATTTTTGCAGATTTATTTCATTTTGTAGAGTGGGTACGGGTCTCTCTGATGATGAGCTTGATACTCTTGTTACAAAATTGAAACCCTATTTCAGGTACTTCTAGAGTGTTTTGATTTTTATCACTTTCAAGTGATTTCCATTTATACTTATTGTGAACCATCTTGCAGCGTCCTCTGTTAAGAGCGATTGGTGTTGTCTAAACTAATTTTCTCATCTCATCATAAATCCAAGTAACTTGTCTTTATCTTTATTTATTTATTAATTAATCTTGATGAGCATTGCCATGTTCTATAGTCATCTTCCGACTCTTGTTTTTATCTATAATGGAGTGAAAAATTTCCAAATTATCCTTTTTCTCAAAATTTTCAAGGCGTAGGAGCATGCTCTTTTTGAACTTCCTACCTACCTTTTGCTTTTTTGTTCTTGCAATGAACTTTGGGATGGATCCATTCCTTTACCAATTTCATCATCATCATCTAAGTCTTATCCCAACTAATTGGGTTGGCTATACGAATCCCATTCTGCCATTCCACTTTGTCAATGGCCATAACTTAAGTTAGACCATAGGTCATCAAGTCTTTTCTTACTACCTCCACCCATGTCCTTTTAGGCCTTCCCCTTGCCCATTTAGAGCCTTCAAATTGTACCACTCACTCCTAGCAGGCACAATTTGGTCTCTGTTGCACATGACCAAACCATCTAAATCTGCCTTCATCTTATTTCCTATTGGTGCTACTCCTAAGCTCCCTCAAGTACATTCGTTTCTAATTCTATCCTTCCTCATCTTGCCACTTATCCATCTCAACATCCTCATTTAAGCTATGATCATCACACCTGAACATATGGTTCCCTAACTGCCCCAAACTAGAGCATGACTGGCTTTATAGCTGTCCTATAAAATTTCCCTTTCAGTTTAAGTGGTGCATGATGATCATGAACAACTCCAGAGGCCCAATATCATCTTAATTGTCATGTGCTTTCATCTTCTATAGGCATTAGCACCTTTTGACTCACCTTACGAACCAGATACTTCCATCCCAGTAACAGTACCTGATTTGCTATTCTACTCCCTGGGAGCTACAGCATGGTTACACGATTTCTTTTCCATCCAAATATTGTATGTTATGTAATTTATCAGTAAAAAGTTACATACAGATACAGTTCACATTACATTAATATGATAATATCCAAAGTTGTTAACATGTAGTTTACTTCAACATTACCATATGATATAGTAGTATACATAATATATCGGATAGGAATGTAATAATATAATAATGTTCACTGATAACAAGGACTTGGTATTAATAACCATCATTAAAGAGTGCTAATTATATTACAGTAAACATCAATGTGATGAGAATTACATGGCTTCCTACTGCAAATTTGTGGTTGGAGCACAGTTGTCAATACACGTATTTGAACCTAGGTGAATGTTGGTGTATATTATGCTTAAAAGCAACTTACCAAAAACATATAACTTTTTTGCACTTTGACATCTGGAAAATACAGCTGTGCATGATGTAAAGCAGTGGTGTTAGGACTTCGGGTTAATTTTGTCATTTGAACTGTTAGCATGTTATATTAGTTTTCTTGGTCCTTTGGAGGAGTCCTTGAGTATATAATATTGAATAACAGAGATACGATATATGATCCTAATGAATAGGAATCCTTTCCTCCAAAGTCATGGTTACCAGGAATCTGGAAATATCTGCAATTCAGTTTTATTATGATGCTGGACTTCAAATATAGTATTAATACGCAGATATGGTGGGGAAAAAACATCCGTTTAACAATGTAAACTCAGAGCATTTTTGTTGACAGTTAGGCAGTACATGTTTCATTGACCTTGAAAACTTGTAGCATTCTTTTCTTTTCTTCAATCATTCAGGCTCAGATTTTAAGAAAGCATATTTTAAACTGGAGTGCAAAACATACTTAGGTAGATGGCAAGATGAATAATCTACAACAGCTGCATAGGAAAGATGAACATTTTGTTGACATAATGATATGATTTTTAAATCATGCACTGTTACGTTGGCAGGAAAAATGAGCACCCAAAGAAGGCACCGAGTTTTTATGAAGTTACAAATAATTCGAAGGAGAGGCCGGATGTTTGGATCGACAGCCCTGAAAAGTTTGCATCCCATTGTTCTCTTTCATACCACTAAAAACAAGTTTTGTCTTTGCAACGATTGATCTATCTTTTGCACCTTGCAGATCAATTATACTGTCCATTACAAGTGATATTCGAACAATAAAGTCGACGGTACATTTCACTGACTATTTTCCTTTGTGTGTTCTTTTGGCTATTATTAGCAGTAACTCAACAAAAGACTGTTCAGGCAATATTCTATTATGCTTCTTTTGTCCCTTTTACAATTAAAAATCTGCATATGCTTTCTCTAGGTATTTGCTGCACCATACAGTCTAAGATTTCCTCGCATTGATCGAGTGAGATATGACAAACCTTGGCACGAGTGTCTTGATGTGCAATGTAATTATCTTCATTACCAAAAGAATGTCTAGTATTCTTTGATGACATCTTCATCTACTTGATTTCAAGCGATTATCTTCAAGTCGCCCCTTTTTAAATTCTTTAAATTTCCATTGTGGGATATTTTCCTTTCAGCATTTGTAGACTTGGTACATTCAAGCAATGGTAATGCACAAAGGGGAGCAGATCTTGGAGGGTTGCCAGGCCACAAATCAAAACCCACTAAGTCATCAAGAAAAGTAGAGAAAAAGACTGTTTCTGTTGTCCCCTCTCATCTCACGCAGACTGATGTTTCAGGGGTCAAGGGGGCGACATACATCTTCACAAACATGATGTTTTGTATCCTCTGATTGGTGCTGCTTTTGTATACTGTCTTTTTTCAAACTATTTTCGTATCCTGTCTCTACGCAAATAGGATTGTAATGATTACTCCAGCTAACTTGTCCATTTCTCAGTGCCTTCTAAGGAATGGCTGTTTTATGGTTCTTTTCCTTGTGCAGGCATTTTGTAAAGTGGATAGCTAATTGCATATAATTTATCTCATGCCCTTATCGCATGTGAGCTTCTGTGGGACACCTGGCAGAAGTTTACAAGATCCACATCCCTCTGGCAGAAGTAGAACCCTTCTATGGGTGCTGACCCAAAATTCAGACAAGTCCAAATTGATCAGGAAAGGGCCCAAAACTGGTGGCGTTTTTCCTTTGAATCAAATGGTCAGGATGTTCCAATTCCATGATTTTTTTAGCCATGGTCCATCCGTGTTGTGGCTCACTACGCGAGCAATTTGGATTTTGTACACATCAGCTGTTTGTCCCATTGGAACATGTGCAGTCAGAATTCCTCTTTTGAAATTTCATTTAGAGTGCTTCTGGATGTTGAAAAAAATGGGTATGGTACTTCTGAATGTTGAAAAAAAAAGGGTATGGTACTTCTGAACGTTTAAAAAAAAGGGTATGGTGCCTTTAGATTATCAAACCCTGATGTGCTATTTTTGTCCTGGCTGTATGTACATGAAAGAACTGCTTGTTTCCTTCACTGGCATAGACTTCGTCAATGTGCCTCCATCCTACTCTTTGGATTCTTTCCACAAAATGGTGGCTGAGAACGGGGGTGCCTTTTCGATGAATCTCAACGACTCAGTTACCCATTGCATAGCAGCAGAGAAAAAAGGTTTGGGTTGTTAGTCAGCTGGTTTTACTAGTATTTGCTGGCCCTTGTTGCTCTCCCCTTCTGCCTTTCCATGTGGTGATCCAGACTGGCAACCAGTGGGCCCATCCTGGATATGCCATGTGGTAAAATTCCCGCCAATTAGAGATCTTCACCCGTCCATTTGAACGGTGCTTAGAAAAAACTGGTCTTCATGTTGGGACTTCTGTATGAATCATGAGGATCTTTGGTCAGTGGGATATTTTCCTTGTGGCCCATCCATATTGGTGTCTGTTGGATGAACTGTCTGAATCAGCACTTGTGAGGCACGGGGAGCAAGCATCAATTAGAGAGCAATAGATGGCAAGAATGCTGAAAGTATGTTGGATGGATGCCTTGTCAATTGGATGATAAAAGGTTTTTGCAGGCATCAAATATCAGGCTACTATGCTTCGTGGAGATATAATTCACTACTCTTGGGTCTTGGATTGCTGTTCGCAAAAACGACTCCTGCCTTTGCAACCCAAGTTAGTCGTAGAAATGTAGCCGTTCACTTGCATTATTTTTCTTTAAGATATTTATCTTTGTCAATTATAATGCTTGTGTAATTGGATATTTTCTTGAAAGGTACTTCCTCTTCCTCGCGGACTCTTCAAAGCACAAGCTACAAGAAGAGGTTGATGCATTCTCTGATTATTATTACTGTGATCTTGATATTACAGATCTTAAACAGGTATGCTTCTATAGAATCTTGTGGAACTATCATTGCTTGCTTACAAATTATATGGTGGCGGCCAATCAGTCAACCTATACACATGCTTTTAGATGTTTGAACTTTGAATGTCTTATGAGCTCCATGATCTGTGTCTGATGTTAGTCACCGATAGCTTCTATAAACCTATGCCTGGCATGTGAAAAATTGTCATCCATGTGGCTTCAACAGATTGCCAAGGACATGGTTAGTTTTAGGTGTAATTGAATGGGTGCCTAATAATTGTTATTTTCTGAATGTCTGGTCAGGCCATTGATGTTTGGGGTCTCACTCATTGCAATGGCATGCTTACCATGGGATAGGCTTATATATGTCATCTAGCCTTGTCCCAGCCATACACACACACAAAACGCGAGCGGGGCGTGGGGTTTTTACCCCTGTAGTTAGTTCCCCTAGAGGAGAACTTTCAATATTTTAGGGAAATGGGAAGATATTTTATTTTGAAGTCGGGGGTATTTTTGGAATTTTACTGGGAAAAAGTGAGTGCTAATGGCAAATTTGTCCCAACAATTAGTTTTAGGAGTTGTTAAAACTGCAGGACACGAGAAGGATTTTACCAAAATCAAGGGTATTTATATAATTTAACATCCTCCCATGCCTGCTCTCCTCTGCATGTAGCCCGTGGAAGGCATATCAGACCTATTCTGTACATCTGGTGCGCCAGATCATGTTAGGACATCATCCTAAAAATAATGGAGGTTTGAATCATGAGTGGACCACCGAATCAGACAAAGTTGGGATGAGTTGTCCACCATTGAACCTAGCTCGCTCTCTCTGCATGTATTTGCGCCTGTGTATCCTCACTCTTTCCCTGTCTCTCTCCCTTTTCTTTTCTTCCCTCTTGTAAACGTCTCTCCCCCTACCTCTCTCCACATGCGTCGCATGTGTCGCACCCCACTTATTTTATTGAAAAGAAAGAAGAGCATAGATGAGGGATCTTCGCCCCAAATTTTGCAATAATGTCTATATTTTATTTGCATTAACACATTGGTAGTAATTGTGCTGGTGATCTTTAATTCGAGTTAAAACCATAAGAGAATCTCAGTGCTTGAAGCTCTTGGCTGATGTAATAGTTTAATTCTTCTGGAGATATTAACACCAGATTTGCAACAAGCTCATTAGATTCTGTTTGGTTTGTTTCTCAGCTCTTCAGCAACATGGACAGATCGGGAGACCCCAAAAGAATTCACTATTATAAGAAGAAGTATTGTCCGATGGAAAAATGGCGTTTGTTTCAGGACTGCCGTGTCTACTTCTTCCATTCAATGCATTCAGTGTAAGATTCAGTGTCTTCTTTTCCATCTTGCCTTACTTCTTCAAAGTCAATGAGGAGAATGAATTCTTGCATTGCACTGATATGAATCTTGTAATTGAAGTAGTGCGGACCGCAAAGTCTTATTGGAGCTTGCCATGAGGAGATTGAAACTTGAAGTTTCAATGTATGGTGGTGAAATCAGCAATGATCTTTCATGTGCTACTCATTTGGTGGTCTTTTCAGTAAGGGAGTCAGATGTGGCCTTTGATATGGTACTCAAAAGGTAAAATGCCATTTTTTCAAACATCTCGGTTCTATTACCTTGAGCTAGCATCCTTTTTCTTTTGTCACTGATGTTTTAAAACCAATGCACCACTTAATGATGTGAGACTCATGGCTGGCTGGCATGGAAATGTTGTTGAGTCAGTTCCAATGGATTCAAAAGTTTCTCTAATGAGGAGGATAAGGTTAGTGGAAGTGGTTTTATGTCTTATCTCGGGTTATTTTCTCTGTGATATGATCGGAACAGTAAAAAGTAGTGGCTGTTCCTGGATGTCACGTCCATTATATATCATAGTTTAAAAACCCGAAAACTTGACTCTATGTTCATTTGGGTAGGGTTGACTAGAAGACTCGACCCAACTCGACTCGGACGTTCGATTAATATATGTTAAGATTTTAGGAATACAAAAGGATATTTAAAATAATTAGATGCTATAAGTAACACTTAAAAAAACTAGCATGGTCGTGTGTACCCTTGCTGGAGGGGGCTGGACACTATTCTAGCATTTTTTATTTTATTAAGGACACCCCTCACATGGCACAACGGACTTGACATGAGTCATCATGAGTCGCGTCAAGTCGACTGAGTTAGCTAGTCAACTCGATGAGTTTTTTTTTAGTCAGGGCTGAGTCGCTGCCAAAATACTGTTTCCTAAAGACTCAGCTGGAAATCTTGCCAAGTCGAGATGACTCGGCCAAATTTTGAGTTGAGTATGGTTCTTCCACTTCAAGAATAAATTCTCCTATGGGTGTCTCATAAAGATGATTCTCTAACTATAAAGAAAGATAGTACCTTTTGGGGGCCTTACACAAAACCTTAGGATATAGCCTCCCGAAACAAACCAGAATTATGGATAAGAAAGCAACGAAATAAATCAAAGCATCAACCACACACCACACGAGATTTTTATGTGGAAAACCCTCAAAGAGGTAAAAACCACGGGACCTCGTCCAGATCAACAATCCACTATAAAACAGAACGTTACAACCGATCACAAGCACACCTTGCTATGATCAAACCTTCATCACTTACGCAAGAGTGGATAAACAGTAAGAGAAACAAAGAAAACGGAGAGATCTCACCGATTACGAGGACGTAGAAGCGCTGAGATATGGTAGATCACCTCTACGAGCATAGCCTCCCTTCCACAAGCTTCCTCTCTCTCTTTTTCTCTCTCTCTCACACACACCTTTGATAGCCATCTTGTGTTTTTCATGTACACCATACCCTAGAAAAACCCTAGAGACCCCTATTTATAGTTTTAGGAAACTCCCTTTCACATCCTAGTTGCGAAAGGACTCGAATCTGCAATTCGCACAAAATCGCGGAACGAATCTACGTAACCACGACCGGTTGAGCACTCCGGAGAAAAATTACCCAAAGTGGCTGGACTTTGAGTTGTGTCAGGGCTCGAAACCACGCTGGTCAAGCGCCACCCACGACCAGTCGTTCAGGGCTCACGACCGGTCGAGCACGGGTCAAAAAACCCCATCAGTACTAAGGGTTTAGATTATTATTATTATTATTTTGAAATGATGATGTGGGTTAATATAAATATAAAAGAAGGAAAAGAGGAAGGAGAGTTGGTGAAAAGAGAATGAGAAGAAAAAGAATAGAGTTTACACGCCCCCATTCTCTCTCTCTCTCTCTCTTATATTTAAGTGATAAAAAGGCTAAAATGCCCAAAGTACCCCTAACAATATTAACAATATGACCTTCCAATCCCAAGATGATCTAATCAGCTAAACATTAAAAAACAAGTCCAAAAACCAAGACTAGGTGGGCTGTATCACTGTACAGCCCCTTAATTCACCAGTCCACTATATGGCTCACATCCATATTTGTTAACACTCCCCCTCTAGCTAGAGCATAGCTGTTGTCAATGCCAAGCTTGGAATAGATGCGTGCAGACTGACTGCGACTAAGACCTTTAGTGACCACATCAACTAGTTGATCTCGAGATCAAACATATGGCATGGAGATTTCACCACTTGAGACTTTCTTAAGTATAAAGTGACAGTCAACTTCAATATGCTTGTTCTCTTATGATAGACTGGATTGTTTACAGTATAGGAGGATGCTTGATTGTCACAAAATAACTGTATTGGTAGGTTTGTTGCAAAACATTTCCTACCACAGATTCTTCATTCATGTATGAGCCTCTATATTCTGCTTTAACGCTTGATTGGGCTACAACAACAGTTTTTACTCTTCCACATGACCCAATATCCGTCCAAAAATGTGCAGTCGCCGGTAGTAACTGCCTATCAGTTAATGAGCCTGCCCAATCTGCACCAGAATACCTCATGGCTTGAAGATGATTATTCCTTTTCTACAAAATTCCCTGGCCTACTACTTTTTTGAGATACTGCATAGTCTGAATAATTGCATCCATGTGAAGCATCATTGCAGCGGTTAGGAGTGAGTTTGTTCAAGTTGAAGGCTCTAAAAGGGCTGGGGGAAGACCCAAAAGGACAAGGGTAGAGTTAGACCAGATTTGATGACCCATGGTTGACTGAGGAAATGACCTTTGATAGAGTGGAATAGTGGAACAACATTTGCGTAGCCAACACCAATTAGGTGGGATGAGGCTTAGATGATGATGATGATGGTTGTTGGTTAAGCAGGCTGTGGTTTTTGTCTGCACATAAATACAAAATCATCTAATTCTTTATGTCTTTATGATATTTAATTTTGATTTTAACCACCATCTTAGTTTTATTGTAATGATTTTTTATTTTTTATTTCCTTCTGATTTTCCATATTTCTTGACAATTAATTGTATTTTTATCCTTTTTGCATATTTTAAAATCTCTTATAAACTGAAAATAACTTGGCTGGTAGCAATAAGTTACATCAATCTCGTCTTGTATGTTTTGTCTGCTTCTGTTTCTGACAGTATTCCAACCGAAAAGCGACACTTTCTACATAAGAAACAATTGCATGTTCTGGGGCATCAATGGCTGGAAGATTCTTTGGAGAAGGGTAAGAAGTTGCAAGAGGATGCATACAATTTGAAGCCTGAAGGCTTTGAAGAAGCAGATATTGAAGAACAAAGGTAATCTTGTGTGTTTTGCCCATGCGATCATGCATGCCTGGTACACATTCTACATGGAACATACATAATGCATGCGCTCATAAGACATGCTATCATGCCCCCAGCTCGGGCGTCTCGCAACTTGACTTGAGACTGGACAAGTTGGTCCCAGTTGTTGAGTATTTCAACCATATGGTTCATATAGAACATCTAAATGTTTATGCATAGTTGGTTATATTGTGCATCCAAGCACATGCATTCCTCCCTCCCTCCCTCCCTCCCTCTCTCTCGCGCGCGCGCGCACACACACACACACCTTGCATGTGCCATGTGTTACGTTTGTGTGATATCTGAGTTGTGCAAAAGGCACGCCCCAACCATGAAGATCACCGGATGCAAAATCAGTCATCTGGTGTGCCACGTGTTTATGGGATCATTCATACAGCTGGATTTACACTTCCCATTTTTTTTATATGTTATGGAACACCTGAGTGGATGTTGCGTGATGTTTGGTACTAGGCAATCTTCATAGTGGGAATGTCATACGTGCTTTTACCAAGGAAATCACCTCTTCATACATTGTGCTTTTACCAAGAGCATCTTTTTTCTTCTTTTGATCATCTGAATTTTTGAGTTGCATATTTTCATTTTCTTTTCAGTGTACAACATGTAGAGGTCGAGACACACTTAGATAATGAAGAAAAGGAGCTATTGTCGACATCACCTAACAGAGATGAAAATCGGAAAAGAGGTAAACCTGCCAATGCAAATGCAAAAAGAGGAAGAGCCAGTTTTCGGCCAGCTCAAAAGACACGGGCAAGGCATGCACCTGCTAAAATAGACCAAAATGAATCAGAAAACAGCTTTTCCTTGGAAGAAAGAAGTAAGAAGGAAGAAAACGAGTTAAAAAGTGGGTCTATTGGTTATCATGGGATCACAGTGGAGGAAAAGAAGAGTACTGATGAGAATGAAAGACTGGGCAGTTCCAATAATTCGTGTAGGATCAAAACAGCCAAACAGAAAGATGCCCCTGGTGATGAAAGAGGCAGACCTACACGTGCAAATGCGAAAAGAGGAAGAGTTGGTTTGCAACCTGCTCGAAGAACACGAGCAAGGCATTCAAACAAACCTGCTAAAATAGACCAAAACGAATCAGAAAACGGTTTTTCGTCAGAAGAAAGCAGTAAGAAAGAAGAAACCGAGTCAAAAAGCGGGTCTGTTGATCATCACGGGATCGCAACAGAGGAAAAGAAGAGTACTGATGAGAACGTTCTTAAAAGACCGGGCAGTTCCAATAATTCACATAGGATTGAAACAACAAAACAGAAAGATGTCCAAGATGATGAAGGCAGTGGAGGGTCTGATAATCTGCAAGAGATTGAAGCAGGGGAAAATAAGGCAATCCAAGAGGTGGAAAAGGCTGGAGTGTCTGGAAACACACACACAATAAAAGAAGAAGACAAAGGTACCACTGGAAAGCTTGAGCTGATGATTGATCCAGTCCAAGCAATGTTGCTGGACATGATCCCGACCCTGAACCGGAACAAAGCTGAAACTGAAAAACCTGTTTTTGAAGATGAGAAGCCAATGAGTATTGAGGAAAACCCAGTGAAAAAGAAAAAGGTTAGCTACAAAGATGTTGCCGGTGAGTTGCTCAGGGACTGGTAAAACCCATACCTCATTGATTACACTTGTAAGCATAACTTAAAATATATTTCTACTTGTATGCTCATATCAATGCAAATGTGTTTTGTTGCAGAAACACCATTTCATGGGCATCCACTATAGCATGCATGCATCATGCATAAATAGCACCATACTAATATTACAGATGGTAATTGTGTTTTTGTGAATGCAAATGTATGTGCATACCAATGAATAGCTTATAATATATTGCGACTTGAAGCTTTGCTTTTAGTGCACATGCGAGTGCAATAAAGCTCATGTACATGCTACACATTTTCCAGCATGGCACACAGGTATGAGATTTGGTTCATCCATCAGGTTGGTCTGACCTTTATCCATGTTTTCCTAAATAAATCTGGTCCAATCAGCGTGTGGGCCCAATATTTGAAGCAGGTGGATGGGTTAGAAAACTTCAGCCGAGTTTTTTAGAATGGTACATTTGTTTTGCTAACTGTCGCCCACCTGACCAGTGGATCAACCTGATTCTCGTCTTTGGGTGTCCATATAATGGTGTTCTTATGGCTGGGTTGGATCTCAGACCAATCATGCTATGCTGGCACGTGTAGGGTGTACATGAGCTTTATTCCACATGCCTGTGCGATTAGCAAAGGTCTGCTACTTGTATGTTTATTTCAGACAAACATGTTTTGTAAGAGAACCACCATGTTCATGAACATGCATTATAACACGCATCACACATACGCACATGCCTACTTAGGTGTTGCAGTACAGACCAGGCCCGTATGTTGATCAATGTAAATGTATGGCCCACATGAATGCATTACTAACTTGTGGTATATTGCTACTTGTATGTTTATATCAAAACGAGCATGCATCATACATACGCACGTACATCATACGTGGATAAATACGCGTTTCATACAATTGCATAGTACATACTGAACATTTATGTTTATATCAACGGATTACTGATAACATATGGTACTTGCATGTTGATGTCAAGGCAAATGTATTTTGTTACAAGACCATGGTTTAGATGTTCTGCAGTTGCCACCTTCTAAGGTGAATATGTTGAGAGGGTCAGAGGATTTGAAACTTCTACATTCTCTGTAATATGACAAGGTGAGCTATTGTCCCATAATCAAGGTTTAATGATGATCCTTACCGTGGATTTTCTAAGATGATTGTGTACTGATGAAAATTTTCTTTTCATTGTTCCAAATTCATTTAGGGGCTGTTTGTTTTTTTATTATTATTTATTTATGTACCATGGTAATTCATGGTAAATAAGCCATCATTATTTACGCCCGGATTTACAGCATCTCTCAATGTTGACAGTGACTGGTGGGACCCTGTTTGTGAGGCTTGGAACTCTCCCTGATACATTGCATGGGTCCCATTTTAGCATGTAAAAATTGTGGGGTCCACCCTGATGTATGTATCTTATCCATGCCGTCCATCTGTTCTGCCAGCTCATTTTAGGGCTTCAGCCAAAAATGAAGGAGGTCTAAAGCTCAAGTGGACCACACCACAGGAAACAATGGGAATTAAACGCCTAACATTGAAAACTTCTTGGGGGCCACAAAAGTTTTGGATCAAGCTGATATTCTGTGTGACCTTATGAACAGGTTGGATGACAGATATAAATCCCTGTGGGCCCTAGGAAGCTTTCAATTTTGAACTGTGGATGTCTTTATCCCTCATGTTTCCTGTGGTGTGGTCCACTTGAGCTTACAATCTTCTTCATTTTTGGGCTCATGCCCTAAAATGATATGTTAAAATGGATGGATGGCATGGATCACACACATACATCACGGTGGGACCCATGTTGGTGAAATTACATGGGTGTTTTCCATCACACCCATTGGATCTGGGTCATTTTTTACTGATCCAAACCATAGATCTAACTAGACGCACAGAAAATCTTCAAGATTGGAAGATTCTAAACATGACCCACATATAACGAAAAATGAGCCATCCATATTCAAAGTAAAAGAATTGAATGATCGGAGTTTCGAAACTTTCCAAAGTTTTTTTTTTCTTGAAATTCCCATGCACAGTACGATCATCGTTTAAACGTTTTAGATCAGTTAAATAGGATCCATATTTAACGGCTGTAGACTATGGATGACTGTTCATTGATATTATCAATTTTGGCACATGTGGTACCAGGGATCAAGTGATCTGTACCATTGATCTCGTGAGCCCACAGCGGTATGGGTCATCCAAAATTTCCCGTACCCTTCAATCCAGCCCTTTCTTTTGTTTGATATCGGTGGAAGGATATTCCAGTGTGAGTCATCAATCAATGGTCTTGATCACATAACGGCGACTTCAATAAAACAGATGACCACAATTTTCATAAAACAGAAAACGGGGCCAAAGATTGGACGGGTAGGATCTGCAAAGTGTGCATCCCTAACCCTTTGATCATTGATCCATGTATATATGGTTCTACGGTCCTCATTCAACCGGAAAAGGGCCAAAAGATTAGATGGTTCTACGCATTGTATAATGATTATTTGCTTATACAAAACTTTTGGGCGGCCCCCAGAAATTGTAAATGGTGGGCGTTAAATCACCACTGATTCTTGAAGTGTGTTCCACATGAGATTTGGATCTGCCTCATTTTTGGGTTCATGCCCTAAATGATCTGGTAAAATGGATGGACAGCTTGGATGAAACACATGGATCATTAGTGGGCCCACAAAGCACTTCCAGCACTGACCCTGGCAGGGTCAGCGTGCAGTCAATATCCACCGGGCGGGCAAATGAAGATTGGTAATCAGGACGGGATGGTAGGGGGTGGGCCCCACCGTGACTTGCATGTGAAATCCACTCCGATATAATGTGTGGCGAAAATCTAGCCTTAGGTCCTACAAATCAGCCACATCCATCATTCAGGTGGGTCACATGAGCAAAAACAATAAGGGGGGACATCCACCAACTAAACAGTTACACTTGGTGGGCCTCATAAATCATGAGGCATGAATTGTCATGAAGCTTCACATAAACGCGACGGTGGACCCTGTATAAAATTTCAATGGTAGACGTGGCTCACACGAATCACGGATGCCTGTTTTTTATATTATTATCCCAAAAGCTATATTGCTGTCCTGGACCTAATGGTTGGAGTGGATTTCACGAACATAACATTACGGTGGAGCCCACCAAAGTTTTGGATCAGGCTAAAAGTTAGCCCTGTAGGTTTCATGACTTACATGGACTGTTTGGATTTGGAAATATGAATAAAATAAGAAGGATAATCTTCACCAAGCAAGATATTTTATTTTTTTTTGGGTTAGCTTTTTAGTACACAAGCCACTGTCAGTACCCCCTCCACTGTTAGCCACCCCTACTAGGGAATCAATGCCAAGACCTCAGTGTTGAAACAAGGTATCTTCACTTAAGTGAGAAGTTCCAACGACTGTTAGTAAACATTATGCACGGAATATGTTGATTGAGAGAATGTAGTGTTGGATGCAGATGACGTATTGATATCGAAGCAGTGGGCAGCATTTCTAAAATTCCTTGAAGTACTTACATATCTCAATGTTTCTGTTGGTTTTATTTGTTTTGACAACAGCAACTATTGAAGCATCACAGAGCATTGCAATAATTCCGGATGCCACCCAAAGCCAAGGAATTAATGGCTTCTATTTTTACTATTCTTGAAAGGCAATCCAAGATCGACTCTTAGCAAGGGATGAGTGTATGACATTGCCCAACGTTGAATTCCAACATGTCAAATTCAAGTATCCAATTCATCTTTAGATACCTGTGTTTTGAGTTTCCCTTATGGAATGGTAATCGTTGCTCTTGCTTCATTAAAATTTTTTGAAAATAATCTCTAGACAATTCTGTGGCAGGAGACCTATTTTGAGATTCGTAGAGACCTTTTCATCACAGACAGGTGCAATATGACACATGTGAGTGAGATCAGACATTTCCATCTAGTGGGTCACACTGTTTAGAATCAAGCTGTTTCACTCCTCAGGTGGGTTTTGATGTCCAAACAAATGGATGGCTAGAATCAATTGTTTTAGTTGTCCATTTGTTTTGTATATTACCTCCGAAGGAGAAGCAGCCTAATTTTTTAGGCAGAAGATCAAATCAGCATGTTCACAAGATGGAAAGCTTGGCATTCACACGTGTGCCACACCCCGCACTGGAAACCAAGCTTGCATGTGGATGAGCAAGGTCCTGTAGGGATTGTGGTTTAGCAGACATCCTATAGCTCAGATACTATTCATGTAATTTTTTGTCTCTTCAAACTACCATCCTAGTTCTTTGTAACTGGCATGAATTTGAGATTGATCTCCCCCCTCAAAAACTAAAATTGATCTGTTTGTAGACTGATGCTCTTGTGGGTGAGAGCGGTAGACAGAGGTTCTATGATCCTGATTCTGGCCAGGTAATGTTGATTGGTGTGAAAATTAAGAAGTAAAAACTACTGTCTGAGAAAACAGATGGGGTTGGCGAGCCAAGGGTCCATATTGTTCAATGACATGATCTGTCCCAACATAGCTTATATGAAGCAAAGGGATCTCTCTGAAGATGATATTAGAGCAGCTGTAGAGGCAGCCAATGCTCATGGCTTTATATCATCACTTCCAAAGGGGTTTAACACCTATGTAGGTGAGAAAGAAGTGCAATTGCCATGTGGACAGAAGCAAAGGATAGCCATCACAAGGGAGGTGCTAAACGACCCAAGAGTCCTGCTGCTTAATGAGGCGACAAGCATATCAGACAGAGAACCGGAGCATGTGGTCAGGGAAGCATTGGACAGGATGATGGTGAACAGATCAACAGTTGTTGTTGCTCATCGACTGACTACAATCAAGGGAGCTGATTTAATTATGGTGATGAAGAATGAGGTGATTGCAGAGAAAAGAAGACATGGAATGCTAATGAAGATAATTGGACTGCTTGTCTTTAGTACCAGTCCAATCAAGTTCTTGCACATAACAAATGGAAGATTTCAAAAAACTAAAGAAAGGAATGGGTGCCTACTCAGGAGTCAGGATACATATTTGTTATTTCAAGACATCTTAGGTCAACTGTACATTCCATAATGAAATCTGTCATATGGTTTGCAGTGACGGTTTTCATGAATTCATGTGAAAATGTAAAAATATCAACTGTCAAACAATCCATTATATCCTTTTTGAGCCTCATAAATCGATTTAATGCCTTTTTTTAGGTGACATTACCGTCTACTAAAAAAGGAGTAGAAATGGAAAACATATTCCACTCCTTTTTGACAAACAGAGGAAAAGAGGGATTCTGAGAGAACTTTTCACTTCAAAGGTATTGTACAGAGAGAACAAAAAAAAAAAAAAAAAAAAAAACCTTCGTATGTGGACACTTTGTATTTGTCGTCCACAATATCAGAGGATTGTCATGTTGCACCTGATTTCAGGGGCATCCACCTTCCATCGCACCTGTGCATTTGTAGTCCAAAATATCGGTGGATTGTCACATTGTGGGAGATATCAGGGGAATGTGCTATCCATAGTAAGGCCCATCAAATCATCCGTTTGGATTATTAGACCATGGGCTCGACGAATCCTACTTGAAAGAAAACCATAATTTCTGATGAGGACCATAAAGTTCTTCATTAAAGAGAGGCAACTTCCCAAGGAGAATTGAGTAAAGGAGTTACAATGTTGTCAACTTTTAGTGAAGTTAATTTCCACTTTAATCTCTTCTTTCATTGCACTTAAAAAAAAATGAATTTAGACAGTTAAATGATTTCATTTTAATCATCCATTTATTAGCCACCATTAGGACATTCATAAAGATCCATATGATTTACAGATTCTGATTCATCCATAATGGGCCCACTATATATGATTGGTTTGGCTTGTGTACATTTATTAGCCACTATTAGGACATTCATAAAGATCCATATGATTTACAGATTATGATTCATCCATAATGGGCCCACTATATATGATTGGTTTGGCTTGGGTACATGCATGCCACGTGTGTGCTTGAGATGGATGGCAATACTATGCCACAATTAAAGATGAAAGATGAGGAATTATAGGGTCCTAAAATTTCTTGCATGTGAAGCACATATTTCGATGATCCAAATAGTTGATATGAACGACCTAATCTTAGGGACATTTCAAGGCATCTCATCTCCATCCACAGTAAGGCTCATCATATCATTGGTTTGGATCATGGAACCATGAAACCCACATGCATGTAATCCAACTCATCAATAAGCTATGCGTTTACTGATAAGCAACAAGTGTAATCCCTCTTTTCTTCAAGTCTTTCTTTTTCTTTCGGTAACAAGGTGAGAATAACATTTGAAACAGACAAGGAATTACACACTTACTTAAAGAAGAGGGATCCTGGATAAGGGGAGTTCACTTGAGTGGGGTAGCCTCAGGTGTGACTGTAGTAAGGTTGTGTTGGAAGCAGCACATGAGAGATTCTTGAATGGTATATGTTGTCTAAGGAGGATATAAAATTCCATTATTGTCCTATTAACATCACCAGTGACTTTTCAATGATTAGACATATTGGTCTCAAAGATATAATTATTTGTTCTCACCAGCTGTGCCTGATTACAATGTGAATGATTGATTTCCAAATAGTTCTATTAGTGACATTTCCTTAAGGGCCCATTTGGATACCACCAAATAAGTTACTTTTTCTACTTACAGCAGTAGATAAGTAACTTATTTGAGATAAGTTAGGTTTAAGGTTAATTATAAGTAACTTTTTTTTGTACTAAGTTAATCACTTCAGCTTAATAAGTAGAAACCAAGATAAGCTACTTGCGGCATAAGTAGCTTATCTTAAGTAACTTATAATCCAAACGCCCTCAAAATATGATTTGTATTCACAGCACAAACTTGTCACAGGCTACAGTGGCCAACCACTCTCACAGCTAGAAGGACATTATTATGAAATGAAAAGAAATCCTCAAGTCTGGCTCCCATTGGAGAGTTGGAAATGCCTATCAAATCAATATCTAGAACCAGTCCCCTGAAGGAAAAGGGATGTCCTTGAACAGATTGTATTGGTGGGAATTGCCTTAATCTTGTATATTCATGTTTTGTGGCCCACCTAAATTTTAGAACGTTTTAAGTTTCAGGAATTGCCTTAATCTTGGTGGATTCACATGATAATTGGGATGGATGACAAATAAAAAAACATGATGAACCCACATTTATCTAGAATGTGGGTGGTTGGCATCCCTCTCCATTTCCCCCTTTAGTGTGGTACACCTAAGTAATGGATCACACAGGATTCTGGGATCTATGCATTACATTATGTGGTAATTGGCAGTTTGGATGGTACTCACACATCACAGTAGGCCCCATACAACTTGACAACACCCACTTGCACCCAAAAACACCAACTTTGTATTTGTAGGAATTTCTTGGTATTTGTGGGTGTTTCCTAGTTTTTTTTTGTTCCATAGTGTTTGTGGGTGTTTATTGTTGTTTGTGAATGTTTAAAGGTGTTGCTTTTTTTTTTTTGGTGTTTTCATAGCATATCACGGTGTTTATTGGTCAATCTTGTGTTAGTGTTTTTTGGTATTTTTGGGTGTTACTTTGTGTTTCTTGGTATTTATTTATTTTGGTGTTAGGGTGTTTATTGATATATCTTGGTGTATCTTGGTGCTTGTGGGTGTGTATTGGTGTTTTTTGTGCTTCCTAGTGTTTGTGGGTGTTTCTTGGTGTTTTTTTTTGGGCATTTCTTTGATGTTACTTAGTGTTTCTTGGTGGTTTTGAGCGTTTCTTAGTGTTTGTGGCTGTTTCTTGGTGTTTGACTGTTTGTTAGTGATTCTTGGAGTCCAACTTCTAATATTTTCACTGGATCCCACATCCTGCAGCAGCCCTTTATTTAGAAATAGAAGGACATTTAGGATTCTTTACCATATCTTGGAATCAATTTTTTTTTTTTTACACACACACCCAACACCCACCCCCGCACTCACGCTGCAGTGGGATTTCACCACCTATGGGTACTCGAACCCCAGACCTCATGTTGAAACTCCTGGGAGTCTACCACCGAGGCAAGTATAAGGACCCGGAATAAACTGCTTTGATTGTCCCTTCATAGAGGTCCTTATCTCCCTACTAATTAGGGGATAGAGCTCTGGCCACAATGATTGATCCTTCCTTAGGATTCTCCATGCCGACGCACGTCGAAAAATGTGTATCACCATTCACCAATACAAATCAAAACATCGTATCAGAAATATGCATCAGGCAAAACACTACATATTGGCCAACATTTGGACCATGACTACTGTGATGATGATATACATCCTTCTGTAGTTTTTTCATCCAGGCTCTTCTTTGTTTGTCATACTTGAGTTGGTAGTTGGTACTTGAAAAGTAACTCAGTAACACCATTGAGCAAGCTTCAATTCAAACTCATCTCACTTCAATTTAAAATCATTAACAATTGTGAACCCTACACCCATATAATTCTTTAGTGAATCGTACAATTCATGTACGACATCCGTTAAACAGAACTAAGTCAAATCACGGATCACTATCTCTAAAAATCAAGTCAAATTGTCTGATCTGATCTGTAAACAATAGGCTTGTAACATAAGTGATCTAGATTAACATGAGAAGTCAGCAGTCAACCCAACAAATTTAAATTTCAAGGATGCACCATAAACAATCATGGAACAAAACCCATCAGTTTTTATGATGGAGAAAGAGAATCAAGAGCATCATGCACTATCTCATTCATGATGATGTATAAAAATTAACCACACATTTCAAAACTTCGCTTATATCATCAGTACATCAGTAAGCTACCAAATCATTGAAGATTCATTATACCGCATCATACATAATTGGTGCATTTTACTCCTCGGCTAAAACATTTTGGGAAGTCATTCAACTTGTTTAGCAACACAGCAAAATCAGGATCAAAGCTACCCTCTTAATTGATACACGAATTCTCACTTCACTAACATTTATCATTCCAGACATTTCAAAAGAAAAAAGAAAAGAAAAGAAAAAGGAAAGGGCCATAATTAACTAGAAAAACAAATACAAAAAAACAAAATCTGCATTGAAAGACTTCAAAATAGAAAGACATACTCAATTTCAATGAAGTCCATGAAGCAGAGAAAGAACTCCACAGCGTGATGCCTTCCACATGCGTAACTAAAAAGCAATAAGTAAACAACCCCATCAAAACCAATCACTCTTTTTCACTGTCTTATCTTAGTAGCTTTCTTCTTCCCTTCCCTCTTTTTCTCCTCCGGCTTCTCAGCCTTGCTTCTCTTTTTCACTCCATCACTATTAGACAAACCAGCATTCACTTCCACATTCCGTACCTTCTTTACCTTTGCCAACACCTTCGGCGTCCCAACATCCAACTCCTCCATTGCTGATGCCTTCTTTTTATTACTTTTCTTCTTACTCATTATTTCAGCATGACCTCCATTCACCTCACCACCATCCATACCGTCATCGGCATTCACCATCAAATCATGAAGATGGCCACCATCCACATTCCGCCCCTTCTTTACCTTCGCCGACTTCTTCAGTGTCCCACCATCCAACTCATCCATTGCTGCTGCCTTCTTCTTTTTATTACTTTTCTTCTTACCCATCATTTCAGTATCACCTCCATTCACCTCGCCACCATCTATACCGTCATCTGCATTCATCACCAAGTCATCAATATCACCATCCATATGCCCACTACTCAACTCTTCCGTCACCGCTGTCTTCTTCCTTTTGTTCTTATTCTTATTACCCGACAATTCAGCATTCCCTCCTTTTGCATCGCCATCATTTATACCATCATCATCAACTATCTTTGCCATCAATGCATTGATATCACCATCCATATAGCGAACTTCATGAATTCTCCCCTTCTTAGACACCTTCTTCTTCTTCTTCTTCTCTGACTCCTTCTTCTTCTCTGACTTCTCCTTCTTCTCTGACTCCTCCTTCTCTTCAGCAACTTCCGGGCCATTCTTTAACTTTGGAACAGTCACCTCCTCCTTGAAAGCTTCGATCTTCAACCCCATCTCCGGCACCACCTGATAAATTGGCAGCGCCAACGAATCCAGAGACCTCAAATGGAAAGACCGCACGTTCGCCCACTTCTTGGGCACAACCTCCACTGCCCCAGCAATCGCGGCAACCACATTCTCCACAACCTCATCCCGCCCCATCGACAACTTCCCCACCTTCAAAGTGCAGCAAGTCCCCGTCCGCAGGTACAGCAGCGCAGACCCACAGGCCTGCTCGATCTGCTCCTTCCAATTCTTGTGCCGCAGGTCGATTGGGATCGGGATCTTCTTCTTCTTGAAGAACTGCTTTCCGAGGAGGCGAGGAAGGACTGGAACAACACGCTTGTCAGTAAAGAAGAGATCGTACGAGCCGCAGAGCTGGCGCTTGGCCTCGAACGGGCGGTAATCGGTTTTGAGCTTGGTGATCTTGAGGACTTTGGAGATTGGGATGGATTCAGAATCGATCTTCTTCTTGGCGGATTCGGAGGTGAGTCCGGACCTCGATCGATCGTCGATGATGAGGCAGATTTCAAGGGGTGAGGGAAGGACAGGGTTTGGAAGTAGGATTTTGTAAGGGTTTGTGCGGGGATTCGAGGGGATCTTCTTGAGGGTTAGGGTTAGGTAGAAGAACTCCTCGTGCTCGAGGAGCTGGGCCTTTCCATGCTTCGGCTGGGATTTTATCCATTTGATGAGTGCGTCCACGGCCCGGCCCACCGTTTCGGTCTTGATGAACGGCGGAGATACGTTTTTTGATAACGCCTTCGCCATTGAAGAAGGTAGAGAAAGCCCTAACGTTTGAGATTTCAGTCTTATATAGAGACTTCAAACCCTTAAAACCCTAGCATTTTAAACCCTGATAGAGAAGAGACGAGGACGCGGAATATCTACTGACAGGTTGAGTAGCGAGACTCGCTACTGAAGTGACGTCACCAAGTTATGTGGGCCCGTCATGATGTTTGTTTTGTATCCACACCGTCCATCCATTTGGAGAGATCATTTTAGGGCATGATGCAAAGAGTGAGGTATATCCAAGGCTCGAGTGGACCCCACCACAGAAAACAGTGGAGAGAGTGACGCCCACCGTTGAAACTTTCTATTATTTGAGATCCAACCTGTCCATGTATTAAAGCAGAGATAAAGCACGTATATCATCATCTTGATCGAAAGCTTTTGTGGCCCTTAAAACTTTTTAATGGTGGGCGTCACTCTTCCCATTGTTTTCTATAACCTTGGAAGGGGGGGGGGGGGGGGGGGGGGGGGGGAGGGGAGGGTCTCTAGAGCTTTGGACATGACTCTTTCTTTGGATTATTCACTAATATGATGTCTCCAAATGGATGGACGGTGTGGATACAAAACATACTTCATTGTGGAGGCCACATAACTTGGTGACGTCAGTTCAGTAGCGAGTCTCGCTACTCAACCCGTCAGTATTTAATCCGCGTCCGGGAGACGATACGGTAGAGCTGGAAGAAACTATGGTAGAGCCATCAGTACGCAGTACACGTGGAAGGTTTATGTGTCGATCGGGACCGTTCATCTAGTGGGATCTACAATGGATGGATTACTTTTTCTTTTTTTTTTTGAATATTTATTTTTTAAATAGAACCAATTAGATAATACCATCACTATATTTCTTCAATTTATTTTAATGATGTTTGGCCGTTAACTATTTTCATCTCATACCGTCTATTTGAAGGCTACCTTTCAGGTGGACAAGATGATTGGATATTTGTATGTTTTGACGCACTATAAACCCGTCAGTATTTAATCCGCGTCCGGGAGACGATACGGTAGAGCCGGAAGAAACTATGGTAGAGCCATCAGTACGCAGTACACGTGGAAGGTTTATGTGTCGATCGGGACCGTTCATCTAATGGGATCTACAATGGATGGATTACTTTTTTTTTTTTTTGAATATTTATTTTTTAAATAGAACCAATTAGATAATACCATCACTATATTTCTTCAATTTATTTTAATGATGTTTGGCCGTTAACTATTTTCATCTCATACCGTCTATTTGAAGGCTACCTTTCAGGTGGACAAGATGATTGGATATTTGTATGTTTTGACGTACTATAAACCCGTCAGTATTTAATCCGCGTCCGGGAGACGATACGGTAGAGCCGGAAGAAACTATGGTAGAGCCATCAGTACGCAGTACACGTGGAAGGTTTATGTGTCGATCGGGACCGTTCATCTAGTGGGATCTTGCGTACTCGTGGAAGGTTTATGT
Organism: Magnolia kwangsiensis; assembly: GCA_037074715.1. Lineage (NCBI taxonomy): Eukaryota > Viridiplantae > Streptophyta > Magnoliopsida > Magnoliales > Magnoliaceae > Magnolia > Magnolia kwangsiensis. The sequence goes on from CM073583.1 coordinate 109,032,482, forward strand.
GTCGATCGGGACCGTTCATCTAGTGGGATCTACAATGGATGGATTACTTTTTTTTTTTTTTTTTGAATATTTATTTTTTAAATAGAACCAATTAGATAATACCATCACTATATTTCTTCAATTTATTTTAATGATGTTTGGCCGTTAACTATTTTCATCTCATACCGTCTATTTGAAGGCTACCTTTCAGGTGGACAAGATGATTGGATATTTGTATGTTTTGACGTACTATAAACCCGTCAGTATTTAATCCGCGTCCGGGAGACGATACGGTAGAGTCGGAAGAAACTATGGTAGAGCCATCAGTACGCAGTACACGTGGAAGGTTTATGTGTCGATCGGGACCGTTTATCTAATGGGATCTACAATGGATGGATTACTTTTTTTTTTTTTTGAATATTTATTTTTTAAATAGAACCAATTAGATAATACCATCACTATATTTCTTCAATTTATTTTAATGATGTTTTGCCGTTAACTATTTTCATCTCATACCGTCTATTTGAAGGCTACCTTTCAGGTGGACAAGATGATTGGATATTTGTATGTTTTGACGTACTATAAATCCGAAGTAGAGGTAGCTAGATGGACGGTCTTGATTGATTCATTACCCTGTCGCTTGTACCGTGGAGAGTTCGATCCATCCTATTGCGGCTACACCGGCTTTATGTATGAATTCCGGACGCGGATTGCGTACTACCCCCGCCCGTCCCTAGCTCCGAACGGGCAGTTCTGTGGGTGGGCCCACCGTAATTCATCTGTAAATCCGAACTGTCTATCCCTTTTCTAAGATTATTTTAAGGCAACAATACAAAACTTAGGAAGATCCAACGATCAAATGGACCACACCAAGGATGACTCATTTTAATGCAACAAGCTTATTATTTGGCGTGGTCCACTTGAGCATTGGATATGCCTCATTTTTGTAATCATACCCTAAAATAATATGAGAAAAGGGATTGACGGTTCGGATTTACAGATACATCACGGTGGGCCCGCCCACAGACTTGCCCGTTCGGAGCTAGGGACGGGCGGGGGTGGTACGGAATCCGCGTCCATGAATTCCAGGGCACGCGAGCTGACGTGGCAATGAGTCCGGGTTACGTGGAACGAAACCGGATTGGCTACTCCCCCTGACACCAGCCCCGTGGCTGGTGGTCGGTGCTCTGTGGGCCCCATCATGATGTATGTGTTTCATCCATTCCGTTCATCCATTTTTACGGATCATTTTAGGGCTTAATACAAAAAATTATATGAAAAATAAATCTTAGGTGGGCCACACCACAGGACAAAAATAATGAATGGATATTCACAATTGAAATCATTCTAAGGCCCACTGTACTTTTTATTTGACATCCAATCTGTTGATTTGGTCATAAAGATCCAGATGAAGGGAAAAAATAAATATAAACTTGATCCAAAACTTTTATGGCCCCCAAAATTAATTCAACACTGTTTCCTATAATGTGGTTCATTTGAGATAGATATATATTTCATTTTTCCTATAATATCATAAAATGATATATAAAAATATATGGACGGCATCGATGACACACATACATTATGGTGGGCCCCACAGAGCACCGACCACCAGCCAATGGGTGGTGTCAGGGGGAGTAGCCAATCCATTCCCAAGTGGAACATGCCTATCTAGAAAAATCGACAGTAGCGAGTCTCGCTACTGAAGTGACGTCACCAAGTTCTGTGGGGCCCTCTATAATGTATATATTGTATCCACGCCGGCCAACTGGAGGATCATTTTAGGGCATGAGTCAAATAATGAGGCAGATCCAAATCTCAAGTGGACCGCACCACAGAAAACAGTGGGGATTGAACGCCTATCATTAAAAACTACTTTGGACCACAGAAGTTTTCGATGATCAAGCTGATATTTGTGTTTTCCCTTACTCTATGTTTTTATTAACTTATAAACAGGTTGGATCTCAAATAAACATCATGATGGGCCCTATAAAGATTTCAACGGTGGGCATCACTGTCCCCACTGTTTTCTGTGGTGGGGTCCAGTTGAACTTTGGATCTGCCTCATTCTGTGGCTCATGCCCTAAAATAATCCATCCAAATGTATGGATGGTGTGGATACAACACATACATCATGGTATGGCCCACAGAACGTGGTGACGTCACTTCAATAGGAGACTCGCTACTGTCGGGTTCAGCAGCCAATCCACGTCCTTAAAAACAAGAAGGCCTGGCCCACCCTTTATTGTGCGAGGGGGAACGAGTAAATCGAAGCAAGCGTGTGGTGGCACCACGCGTGCAGGAGATCCTGACCATTCAACAGCTGGGCCACACCATGAACAAGTCCTGGCCCTAAAAATCATCCCGCCCACACATCACTTGTCCGCAAGTGTGCTAAAATGGACGGTGCTGAAGTGGATGGTAGGCCCACGTATCAGTTCACCTCAAGGCCATGGGTAGCAACGGGCCTGGGTTTGGCCCTTTGGACGTTTAAGGCTCGAGCCTGGGCAAACCTCACATGGGTCTCTGCCCACAGGTTCAAGCCCTAGCTTAAAAAAAATAAAATCATTTGGGCATGAGCCAAACCAAAAACATGCATTCTAGGTGAAGCCCAGCTCGCAGCTCATGAATGCGAAGCCCAAACCCAGTTTATAGGTCTTGCTAGTAGGTCCAAGCCCAGCTAAAAGCTAGGTCAAGCTCGCTAGGTTTTGAGAGGGTATGGCATTGTCACCTTCTACCACAATACCACACAATGGATAGTCTTCCACCCTCCAATTGCATTGTAAGATTGAGATGAACGGTCCATGTTTTTATCAGTGCCATATGGAAATGTATGCTTGATTTTCAGAATTAAATAAGTAAAATTTTAAACTATACTTGGAATATACTAAGACGTCATGCGGCTATCGCCAAGGACTATCAACGGCTGGGCTTGAGGTTGGCTTCTGCCCTGATTTTGTACCGTTATTTAAAAATATAGTTCAGGTTGGCCTAAGCCCAGCCCATTATCAGCCCAGTAAATAGGCTTTCTTGGAGAATTTTATTTTAGGAAATTGTGAAAAAAAAATAAATTATTTCATTCATTTGTTTTTCAACAAGATTTTCATAAAAAATTAAGATTTATTTTCAATAAGATTACGCTCGTGTGAATTTTTTGGAGAGTGACGTTGCCTTTTTCAAGCACATTATCAAATAAAATGACTATGAACATCAATATGTTTAATTCTATAATGGTAAACTGAGTTATTCATTAAATTGATCGTGCTTTTGCTATAATAATTAATTAACACGATTTCTTGCTAAAGCCCAATGCACAACAAGGTCTATTGACTATTCCGCATATAGATCTAACATGTTCATCATTCTTCGCAACCAAAAACTTTCCTTGAATGCTTTAATCACTATCATATACTCAACTTCTGTTGTGAAAGAGCAACCACAGACTGAAGCTTTGACGTCCAATTGACCGTTCCACCTACTAATACAAACGAATAATCAAAAGTTGACCTTCTTTTATCCACATTCCCTACATAGTCCAAATCAACATAGCCTATAAAGCTTTCCCTCTAATTTATGAAATGTCAAGCCGTAGTTCGTTATACCTCGTAAATAATGAAGTAACTATTTCATTGTTTCTCAATATTGCTTATTGGGATTTGACATGTATTTGTTCACAATACTGATTGCATGTGAAATATCCGGTATTATAGAGACTATGACATATATCAAATTACATCAAACTACTAACTACGCTTGAATAGGATACACGAGACATAACCTACTTTTCTTTATCTGTAATAGGACATTGCTCGGAAGAAAAGTTTAAAGTGAGTAGTGTAGGGTGTGCTAACTAGTATAGCATTGTCCATTCCATACTTCACCAATAATTTCTCAATGTACTCCACTTGAGATAATTATAATTTGCTCATCTCTCTATCTCTGAGTATGTCTATGCATAGAATCTTTTTTACAACCCCCATATCTTTCACTTTGAATGTCCTGATAGCTGAGTTTTCAATATATTGATCTCAAACATACTTTGATTGACAATAAAAAATGTAACTTATCTCATCATGATGAATGATCCCTTAAGAGTCTATTTGAATTGTAAGTTACTTTAGATAAATTATTTATGCCTCGAGTAGATTATCTTAGTTTTTCTTATTAAAAAGATAAGTATGTTTGATAAACAACATACTTATTAGTCAAAAAGTAGATAAGGATGTTCCTCAAATAAGTAATTTTTTAACTATACTTCAAATTCTCTTTGATAAGTGTCATTTGGTCATCACCTAGGACTATGTACGGCTGGGCCTGATGTCCTGTGGTTATCACCTAGGACTATCAACGGGGTTGGCTTCGGCCCTGATTTTGACCCGTTTAGCCCAAGCCAGGCCCAGTAGCAGCCCTAAAATAAAAGATTCAAAGACATTTCCATGCGTTCATGGACAAATAACCCCATCTTTCCCATGTCAAATCACATTACTATCTTGGGGTGCCAGTTAACAAAAACAGTCAAAATATTTCTCAACCTATATAGTATGAATGGTTTATTCCCTAAAGGAAGAAAAACCCATGAAATTGCACAAGTTCATAAACCCATGAAGATACAAGAGACTTAAAAAGAAGTAATACAGATCAGATCAAAACAGTCCAGATAATAAAGGAAAACTACCTCCCAACAAAAAAGAAATAAGAAAAATCAGAGCAGCCAAAAATTAAATCACAAAAACTCAAACTCAGTTACAAAACCAATCTACAAATTCAAAAATAAAGACCTCAACAACTTATTATTCAATTTCCAGAATAAAAAAAAATAAATCAGAAAGATAGTTTGGCCCATTTGCTTGCCTGAGAAGACCCAAATGGCTAGCTCTCTCTCTGTGAAACCTAAGGTTTTCCTCCCCATCCATGCTGTCTTCATAGTCAAAATCTCCGTCCTCCTTTGAGCTGAAGATGTATAAGTTTTGCTGGTTTTTAACTGTTTTCAGACCCTTGATCAAGCCTTGCTTCTGGTCTTTGGTGCTCTTATCATCTTTGATGTGTTGGGCCTGTTGGGGCTTCTTGTTTTGGCTGGATATCTGAAACGAGCTCTGCATGCTTACCAGCCCTGACCAGCTTCTTGGTCAAAGCTGAAGAAATTTATAACCACAGCAATTTATAAACACCATCAAACCTTCTCAACATATTTCATTCATGATTTTTTCCCTCAAAATTTAAGATAACTATCAAAGAAGCTAACAATAATAGATGAACAGTTACACATAACAATACTCAAAATATGTCCTACCAGGAGCAGAAAGTCATCCCAAGAGAATATTTTCAAACCAAACTTTCAGTCTCTCCTCTTTTTTTCATCTGTAACCCTTCTGCAGCTCACAATTGCTGCATCATCAAATGGCAATTTTAATACATATAATACAAGACATGCACCAATAATATAAAAAAAAAAATGAAAAATGCTGCTTGCTTTTCGAGAATTCGATTCCATTAGGAAATGCATTTAACACCTGAAAAAAAACAGACAACAAAGAAAAAGAATAAAGGTAGACAAATTCAGCATATATTGCAATATAATCTTCAAAGTTTACAAAGTTGGTAGACCTTAGAATTTACAATAGTTTAGAGCTATAAATCTTGAACAACAAGCATGATTATATACAGGCATGGAGATTACAAACGTGGAACTGTATTAAAATGAAATCTATCGGAAATTCAACCATATACAGTCAAACGTTCTAAATCTCCCAAAACAATGCCCCAGATTCAACCATGATTATATAAAGCTATGGAGATTGCAATCAAAGAACTGTATTCCAACCAAATCCACTGCAAATTTGAATGCTCGAGATGAATCAAAACCATATGCAAATTCAACCATGATTCTATACAGCTGTGGAGAATGCAATTGGAGAACAATTATTCAATTTAAATCCATTGCAATTAGAGTATACGGAAATGCTTTAATCACAAAAATTCATCTAAAAACTGAAAACCCGGTCGTACATTCAAGATCTATGAAAATGATATAAGAAAAACAACAAAAAATCAAAAACTCCTCGAAAGAGCACAATATAAATTTAAAACTGGATCATAGGTTAAAGATTAGATCCAACAACATTACTTCAGAATTAGAAACGCAGCAGGAGATCTCATCCACAAAAATCCTCCAAATCTAACAAAACCGCCCAAAACCCAAAAAAAAGAAAAAAGAGAGCATAAAAGTGAGGAATGAAGGAGGAAAGAGAGGGAAGCGACAGAGAGAGGAGACAAACCTGGTTTGCCATCTTTTCTCTAAGGGGATTGTCTTCTCCTTTCAGTGGATTTTGAGAAAGAAGAAGAAGAAGAAGAAGAAGAAGAAGAAGAAAGGTAAAAGACATTTTAAGATGAAAAAGAGCTTACAATTAGACCATTAACCAAACTTACCTAAGTTAAAAAATTTACTACCATAAGTAAGAAAGGTAACTTATGGGAGTGTTGCCAAACAGGCCCTTAATTACCCCAATCAATCGATACCAACCATGTCAGCTAGCACCATCTTGTCCACTTTCAAGCAACCAATCCAATGGCTCAAATCATTTGATGAAAAAATATTGGGGATGGTCCATTTCATGATGAAGCCCATTGGATCAAGGCTTTGATTACAAATTAGTAGTGCTTGGTTGAACCAAAAGGATGTGTTTCTGTATCATATGATACCTCATTTAGGAATGCTTCCTGACCATTCAGATGGGTCACTTTTTCCATGTCGATTGCGAGCTGGTTCAAGCCTTTACAACATTAAAGTAAGCCACTTGGGCATTGAGGCACAGGTAGCTCCATGAGAACTAATGATCGAGTGGGCCGCCTTAATTCCCTGATGTCTTGAATTTGGCACTTTGTTAGGGTTAATTTCGTAGCAAGAGACCTTGATTTTTAATTGAATCTCATGCGCTTAGCATCATTGAAATATCAGTAAAGCCACTTGATCATCTCTTATGAAACATTTACATGTTCTTTCTACAGAAATGTATGTTTAATGTTTGAAACTTGAATGAGCAGTAAAGCCGATGATTGAGCGGGCTGCCTTAATTCCCTGATGTCTTGAATTTGGCACTTTGTTAGGGTTGTTTTCATAGTACAGTCCTTGATTTTACAAGAATCTCATGTCTTTAGCATCATCGAAAGAGCAGTAAAGCTGCTTCAAAATCTCTTCTGAAACATTGACATGTTCTTTCTACTAAATGTATGTTTAATGTTTGAAACTTGAAAGAGCAATAAAGCCAATGATCGAGTTGGGAAATTACCTTAGTTCCTTGATGTCTTGAATTGGGCACTTTGTTAGTAATTTCATAGCACAAGTCCTTGATTTTTAGGTGAATCTCATGTGTTTACAATCATTGAAAGAGAGGTGAAGCCAATCTCTTCTGAAACATTTATATTTCTTTATGTTGAAATGTATGTTGAATGTTTGAAACCTGAAACCAGATCTTGGAGCTATGGTTACCAACAGGACAGTTTTCACGTTTGTTATATGGTCAGGGATCATTGAATTGGTGAGGTTTTACCATGTGGTTCATTTATGGTGGGACCGACCTTCAAGATGATTGGTCTGGATCATAATCTAGTGGGGCAGAAGGCAAATAGTAGCATGGGAGAGGAGGCTTTGCTAAATCATTTGTGATATGTCGTCCACATCAATGTAATCCAAACCAGTCATGGTGTGAAACTTGTAGCTGATACCAAGCCCGAAAAATACACAGATAAGATGATCCTAATAATCATATGGGACTTTCTTCTCTTTCTTCCTCTTTTTGGCACTAAATAAATGATTTATTTGCACAGAGGAAAGGATTGTCCAATCTAGATTCAAATTGCAGTAGCCCACAAATTGGACAGTCCAGATATCAATGTGAATTTGGTCCAAGGGACCTCAAGGAAGTGACTCTGGAATATGTACGTATGCTTGAGCAGGGAAAGTTTAAGAAAATTCAGATCTCCCGCACAAGAGAAAAATAAGAAAAAAAATCTATTCAAAAGCAACAATTCAATAAAAAATTCTGTATTTGTATTAATTTGCAATGGGATCATCTAAACAATGAAAATCCAAAGAGAACAATGAGGAATCAGAACCATTCATTCCACTACCTTGAGACTGATCTGCATTCCCCACCTTTCTATTTCTTCTACATGCGAACTCCTCTGTTGAATTAGGGATACGATCATATTATGGAAATAATCACTGCAGAAGATCACGGCAAATCAAGCATAACTGCACCTTGATTCACAGCCACAAAATTATTTACTTTCCATGTATATCTCATTAATACATTTCCTTGTTTATAGTTTCTTGTAAATCCGATTCTATAGACATTAGACAACTGTAAACAGATCCTCAACAATTGTACAATTACTGATATAAATATACATCATCTCTCGCTGCATTCTACACGAGAGTTTCCAGCATTCTTGTTTATCTTTCATGGTATCAAAGCCTAACATAACCTCCATTTCTTTCCCGCTCCACCAATATGGACTTATCTCCTTCGAACTTGGTTACTCCCATAAACATCCATAGCCTCATCACAGTTAAGCTCACCAAGGACAATTACTTTCTCTGGAAAACTCAGATTGTCCCCTACCTATGTGGTCAGCACTTGTTTGGGTTCGTTGATGGAACCATCTCTAGTCCTAGCCTCACCATTCCCAATCCTGAAGCAGCAACCTCTCAAAATGCTCCCATTGAAATACCAAATCCCAAATACATTACCTGATATGATCAAGATCAGGTTGTTCGAAGTGCCCTGGTTTCCTCCTTATCCTAGAATATCCTAGCACAAATGGTCGGCCTCACAACTTCAAGAGAAGTTTGGGTCGCCCTTGAGAGAATGTTCGCCTCTCACTCTTCAGCTTGCGTCATACAGACTCGATAATTTTGGCCTCTACCAAGAAAGGTAACTTGTCAATTTCCAATTACTTTCAAAAAATGAAATCATTCTCGGACAACTTGGCTGCCATCGGACAGCCCCTTTCAAAACCATGAATTTACAACTTACCTTCTTAGTGGTCTCGATACTTCTTATGATGCTATTGTCAAGTCCATTTCCACTCAAATTGACAAAATGACTTCGGAAGATATGTTTAGCAACAAACTGCCATTGACACCTCTGTTGGCTCGATGAACGTGGCCACGCGGAATGATTCCAGGTCGCGCGGTGTAAAACATCTACAACAGCAATGCTCTTCTCAGAACCAGTCCTATGGTTCCAACTCCATCAACAGAGGAAGGGGACATGGAAATAGAGGAAGAGGTGGTCCGCCTCAAAACTAATCCTCCAACCCGAGACCACAATGCCAAGTCTGTGGAAGAAATGGCCACACAACCATCCAATGTTATTACAGATTCGATCATGCCTACCAAGGCACTCCTCCTAATATGGCGGCTTATGTGGCATCTCCCTCACTACAACATGATACCAACTGGTATCTGGATACTAGCTCAACAAACCATCTCACCAACGACTTTCGCAACTTGACTGTGCAATCAGAAACTTATCTTGGCAACGATCAAATTCATGTCGGTGATGGGGCAGGTTTACTTATAAAAAACATTAGTTCCACTACCCTTTCAACTCCAACAAATTCCTTTATTTTAAATAAGTTGTTGCATGTACCTCAGATTAAGAAGAATTTGATTTCTGTGAGCCAGTTTACGAGTGATAATAATGTTTATCTTGAATTTCACTCTTCTTCCTTTTTGGTGAAGGACGAGGCAATGGGGAGAGTTCTTTTGCCCGGCAAACCTAAAGACGGCCTCTACATTTTTCCGACCTCCATGTCACCAACAAACCATCCTCAAACATATCTATCTCAACGGGCGCCTCTTGATGTCTGGCACTGTCGGATGAAACATCCTTCCTATCAAACTATCCGCCATCTTGTTTCCAAGTTCTCTTTACCTACTTCGTCTAATAAAATTTCGGGTGTGTACGACTTGTCAACAAGGAAAGAGCCATCTCCTTCCTTTTTCTAGTTCTCAATCAATTTCTAATCATCCTCTTGAATTAATTTTCTCAGATGTTTGGGGTCCTTCTCCTATTATGTCAACCAATGGAAATAAATACTATGTTTCGTTTATTGATCATTTTAGTAAATTTACATGGTTATTTCCAATCCCAAGCAAATCTAATGTAATGCAAATTTTTTGCTCATTTCAAAAACTTGTTGAATGCCAATTTAATTGTAAGATTAAATCTGTGCAAACTGATTGGGGTAGAGAGTATCACTCTCTTCACACCTATTTTGCAAATATTGGCATTCAACACCGAATCACATGCCCCCATACGTCCCAACAAAATGGGTCTGTTGAACGGAAACACCGTCACATCGTTGAAACGGGCCTCTCACTCTTATCCCATGGTCGTGTTCCTCACACCTATTGGGATGATGCTTTTCTCATGGCCACATATCTCATTAATCGGCTTCCCTCCATTTGAAAAACTTCTGTTTGATGACATTGATAGACTGTTCGAACAGTGCTCGATCCCATTGAGAATTTTTGGATTTTCTTCAGTAAGTCACTAGATTAACTAGGTGTTTTTTCAATGCCATCGAATATGGCTCGATGCAATCAAAGAAAATTGGATTTTCATGTCTTGTCTTTGGACTGTTTAGGTGTTAGTTCTATGCCATTGACATGACTTCGATACCATGGAATGATTAGTTTTGATGTAATCAAACTTTGATGACATCGAAGTGTGTTCAATGACATCAAACGGATGTGGAAATTTTTACAGAGTTGTGATTTTGCGGAATTTGTTTCCGCATTTGTTTAGAATTCTTCCATAGCTTATATATATGTATATGAGTGTAAACGGACTTGGGAGGGATTACAAGGGTTTGTAATTTGTACAAAGGGTTTTAAAAGTGTAGCAAGGATTTGATTCAAGCTTGTTTGAATTGGGTAAGATTTATTCCTTTGTAATTTATGCTTTCATAGTGATTATTTGTTTCTCTGTGCGTGGTTTTTTTCACGTTAAATTGTTGTGTTCTCTCTATGCTTGTGTGGTGCGATTGAATTACTTCTTTAAATTCATCTATGTGTGCTTCCGCGGTCCCCCAACACATCCATTCATCGAACTGGTCTATCGAAAGCAAAATTACCTTGATCAGGCTCATGAGAAGGGTATGATTGCCCACAGAGTATGATTTTTAGTCATAACCCACTCAAATTGGACCTGCCATAAATTTTTTTTTTTAAAAAAAATCATCTCGTTGATGGTAAATAAATAGGATGGCCATGATGTTCCATTTCACACACTGGGTCTTCAGCAAATTAACGGTCTGGATCAAGAAGATAGGCCCACTTTAATGGACATTTTCAATTTTAACTTCCCAAACGGTCATTTGTAAGTGGCATATTGGTAGTTTTACCTGTAAATAGGCTTCAAGAGCATATTCGGTCAGGCCGTAACTACGGCTATCACTTTACATGTACAACCACACTGTCCCTTCATTTAGGTCAAGAGCCCAAAATTGAGGCAGATCCAAATTTCAGGTGGACCACACCACAGAAAACAGCACCATTAAAAGCATTCCAAGGTCCAGATCCAAATTTCAAGGGGACCACACCACAGAAAACAGCACCATTAAAAGCATCCCAAGGTCCACTGCAATGTTTATTTGACGAGTTGATTACATCACATAGACTTTGTTGAAAGAAATAAAAGAAGTAATCATTAGGTTGATTCAAAAATTTTATGGCACACCACATTAGTGGTGTTAATCGTACCATGGGGCCCACCTTGATGATTTGTTGTATATCCATGCCCACCTTATAGGTGTTAACCCAGAATTTAAGCATATCCAAATCTCAGGTGGACCACACCATAGGAAATAGTGGTAATTGAGTGACTCACCGTTAAAAATTCTTAATGGCCTATCGTAAGGTCTCTTTATTGTTTATTTTCCATCGAACCTGTTGATAATGTCAAGCAGAATTAGATGGAGGGAAAATACAAAGATCAGCTTGATCTAAAGCTTTTGCTCACTATGGAAGTTTTTAATGATCATTTATTACTTTTTCTAATTATTTTGTCAACCTTAGATTAGATCTTCTAAAGTGTTTGGATGTTGTTATAAATTGGGATGTAAAAACAGATGAACGGTGTGGATATACGAAAAATGAATCAAAGTAGGCCCTGCACGATTAGGTTAACACCCACTGAGGTATTTGCAGGGTAACAGCTAATCTGTTCTCACATCTGGGGAACGGATTAGATGAGACCGGGGATCCAAGAAGGTGCGGTCCTGTGGGGCTCACCTTCATGTATGTACTCTGTATTCACACCGGCCGTTCATCTGTTTTTTCAGATATTTCAGAACATTATGTAAAAAATGAAGCAGATCTAATCATGGTGTACCGTAACCAAGGAGCGCACCAAATGTATACGGATTTCCTGATAAAGCCTTTCGCACTAAGTTCCTGCGCAAGGATGATGGGTGGGGCCCACTACAATGTATGTTAGAAATCCATTCCGTCCATCCATTTTGGGAGCTTATTTTAGTACACGCAATAAAAAATTAGATAGACCCAACACTCAGGTGGGTCACCAGAGGGGGAAAGAAAATCCTACCGTTGAAACTTTCCTGGCACCACTTTGATGTTTATATGCTATCCAAACCGTTTACAAGGTCATTCCCAATGGGATGAAGTGAAAACACCAAGATTATAGCCTGATACAAATCTTTTATGGCCATAAGAATGCTTAAATGGTGCTCACTGAATTCCCATTGTTTCCTCTTCTATGGCCCACGTGAATGATCGATACACCTAATTTTTGGTCACACGTCCTAAAATGATCTCATAAAACGGATGAACGGTGTGGATTTTTCAAAAACATCTCTGTGGACCCCACCCAGCAACCTTGCCCGGGAACTCCGCACCAAATCTGCTCTCAAATTCCATACATTGAAATTTCCCACGTAAATAAAAAAATCCACGTCATCATCCCATTCATTTATATACAAAATAGAAATAAAAAATACGCGTAAATCCTTTTTCACGCGGTTTAACCGGTTATAACAGGTTATAACTGAAACGAAGAGAGTTCGTTGATTGTAGAAGAAAAGAAGAGAGAAGAAAACAGAGCAATGAAGTGGGTGAGAGGATCTATCTTAGGAAAAGGCAGTTACGGTGTTGTCAGTTTAGCTATTCCTCTCTTCAATTCTCAGTTTCAATTCCCTCCACTCATAGCCGTGAAATCGACATTGCTATCCCAATCTTCTTCACTTCAGAAAGAGAGACTCATTTTATCAGAATTACAAGACTGCTCTCAAATCGTTCGCTGTTTCGGAGATGACACCACCACTGAAAACGACCAAACGGTCTACAACCTCTTTCTAGAGTACATCTCTGGCGGGACCCTTGCTGATCGTATCAGCAGCTCCAGCACTGGAAGATTGCCGGAATCTGATGTCCGGTGCTATGCGAAGTCAATTCTGAAGGGTCTTGATTACATGCACAAGAAGGGATATGTTCATTGCGATATTAAGCCATCCAACATACTTGTTTCTTCAGCTTCTGATGTAAAGATTGCTGACTTTGGGATGGCGAAGAAGGCCAACGAGAAGATTAAAGATAGGAAATTCTGCTTGTGTGGGACCCCCTTGTATATGGCGCCAGAGTCGGTGACCCGGAACCAATATGAATCACCGGTGGATGTGTGGTCGCTAGGCTGTGTGGTGGCAGAGATGTTTACTGGGAAACCGGTGTGGACGTGTACCGAGAATACTAATATGAATTCCATTCTCTTCCGAATTGGGTCCGGCAAGGAGGGGCCTGAGATTCCTCAGGAGTTATCAAATGATGGGAAGGATTTCCTGGGTAAGTGTTTTATAAGGGATCCTTCATATAGATGGACAGCTGAGATGCTACTGAACCACCCATTCATCGTTGAGGAGTCGTTGGAAGGAGGTGGAGTTGGTGTGTTATCGGCTGTGAATACTGCTTCGTCTCTCTGTTCTGCTTTGGAGACTTTCACTGGTTTTGAAGGAGAATCGGACCAGTCAACTGGTTCTTATTCTATGGTGGCCCATCAGATTCACGAGCTGGGAGCTGGGTTGGCACTGGATTCATCATCTTCGTACGATGATAAGATTGATGTTAGGGGAGCAGTCATCTCTGTTTCTCAGGGAAGGTGAGAACAAGTCCTGCTGATGGATTAGATTCAAAATCAGTTTTCTCATCTGATGGAGATGAGAGCATTGATCATGTCCCCAATTCGACAGAGTAGCTCACGTATAGAAGAAATAGAGAGGGTGGGAATGCAGATCGGTCTCGAGATAGTAGGATGAATGGTTCTGAATTTTCTGATTCCTTGTTCTCTTTGGATATTCTTTGTTTGGATGTACCCATTGCAAAGTAATACAAATACAGAATTTTTTACTGAATTATTGCGCTTGAGTACCTTCTTTCTTTTTCGTTTTGATTTTTTTGTTTTTTTTTTGTTTTGTTTTTTTTGAAAGGTAACACTACTAACACTATCAGGGATTGAACCCTGGATCACTTACACACTACTCAATGAAGGGTATTTGAAAACTTATTCCCCCTTTTCTGTCATCTAATTGCTATGTGGAACTATCCAAGGGAGGTAGACCTCCCAAAGCCAGTGGGCCCATCTCAATAATGTGGCTTACTGTTTTGCTGGATGGGTCCCATTGATACAGGATCCATAGGCATTTCTATGAGGCACCTTGGCCAAAATTCATATTCATAAGATGATCTGGGCTGTCCAATTGGTGGGCTCCTGCAATTTGAATCTAGATTGAACAGTCCTTTCCATGGTGCAAGAAGATGAAAGAAAAGAAAGTCCCATATGATGATTAGGATCATCTTATCCGTGTATTTTTTCAACTTGGTATCAGCCGCAGTTTTCACATGATGACTAGTTTGAATTACATTGATGTGGCCACATATGATCCAGACCAATCATCTCGAACGCCCCACCATAAAAGGAAGACAAGGCAGACGCCTCACCAATTCAATGATCCCCAACCATATAACAATGGCGAAAACTGTCCTGTTGGTAACCTTAGCTTCAAACATCAGGTTTCAAGTCTCAAATATGAAAAATGCATTTCTATAGAAAGAATATGTCAATGTTTCAAAAGAGACCATGAAGAGAATGCGTAAAGAAATTATACTGTTGTCAGCACTAGGCCTGTTTGGATTGGGAATTACCACAATAATCTAATGAAAAGTTACTATTATTACAAATTTACTGCTGTAAAATCAAACATCACGATCGTCAGTCAAATGCAAATGTTTTCAAGAGATGGATCAAGGAATTTGTAATCATTGTGCTTTTCAATTACATTACCATGAAAATCTCAAATCCAAACAAGCATATCAATGTATTGATTTGATTATTTGACATTAAAGTAATAGAAAAGTAACATCCTTGTGATTTTACCACTGATAAACCAAACGCAGCAATCTTAGTCATATGCAGATGTTTTCAGGAGATAAGTGAAGAAATTTGTAATCATTGCACTTTCCATGTGTGCCGTTTCTAAGTGCCTATGTATCATGTCATACACAGATAGAGTATCAAATAAGTCCTTTTTGAATTCCAGTTTCTAGCATTCAAATATCTTTCTAACTTCCACTTTATTCAGATACACATTTCTATAGCATTCAAAACAGTTTTCCCTTGATTAAACTTGCAGGAATGTACGGATGTCAATGAAAAACCATAAATTCCAAAGTGACATTTCCATCCTTATTCAGATATACATATTTATTGATTAAGGAATATAGAAACTATTGTAGGGAGATTGAAATTTCCAATTGCGGAAAAAAAAAAAAAAAACAAGAACCATGAAAATGAAGTCCATTTTTGGACAATAGTAGAAGAAATAAACTTTTCCATTTCCACCCCTGAATTCCAAAACAATGCAAAAGCTAGAATTGGATTCCAGAAGGAAATTGCTACACCCATGTTTTAAAATCTGAAAATTTCACCTTGTAAATAGATTACATTTCCTACTCAATACTTTCTCAAGAGTGACAAAGGTCCCTTGCATGAATAGAGAGAATCATCACCCTCAATTAATTCATTTACTCAGCCTAGAAGCACCTTCTACAAAATATTTCTTTGTTTGTTCTTCTCCCTCTTTGGCTTTTCAGTGATGACATGGCAACAGAAACCTTGTGTGAATCGTATAGAGAGGCCTAAAAGTAGAGGATGAGAAAGAGAATTTGATGAGGAGACCACAACCACAGCTTCACCATTTGTAACGCCCTAAAAAATCGGGGGTCATGCATACGCTCGACTCCCGAGTTCCCGAGTGTCACTTATCATCAATTTTATAGTTTTAAGATTAATCAAGTTTAAATGCGCAGCTTGGAATTACTTGGAGCATGAAATGCAATCACAACTAGTCTAATAAAGTGAAAGATATATATATATATATATATATATATATATATATATATATGTACAAGACCAAAAGAATATAAAGGGGTTGCCTAAGGTGTTGCCCAACAAAAATCACAAGAGAAACATATGTCCAAAAGAATGGTGCGCTGAGCCCACGACTCAACACCCCAGAATCCCGTCTCCTAAGCCGATGGATAACCTTCCATCAACTGGAAGTAGGAGAACTCATCCTCATCGCTTAAGCTCGTGCCGCACAGCTTGTCGTACTCAGCACAACCTGCAGTTACTGAAGAGTCTGGGTGGTGTTTTAAAACACCGTCCTAGAGTGGGAGTGAGTGATCAACTCAGTGGGTGCTATGAGTCTCAAGTTACAACAGGCATCAATTATAATACGAATTTAATGAAAAATAAGCAATCTCAAACACTTGACTAATCTTATTAATATGCATGCATTCTGAATGATATGATGCATGCCCTCGCCACAACGCTCCCTCTAGCGACTCCGTCTAACGTTCGCGTATGTCAGCACTCCCTCATTGCGACTTCGACTTTCGAGTCGCCACCCTAACTAATGCGATGCAATGCGATCGTGTTAGCTGAGTTATTATTTAAGTCCATTCATCCAACAAGTTGGGGAATCTGATACACCCCACGTATCAATGCCCTAAACGGGTTGTGAGGCCAAGACCCCCCAATGCTTGAGGCCGAGACCTCGCAGTCTGTGATCCCGTCGGGTTCCTCATTCCCGACTTCAAGCACATGAGGAGTACCAAAAGAAAGGAATTGCGCGCGGTCACTACGGGGAGGCGCGACACCCCAGCGTAGGCCGACAGCTCGGACATAGTGTCTCATTCCACCATGGCCGGCTCACGAGGCTGTGGACCAATTTTCAGTGAGTTATTAATGGGCTGCAATGGTTGTAGGGTGGTTCAGGTTCCATACATATGTGAGCATACAGGGTTAACAAACAGGGTTGGTCAGACAGTAGATTAAACCGCAAGAGTCAGGCGAGCATGAGACGAGTGGCATCAGGCTCAAGAAACCCATGTAGTCGAACTACAGCCACCCGAACACACTCGCCCAAATCCATAGGTTTAGTCTCGAGACGATCCTACCATCGGGACCACCTTCGCTCTCCTCATGATTCTGGCCAACCCAAGGGTACGAATAGAGATTCATAACATGCCGACTAACAATGTATGGCTAGAATAAATAAACTCATGTTCTCACACACATCAACAATTAATTCATATTCTCCTAACATGCTAGACTAACCATATCAAGAAACAAGTGCAAGTGAGCGTGTGTGTGTGAGTGTGTGGGTGAGGAAGATAAGAACTTCCTCCATTCCAAGAATTTTACATACATAAGAGTAATGGCATCATTCATACTATGAAGCGGCAATTCATGGGAAAATCAACAAGGCATGAGCATAATTCATTCAATCACCAAATCATGTGAGAAATAAGGACAACATCATGAGCATCAAATATTCCATTTCATACCATTTTCAATAAGCATGCAATTCCTAGGGATTCTCTAGGTTCTCCAAAATGACATACAAGCAATCAAAATCATTAAACTCATAAAAGAATTGGTGCTAGGCCACTTAAGAGCAATAGTCTGCACCTTCGGATTCGTTGGAGGCTTGGAAACGACCTAGAGATGAGGGTTTTGGAGGTTGGCCGGCCGGAATCCCTAAAACAACTCAAGCATGAGAGAAATCCATGCCCTTTCTTCTTCAATACAAGGGTTTCAAGAGAAAAAGAGTGAGAGATCTTACCTAGATGGCCCACGAATGATTTTGGGGTGGCGGTGGAGAGTTTCCTTCGGAGAAAGGGGGTAAGGAATTGCAAGGTTGAGCTTTCTTGGGCCCCACCACCACCAACACCCTCCTTCACTCTCTTCTTCCTCTCCTTTTCCTTTCTTCTTTCTCCCTTTTCTCTCTTCTCTCTTTCCTTCTCTAGGGTAAAATCGTATGGGGAGAGGGGGTGCCCAAATGAGACCCTTTTATAATTCCAGATTTAGTGAAAATGGTCCCAAGTGTTAGGTTTTTACTATACTAGACCTATGGGAGGATCTTTCTAAGCTCTAGGGCCCACTATGGGGTGTATATATCGATATACACCACACGATAAGTGCTCCATAGCCTGATGAAGGGCCTCACAAAATTTGGGAACGATCGGATATGGGGTTTGACCATATGGTCCCGATCCTTAAGTGGCCCTGTGGGGTCTATTCAGGTGATTGGAGAGGTTCTGGTTGTCCCCTGGCCATGAAACTTATAGGATAGGTGGATCATGGCCTGATGAAGGGCCATGCAAATTTTGGGGAGGATCGGATTTTTGGTTTGATCGTACGGGTCTGATTTACGATCAACGGTTACCGTGCCATGATCGGGTTTCAAATTTTGTGAATGGGTGTAGGATACTACATTAGACCTTCACCATAAATTTTGAAGAAATTCGATGGCTGAAAAGTCTTATATCTCAATTTCATTGACACATGCCAGATTTCCATCCTGGCCTTGGGTGGGTTGCATTTGGCAAGTGTCGCTGAAACGGTGTGGATAATTAATTTCTGGATGTCCACTGAGTCCATGGTCCGCGATGGACCACAAGCCCGGTGAGATAGACATTGCTCTATAATTTTGTAACTAGTGGCCCACCAACGAGCAGTTTAGAGCCTGTTCGACAAATCGGGACATTTCTGGAATGAATTAGGTAATGAGATTTCTCGTGGGCACTGATTAAGGTTTGGATTAACTATGTTTATAGTATGGCCTATTTATAACTAGTGAAAGTGGAGATTTGGTCATGACTACTCTAAGCCATTGGTTTTAGGCTAAAAGAGTACCGGGGTTCGTTTGGTTTATTAACCAAGATCCGGGCCTTGTCTGACTTGACTTTAGTTGGATATTTAATTTGGTTATGACTGCCTTGATTTATTAGCGATGGTTTGGTTAGATTTGGGTCCTACGTGAGTAAATCATAAGGCTAAACTCGATGTTTGAGTGATCGGGCAGATTCGTTGGCTTCCTACGGTTGATTGATCGAATTTGTGTGGTTCTTTACTGATACCACCCCTGTATAAACTGATATTGAGTACTAATGGTCATTAAGGGCTATTATAAGTTAATTAATGAAAAAAAATTTCAAGGATTTTTGAAAATCCAAAAACAGCGAAAATCCAGGATGTTACACCATTATTCTATCCTTGGATGGGTGGAGTAGATAATTAACCATTTGATCTCTTTGGCCTGCATGGAAGAAGAGCCGTTCATCGTCGTCGTCGTCATCGTCAGCATAGACTACATGCTATTTGAAAATGAAGCCGGAGCAGTACTGGGCAGATGTGGAGCCCACATGATGTGTTCATGTAATACATACCGTCCATCGGATGCTTTGGTTCATGTTCCTCATTGGGGTGGAAAATCAGGCTGATCTGTGAATCAGTAGGGCCGCAGCACAGGAAACAAGATGGAAGTGGATGCTTACTCTTGATTTTTGTAGGTGGTGTATATGCAATATGCAATCTGGCCATTCAGACCCTCCATCTGTCCTGGATGAAGGGTCAAGCCAAAAATCAAGTTGTTCTGAAACTCAGGTGAGCTCCAGTTAAAATCAAGGGCAGTGTTGCGTCCAACCTTGTTCCCTTTGTTGTGGCCCACCTGAGTTTTACTGAAAAAATCAAAGAAAGTTTATGATATTTTTACAAGTCAGAATTTTTAAACAGAGTTACTATGGGTCAGAAAGCCAAGTACACAATCTACTACAGCCTCTGTAAACCTCAATATAAGAGGTACTACATGAGGCACAAAGGTGATCCGGACTGTTCATCTGTTGGCCCCAAAAATGCCTATAGGCTGGCTAATCCTCTTCGCTGATCGGACGATCCCTGAGAATTACAATTGGGCAATTGCAAAGCATGTCCTACTGACAGTTAACGTTTAATCATCAAAATGCTTCAACAGAGAAGATCACCCAACTGGTGTGATTTTTAGTGTTTGACCCATCTGTGGTACAAACGATCAGACCAACGGTTCAAATCTCGTACATGTTCAAGCACACCAAGAACATGAGCTTGACAAGAGGCATTTGCTTTTCCTTTCTTTCTTTCTTTTTTATTTTTTTTATTTTTAATTTTTAATTTTTTTTTTTTTTCCTTTTGCCCTAGTGAAATAAAGAAAATTTGCCAGTTGACAAGAGAGTTGGTGAACTCATCACCATGACTACTGGCATGAGGTAGGCATGAGATTTTTGAGTCAAACTTCTTCAACAGCATCTCCACATAGCATTTAGCAGGCATTGTTGGAAGAGAGCCTGAGCCTTACTAATTAGCCTAACCTAGGTTTGGCTGAATTGACTTATTTCTAAATCTTGAATTTGTGACCGAGCACACTTCCGAAATAACATCAATCGTTGTAGGCAGTTTACTACTAAAACCAAGCGGTTTGCCGGGAATCAGCTGAAACACAAGTTTGACAAGACTGTTTGTGGATGTTCTTTCGTGCCACAAACCACCACTTATCAACAATTAACTTGATTGACGAAATGAACAGAGTCTTGCTAGTAACCAGTTGCAAAATTGTGTTACTTCTTGCGATGGTGCTATCAACATGTAATGGCTACCATGCTCTGCAACTTAGGCTTAGACCTGCCTCCAATTCTCTCTATTGTGAATGTGATTTCATAACAAAATTCACATCATTTCATCTTTCACGGAAATTTTGAAGGAACTTAACTCCGGCCAAAGTTCATTGAGGCCTAAGTCATCATTAGCACCACCATTATCATAGCAAGAGTTATAAGATGCATAAACAGATGGTTAGGACAATTCTGGGATGGTTTATCTTAACCATCTGAAGACCAATAGCCATCAGACCACTTCAGTTTGATGCATAAACAGACTAGATGATGATCAACATCCAATGATCCAAAAATAGAGAAGAAAGACACTCAAAGTTTGCAAAGATTCTATCAAATTTCAGCCCTACAACAGTAATCAAAGCGACAATACACAAAAGAAAATATACAATCGAAGAATGGAAAATCATAGTAGAATTTACACTAGTTTAGTGCAATAGATCTTCAACACCAAGCATGATTATATACAGGCATCGAGATTGCAATTGCAGAACTGTATTAAAATGAAATCTATCGGAAATTCAACCATATATAGTCAAACACTCTAAATCTCCCAAAACAATGCCCAGATTCAACCATGATTATATAAAGCTACGGAGATTGCAATCAAAGAAGTGTATTCCAACCAAATCCACTGCAAATTTGAGCATACAGAAATGCTTGAGATGAATAAAAACCATATGAAAATTCAACCATGATTCTATACAGCTGTGGAGAATGCAATTGGAGAATGATTATTCAAATTAAATCCATTGCAATTTGAGCATACAAAAATGCTTTAATCACAAAAATTCATCAAAAAACTCAAAACCCGGTCGTTCATTCAAGATCTACAAAAATGATATAAGAAAGACAAAAACAAATGAAAATAAAAATAAAAAACTCCTTGAAAGACCACAATATACATTTAAAAACTGGATCATAGGTTCAAGATAAAATCCTACAACATCACCAAATAGTTTCAGAACTAGAAACGGAGTGGGAAATCTCATCCACAAAAAACCCCAAAATCTAACAAAACCCGCCCAAAGCCTAAAAAAGAAAAAGAAAAGAAGAGATCATGAAAGTGAGGAATGAGGAAGGAAGGAGGGGGAAACGTAAGAGAGAGGAGATGCATCTGGTTTGTCGTCTCTTCTGTCAGGTGACTGTCTTCTCCTTTCAGCACATTTTGAGAAAGTAGAAAAACAAAAAAGAAGAAGACGAAGGAAAGAAAGAAAGGTAAAAGACATTTTAAGATGAAAAGGAGCTTACAATTAGACCATTAATCAAACTTACCTAAGTTATAAAAAAAATTACTACCATAAGTAAGAAAGGTATAACTTGTGGGCGTGTTGCCAAACAGGCCCTGATTTACCCCCATCGATTGATACCAACCATGTTGGCTAGCACCATCTTGTCCACTTGCAAGGAATCAATCCAATGGCTCAAATCGTTTGATGAAAAAAATATTAGGTATGGTCCATTTCATGATGAAGTCCATTGGATCAAGGCTTTGATTACAAATTGGTAGTGCTTGGTTGAACCAAAATATGTGTTTTTGCATCATATGATACCTCATCTAGGAATGTCTCCAGACCATTCAGATAGCACACTTCACCAAGTCGATTGCGAGCCATTTAAAGCCCTTACAACATTATAGTAAGCCACTCGGGCATTGAGGCACAGGTGGCTCTATGAGAACTGATGATCGAGTGGGCCATCATAATTCCTTGATGTCTTGAATTTGGCAATTTGATAGGGTTAATTTCATAGCAATAGTCCTTGATTTTTATGTGAATCTCGTACGCTTAGCATCATTGAAACATCAGTAAAGCCACTTGAAAATCTCTTATGAAACAATGACCTGTTCTTTCTACGGAAATGTATGTTTAATGTTTGAAACTCGAAAGAGCAATAAAGCCAATGATCGAGTGGGTTACCTTAGTTCGTCGATGTCTTGAATTTTGCACTTTTTTAGTAATTTCATAGCACTGGTCCTTCATTTTTAGGTGAATCCCATGTGTTTAGCATCATCACTACACCAAAACTTCGGATCAGGAATAGCTACGGTTTTTGTTTAGGTACGGCTTAGGACCCTTCCTAATTGAAAACGGTTTGACGTGGTATTAAAACTCGCTGCAAGCCCTATTCTCTCTCTCTCTCTCTCTCTCTCTCTCTCTCATTTCGTCGTTGCCTACTTCTCTCTTATTTTTCTTCCCACTTGGTCATGGCCGATTTCCTCTATTGGAGATTTCCCTCTCTTCATCTCTAATCCCCAGACTCTCTCTCTTCATTTCTTTTCTCTTTCTCATTGCCTTCTCTTTTAATGTCTTTGGCAGTCGGCGAATCTGTTCTTGTACGCTATGGTTTCCAGGGAAGCTTCAGAGTGAGAGAGGGAGGAGGGATTTCTTGGAGGAGATTTCTAGGGTTGAGGAGTTCTTTAAGGATCTGTGGTCGTTTAGGGCTGGAGGGAGGAGCACTGTGCGGGGGTGGATGGATTTGGAGCTGGAGATGGTGTGGATGGGGATGAGATTCTCTCAGCGCAGACGAAATGGGCTGTGATGCAGAGGAGGGCGGTTGCGACATTGCTCACTTCACGACGAATTGTCGAATCGTAAAGACGATGACACCAAAGATCATTTGTCCATAACCTTCGCTGGCATCTATGGCGGATTGCCAAATCTCGGATACAATGATGCCACGCAGCAGCTACAGTCCACCATCCATGCAGACCTACCTGATGCATTTTTTTTATTTTTTATTTGTGTAGAGCTTATATCAACTTGGACGTTTTTTTTTTTTTTTTTCTGTTAGGAATTATTCACAGTGCATTTTGGTGAATGTTTACTATTGATATAGGCTTTTCTAGTGTGCTTAAAATTGTATGATGTGCTGCTACAATTTTATTGGCTTTGGCTTTTATGTGCACGATTTTTTGGTTTAAAACCATTTTGAAATAAGAAAAAGTACTGTTCTTAAAAATTTTAAGTTGGGCTGGAAATTGAAATTTTGCGACTGTTTTCAACCGTCCCTAATTTTTTGCGATGGTTGGAATTTTTACGACGCCCTATTTATCAACGGTTTAAAACCGTTCCTAAATGGTTTTAACTGTTCCTAAACAGAGATTTTGGTGTAATGCATTGAAAGAGAGGTGAAGCTAATCTCTTTTGAAACATTTATATTTCTTAATGTAGAAATGTATGTTTAATGTTTGAAACTTGAAACCAGATCTTTGAAGGATGGTTACCAATAGGGTAGTTTTCACCTTTGTTATATGGTTAGGGATCATTGAATTGGTGAGGTTTCTACCATGTGGTCCATTTATGGTGGGACCTTCAAGATGATTGGTCTGGATCGTAATGTAATGGGGAAGAAGGCAAGTGGTAGCATGGGAGAGGAGGCATTGCTAAATCATGTGATATGTGGTCCACATCAATGTAATCCAAACCAGTCATTGCGTGAAACTTATAGCTGATACCAAGCCAAAAAATGCACATAAGATGATCCTAACAATCATAAGGGACCTTCTTCTCTTTCTTCTTCTTTTTGGTAGTAAATAGTTGATTTATTTGCACGGAGGAAAGGACTATCCAATCTAGATTCAAATTGAAGGAGCCCACCAATTGGACAGTCCAGATCATCTTATCAATGTGAATTTGGTCTAAAGGACCTCAAGGAAGTGACTCTGGATCATGTATGAATGTTTGTGCAGATGCATTGGATTCATAAATAGGGTAAGTGGACTTGCACAAATTAAAGAATTGGGACCCACCCACTAACACAATGAGCCCCATGATTGAGGTGGGCCCACTGGCTGTGGGAGGCCCTCCCTTTGATGGTTCTGCAAATCAATTAGTTTTTAGACAACAAGAAGAGAGGAGAGTTTACACCAGAGTTTACACCCAAGTTTGTCTATCTGGCCTTATTTCAGTGTGGCCCACTTATTAATAATTCATGATTTATCAATCTAACTTGGTATTTGGTGCAACCAAACACTCCTGAATTATTTTCTTGCTTGATCAGGGAAGTTTAAGAAAATTCAAATCTCCTGCCCAAGGGAAAAATAAGAAAAAAAATCTACTCAAAAGCACCATTTCAATAAAAAATTCTGTATTTGTATTAATTTGCAATGGGATCATCTAAACAATGAAAATCCAAAGATAAAGATGAGGAATTAGAACCATTCATTCCACTATCTTGAGATTGATCTGCATTCCCTCCCTTTCTATTTCTTCCACACGTGAACTCCATCGAATTAGGGATACGATGTACACTCCCATCTCCATCAGATGCATCGGATTGGCATTGTTGAAATGACAATGAGAAAATCGATTGTGAATCTAATGCATCAGCAGAAGGGCTTGTCCTCGCCTTCCCTGCAAACAGAGATAAATTCAAATTCTTATCTAGCGGACCATCTCTCTTCATCTCCCTTAATAAAATCATCAAAGAATCGTCGTCTTCTGCTAGAGAAAAAAAAGGTTCTCCTCCCCTAACAGCGATCTTATCATCCTCCCTAGATGAAGAATCCAATGGCAGCCCAGTCCCCAACTAGCGAAGCCGATTGGCCAACAAAGAATAGGAACTGTTTGATGAGTCCGATTCTCTTTCAAAATCATTAAAAGACAAAACAGAACAGAGAGACGGAATCAGAGAATGCACTAAAATCTATTTAGGGAAATTGAAAGTGCTCCCCATAAATGTGAAGTAAAGTCTCTTTCTATTTGCCGCCAATTAGCTACGAATGTGGATGGGACCTGGGACCCTGACCGTGGGACTACCTTGCGCAGGCACTGTATGTCTATGCCATCTATTCATTTTTACGGATCATTTTACTGTACGGTCCTGAAATCGAGGCAGATCCAAATCTAAGGTGACACAAGGATGAACGTGATGAGGTCGAACACCGTCTTCCTCAAGGATAACTACTCCAAATCCACGGAGCTTCTCTGGACTCCTCACAGAGACTTCTCGAATCTACGAGGAAAGAAAGCAAGAGAATCGAAATAAACTCTAATAAAATTAGAAATTAATTGATGAATGAATGAAAACGAGTTCACATCCCTTTCAATAAGGGAACCAAGCAATAAGAAAGAAATCAAACTCAAACTACAACTAAAACTCCTAGAATTTGCGACTTACTATAAATAGTAAACTTACTATTTATAGACGGTCATGATGTCTACTAGTGCGCAAGGTTTTCTGCCAAAAATAGTAAGTGTCCTATTTGGCTTCACCAAACCGTTCTCCTAATTATCCTAAGCACTTTTCATGTTGGACACAACTCCTAAAGCCCAACGGATGAAAAGCTTTAATCAAACTAAAACTTGCTATTTATAGTAAAAACGAAAATAAAATGGGGAAATGACCATCGATCGGGGGTTTTCTCGCAAATCCGGGCTGCGCAACCCGGAGTAGCTGGGTTAATTGCCTAAAGTATCTCGTTCTATCCCAAAATCATATATTTTACGTCAGATAACTCATTCCGGATTGCAAGATACGCCCGATCTAAGGTCCAACGGTCCGGATCACTTCTGTCGTCGACCAGCCTTTTCTGATCCATCTTGGCCATGAAACTGTCCATGACCCGCTCTACATCATAAGGTGGACCACACCACAGGAAACAGTGGTGAATGACCATTAAAAACTTTTTGTGGGTCACACAAGTTTTGGATCAAGACGATATTTGTTTTTTTTTTTCCGTCTAACATGATCTCTATTACCTCTTCAGAAGGTTGGATGGAAAATGGTGTGGTCCACCTGAGATTTGGATTTACTTTGTATTTTATCCTATATCATAAAATGTTCTGGCAAATCTGATAGAACTGTCCGGGTTGAAGCTATGTATCCCTTTCTATTTAGCTTGTTATGCTTTATTACGGGATTTAATACTGAATTTCGAGGAAATTAGGAGGGGTTGGAAGGGTGGACAGCTGGCTGCAACAACGAACAGTCATTTGGTGGCCATAGAAAAGTCTGTGTGAAATCTACTCCGTCCATCAATTTAAGAAGATCATGTTACAGTTATACCTAAAATAATTAGACGGATATAATCCTCAAATGTGTTGCAAAGCAAAAAAACAGTGGGGAATGGATGCCCACCGCTGAAACCTTACTAGGACCCACAGAAGTTTCGTATTAGGATGATATTTCTGTTTTCTCTTAATCCTATGGGGATATTCAATCAGGCCCTCACTATGGGGATCACTTAGATGTATAAGCACGATGTCCCTTCATTTAGGACAAGAGCCTAAAATTGAAGCAGATCCAAATTTCAGGTGGACCACACCACAGAAAACAGCACCATAAAAGCATACCAAGGTCCACTGCAATGTTTATTTGCCATCTAACTCATTGATTATATCACGTAGACTTTGTTGAAAGAAAAAAAAAAAGGAGGAAGTAATTATTAGGTTGATTCAAAAATTTTATGGCTCACCACATTAGTTGTGTTAACCGTACCATGGGACCCACCTTGATGATTTGTTGTATATGCATGCCCACCTTATTGGTGTTAACCCAAAATTTAAGTATATCCAAATCTCAGGTGGACCACACCATAGTAAATAGTGGTAATTGAGTGCCTCACCGTTAAAAATTCTAAAGGGTCTATAAGGTCTCATTATTATTTATTTTCCATCCAACCCGATGATAATGTCAAGCAGAATTAGATAAAGGTAAAATAACCCTAGATTATATCTTCTTAAGGTTTGTGATCTTGTTGTAAATTGAGATGTAAGAACTAATGTTAAGCAGAAATAGATAAAGGTAAAATAACCTTAGATTATATCTTCTTAAGGTTTGTGATCTTGTTGTAAATTGAGATGTAAGAACAGATGTACCGCATGGATATACAAAAAATGAATCAAATTAGGCCATAAACGATTACAGTAACACCCACTGAGTAGTGTTTGCCTGGTAACAACTAATCTGCTTCCACCTCTGAGGAACTTGTGCAGAAGTCCAAACTCATTTGGGATTGCTTGCATTACATATCTGTCATGACATCAGAGAATCTTGCGTCCGAAGTCCCAATTATCTTTGTTTATTCACTAATCAAATATATGTGTGGCCACATTTTGAACGGTTTAATTTGAGTTTTCCCAATTGTAGCATCCCCTTTGATGGTTAACTTGGGGAACGAATTAGATGAGACCTGGAGTTCGGCCCTGTGGGGCCCACCTTCATATATGTAATCTGTATTCACGCCGGCCATTCACTGTTTTTTCAGATATTTTGGAGCATTATCTCATAAATGAAGCGTATCTAATCATCAGGTGTACCATATCCAGGGGGCGCACCAAATGTACACCGATTTCCAGCTAAAGCCTTTCGCACAAAGCTGCAGCGCAAGGATGCTGGGTGGGGCCCACTGCAATGTATGTTATAAATTCATTCCGTCCATCCGTTTTGAGAGATCATTTTAACACATGAAACCAAAAATTAGGTGGACCCAACATTCAAGTGGGTCACATGATAGGGAAAATTGGGTAAAGAAATTTCTACTGTTGAATCTTTCCTGGGCTCCACTTTGATGTTTATATGCTATCCGAACCGTTTACAAGGCCATTCCCAATGGGATGAAGTGAAAACACCAAGATTATAGCCTGATACAAAACCTTCATGACCATAAGAATGCTTCAATGGTGCTCATTGAATTTCCATTGTTTCCTCTTCTATGGCCCACGTGAATGATCGATACACTTAATTTTTGGTCACACGTCCATGCCCACCTTACTGGTGTTAACTGAAAATTTAAACATATCCAAATCTCAAGTGGACCACACCATAGGAAATAGTGGTAATTGAGTGACTCACCGTTAAAAATTCTTAATGGCCTATCCTAAGGTCTCTTTATTGTTTATTTTCCATCGAACCTGTTGATAATGTCAAGCAGAATTAGATGAAGGGAAAATACAAAGATCAGCTTGATCTAAAGCTTTTGCTCACTATGGAAGTTTTTAATGATCATTTATTACATTTTCTAATGATTTTGTTAACCTAAGATTAGATCTTCTAAATTGTTTGGATGTTGTTATAAAAATGAGCGGGGTGGATATACTAAAAATGAATCAAAGTAGGCCCTGCACGATTAGGTTAACACCCGCTGAGGTATTTGCAGGGTAACAGCTAATCTGTTCTCACATCTGGGGAACGGATTAGATGAGACAGGGGATCCAAGAAGGTGCGGTCCTGTGGGGCCCACCTTCACGTATGTACTCTGTATTCACACCGGCCGTTCATCTGTTTTTTCAGATATTTCAGAACATTATCTAAAAATGAAGCAGATCTAATCATGGTGTACCATATCCAAGGAGCGCACCAAATGTATACGGATTTCCTGATAAAGCCTTTCGCACTAAGTTCCTGCGCAAGGATGATGGGTGGGGCCCACTACAATGTATGTGAGAAA
The DNA here is from genome assembly GCA_037074715.1 of Magnolia kwangsiensis. Lineage (NCBI taxonomy): Eukaryota > Viridiplantae > Streptophyta > Magnoliopsida > Magnoliales > Magnoliaceae > Magnolia > Magnolia kwangsiensis. The sequence goes on from CM073583.1 coordinate 109,061,920, forward strand.
TCCATTCCGTCCATCCATTTTGGGAGCTCATTTTAGTACACGCAATAAAAAATTAGGTGGACCCAATACTCAGGTGGGTCACCAGAGGGGGAAAGAAAATCCTACCGTTGAAACTTTCCTGGGCACCACCTTGATGTTTATATGCTATCCAAACCGTTTACAAGGTCATTCCCAATGGGATGAAGTGAAAACACTAAAATTATAGGCTGATACAAAACTTTTATGACAGTAAGAATGCTTCAATGGTGCTCACTGAATTCCCATTGTTACCTCTTCTATGGCCCACGTGAATGATCGATACACCTAATTTTTGGTCACACGTCCTAAAATGATCTCATAAAACGGATGAACGGTGTGGATTTTTCAAAAACATCTCTGTGGACCCCACCCAGCAACCCTGCCCGGGAACTCCGCACCAAATCTGCTCTCAAATTCCATACATTGAAATTTCCCACGTAAATAAAAAAATCCACGTCATCATCCCATTCATTTATATACAAAATAGAAATAAAAAATACGCGTAAATCCTTTTTCACGCGGTTTAACCGATTATAACAGGTTATAACCGAAACGAAGAGAGTTCGTTGATTGTAGAAGACAAGAAGAGAGAAGAAAACAGAGCAATGAAGTGGGTGAGAGGATCTATCTTAGGAAAAGGCAGTTACGGTGTTGTCAGTTTAGCTATTCCTCTCTTCAATTCTCAGTTTCAATTCCCTCCACTCATAGCCGTTAAATCGACATTGCTATCCCAATCTTCTTCACTTCAGAAAGAGAGACTCATTTTGTCAGAATTACAAGACTGCTCTCAAATCCTTCACTGTTTCGGAGATGACACCACCACTGAAAACGACCAAACGGTCTACAACCTCTTTCTAGAGTACATCTCTGGCGGGACCCTTGCTGATCGTCTCAGCAGCTCCAGCACTGGAAGATTGCCGGAATCTGATGTCTGGTGCTATGCGAAGTCAATTCTGAAGGGTCTTGATTACATGCACAAGAAGGGATATGTTCATTGCGATATTAAGCCATCCAACATACTTGTTTCTTCAGCTTCTGATGTAAAGATTGCTGACTTTGGGATGGCGAAGAAGGCCAACGAGAAGATTAAAGATAGGAAATTCTGCTTGTGTGGGACCCCCTTGTATATGGCGCCAGAGTTGGTGACCCGGAACCAATATGAATCACCGGTGGATGTGTGGTCGCTAGGTTGTGTGGTGGCAGAGATGTTTACTGGGAAGTCGGTGTGGACATGTACCGAGAATACTAATATGAATTCCATTCTCTTCCGAATTGGGTCCAGCAAGGAGGGGCCTGAGATTCCTCAGGAGTTATCAAATGATGGGAAGGATTTCCTGGGTAAGTGTTTTATAAGGGATCCTTCATATAGATGGACAGCTGAGATGCTACTAAACCACCCATTCATCGTTGAGGAGTCGCTGGAAGGAGGTGGAGTTGGTGTGTTATCGGCTGTGAATACTGCTTCGTCTCTCTGTTCTGCTTTGGAGACTTTCACTGGTTTTGAAGGAGAATCGAACCAGTCAACTGGTTCTTATTCTATGGTGGCCCATCAGATTCACGAGCTGGCAGCTGGGTTGGCACTGGATTCATCATCTTCGTACGATGATAAGATTGATGTTAGGGGAGCAGTCATCTCTGTTTCTCAGGGAAGGTGAGAACAAGTCCTGCTGATGGATTAGATTCAAAATCAGTTTTCTCATTGTCATTTGGGCAATGCCAATCCGATGCATCTGATGGAGATGAGAGCATTGATCATGTCCCTAATTCGACAGAGTAGCTCACGTATAGAAGAAATAGAGAGGGTGGGAATGCAGATCGGTCTCGAGATAGTAGGATGAATGGTTCTGAATTTTCTGATTCCTTGTTCTCTTTGGATATTCTTTGTTTGGATGTACCCATTGCAAAGTAATACAAATACAGAATTTTTTACTGAATTATTGCGCTTGAGTACCTTCTTTCTTTTTCCTTTTGTTTTTTTTTTTTTTGTTTTGTTTTGTTTTTTTTGAAAGGTAACACTACTAACACTATCAGGGATTGAACCCTGGATCACTCACACACTACTCAATGAAGGGTATTTGAAAACTTATTCCCCCTTTTCTGTCATCTAATTGCTATGTGGAACTATCCAAGGGAGGTAGACCTCCCAAAGCCAGTGGGCCCATCTCAATAATGTGGCTTACTGTTTTGCTGGATGGGTCCCATTGATACAGGATCCATAGGCATTTCTATGAGGCACCTTGGCCAAAATTCATATTCGTAAGATGATCTGGGCTGTCCAATTGGTGGGCTCCTGCAATTTGAATCTAGATTGAACAGAAGAAAGAAAAGAAAGTCCCATATGATGATTAGGATCATCTTATCCGTGTATTTTTTCAACTTGGTATCAGCCGCAGGTTTCACACGATGACTAGTTTGGATTACATTGATGTGGCCACATATGATCCAGACCAATCATCTCGAACGCCCCACCATAAAAGGAAGACAAGGCAGAAGCCTCACCAATTCAATGATCCTCAACCATATGACAAAGGTGAAAACTGTCCTGTTGGTAACCTTAGCTTCAAACATCAGGTTTCAAGTCTCAAATATGAAAAATGCATTTCTATAGAAAGAATATGTCAATGTTTCAAAAGAGACCATGAAGAGAATGAGTAAAGAAATTATACTGTTGTCAGCACTAGGCCTGTTTGGATTGGGAATTACCACAATAATCTAATGAAAAAGTACTATTATTACAATTTTACTGCTGTAAAATCAAACGTCACAATCGTCAGTCAAATGCAAATGTTTTCAAGAGATGGATCGAGGAATTTGTAATCATTGTGCTTTTCAATTACATTACCATGAAAATCTCAAATCCAAACAAGCATATCAATGTATTGATTTGATTATTTGACATTAAAGTAATAGAAAAGTAACATCCTCGTGATTTTACCACTGATAAACCAAACGCAGGAATCTTAGTCAAATGCAGATGTTTTCAGGAGATAAGTGAAGAAATTTGTAATCATTGCACTTTCCATGTGTGTCGTTTCTAAGTGCCTATGTATCATGTCATACACAGCTAGAGTATCAAATAAGTCCTTTTTGAATTCCAGTTTCTAGCATTCAAATATCTTTCTAAATTCCACTTTATTCAGATACACATTTCTATAGCATTCAAAACAGTTTTCCCTTGATTCAACTTGCAGGAATGTAAGGATGTCAATGAAAAACCATAAATTCTATAGTGACATTTCCATCCTTATTCAGATATACATATTTATTGATTAAGGAATATAGAAACTATTGTAGGGAGATTGAAATTTCCAATTGCGGAAAAAAAAAAGAACCATGAAAATGCAGTCCATTTTTGGACAATAGTAGAAGAAATAAACTTTTCCATTTCCACCCCTGAATTCCAAAACAATGCAAAAGCTAGAATTGGATTCCAGAAGGAAATTGCTACACCCATGTTTTAAAATCTAGAAATTTCACCTTGTAAATAGATTACATTTCCTACTCAATACTTTCTCAAGAGTGACAAAGGTCCCTTGCATGAATAGAGAGAATCATCACCCTCAATTAATTCATTTACTCAGCCTAGAAGCACCTTCTACAAAATATTTCTTTGTTTTTTCTTCTCCCTCTTTGGCTTTTCAGTGATGACATGGCAACAAAAACCTTGTATGAATTGTATAGAGAGGCCTAAAAGTAGAGGATGAGAAAGAGAAGGAAACCTATGTTGAGAGAGAAGCTATTTGATGAGGAGACCACAGCCACAGCTTCACCATTTGTAATGCCCCGAAAAATCGGGGGTCGTGCATACGCTCGACTCCCGAGTTTTCGAGTGTCACTTATCATCAATTTTATGGTTTTAAGATTAATCAAGTTTAAACGCGCAGCCTGAAATTACTTGGAGCATGAAATGCAACCACACATAGTCTACTGAAGTGAAAGATATATATATATATATATATATATATATATATATATATATATATATATATATATATGTACAAGACCAAAAGAATATAAAGGGGTAGCCCAAGGCGTTGCCCAACAAAAATCACAAGAGAAACATATGTCCAAAAGAATGGTGCGCTGAGCCCACGACTCAACACTCCAGAATCCCGTCTCCTAAGTCGATGGATAACCGCCCATCAACTGAAAGTAGGAGAACTCATCCTCCTCGCTTAAGCTCGCGCCACACAGCTCGTCGTACTCAGCACAACCTGCAGCTACTGAAGAGTCTGGGTGGTGTTTTAAAACACCGTCCCAGAGTGGGAGTGAGTGATCAACTCAATGGGTGCTATCGGTCTCAAGTTACAACAGGCATCAATTATAATACGAATTTAATGAAAAATAAGCAATCTCAAACACTTGACTAATCTTATTAATATGCATGCATTCTGAATGATATGATGCATGCCCTCGCCACAACGCTCCCTCAAGCGACTCCATCTAACGTTCGCGTATGTCAGCACTCCCTCATTGCGACCTTGACTTCCGAGTCGCCACCCTAACTAATGCAATGCAATGCGATCGTTTTAGCCGAGTTATTAGTTAAGTCCATTCATCCTGCAGGTTTAAGAATCTGATACACCTCACGTATCAATGCTCTAAACGGGTTGTGAGGCCAAGACCCCCCAATGTGTGAGGCCGAGACCTCGCAGTCCGTGATCCCGTCGGGTTCCTCATCCCTGACTTCAAGCACATGAGGAGTATCAAGAGAAAGGGATCGCTCGCGGTCACTACGGGGAGGCGCGACACCCCAGTGTAGGCCGACAGCTCGGACACAGTGTCTCATTCAACCATGCCCGGCTCACGAGGCTGTGGACCAATTTTCAGTGAGTTATTAATGGGCTGCAATGGTTGTAGGGTGGTTCAGGTTCCATACATATGTGAGCATACAGGGTTAACAAACAGTAGATTAAACCGGAAGAGTCAGGCGAGCGTGAGACGAGTGACATCGGGCTCAAGAGACTCATGTAGTCGAACTACAGCCACCCGAACACACTCGCCCAAATTCATAGGTTTAGTCTTAAGGCGATCCTACCATTGGGACCGCCTTCGCTCTCCTCATGATTCTGGCCAACCTAAGGGCACGAATAGAGATTCATAGCATGCCGACTAACAATGTATGACTAGAATAAACAAACTCATGTTCTCACACACATCAACATATAATTCATATTCTCCTAACATGCTAGACTAACCATATCAAGAAATAAGTGCAAGTTGTTGGGGGTTTTGACCTGCGGAATCACACAGATCTAGATCTAGGATAGCAAACCAATGGCACCAAGCACACAAGTGAACACAGAGAACACCCAGGTTTAACGTGAAAAACCCTTGCGGGAAAAAATCACTGCACAAAGCGACAGATCTCCACTATGAAAGCATCAATTACAAAGAGAGAGGACTTACCCGATTCAAACAACCTTGAATCACACCCTTTCTACACCCTTTAGAAACCCTAGAATTCCTTTAAAAAGCTTTTGTCATACCTAGAAAAGTCCTAGGAACACCTATTTATAGTTTAGGCAACTTCCCTTCCGCATCCCAGTTGCGAAAGGACTCAAATCCGCAGTTTCGCGCAAAATCGCAGAACAAACTGCGTAACGTATGACTGGTCCTAGCCCTCCTACGACCGGTCGTAGCCCTCCTACGACCGGTCCTAGACCCCTAAGACTGGTCCTGGAAATTTCAGGACTGGTCCTAGACTTGGGAAAAAAACAGCACAACTCGCTGGACTTCGAGTCGTGCCAGGGCTCGAACCTACGACCGGTCGAGCACCTTCCACGAACGGTCGTGGATCCCCCACGACCGGTCGAGCAACATGAAAACTTGAAGATTGAAGGTTTCTCCTCAACAATCTCCACCAACTCTTCATTCTTCAACCGTGTAGGTACGTAACCTCTTCTCTTATTGCTGCATCTCATCATAGCTCTTTGTGAACACTCCGTCTTTCTTTTCCGCCATCGCCAATCCCAGAGAAGTTACACAGAACTTGAACTTCTCTACAGGAACGATCTAGGAGAGCATGTCCGTCGGATCAGAATCCACGTGCCCAACCATCCTTGCTCCTGTCTTCTCAAAAGAAAAAAACGTAGTCTTCTTACCATCTCACCGCTATCCAATATTGCTTGCCGGGGTACTTGCTCACAACACTGATAGCCTGTGAAATAACCGGTCTAAACTAGACCATGGCATACACTGCTCAACGCATTCGAATAAGGCTCATGAGATATCCTGCTTTTTCTCATCTGTTTTGGGACAAATCCAGAGGAAAACTTGAGGAGAGAAACGTAGGGAACGTTCTCCAGCTTTACATGGCCCATCACATCCTGGATCAATACCTACACACAAAGTATTCCTCCTTCAGTCTCAACGCCAAGAACCATCTTTATAGACCCCCCGATCCTTCATCCTGGATGTCCCGAGTCTTCAGTACATTGATTTCAGACATGTTATAATTGGCGATCCACATGTCATCAACATACAATACCTGACCCACCATGAAGGAATCAAACCACTGCCTAGGCGACAGGCCGAACAACGACTTCCTGCAAAGTCCTTTCTCAGTCCCTTTAACTTCGAACCGCTCTGGTTGCTTCATATAGATCTGCTCTTCACTTTCCCTTGCAAAAACGCAAACTCCACATCCTTCCTTCCAGCTCAAGATCACATTGGCCAACCAGCGCCAATCACTGATCTAATAGACACCTGCTATACCGTCGGCGCGAATATCTCTGAGAAGCCAATCCCTTCTCCCTGAGCATAACCCATCGCCACCAACCTCGCTCTGTATATATGTTGTAACCTCCTGAAGATCCACCTGCATCCAACCGCTTTCCGGCCCACTGGAAGCTCCACCTGCTCCCATATGTTGGTCTGATACAACGAGTCCATCACATCGTCGATAGTCACCTTTCACTTTTCAGTACCAGGCTCACCTAGAGCCATCTGAATAAAAGATGAATACTCTAGCGATATTGGAGTCGTTCATGTACCTCGCCGATATCCCGCGATCATGCCATGTATTTTTTCTCACAGGTGGCTGCTCCACCTGCTTCGTATCCCTGTCCGCACGGTTCAACCTTCCTACCCTGCCCACTCATGTAGCCATGCCCAACATGCCACACATGTGCAGAGGTGGAATCTGCTCCATCCACCGTAGCTCCACCTTTTGAAGTGCTTCCCATCCGTGAGATATAAACGAATTGATGAAAAAGCTTTCTATCAAGAGCATTCCACTCAGCATCATTCATAGTAGACTTCCGCTCCTCAAGAGCACCATCTTCGTCTTGCTTGGTTAACAGGCTAATCATCTTAACTTTCCATAACTCAAAATTATTTTTTCCTGAGTACTTCTCAATCTCATACTTAGCTCTCACCATTATTACTAATCCCTCAGATTCAGATCTGTGCCCCAACTTTGCTCTGATACCAATTGTTGGGGGTTTTGACCTGCGGAATCACACAGATCTAGATCTAGGATAGCAAACCAATGGCACCAAGCACACAAGAGAACACAGAGAACACCCAGGTTTAACGTGGAAAATCCTTGCAAGAAAAAACCATGGCACAAAGTGACAGATCTCCACTATGAAAGCATCAATTACAAAGAGAGAGGACTTATCCGATTCGAACAACCTCGAATCTCACCCTTGCTACACCCTTTAGAAATCCTAGAATCCCTTTAGAAAGCTTTTGTCATACCTAGAAAAGTCCTAGGAACACCTATTTATAGTTTAGGCAACTTCCCTTCCGCATCCCAGTTGCGAAAGGACTCAAATCCGCAGTTTCGCGCAAAATCGCGGAACAAACTGCGTAACGTATGACTGGTCCTAGCCCTCCTACGACCGGTCGTAGCCCTCCTACGACCGGTCCTAGACCCCTAAGACTGGTCCTGAAAATTCTAGGACTGGTCCTAGACTGGGAAAAAAAACAGCACAACTCGCTGGACTTCGAGTCGTGTCAGGGCTCGAACGTACGACTGGTCGAGCACCTCCCACGACCAAAGCAACATGAAAACTTGAAGATTGAAGGCTTCTCCTCAATACAAGTGAGCGTGTGTGTGTGAGTGTGTGGGTGAGGAAGATAAGAACTTCCTCCATCCCAAGAATTTTACATACATAAGAGTAATGGCATCATTCATACTATGAAGCGGCAATTCACGGGAAAATCAACAAGGCATGAGCATAATTCATTCAATCACCAAATCATGTGAGAAATAAGGACAACATCATGAGCATCAAATATTCCATTTCATACCATTTTCAATAAGTATGCAATTCCTAGGGATTCTCTAGGTTCTCCAAAATGACATACAAGCAATCAAAATCATTAAACTCATAAAAGAATTGGTGCTAGGCCACCTAAGAGCAATAGTCCGCACCTTCGGATTCGTTGGAGGCTTGGAAACGACCTAGAGATGAGGGTTTTGGAGGTTGGCCGGCCGGAATCCCTAAAACAACTCAAGCATGAGAGAAATCCATGCCCTTTCTTCTTCAATACAAGGGTTTCAAGAGAAAAAGAGTGAGAGATCTTACCTAGATGGCCCACAAACAATTTTGGGGTGGCGGTGGAGATTTTCCTTCGAAGAAAGGGGGTAAGGAATTGCAAGGTTGACCTTCCTTGGGCCCCACCACCACCAACACCCTCCTTCACTCTCTTCTTCCTCTCTTTTTCTTTTCTTCTTTCTCCCTTTTCTCTCTTCTCTCTTTCCTTCTCTAGGGCAAAATCGTATGGGGATAGGGGGTGCCCAAATGAGACCCTTTTATAATTCCAGATTTAGTGAAAATGGTCCCAAGTGTTGGGTTTTTACTATACTAGACCTATGGGAGGATCTTTCTAAGCTTTAGGGCCCACTATGGGGTGTACATATCGATATACACCACACGATAAGTGCTCCATAGCCCGATGAAGGGCCTCACAAAATTTGAGAACGATCGGATATGGGGTTTGACCATATGGTCCCGATCCTTAAGTGGCCCTGTGGGATCTATTCAGGTGATTGGAGAGGTTCTGGTGGTCCCCTGGCCATGAAACTTATAGGATAGGTGGATCATGGCCTGATGAAGGGCCATGCAAATTTTGGGGACGATCGGATTTTTGGTTTGATCGTACGGGTCCGATTTACGATCAACGGTTACCGTGCCATGATCGGGTTCCAGATTTTGTGAATGGGTGTAGGATACTACATTAGACCTTCACCATATATTATGAAGAAATCCGACGGCTGAAAATTCTTATATCTCAATTTCATTGACACATGCCAGATTTCCATCCTGGCCTTGGGTGGGTTGCATTTGGCAAGTGTCGCTGAAACGGTGTGGATAATTAATTTCTGGATGTCCACTGAGTCCATGGTCGGTGATGGACCACAAGCCCAGTGAGACAGACATTGCTCTATAATTTTGTAACTAGTGGCCCACCAACGAGCGGTCTAGAGCCTGTTCGAGAAATCGGAAATTTTTTGGAATGAATTAGGTAATGAGATTTCTCGTGGGCACTGATTAGGGTTTGGATTAACTATGTTTATAGTATGGCCTATTTATAACTAGTGAAAGTGGAGATTTGGTCATGACTACTCTAAGCCATTGGTTTTAGGTTAAAAGAGTACCAGGGTTCGTTTGGTCTATTAACCAAGATCCGGGCCTTGTCTGACTTGACTTTAGTTGGATATTTAATTTGGTTATGACTGCCTTGATTTATTAGCGATGGTTCGGTTAGATTTGGGTCCTACATGAGTAAATCATAAGGCTAAACTCGATGTTTGAGTGATCGGGCAGATTCGTTGGCTTCCTACGGTTGATTGATCGAATTTGTGCGGTTCTTTACTGATACCACCCCTGTATAAACTGACATTAAGTACTAATGGTCATTAAGGGCTATTATAAGTTCATTAATGAAAAAAATTTTCAAGGATTTTTGAAAATCCAAAAACAGCGAAAATCCAGGATGTTACACCATTATTCTGTCCTTGGATGGGTGGAGTAGATAATTAATCATTTGATCTCTTTGGCCTGCATGGAAGAAGAGTCGTTCATCGTCGTCGTCGTCGTCGTCAGCATAGACTACATGCTATTTGAAAATGAAGCTGGAGCAGTACTGGGCAGATGTGGAGCCCACATGATGTGTTCATGTAATACATACCGTCCATCGGATGCTTTGGTTCATGTTCCTCATTAGGGTGGAAAATCAGGCTGATCTGTGAATCAGTAGGGCCGCAGCACAGGAAACAAGATGGAAGTGGATGCTTACTCTTGATTTTTGTAGGTGGTGTATATGCAATATGCAATCTGGCCATTCAGACCCTCCATCTGTCCTGGATGAAGGGTCAAGCCAAAAATCAAGATGTTCTGAAACTCAGGTGAGCTCCAGTTAAAATCAAGGGCAGTGTTGTGTCCAACCTTGTTCCCTTTGCTGTGGCCCACCTGAGTTTTACTGAAAAAATCAAAGAAAGTTTATGATATTTTTACAAGTCAGAATTTTTAAACAGAGTTACTTTGGGTCAGAAAGCCAAGTACACAATCTACTACAGCCTCTGTAAACCTCAATATAAGAGGTACTACATGTGGCACAAAGGTGATCCGGACTGTTCATCTGTTGGCCCCAAAAATGCCTATAGGCTGGCTAACCCTCTTCGCTGATCGGACGATCCCTGAGAATTACAATTGGGCAATTGCAAAGCATGTCCTACTGACAGTTAACGTTTAATCATCAAAATGCTTCAACAGAGAAGATCACCCGACTGGTGTGATTTTTAGTGTTTGACCCATCTGTGGTACAAACGATCAGACCAACGGTTCAAATCTCGTACATGTTCAAGCACACCAAGAACATGAGCTTGACAAGAGGCATTTGCTTTTCCTTTCTTTCTTTCTTTTTTTCTTTTTTTTTTTTTTAAAATTTTTTTTTTTTTTTTTTCCTTTTGCCCTAGTGAAATAAAGAAAATTTGCCAGTTGACAAGAGAGTTGGTGAACTCATCACCATGACTACTGGCATGAGGTAGGCATGAGATTTTTGAGTCAAACTTCTTCAACAGCATCTCCACATAGCATTTAGCAGGCATTGTTGGAAGAGAGCCTGAGCCTTACTAATTAGCCTAACCTAGGTTTGGCTGAATTGACTTATTTCTAAATCTTGAATTTGTGACCGAGCACACTTCCGAAATAACATCAATCGTTGTAGGCAGTTTACTACTAAAACCAAGCGGTTTGCCGGGAATCAGCTGAAACACAAGTTTGACAAGACTGTTTGTGGATGTTCTTTCGTGCCACAAACCACCACTTATCAACAATTAACTTGATTGACGAAATGAACAGAGTCTTGCTAGTAACCAGTTGCAAAATCGTGTTAGTTCTTGCGATGGTGCTATCAACATGTAATGGCTACCATGCTCTGCAACTTAGGCTTAGACCTGCCTCCAATTCTTTCTATTGTGAATGTGATTTCATAACAAAATTCACATCATTTCATCTTTCACGGAAATTTTGAAGGAACTTAACTCCGGCCAAAGTTCATTGAGGCCTAAGTCATCATTAGCACCACCATTATCATAGCAAGAGTTATAAGATGCATAAACAGATGGTTAGGACAATTCTGGGATGGTTTATCTTAACCATCTGAAGACCAATAGCCATCAGACCACTTCAGTTTGATGCATAAACAGACTAGATGATGATCAACATCCAATGATCCAAAAATAGAGAAGAAAGACACTCAAAGTTTGCAAAGATTCTATCAAAATTCAGCCCTACAACAGTAATCAAAGTGACAATACACAAAAGAAAATATACAATCGAAGAATGGAAAATCATAGTAGAATTTACACTAGTTTAGTGCAATAGATCTTCAACAACAAGCATGATTATATACAGGCATCGAGATTGCAATTGCAGAACTGTATTAGAATGAAATCTATCGGAAATTCAACCATATATAGTCAAACACTCTAAATCTCCCAAAACAATGCCCAGATTCAACCATGATTATATAAAGCTACGGAGATTGCAATCAAAGAAGTGTATTCCAACCAAATCCACTGCAAATTTGAGCATACAGAAATGCTTGAGATGAATAAAAACCATATGCAAATTCAACCATGATTCTATACAGCTGTGGAGAATGCAATTGGAGAATGATTATTCAAATTAAATCCATTGCAATTTGAGCATACGAAAATGCTTTAATCACAAAAATTCATCAAAAAACTCAAAACCCGGTCGTTCATTCAAGATCTACAAAAATGATACAAGAAAGACAAAAACAAATGAAAATAAAAATAAAAAACTCCTTGAAAGATCACAATATACATTTAAAAACTGGATCATAGGTTCAAGATAAAATCCAACAACATCACCAAATAGTTTCAGAACTAGAAACAGAGTGGGAAATCTCATCCACAAAAAACCCCAAAATCTAACAAAACCCGCCCAAAGTGTAAAAAAGAAAAAGAAAAGAAGAGATCATGAAAGTGAGGAATGAGGAAGGAAGGAGGGGGAGATGTAAGAGAGAGGAGATGCATCTGGTTTGTCGTCTCTTCTGTCAGGTGACTGTCTTCTCCTTTCAGCAGATTTTGAGAAAGTAGAAAAACAAAGAAGAAGACGAAGGAAAGAAAGAAAGGTAAAAGACATTTTAAGATGAAAAGGAGCTTACAATTAGACCATTAATCAAACTTACCTATGTTATAAAAAAAATTACTACCATAAGTAAGAAAGGTATAACTTGTGGGCGTGTTGCCAAACAGGCCCTGATTTACCCCCATCGATTGATACCAACCATGTTGGCTAGCACCATCTTGTCCACTTGCAAGGAATCAATCCAATGGCTCAAATCGTTTGATGAAAAAAATATTAGGTATGGTCCATTTCATGATGAAGTCCATTGGATCAAGGCTTTGATTACAAATTGGTAGTGCTTGGTTGAACCAAAAGATGTGTTTTTGCATCATATGATACCTCATCTAGGAATGCCTCCAGACCATTCAGATAGCACACTTCACCAAGTCGATTGCGAGCCATTTAAAGCCCTTACAACATTATAGTAAGCCACTCGGGCATTGAGGCACAGGTGGCTCTATGAGAACTGATGATCGAGTGGGCCATCATAATTCCTTGATGTCTTGAATTTGGCAATTTGATAGGGTTAATTTCATAGCAATAGTCCTTGATTTTTATATGAATCTCGTACGCTTAGCATCATTGAAACATCAGTAAAGCCACTTGAAAATCTCTTATGAAACAATGACCTGTTCTTTCTACGGAAATGTATGTTTAATGTTTGAAACTCGAAAGAGCAATAAAGCCAATGATCGAGTGGGTTACCTTGGTTCGTCGATGTCTTGAATTTTGCACTTTTTTAGTAATTTCATAGCACTGGTCCTTCATTTTTAGGTGAATCCCATGTGTTTAGCATCATCACTACACCAAAACTTCGGATCAGGAACAGCTACGGTTTTTGTTTAGGTACGGCTTAAGACCCTTCCTAATTGAAAACAGTTTGAAGTGGTATTAAAACTCGCTGCAAGCCCTATTCTCTCTCTCTCTCTCTCTCTCTCTCTCTCTCATTTCGTCGTTGCCTACTTCTCTCTTGTTTTTCTTCCCACTTGGTCATGGCCGATTTCCTCTACTGGAGATTTCCCTCTCTTCATCTCTAATCGCCAGACTCTCTCTTCATTTCTTTTCTCTTTCTCATTGCCTTCTCTTTTAATGTCTTTGGCAGTCGGCAAATCTGCTCTTGTACGCTAGGGTTTCCAGGGAAGCTTCAGAGCGAGAGAGGGAGGAGGGATTTCTTGGAGGAGATTTCTAGGGTTGAGGAGTTCTTTAAGGATCTGTGGTCGTTTAGGGCTGGAGGGAGGAGCACTGTGCGGGGGTGGATGGATTTAGAGCTGGAGATGGTGTGGATGGGGATGAGATTCTCTCAGCGCAGACGAAATGGGCTGTGATGCAGAGGAGGGCGGTCGCGACCTTGCTCGCTCCACGACGAATTGTCGAATCGTAAAGACGATGACACCAAAGATCATCCGTCCATAACCTTCGCTGGCATCTATGGCGGATTGCCAAATCTCGGATACAATGATGCCACGCAGCAGCTACAGTCCACCATCCATGCAGACCTACCTGATGCATTTTTTTATTTTTTATTTGTGTAGAGATTATATCAACTTGGACATTTTTTTTTCTGTCAGGAATTATTCACAGTGCATTTTGGTGAATGTTTACTATTGATATAGGCTTTTCTAGTGTGCTTAAAATTGTATGATGTGCTGCTACAATTTTATTGGCTTTGGCTTCTACGTGCACGGTTTTTTGGTTTAAAACCATTTTGAAATAAGAATAAGTACTGTTCTTAAAAATTCTAAGTTGGGCTGGAAATTGAAATTTTGCGACTGTTTTCAACCGTCCCTAATTTTTTGAGATCGTTGGAATTTTTACCACGCCCTATTTATCAACGGTTTAAAACCGTTCCTAAATGGTTTAAACTGTTCCTAAAGAGAGATTTTGGTGTAATGCATTGAAAGAGAGGTGAAGCTAATCTCTTTTGAAACATTTATATTTCTTAATGTAGAAATGTATGTTTAATGTTTGAAACTTGAAACCAGATCTTTGAAGGATGGTTACCAATAGGGTAGTTTTCACCTTTGTTATATGGTTAGGGATCATTGAATTGGTGAGGTTTCTACCATGTGGTCCATTTATGGTGGGACCTTCAAGATGATTGGTCTGGATCGTAATGTAATGGGGAAGAAGGCAAGTAGTAGCATGGGAGAGGAGGCATTGCTAAATCATGTGATATGTGGTCCACATCAATGTAATCCAAACCAGTCATTGCGTGAAACTTATAGCTGATACCAAGCCAAAAAATGCACATAAGATGATCCTAACAATCATAAGGGACCTTCTTCTCTTTCTTCTTCTTTTTGGTAGTAAATAGTTGATTTATTTGCACGGAGGAAAGGACTATCCAATCTAGATTCAAATTGAAGGAGCCCACCAATTGGACAGTCCAGATCATCTTATCAATGTGAATTTGGTCTAAAGGACCTCAACGAAGTGACTCTGGATCATGTATGAATGTTTATGCAGATGCATTGGATTCATAAATAGGGTAAGTGGACTTGCACAAATTAAAGAACTGGGACCCACCCATTAACACAATGAGCCCCATGATTGAGGTGGGCCCACTGGCTGTGGGAGGCCTACCTCCCTTTGATGGTTCTGCAAATCAATTAGTTTTTAGACAACAAGAAGAGAGGAGAGTTTACACCCAAGTTTGTCTATCTGGCCTTATTTCAGTGTGGCCCACTTATTCTTTAAAAAATAATAATTCATGATTTATCAATCTAACTTGGTATTTGGTGCAACCAAACACTCCTGAATTATTTTCTTGCTTGATCAGGGAAGTTTAAGAAAATTCAAATCTCCTGCCCAAGGGAAAAATAAGAAAAAAAATCTACTCAAAAGCAACATTTCAATAAAAAATTCTGTATTTGTATTAATTTGCAATGGGATCATCTAAACAATGAAAATCCAAAGATAAAGATGAGGAATTAGAACCATTCATTCCACTATCTTGAGATTGATCTGCATTCCCTCCCTTTCTATTTCTTCCACACGTGAACTCCATCGAATTAGGGATACGATGTACACTCCCATCTCCATCAGATGCATCGGATTGGCATTGTTGAAATGACAATGAGAAAATCGATTGTGAATCTAATGCATCAGCAGAAGGGCTTGTCCTCACCTTCCCTGCAAACAGAGATAAATTGAAATTCTTATCTAGCGGACCATCTCTCTTCATCTCCCTTAATAAAATCATCAAAGAATCGTCGTCTTCTGCTAGAGAAACAAAAGGTTCTCCTCCCCTAACAGCGATCTTATCATCTTCCCTAGATGAAGAATCCAATGGCAGCCCACTCCCCAACTAGCGAAGCCGATTGGCCAACAAAGAATAGGAACTGTTTGATGAGTCTGATTCTCTTTCAAAATCATTAAAAGACAAAACAGAACAGAGAGACGAAATCAGAGAATGCACTAAAAGCCATTTAGGGAAATTGAAAGTGCTCCCCATAAATGTGAAGTAAAGTCTCTTTCTATTTGCCGCCAATTAGCTACGAATGTGGATGGGACCTGGGACCCTGACCGTGGGACTACCTCACGCAGGCACTGTATGTCTATGCCATCTATTCATTTTTACGGATCATTTTACTGTACGGTCCTGAAATCGAGGCAGATCCAAATCTAAGGTGACACAAGGATGAACGTGATGAGGTCGAACACCGTCTTCCTCAAGGATAACTACTCCGAATCCACGGAGCTTCTCTGGACTCCTCACAGAGACTTCTCGAATCTACGAGGAAAGAAAGCAAGAGAATAGAAATAAACTCTAATAAAATTAGAAAATAATTGATGAATGAATGAAAACGAGTTCACATCCCTTTCAATAAGGGAACCAAGCAATAGGAAAGAAATCAAACTCAAACTACAACTAAAACTCTTAGAATTTGCGACTTACTATAAATAGTAAACTTACTATTTATAGACGGTCATGATGTCTACTAGTGCGCAAGGTTTTCTGCTAAAAATAGTAAGTGTCCTATTTGGCTTCACCAAACCGTTCTCCTAATTATCCTAAGCACTTTTCATGTTGGACACAACTCCTAAAGCCCAACGGATGAAAAGCTTTAATCAAACTAAAACTTGCTATTTATAGTAAAAACGAAAATAAAATGGGGAAATGACCATCGATCGGGGGTTTTCTCACAAATCCGGGCTGCGCAACCCGGAGTAGCTGGGTTAATTGCCTAAAGTATCTCGTTCTATCCCAAAATCATATATTTTACGTCAGATAACTCATTCCGGATTGTAAGATACACCCGATCTAAGGTCCAACGGTCCGGATCACTTCTGTCGTCGACCAGCCTTTTCTGATCCATCTTGGCCATGAAACTGTCCATGACCCGCTCTACATCATAAGGTGGACCACACCACAAGAAACAGTGGTGAATGACCATTAAAAACTTTTTGTGGGTCACACAAGTTTTGGATCAAGACGATATTTGTTTTTTTTTTTCCGTCTAACATGATCTCTATTACCTCTTCAGAAGGTTGGATGGAAAATGGTGTGGTCCACCTGAGATTTGGATTTACTTTGTATTTTATCCTATATCATAAAATGTTCTGGCAAATCTGATAGAACTGTCCGGGTTGAAGCTATGTATCCCTTTCTATTTAGCTTGTTATGCTTTATTACGGGATTTAATACTGAATTTCGAGGAAATTAGGAGGGGTTGGAAGGGTGGACAGCTGGCTGCAACAACGAACAGTCATTTGGTGGCCATAGAAAAGTCTGTGTGAAATCTACTCCGTCCATCAATTTAAGAAGATCATGTTACAGTTATACCTAAAATAATTAGACGGATATAATCCTCAAATGTGTTGCAAAGCAAAAAAACAGTGGGGAATGGATGCCCACCGCTGAAACCTTACTAGGACCCACAGAAGTTTCGTATTAGGATGATATTTCTGTTTTCTCTTAATCCTATGGGGATATTCAATCAGGCCCTCACTATGGGGATCACTTAGATGTATAAGCACGATGTCCCTTCATTTAGGACAAGAGCCTAAAATTGAAGCAGATCCAAATTTCAGGTGGACCACACCACAGAAAACAGCACCATAAAAGCATACCAAGGTCCACTGCAATGTTTATTTGCCATCTAACTCATTGATTATATCACGTAGACTTTGTTGAAAGAAAAAAAAAAAGGAGGAAGTAATTATTAGGTTGATTCAAAAATTTTATGGCTCACCACATTAGTTGTGTTAACCGTACCATGGGACCCACCTTGATGATTTGTTGTATATGCATGCCCACCTTATTGGTGTTAACCCAAAATTTAAGTATATCCAAATCTCAGGTGGACCACACCATAGTAAATAGTGGTAATTGAGTGCCTCACCGTTAAAAATTCTAAAGGGTCTATAAGGTCTCATTATTATTTATTTTCCATCCAACCCGATGATAATGTCAAGCAGAATTAGATAAAGGTAAAATAACCCTAGATTATATCTTCTTAAGGTTTGTGATCTTGTTGTAAATTGAGATGTAAGAACTAATGTTAAGCAGAAATAGATAAAGGTAAAATAACCTTAGATTATATCTTCTTAAGGTTTGTGATCTTGTTGTAAATTGAGATGTAAGAACAGATGTACCGCATGGATATACAAAAAATGAATCAAATTAGGCCATAAACGATTACAGTAACACCCACTGAGTAGTGTTTGCCTGGTAACAACTAATCTGCTTCCACGTCTGAGGAACTTGTGCAGAAGTCCAAACTCATTTGGGATTGCTTGCATTACATATCTGTCATGACATCAGAGAATCTTGCGTCCGAAGTCCCAATTATCTTTGTTTATTCACTAATCAAATATATGTGTGGCCACATTTTGAACGGTTTAATTTGAGTTTTCCCAATTGTAGCATCCCCTTTGATGGTTAACTTGGGGAACGAATTAGATGAGACCTGGAGTTCGGCCCTGTGGGGCCCACCTTCATATATGTAATCTGTATTCACGCCGGCCATTCACTGTTTTTTCAGATATTTTGGAGCATTATCTCATAAATGAAGCGTATCTAATCATCAGGTGTACCATATCCAGGGGGCGCACCAAATGTACACCGATTTCCAGCTAAAGCCTTTCGCACAAAGCTGCAGCGCAAGGATGCTGGGTGGGGCCCACTGCAATGTATGTTATAAATTCATTCCGTCCATCCGTTTTGAGAGATCATTTTAACACATGAAACCAAAAATTAGGTGGACCCAACATTCAAGTGGGTCACATGATAGGGAAAATTGGGTAAAGAAATTTCTACTGTTGAATCTTTCCTGGGCTCCACTTTGATGTTTATATGCTATCCGAACCGTTTACAAGGCCATTCCCAATGGGATGAAGTGAAAACACCAAGATTATAGCCTGATACAAAACCTTCATGACCATAAGAATGCTTCAATGGTGCTCATTGAATTTCCATTGTTTCCTCTTCTATGGCCCACGTGAATGATCGATACACTTAATTTTTGGTCACACGTCCATGCCCACCTTACTGGTGTTAACTGAAAATTTAAACATATCCAAATCTCAAGTGGACCACACCATAGGAAATAGTGGTAATTGAGTGACTCACCGTTAAAAATTCTTAATGGCCTATCCTAAGGTCTCTTTATTGTTTATTTTCCATCGAACCTGTTGATAATGTCAAGCAGAATTAGATGAAGGGAAAATACAAAGATCAGCTTGATCTAAAGCTTTTGCTCACTATGGAAGTTTTTAATGATCATTTATTACATTTTCTAATGATTTTGTTAACCTAAGATTAGATCTTCTAAATTGTTTGGATGTTGTTATAAATTGAGATGTAAAAACAGATGAGCGGGGTGGATATACTAAAAATGAATCAAAGTAGGCCCTGCACGATTAGGTTAACACCCACTGAGGTATTTGCAGGGTAACAGCTAATCTGTTCTCACATCTGGGGAACGGATTAGATGAGACAGGGGATCCAAGAAGGTGCGGTCCTGTGGGGCCCACCTTCACGTATGTACTCTGTATTCACACCGGCCGTTCATCTGTTTTTTCAGATATTTCAGAACATTATCTAAAAAATGCAGCAGATCTAATCATGGTGTACCATATCCAAGGAGCGCACCAAATGTATACGGATTTCCTGATAAAGCCTTTCGCACTAAGTTCCTGCGCAAGGATGATGGGTGGGGCCCACTACAATGTATGTGAGAAATCCATTCCGTCCATCTATTTTGGGAGCTCATTTTAGTGCATGCAATAAAAAATTATGTGGACCCAACACTCAGGTGGGTCACCAGAGGGGGAAAGAAAATCCTACCGTTGAAACTTTCCTGGGCACCACCTTGATGTTTATATGCTATCCAAACCGTTTACAAGGTCATTCCCAATGGGATGAAGTGAAAACACTAAGATTATAGGCTGATACAAAACTTTTATGACAGTAAGAATGCTTCAATGGTGCTCACTGAATTCCCATTGTTTCCTCTTCTATGGCCCACATGAATTTTCGATACACCTAATTTTTGGTCACACGTCCTAAAATGATCTCATAAAACGGATGGACGGTGTGGAGTTTTCAAAAACATCTCTGTGGACCCCACCCAGCATCCATGGGCAGGAACTCCGCACCAAATCTGCTCTCAAATTCCATACATTGGAATTTCCGCCTGAATATAAAAATCCACGTCATCATCCCATTCATTTATAAACAAAATAGAAATAAAAAAATACGCGTAAATCCTTTTTCACGCGGTTTAACCGGTTATAACAGGTTATAACTGAAACGAAGAGAGTTCGTTGATTGTAGAAGAAAAGAAGAGAGAAGAAAACAGAGCAATGAAGTGGGTGAGAGGATCTATCTTAGGAAAAGGCAGTTACGGTGTTGTCAGTTTAGCTATTCCTCTCTTCAATTCTCAGTTTCAATCCCCTCCACTCATAGCCGTTAAATCGACATTGCTATCCCAATCGTCTTCACTTCAGAAAGAGAGACTCATTTTATCAGAATTACAAGACTGCTCTCAAATCGTTCGCTGTTTCGGAGATGACACCACCACTGAAAACGACCAAACGGTCTACAACCTCTTTCTAGAGTACATCTCTGGCGGGACCCTTGCTGATCGTATCAGCAGCTCCAGCACTGGAAGATTGCCGGAATCTGATGTCCGGTGCTATGCGAAGTCAATTCTGAAGGGTCTTGATTACATGCACAAGAAGGGATATGTTCATTGCGATATTAAGCCATCCAACATACTTGTTTCTTCAGCTTCTGATGTAAAGATTGCTGACTTTGGGATGGCGAAGAAGGCCAACAAGAAGATAAAAGATAGGAAATTCTGCTTGTGTGGGACCCCCTTGTATATGGCACCAGAGTCGGTGACCCGGAACCAATATGAATCACCGGTGGATGTGTGGTCGCTAGGTTGTGTGGTGGCAGAGATGTTTACTGGGAAGCCGGTGTGGACGTGTACCAAGAATACTAACATGAATTCCATTCTGTTCCGAATTGGGTCCAGCAAAGAGTGGCCTGAGATTCCTCAGGAGTTATCAAATGATGGGAAGGATTTCCTGGGTAAGTGTTTTATAAGGGATCCTTCATATAGATGGACAGCAGAGATGCTACTGAACCACCCGTTCATAGCTGAGGAGTCGATGGAAGGAGGTGGAGTTGGTGTGTTATCGGCTGTGAATACTGCTTCGTCTCTCTGTTCTGCTTTGGAGACTTTCACTGGTTTTGAAGGAGAATCGGACCAGTCAACTGGTTCTTATTCTATGGTGGCCCATCAGATTCACGAGCTGGCAGCTGGGTTGGCACTGGATTCATCATTGTCGTACAATGATAAGATTGATGTTAGGAGAGCAGCTGGGTTGGCACTGGATTCATCACCTTTCTCAGGGAAGGTGAGAACAAGTCCTGCTGATGCATTAGATTCAAAATCAGTTTTCTCATTGTCGCTTGGGCAATGCCAATCCGATGCATCTGATGGAGATGAGAGCATTGATCATGTCCCTAATTTGACAGAGCAGCTCACGTATAGAAGAAATAGAGAGGGTGGGAATGCAGATTGGTCTCGAGATAGTAGAATGAATGGTTCTGAATTTTCCGATTCCTTGTTGTTCTCTTTGGATTTTCTTTGTTTGGATGTACCCATTGCAAAGTAATACAAATACAGAATTTTTTACTGAATTATTGCGCTTGAGTGCTTTCTTTCTTTTTTCCTTCTTTTTTTTTTTCTTTTGAAAGGTAACACTAATAACATTATCAGGGATTGAACCCTGGATCACTCACACACTACTCAATGAAGGGTATTTGAAAACTTATTCCCCCTTTTCTGTCATCTAATTGCTATGTGGAACTATCCAAGGGAGGTAGACCTCCCAAAGCCAGTGGGCCCATCTCAATAATGTGGCTTACTGTTTTTCTGGATGGGTCCCATTGATACAGGATCCATAGGCATTTCTATGAGGCACCTTGGCCAACATTCATATTCATAAGATGATCTGGGCTGTCCAATTGGTGGGCTCCTGCAATTTGAATCTAGATTGAACAGTCCTTTCCATGGTGCAAGAAGAAGAAAGAAAAGAAAGTCCCATATGATGATTAGGATCATCTTATCCGTGTATTTTTTCAACTTGGTATCAGCCGCAGGTTTCACACGATGACTAGTTTGGATTACATTGATGTGGCCACATATGATCCAGACCAATCATCTCGAACGCCCCACCATAAATGGAAAACAAGGCAGAAACCTCACCAATTCAATGATCCCCAACCATATGACAAAGGTGAAAACTGTCCTGTTGGTAACCTTAGCTTCAAACATCAGGTTTCAAGTCTCAAATATGAAAAATGCATTTCTATAGAAAGAATATGTCAATGTTTCAAAAGAGACCATGAAGAGACTGAGTAAAGAAATTATACTGTTGTCAGCACTAGGCCTGTTTGGATTGGGAATTACCACAATAATCTAATGAAAAAGTACTATTATTACAATTTTACTGCTGCGAAATCAAACGTCGCGATCATCAGTCAAATGAAAATGTTTTCAAGAGATGGATCAAGGAATTTGTATTCATTGTGCTTTTCAATTACATTACCATGAAAATCTCGAATCCAAACAAGCATATCAATGTATTGATTTGATTATTTGACATTAAAGTAATAGAAAAGTAACATCCTTGTGATTTTACCACTGATAAACCAAACACAACAATCTTAGTCAAATGCAGATGTTTTCAGGAGATAAGCGAAGAAATTTGTAATCATTGCACTTTCCATGTGTGCCGTTTCTAAGTGCCTATGTATCATGTCATACACAGCTAGAGTATCAAATAAGTCCTTTTTGAATTCCAATTTCTAGCATTCAAATATCTTTCTAACTTCCACTTTATTCAGATACACATTTCCATAGCATTCAAAACAGTTTTCCCTTGATTCAACATGCAGGAATGTAAGGATGTCAATGAAAAACCATAAATTCCAAGGTCAAATTTCCATCCTTATTCAGATATACATATTTATTGATTAAGGAATATAGAAACTATTGTAGGGAGATCGAAATTTCCAATTGCAGAAAAAAAAAACAAGAACCATGAAAATGAAGTCCATTTTTGGACAATGGTAGAAGAAATAAGCTTTTCCATTTCCACCCCTGAATTCCAAAACAATGCAAAAGCTAGAATTGGATCCCATAAGGAAATTGCTACACCCTTGTTTTCAAATCTGGAAATTTCACCTTGTAAATAGATTACATTTCCTACTCAATACTTTTTCAAGAGTGACAAAGGTCCCTTGCATGAATAGAGAGAATCACCACCCTCAATTAATTCATTTACTCAGCCTAGAAGCACCTTCTACAAAATATTTCTTTGTTTGTTCTCCTCCCTCTTTGGCTTTTCAGCAATGACATGGCAACAGAAACCTTGTGTGAATTGTATACAGAGGCCTAAAAGGAGAGGATGGGAAAGAGAAGGAAACCTATGTTGAGAGAGAAGCTATCTGATGAGAAGACCACAGCCACAGCTTCACCATTATTGTTTCCTTGGATGGGTGGAGGAGTAGATAATTAACCATTTGACCTCTTTGGCCCGCATGGAAGAAGAGCCGTTCATCGTCGTTGTCGTCATCGTCAGCATAGACTACATGCTATTTGAAAATGAAGCTGGAGCAGTACTGGACAGATGTGGCGCCCACATGATGTGTTCATGTCATACATACCGTCCATCAGATGCATTGGTTCATGTTCCTCATTGGGGTGGAAAATCAGGCTGATCTGTGAATCAGTTGGGCCACAGCACAGGAAACAAGATGGGAGTGGATGCTTACTCTTGATTTTTGTAGGTGGTGTATATGCAATATGCAATCTGGCCATTCAGACCCTCCATCTGTCCTGGATGAAGGGTCATGCCAAAAATCAAGATGTTTTGAAACTCAGGTGAGCCCAAGTTAAAATCAAGGGCAGTGTTATGTCCCACCTCATTCCCTTTGCTGTGGCCCACCTGAGTTTTGGACAGGGATTCTTAAAGAGATCAATTCCTTATATTTTTCTTTTTCCCACTTTTTTTTTTTTTTACTGAAAAAATCAAAGAAAGTTTATGATAGTTTTACAAGTCAGAATTTTTAAACAGAGTAACTATGGGTCAGAAAGCCAAGTACACAATCTACTACAGCCTCTGTAAACCTCAATATAAGAGGTACTGCATGTGGCACAAAGGTGATCCGCACTGTTCATCTGTTGGCCCCAAAAATGCCTCTAGGCTGGCTAACCCTCTTCACTGATCAGACGATCCCTGAGAATTACAATTGGGCAATTGCAAAGCATGTCCCACTGACAGTTAACGTTTAATCAGCAAAATGCTTCAACAGATAAGATCACCCAACTGGTGTGATTTTTAGTGTTTGACCCATCTGTGGTACAAACGATCAGACCAATGGTTCAAATCTCGTACATGTTCAAGCACACCAAGAACATGAGCTTGACAAGAGGCATTTGCTTTTCTTTCTTTCTTTTTTTTTTTAAAAAATAAAAATAAAAAAAATCTTTTTTTCCTTTTGCCGTTGTGAAAAAAAGAAAATTTGCCTCCACTTACCTTAACAAGAGAGTTGGTGAACTCATCACCGTCACAACTGACATGAGGGTGCCAAATCAAGCTTTTTCAACAGCATCTCCACATTGCATTTAGCAGGCCACGTTGCAAGGGAGCCTGAGCCTTACTAATTATCCTAACCTAAGTTTGGCTGAATTGACTCGTTTCCATGTCTTGAATTTGTGACCGAGCACACTACCGAACTGACATCAATTGTTGTAGGCAGTTTACTACTAAAACCAAGCAGTTTGCCGGGGATTAGCTGAAACACAAGTTTGACAAGATGGTGTTTGTGGATGTTCTTTTGTGCCACAAACCGCCACTTATCAACAATTGACTTGATTGATTGAATGAACAGAGACTTGCTAGTTACCAGTTGCAAAATCTTGTTAGTTCTTGTGAGGGTGCTATCATCATGTAATGGCTACCATGGTCCGAAACTTAGGCTTGGACCTGACTCCAATTATTTTTATTGTGAATGTGATTTCATAACAAAATTCACATTATTCCATCTTTCAAGGAAAAAAATGAAGGATCTTCACCCTGGCCAAAGTTCATTGAAGCCTAAGTCATCATTACCACCACCATTATCATAGCAATAGTTATAAGATGTATAAACAGATGGTTAGGACAATTCTGGGATGGTTTTGTCTTAACCAACTGAAGACCAATAGCCATCAGACCACTTCAGTTTGATGCATAAACAGACTAGATGACGATCAACACCCAATGATCCAAAAGTAGAGAAGAAAAACACTCAAAGTTTGCAAAGATTCTATCAAATTTCAGCCCTACAACAGTAATTAAAGGAACAATACACAATCGAAGAATTGAAAATCATAGTAGAATTTACACTAGTTTAGAGCTATAAATGTTGAACAACAAGCATGATTATATACAGGCACGGAGATTGCAATCGCGGAATTGTATTAAAATGAAATCTATCAGAAATTCATACATATATAGTCAAACACTCTAAATCTCCCAAAACAATGCCCAGATTCAACCATGATTATATAAAGCTATGGAGATTGCAATCAAAGTACTGTATTCCAATCAAATCCACTGCAAATTTGAATGCTTGAGACAAATCAAAACCATATACAAATTCAACCATGATTCTATACAGCTGTGGAGAATGCAATTGGAGAATGATTATTCAAATTAAATCCATTGCAATTAGAGCATAAGGAAATGCTTTAATCACAAAAATTCATCTAACAACTGAAAACCCGGTTGTACATTCAAGATCTATGAAAATGATATAAGAAAAACAACAAAAAATCAAAAACTCCTCAAAAGACCACAATATAAATTTAAAAACTGGATCGTAGGTTCAAGATTAGATCCAACAAATCACCAAATAGTTTCAGAATTAGAAACGGAGCAGGAGATCTCATCCACAAAAATCCTCCAAATCTAACAAAACCTGCCCCCCCCCCCCCCCCAAAACAAAAAAAAAAACAAAAAGAGAGAGAGAGAGAGCATAAAAGTGAGGAATGAGGGAGGAAAGAAAGGGAAACGTAAGAGACAGGAAACGCACCTGATAGAAGAAGAAGAAGAAGAAGAAAGGTAAAAGACATTTTAAGATGAAAAGGAGCTTACAATTAGACCATTAACCAAATCTACCTAAGTACCTAAATTAAAAATTTTACTACCATAAGTAAGAAAGGTAACATGTGGGAATGTTGCCAAACAGGCCCTGATATACCCTCATCGATTGATAACAACCACGTCGGCTAGCACCATCTTGTCCACTTGCAAGGAACCAATCCAATGGCTCAAATCATTTGATGAAAAAAATATTGGGTATGGTCCATTTCAAGATGAAGCCCATTGGATCAAGGCTTTGATTACAAATTGGTAGTGCTTGGTCAAACCAAAAAGATGTTTTTCTGCATCATATGATACCTCATTTAGGAATGCCTCCAGACCATTCAGATCGGTCACTTCACCATGTCGATTGCGAGCTGGTTCAAGCGCTTGCAACATTAAAGTAAGCCACTTGGGCATTAAGGCACAGGTAGCTCTATGAGAACTGATGATCGAGTGGGCCACCATAATTCCTTGATGTCTTCAATTTGGCACTTTGATAGGGTTAATTTCATAGCAATAGTCCTTGATTTTTATGTGAATCTCATTCACTCAGCATCATTGAAACATCAGTAAAGCCACTTGAAAATCTCTTATGAAACACTGACATGTTCTTTCTACAGAAATGTATGTTTAATGTTTGAAACTTGAACGGGCAGTAAAGCCGATGATTGAGGGGGCCGCCTTAATTCCTTGATGTCTCGAATTTGAAATTTGTTAGGGTTATTTTCATAGTACAGTCCTTGATTTTACAAGAATCTCATGTGTTTAGTATCATCAAAAGAGCAGCAAAGCCACTTCAAAATCTCTTCTGAAACATTGACCCGATCTTTCTACTGAAATGCATGTTTAATGTTTGAATCTCAAAATAGCAATAAAGCCAATGATCGAGTGGGTTACCTTAGTTCATTGATGTCTTGAATTTTGCACTTTGTTAGTAATTTCATAGAACTAGTCCTTCATTTTTAGGTGAATATCATGTGTTTAGCATCATTGAAAGAGAGGTGAAGCCAATCTCTTCTGAAACATTTATATTTCTTTCTGTAGAAATGTATGCTTTATGTTTGAAACTTGAAACCAGATCTTGGAGCTATGGTTACCAACACGACAGTTTTCACCTTTGTTACATAGTCAGGGATCATTGAATTGGTGAGGTTTCTACCATGTGGTCCATTTATGGTGGGACATTCAAGATGATTGGTCTGGATCATAATGTTGTGGGGCAGAAGGCAAGTAGTAGCATGGGAGAGGAGGCTTTGCCAAATCATTTGTGATATGTGGTCCCCATCAATGTAATCCAAACCAGTCATCGTGTGAAACTTGTAGCTGATACCAAGCCCGAAAAAACATAGATAAGATGATCCTAACCATCATATGCGACTTTTTCTCTTTCTTCTTCTCTTTGGAAGTAAATAGATTATTTATTTGCACAGAGGAAAGGACTCTCCAATCTAGAATCAAATTGCAGGAGACCACAAATTGGACAGTCCAGATCATCTTATCAATGTGAATTTGGGCTAAGGGACCTCAAGGAAGTGACTCTGGATCATGTATGAATGTTTATGCAAATGCATTGGATTCATAGATAGGGTAAGTGGACTTGCATAGATTAAAGAACTAGGACCCACCCACTAACACAGTGAGCCCCATCATTGAGGTGGGCCCACTGGCTGTGGGAGGCCTACCTCCCTTTGATGGTTCTGCATATCAATTAGTTTTTAGACAGCAAGAAGAGAGGAGAGTTTACACCCAAGTTTGTCTATTTGGCCTTATTTCAGTGTGGCCCACTTATTCTTTTAAAAATAATAATTCATGATTTATCAATCTAACTTGGTATTTGGTGCAACCAAACGCTCCCGAATTATTTTCTTGCTTGAGCAGGGAAAATTAAGAAAATTCAAACTCCCGAAGAAGAAAAAATGAAGAAAAAAAAAATCTACTCAAAAGCAACAATTCAATAAAAAATTCAGTATTTGTATTGATTTGCAATGGGAGCATCTAAACAATGAAAATCTTCAGAAAATTCAGAACCATTCACTCTACTATCTCGAGACTGATCTGCATTCCCGCCCTCTCTATTTCTTCTGCACACTAACTCCTCCATGGAATTAGGGACATGATCAACATTCCCGTCTCGATCAGATGCATCGGATGGGCATTGCCCAAATGACAATGAGAAAACAGATTGTGAATCTAATGCATAAGCAGAAGGGCTTGTCCTCACCTTCCCTGCAAACTGAGATAAATTCAATTTCTCATCTAGCCGACCATCTCTCGTCATCTCCCTTAATAAAATATCAAAGAATCCTCTTCTTCTGCCAGAGAAACAGAAGGTTCTGCTCCCCTATCTTATCATCATCCCTAGATGAAGAATCCAGTGGCAACCCAGTCCCCAGCTGGTGAAGCCGATTAGCCAGCAAAGAATAAGAACTGTTCGATGAGTCCGATTCTCCTTCAAAATCATTGAAAGACTCTGAAACAGAACATGGAGACAGCATCGAAGAATGCACTGACAACCATTTAACGAAATTGAAATTGCTCCTTGGAAACAACGCACCCTCTTCTTCCATCAACTCATTTGCAATAAACAGATGATTCAAGAGCATCTCAGCCGCCCATCTCTTCACAGGATCCCTCATGAAACACTTGCCCAAGAAATCCTTTCCTTCATCGGACAACTCCAGAGCAATCTCCGGCAATTCATTGCTGAGCCCAATCCGGAACAGAATGGAGTTCATGTTAGTATTCTCTGTGCAGCTCCATATCAGCTTTCCAGTGATCATCTCTGCAACAAAGCATCCCAGCGACCACACATCCGCTTGCTCTGGGTCACTGACTCCAGCACCATATACAACGCAAGTAGAGCTTCCCACCTTCTATCTTCTCACTGGCCCTTTTCGCCAGCCCGAAATCCGCAATCTTAACATCAGAAGCTGAAGAAACAAGTACATTGGACGGCTTAATATCGCAATGAATGAAGCCCTTCTTGTGCATGTAGTCCAGCCCCTTCAGAATCGACATCGTGTAACGCCGTACATCAGATTCCGGCAATTTTCTAATGCGGGGGTAGCTGAAATGGTCGGCAAGGGAAGGGGTTGTAGAGCTTTTGGCCGTTTTCGGTGGTGATGTCTCCCCAAAACAGTGAAGGATTTGGCGGCAATCTCGTAATTCTAATAAAACGTCTCTCTCTTTCTGCAGGGAAGACGACTGCGAGAACAAGGCGGATTTTACGGCTATGATTGGAGGGATGTGGAACTGGGATTTGCAGTGAAGAGTGGCTAAACTCATAATACCGAAACTGCCCCTGCCGATGATTTCTCCTCGTACCCACTTCCACTTCATTGATGATGTTTTGCTTCTCTGCTTCTAGAAGCTTTGGCTGTTTTCCTCTCTCCGTTCCTTCTAAGTTATGAACAGGTGATATTGGAGCGCGTGTAAGTAACGAACCGCGTGTGAAGTAACGTATCTTTCTATTTGCCGCCAATTAGCTGCGAATGTGGTGGGACCCTGACCGTCGGCCTACGTCGATGCATATGTTGCATATCTTCTCCGTCTATCCGTTTTTAAAGATCATTTTATCGTATCTTCCCGAAATTGAGGCAGATCCAAATCAAAGGTGGACCACACCACAAAAAACAGTGATGAATGATCATTAAAATTTTTTTGTGGGCCACAAAAGTTTTGGATCAAGCTGATATTTATTTTTTTCCCCTCATAAATGTCTCTATTACATCTTCAGCAGGTTGGATGGAAAGTAAACATTATTGTAAACCTAAGGAAGTTTTCAATGGTGGACATTCAATGATCAAAGTTTCCTATGGTCTGGTCACCTAGATTTTGAATTCCTTCATTTTTTTTAGCCTATGTCATAAAATATTAAAAGATCATGCTACGGTGATATCTCAAAAATGACACAGATATAAGCTTCAAATGTGCCTCAAAATAGAAAACAGTAAGGAATGATGCCCACCATTGAAACCTTATTAGGGCCCACATAAGTTTCATATCAGGATGATATTTCTGTTTTCTCTTAATACTGATGGGAATCACGTTGTGAACGGGTTGGATGGTATGTAAACATCACAGTGGAGGCCAGGAAGATTTTAATCATGTATGTTTCCATCTCCACCGTTTATTGTGGTTTTGCCAACTTGAGTATTGTATCAAATTCGGTTTTGAGTGGTTATTATAAAATTAGCTAGAAAAACTGATAGACGGACGGGATTTTACACGGACATTTCAGTGGGCCTCACTGGAGCTATTTGTTGCAGAAACTCTTTGCAACAGGTTCCGGGAACCTCGTGCACTCGTTCTAGTGCAGGCCCACTATTACATCGCCCAAACCGTTGATCTGATGGCATGATCCTAGTCATGCATCCCAAGAGGCCACCGCCACTGATCATCTATCCATCGGTCTAGCAAAGTGGAGCTGCCATAATTTATAAAAAAATAAAAAATAAAAAAAATCATCCCATTGATGGCAATTAATAAATATGATTGCTATAATGTTCCATTTCACACACTGGGTCTCAGCAAATTAACGGTTTGGATAAAAAAGATAGGGTCACTTCAATGGACATTTTCAATTTTAACTTCCCAAACTGTCATTTGTAACCTGTGCGTTGAAGTCCAGCTCATTTGGGCTTACTTACTTTAATGTTTGTTAGTACCATGCACACGTGAAAGCACTACATATCTTTCATGACATCAGATAATCTTGCCTCCGAAGTCCCAGATCATTTGGGTTTTCTAGTTTCATGTGGACATGTGAGCATTACAATTCTGGATGTAGGGGTGGACTATATTTGCATACTGTTGTGTGGATAATAGTTGATATGCATGCATTGAAAATTGTGAGCTTAGTACATGTGTAACTAAAATTTAAACCAGGGCCCACTTTAGATAGGTGGTAAAATAAAAAATCAGATTGATTAGATAATTTGCATTGGACTGCTGACTACTTTTCATTTTAATTATGTGATGCATGTTAAAAAATCTTTTAATTAGAAAATTATCTTTGTTTATTCAATAACCAAATATATGTGGCGCCACAATTTGAACGGATTGATTTGAGTTTTCTCAATGTCAGTTGTACAATCCCCATTTGATGGTTCAGTGAACGGATTAGCTGTACAATCCCAACTTGACGTATGTATTCTGTATTTGGTTCATCTGTTTTTCAAGATATTTTAGAGCATTATCTGAAAAATGAGGCATATCTAATAATCAGGTGTACCATATCCCAGGGGCGCACCAAATGTACATGGATTTCCTGCTAAATCCTTATGCACTGAGTCCCTGTGCAAGGATGCTGGGTGGGGCCCACTGCAATGCATGTGAGAAATCCATTACGTCCATCCATTTTGAGAGATCATTTTATTACATGAAATCACAAATTAGGTGGACCCAACACTCAAGTGGGTCACCAGAGGGAAAATTGGGGAAAGAAATTCCTACCGTTGAATCTTTCCTGGGCTCCACCTTGATGTTTAATTGCTATCCAAACCGTTTACAAGGCCATTCCCAATGGGATAAAGTGAAAACACCAAGATTATAGCCTGATACAAATCTTTTATGGCCATAAGAATGCTTCAATGGTGCTCACTGAATTCCCATTGTTTCCTCTTCTATGGCCCACGTGAATGATCGATACACCTAATTCTTGGTCACACGTCCTAAAATGATCTCATAAAACGGATGAACGGTGTGGATTTTTCAAAAACATCTCTGTGGACCCCACCCAGCAACCTTGCCCGGGAACTCCGCACCAAATCTGCTCTCCAATTCCACGTAAATCCAATCCCATTCATTTATATACAAAATAGAAATAAAAAATACGCGTAAATCCTTTTTCACGCGGTTTAACCGGTTATAACTGAAACGAAGAGAGTTCGTTGATTGTAGAAGAAAAGAGGAGAGAAGAAAACAGAGCAATGAAGTGGGTGAGAGGATCTATCTTAGGAAAAGGCAATTACGGTGTTGTCAGTTTAGCTATTCCTCTCTTCAATTCTCAGTTTCAATTCCCTCCACTCATAGCCGTTAAATCGACATTGCTATCCCAATCTTCTTCACTTCAGAAAGAGAGACTCATTTTATCAGAATTACAGGACTGCTCTCAAATCGTTCGCTGTTTCGGAGATGACACCACCACTGAAAACGACCAAACGGTCTACAACCTCTTTCTAGAGTACATCTCTGGCGGGACCCTTGCTGATCGTATCAGCAGCTCCAGCACTGGAAGATTGCCGGAATCTGATGTCCGGTGCTATGCGAAGTCGATTCTGAAGGGTCTTGATTACATGCACAAGAAGGGATATGTTCATTGCGATATTAAGCCATCCAACATACTTGTTTCTTCAGCTTCTGATGTAAAGATTGCTGACTTTGGGATGGCGAAGAAGGCCAATGAGAAGATTAAAGATAGGAAATTCTGCTTGTGTGGGACCCCCTTGTATATGGCGCCAGAGTCGGTGACCCGGAACCAATATGAATCACCGGTGGATGTGTGGTCGCTAGGCTGTGTGGTGGCAGAGATGTTTACTGGGAAGCCGGTGTGGACGTGTACCGAGAATACTAATATGAATTCCATTCTCTTCCGAATTGGGTCCGGCAAGGAGGGGCCTGAGATTCCTCACGAGTTATCAAATGATGGGAAGGATTTCCTGGGTAAGTGTTTTATAAGGGATCCTTCATATAGATGGACACCTGAGATGCTACTGAACCACCCATTCATCGTTGAGGAGTCGCTGGAAGGAGGTGGAGTTGGTGTGTTATCGGCTGTGAATACTGCTTCGTCTCTCTGTTCTGCTTTGGAGACTTTCACTGGTTTTGAAGGAGAATCGGACCAGTCAACTGGTTCTTATTCTATGGTGGCCCATCAGATTCACGAGCTGGCAGCTGGGTTGGCACTGGATTCATCATCTTCGTACGATGATAAGATTGATGTTAGGGGAGCAGTCATCTCTGTTTCTCAGGGAAGGTGA
Organism: Magnolia kwangsiensis; assembly: GCA_037074715.1. Classification (NCBI taxonomy): domain Eukaryota; kingdom Viridiplantae; phylum Streptophyta; class Magnoliopsida; order Magnoliales; family Magnoliaceae; genus Magnolia; species Magnolia kwangsiensis. Next base: position 109,095,182 of record CM073583.1, read on the forward strand.
GAACAAGTCCTGCTGATGGATTAGATTCAAAATCAGTTTTCTCATTGTCATTTGGGCAATGCCAATCCGATGCATCTGATGGAGATGAGAGCATTGATCATGTCCCTAATTCGACAGAGTAGCTCACGTATAGAAGAAATAGAGAGGGTGGGAGTGCAGATCGGTCTCGAGATAGTAGGATGACTGGTTCTGAATTTTCTGATTCCTTGTTCTCTTTGGATATTCTTTGTTTGGATGTACCCATTGCAAAGTAATACAAATACAGAATTTTTTACTGAATTATTGCGCTTGAGTACCTTCTTTCTTTTTCCTTTTGTTTTTTTTTTTTTTTGTTTTGTTTTGTTTTTTTTGAAAGGTAACACTAATAACACTATCAGGGATTGAACCCTGGATCACTCACACACTACTCAATGAAGGGTATTTGAAAACTTATTCCCCCTTTTCTGTCATCTAATTGCTATGTGGAACTATCCAAGGGAGGTAGACCTCCCAAAGCCAGTGGGCCCATCTCAATAATGTGGCTTACTGTTTTGCTGGATGGTTCCCATTGATACAGGATCCATAGGCATTTCTATGAGGCACCTTGGCCAAAATTCATATTCATAAGATGATCTGGGCTGTCCAATTGGTGGGCTCCTGCAATTTGAATCTAGATTGAACAGTCCTTTCCATGGTGCAAGAAGAAGAACGAAAAGAAAGTCCCATATGATGATTAGGATCATCTTATCCGTGTATTTTTTCAACTTGGTATCAGCCGCAGGTTTCGCACGATGACTAGTTTGGATTACATTGATGTGGCCACATATGATCCAGACCAATCATCTCGAACACCCCACCATAAATGGAAGACAAGGCAGAAACCTCACCAATTCAATGATCCCAAACCATGTAACAAAGGTGAAAACTGTCCTGTTGGTAACCTTAGCTTCAAACATCAGGTTTCAAGTCTCAAATATGAAAAATGCATTTATATAGAAAGAATATGTCAATGTTTCAAAAGAGACTATGAAGAGAATGAGTAAAGAAATTACTGTTGTCAGCACTATGCCTGTTTGGATTGGGAATTACCACAATAATCTAATGAAAAAGTACTATTATTACAATTTTACTGCTGTGAAATTAAACGTCGCGATTGTCAGTCAAATGCAAATGTTTTCAAGAGATGGATTGAGGAATTTGTAATCATTGTGCTTTTCAATTACATTACCATGAAAATCTCAAATCCAAACAAGCATATCAATGTATTGATTTGATTATTTGACATTAAAGTAATAGAAAAGTAACATCCTTGTGATTTTACCACTGATAAACCAAACACAGCAATCTTAATCAAATGCAAATGTTTTCAGGAGATAAGTGAAGAAATTTGTAATCATTGCACTTTCCATGTGTGCCGTTTCTAAGTGCCTATTTATCATGTCATACACAGCTAGAGTATCAAATATGTCCTTTTCGAATTCAAGTTTCTAGCATTCAAATATCTTTCTAACTTCCACTTTATTCAGATACACATTTCTATAGCATTCGAAACAGTTTTCCCTTGATTCAACATGCAGGAATGTAAGGATGTCAATGAAAAACCATGAATTCCAAGGTGACATTTCCGTCCTTATTCAGATATACACATTTATTGATAAAGGAATATAGCAACGATTGTAGGGAGACCGAAATTTCCAATTGCGAAAAAAGTAAAAACAATGAAAATGAAGTCCATTTCTGCACAATGATAGAAGAAATAAACTTTTTCATTTCCACCCCTGAATTCTAAAACAATGCAAAAGCTAGAATTGGATTCTAGAAGGAAATTTCTTCACTCATGTTTTTAAATGTAGAAACTTCACCTTGTAAATAGATTACATTTCCTACTCGATACTTTTTCAAGAGTGACAAAGGTCCCTTGTATGAATAGAGAGAATCACCACCCTCAATTAATTCATTTACTCAGCCTAGAAGCACCTTCTACACAAATTTCTTTGTTTGTTCTTCTCCCTCTTTGGCTTTTCGGCGAGGACATGGCAACAGAAACCTTGTATGAATTATATAGAGGCCTAAAAGTAGAGGATGAGAAGGAGAAGGAAACCCATGTTGAAAGAGAGGCTATTTGATGAGGAGACCACAGCCACAGCTACACCATTATTGTGTCCTTGGATGGGTGGTGGTGTAGATAATAAACTATTTGACCTCTTTGGCCTGCATGGAACAATAGCCATTCATCGTCATCGTCGTCAGCATAGACTACAATACATGCTATTTGAAAATGAAGCTGAAGCAGTATTGGGCAAATGCAGAGCCCACATGATGTGTTCATGTAATACAGACCATCCATCGGATGCTTTGGTTCATGTTCCTCAATGGGGAGGAAAATCAGGCTGATATGTGAATCAGTTGGCCCACAGCATAGGCAACAAGATGGGAGAGAATGCTTACTCTTGATTTTTGTAGGGCCATTCAGACCCTCCATCTGGCCTGGATTAAGTGTCATGCCAAAAATCAAGATGTTTTGAAACTTGGGTGAGCCCCAGTTAAGATCAAGGGCAGCGTTACATCCCACCTCATTCCCTTTGTTGTGGCCCACCTGAGTTTTGGACAGTGATTCTTAAAGAGATTAACGAAACCTGAGATAACGCATTCGATGGACGGGTTGGATGGTGGTCAGACATCAAGTGTGCCCCACTTTTTCCCAGTACCACTGAAGCCCATCTCTCTGAATTAAGAGGAATTCTAGGGCACTGATGTAGTAGCAATCTCACAAATTGGTCCCATGGTTTTATTGATCTAATATTCCCCACTGTGGATGATGAGAATTGATCATATCATATCCTACATTGTAAATTAACTTAACCTACAAAGTTCTATTTTCCACTAATGTGTCGCTTGATCCAATCCCTGAAAAGGGCGGGCGGGCGGGCCACACCATGAAGATCACCTTTGGCGAAAATTGGAACAATTCACTGATCAGGTGGGCCACACACATCAATTTCAAAGTCAGATGTCATAGAAAAGTGACATGTCAGTAGAAAATAAACATGTTTAAGTTAACACAATGTTCGATATGAATATATCTCAAGCTTTATTTTATTTTTGTGTTAGTAAAACCAATGGCTAGGATGATCTACTCACCTGCTAATGTGGGGGCAGAAAGTGATGGTATAATCGAAGGCCTTGCATGTGAAAGTGCTAGTTGCATCATCAAATGCATAAATATAAGCCCTTGAACAAGCTCTCTTGAAGATGATTGAGTAGTAAGATGGCCCACATGAGCTTGGATTTGCATACTCTCCACTGCAACAATACTCATCTGACCCAAATGCCTCACATGCACTCCTGCAAGCAACCACACCTGCACCACCTGGCCCACCTTCAGTAACCTGGAGCTCTTTTGGACACCCTGAAAAATCATATTATCATAATGTGATCAGCGATTAGATCGAATGCACGGCTATAGATCGTTGGGCCCAATCGATGTCTTGTTCTTAAAGATGGTTGGTGGGAATCTAGCAGCATTTCAAAGTTTGAATTTTCAATAGTCCATTTTGAAATGCATGTTGAGATCCTCACCCACTTTTTTTTGGTGTGGTTGGAGATGTGCTCAGAGAAACCTTTTCTTCTTTGTATTCTATAACATACCATGCCATTTCCCTAGATCTAGAGATGTATCTCAACCATGGATGTGATCTGGACCGTTCATCGAGTGGGTCCTACTGTGGAGAGTTCAATAACTCAAAAATCAGGCTAATGGGAGATCCTAATCATTTGATCAGAAGACTTTTGCCTTAATCTGTACCATTGGTTGTTTGTCAATGGGGTGTCAATTGTAGGCCACTGATGGGTTGCTATAATCAGCCTATTCAGTGTAATTTTTGAATCTGAACCCTTCATTGTAGAGCTGGCCCGTCTAATGAATTGCAGCATGTTTTTGTTTTCCTAGACTGTATGCAACTGAATATCACATCCATTACCCGAGTTGAGATCAGCCATGCAACCAGTGGCATTACATCCACCATTCACACCCCGAGGCGTGGCCATGATCGGCAGATTGTAGCCGATGACAAGACTAACATCATAGTAATCATCATCATCGCCCATTCCGAGTGTGATCACAAAGAGGTTCGCCGATCATCATGTGGTGGGGCAGAAGATGGACGGTCCGATCATCATGTGATGGGGCAGAAGATGCAAGCAGCTTCATAAAACCACCCGAAGAAAAAAAAATAATAATAAAATAAAAACTACTCAAAAAGATTACTTAATATTTGTTTACTATGGTGGGTCCTCCATTTTTTTTTCGCATGCACCATTTTTTTTCTTCCGCGAGCTGAAATAGGGACTTGGATTGGGTAGTGTAGCACACAGCACCAGGGTCAGTACTGTGTATTACTGGAAAAGTTCCATGGGCCCCACCATGATGTATGCGTTTTATCCAGACCGTCCATCCATTTTTTCAGATAATTTTAGGGAATAAGCCCAAAAGTGAGGCAAACCCAAATCTCAGGTGGACCAGACTGTAGGAAACAATGGTGATTGAATGCCCAGGTCCCCACCATGATGTATGCATTTTATCCAGACCGTTCATCCAATTTTTCCGGATAATTTTAGGGAATAAACCCAAAAACGAGGCAGATCCAAATCTCAGTTGTACCACACTATAGGAAACAATGGTGATTGAATGCCTGAGTCTGCATGACCTGATCAACCCGGTTGGATGGCAAATAAACATTTTAGTAGGCTCTAGGAAGTTTTTAATCGTAGGTGTTCATCATCACTATTCCTTGTAGTATGGTCCCCTGAGATTTGGATCTGCCTCATTTTTTGGAATCATGCCCTAAAATGAGCTGTAAAAATGGATGTAAAGACATCATAGTCGGGCTCACAGCTTTTCTAGTAGCAGACAGTACGGGCATTGGTGCTGAAATAGCACAAAACGCACCTACAACCGGGTCCACCGGACACATGGTAGGGGATGTATCAATCACGTCCGTCCATCTAGTCACACCCGTTGTGGATTGCAAATATTTCAAAACCCAGATGGATATAATTATCCCCAGTACCCAATAAGTGGACTTCAAACCTACCATTATAAACAAGTCAAAACTCATCAAGGAAATGTGCTCGAAAAATTGATGGCTGAGTCTGTCTGATACTGGAAAATAATAATAATAATAATAATAATAAAATAAAAAATTGAACAGTGACCCACCCATTATAGGCACCACTAGATGGACGGTCTGGATGGATACATTTCCCTGCCATGCGTACAGAGAAGAGAATTTTGGAAAATGTATGATTGGTGTGTATGCAAATTAACAACGAGGTGATTACATAAAAGCATTGTTCTTGCAAGGACAAAAAGTATAAAAACAGATTGCCTTTGCAGATATACAATCAAAACACCAAAAGGGAGATTCTAACTAATACAACACTACCAGACAGCATTTTCCTGCATTGGATTTCTGTGGTAAATGACTTCAAGAAAGCATCTCATCACCTTCCCATTGGAATTTTTGGGCACTAATCAATCAAAAATGCACGATTTTGATCAAACCCAAATTCGGTTCACATGGGGACCATAGCTTAGTGGCCAGCAATGAGGAAATGAACAGTTCGATTACTCCGTACGTGCGGGGACCATGGTTCCACGGCCTACAATAGACAGGTTGAGAAAGAGTAGAGTTCAGAGATCCACCTTCAACTGGGAAGGCAAAAGATTCAAGATGTTTGGATCTCCCAATACGTGAGACTTTTGAGACATCCCCCAATCACAGTGGGGGCCATCAGTTGCAATGGTCCGGATCACTAAACAGTGGACCCCACGTCGACAGAATTGAGCACCTTTCAGTGAGAATGACTATGCCTATCATCAACTCATTGCAGCTGTAGGTGGGTCCCATCATGAAGACCACCTACTGCAAAAAATCATGCGGCTCTGCTCAACATAGGGCCGCCATGGGCGGATTCAATGATTGGACTGATTTTCACAGCATATGATCTTCTTGGCTGTCCAAATTCATAGTTTTTACAGATCTAATCTTTAGAACTGAATTTCCATCAAGCCATGACTTAAAAATTAAAAAATAAAAACAAAAATACTGTTTTCTACAATCTAAGGAATTATTCCCAGTGCAACGGCGGGATGCTACTCAAACAAGGGTTGTTGAGGACATCCATAGGCTCAGCTTGAAGCATCGCCTTCATCTTCATCGCTATCAATGGTTGTGGTGGTTGGTTGATCCTCAACAGCAGTGTCCTTGGGCACCATGAAACGGCCACTCATAGGATCAACAACACAGGTGTCACGGGGCCCACCTTTGTGGCCCATTGCAAGCATCGGAGGTGGTGGAAGAAGCCCCGCTCTGAAAAGAATGCGTTGGACAGGGTCTGATGGTTGGGCACCAACCGATAACCAATACCTGCATCACCAAGACATCTACATAAGCAATCCAAGTTCTCGTCTTTTTGTGTGAAAAGAGAACTTTCAGAATTCACATATTTGCACACTTCAAACTGCTCTCATTATACAAGTTTCGAACATTATGATGACCTCCACCAATCAATTCAGAACACTACAACAAAGACTTAAACAGGCACAAAAACAATCACAAGCAAAAGAAATGGGCCAAATCTAACAATGCAAGCCAATGCCCGGTCCGTGGGCCCCAGGTCAGCACAAAACGAGTGAGAATGGGCTCTGTTACAAATTCTACAACTTTTTTTCCTTTTTGGAAGACCCGTGAATTTTTACGCATTATTCAGATAATAAAAAAGCATTTTCCTGACTAATTCGCAATTAACAGTTATTCAAGATTTCCAACTTATTTGAGAATCATCCATAATTTTAATTTAAAGATAATACAAAAGCTCCACAAATAGATATTTTATTTCGAATTCATCTTGACTTAGCCTACTTATATTTCCAAACCCAAACTTTGTGATTGAGTGGAGGATTCAAGTGCATGAGGAAGTGGCCAACTTTAAGGGACGAGGGCCACTATGATGAGCATTCACCTCATAGAGCCCTAAAACATATGCATTAGAACGCGGTGAGGAAATTAACAGGCCAGATCAGGATCAGCCCAAACTCAACCATTTTATTTTAAAGAAAATTCAGAGGCTCCACAAATGGATATTTTATTTGTATTTTCTAATAGAAAATTCACCAATTTTTCCCCAAATGTCTCGAAAATTTCCCCAAGTCAAGATTAATTTCCTTGCCTAATTATTCCCAAAATTAAACTTTTTAACATTCAGTGGAAGAAGAGGAGGATTCGAGCAAGGTGAAAAGATAGAGACGTGGATTAACTTGTCTGGCCCCAGGTCAAGCAGCAACTAGCTCAGAATCGGGGCTGAATTGGCCTGACTTGCCCAATGTCAGAGTCGTCCTAGAAAACCAATGTGAACCTTGTCCATTGCTGATGTGGATGTGATATCGATGATCTTAGCCATAGATCATGACGACCATGGGTCCCAAGTGGATGTGTGAAACATACATGAAGGTTGAACAATAGGAATTCCTCTAGTTGTCCTTGGAAACTTGAGATTGTACACAATGGTTATTGACAAAGGGAGAGTTGTGTGCCATGGATCTCAGTATCTGATTGTACCATGACCATTAGGTAGGCTATAGGACAAACCTATGGTTGTTGTTATAATGATGGATGCCATCATCCTGTCCAAGGGAACTAATAATGAATCAAGATGGAAAGTCGCCAGTATCAAGCATGAGGATGGGTGGGTGTGCCTTTTCCCTATCCTATATAGGAGTATGAGTGTGTCGTGGATAAAGGCTCCTAGATGGACCTATTGGGCACTCGCATAGGTGGATCAAGGTGAAGCCTCTAGACCAGGAGGCCCATCATGCCTGGACTATGATTGACTTGAGGATACACTAAATCTTATCAATGTTCGGAGTATCCACGATATTATCACCATCTCCAGCTAGGCGATACCAATAACACTAGTAGAGATACCGATAACACCAGTAGTCTCATAAATCCCAAGCATCGGCAATGTATCGCTAAGTATTGCCACTATTTTTTACTATGTAAATTCCAGGCATTGCTTGTATCGCCAATATTTAAATTTCAATGCAATAGGCCATTGGAAAATTGCAAGGTAATAGTCTCCCTCCTTCGTTTCATCACACATTCCAAACGTGTGGATCCACCTATGTGGACAACTCTTGCATCCCCTTGGCCCTTCTCTTAGGGTTGGCGTGTTTGGCTCCACCTTTCCTCCATCTAGTAGAGACTTCCTAAGTTCGGAAGATTGGCAATGGGGAAACAACACTTCATCAAGTAGGCTTTGATTGGGTAAATTCAAAACCATTGGTTAATGGATTTTTCCTCTTTAGAAACTAGAGAATATCTCAACGGGAATCTTTAGGGTTGTAAAATCTAAAATCCAGGTTTTCAAAACATTTATAATCTACTTCTTTTTTGAAATCCCAGCACCCGAATTAGGGGTGACTCATGGCATCAAACCAGATTGAGCAGTACTGAATCCAAGTTAACTTGAACAAGTCATATTGGACTCATCCAAGTCTTAAAACCATAGAACTCAATGAGGAAGTGGCTAACAAAAAGAGGGTTGCCACTATGATGAGCACGCCCCATGGAGTCCTACGACCAGTGGTATGGATATATATATATTGAGAAGTGACGATATATTATATAAAAAGCAAAAAACAAAAACAACAAAAGGGAGGCATGAACCGCTGAGCTAGCGAGCCATGACGCCTAAGAAAACTAAGAGAAAAACTGATTACAACTACTGAAGGGCATCTCTAGAGCAGCCCATTCCACGACCAGAAAATGAACCCTTCTTAACGGGAAACCCAAATCATGAGAATCCCCTAAGAAGCACCTCCTGTTGCGTTCTTCCCAGACCGTCCACCACACTGCCACTAACACCATATTCCAAAGAACATTTTTCTGCTTCCCAAACTCTGTTCCCTGCCATGAATACACCAAGGACTCAGTAGAATAAGGATGGACCCAAGCAATCTTGAACCAAGAGAAGATAAGGGGCCAGATCTGCTGGACAAGCAGGCAGTGAATGAAGAGGTGATTTACTGATTTGGCTTCTCTCATGCAGCAGAGACATGTTGGGAATGCACATCCCCCTTTTCCTCAAATTGTCTACAGTCAGCACCTTTTTGATACTCACTAGCCAGCTGAATACCACGAACTAGGGAGGAATTTTGACCTTCCACAGACGATCCAACAAAGAGAGCGAAGGGAGGGTGGAATTCCTATAAGGGCGTGTTTGTTTTTTCGTTTCACTAGGAAATACCATCTCCCTGAGCATTAATTACATGCTCAGGGAAACGCTGTGCGTTTGTCAGCAACCATCATGACAGTTTCCATTGTTTGAAAAAGTCAGGCGGGAGTGCAAATCTCCCTGCCCGCGTTTGTTTTTCGAGGATGTGGCGGTACGTTGAAAAAATCCAGCAGCAGTGGCTACTGACTCTTACTGATGTGACGTTACCAAGTTCTGTGGGCCCCACCTCCTGATGTATGTTGTGTATCCACGCCGTCCATCCATCTGGAGAGATCATTTTATGGGTAATATCCAAAAAATGAATCTCATCCAAAGTTCTAGTGGACCCCACCACAGAAAATAGTGGGGAGACTGACAACACCGTTAAAAACTCACGTGCGCCAGAAAAATTTACAATCAAGATGATATTTGTATTTTCCCTTATTCAGTGTCTTTTTTTAACTTTTGAAAATGTTGGATTTCGACGTTAGGATGGGCGCTATGAACTTTTTTAACGGTGAAAATCACCATCACCGCAGCTAATTATGGTGTAGTCCAGATGATCCAAGGCTATGATTCATTTTTTTGATAATGCTTTAAAATTATTTCTAGAGATATATGAACGGTGTAGATATAATAAATACATCACTTTGGGCCCACCTAACTATGATCTCTTTTGAGGAAGAGAATTGGCTGGGGTGTACCTCACACTACTGCTGTAGGTATGGTTCAAAGGAAATGAAAATAGCTCACCCTAAGTTATAAACCATTAAGTAGAAAGAGAAGCTATTATGATAACTACCAAACAGCAAGTTGTCATTCCAAAAGAAAATACCAAAAACAAAAAGATAAGTTATTCAACAATCCAAAAAACCCCGATATCCACCACATATACATCACCAATATAGAACCATTAACTGAAAAAACATAACCATGACAACAACACCGAAAACAATATACAAAACCAGCAGCAAGTTACTAGGGACGTCACTACAGCCACGAGACGTCCCTAGGTCGGCTGTCCCTAAAGTTGCTGGTTTCGTCGAAGATGGCAGATTGTGACTCGGATAATAAAAATCAGACACATCGGATACACCAAGGTTTGTCTCATTGGGCACAACGTCACCTACGAACTTACTCCAGACAATAAATGCCTCTTCTGCATACTTGAAAGATCTTAACCGAGCATGAGAGTAACCCTCAACTTGATCCTTATATTCCTCCCACGAGTAATAAATACTTGGTTGTCTTCCTACGAAGACAACATAGATTTTCTTCATCTGTTCAAAAAAAGAAGTCATTAATCATCTTTAGATTATCGATAATTATATGCAATTACTTACTAGGTAATATGTCAGTGACGCAAGTGTCGCTATAACTATCACGAAACTTAAAGTCTGCAGGTGGTTCAAATTAATAACAAAACATCGGTTAGGGCGAATCTCAGCATTATGCTAGGAAGAAACAGTGGGGATGGCGAAAGCTGGTACCTGCGAGGAAAGCTGGAGAAACACAGAGGCGTTCGTTTGAAAGGAGGACAGATTATATAGAGTTCATAAAAACACATCGTGCTCTCGCGGAGCATGGAACCGCTGTCGTTTTGTCGCAGCAGAGAAGTCTCGAGAGACCGCCCGCATCCATCTGAGGATTTCTCAGCGAAATGTAAAAGCAGCGGATCTGCATTTACCAGACACACCTAGATATGCCACCTTCCCATCCGTCAAACGTGGGAAAGGGTCATCATGACCCTTTTCGCCGCGATTTCCCATAACACGCAAAAACAAACAAGCCCTAAATGACATTATATAGGGATTTAACCGAGAATAAACCCTTCTTATCGAAGGTCCAAGTTAGATTGTCGTGGGCCTGTTGATCAATGGGATTGCTGCTGAGCAGGGATAGAAGGCTTGCTAGCTGATTAATCTCTTGATCATGGAGAAGCCTGCAACCAACTACAAGAGGGCATCAAGTGGTAGGGATATTAACAGACCATATCAGGAAAAACCTGAAACCAACCAGAAAATGCAAAGCCTGCAATCAACCTGGATTGGGTACAAGCCGAGTGCTTTCAGGCTCAACCCAACCAGTCATTCAGTTTTTACATGCACATTAATGGCATGTGACACATATATGAAACTAATATACACTGTTATAGGCATAGCACTAACCTAGCTCAACACGATGAACCAATGAGCTTGACCCAAGCCAAGCACAATTTTTTTTATGGATAATCTGAAATTCTATTAGGAAAAAAAAAAGGAATAAAACAAAATACAAAGAAATGGGGTCCAGCTATAGGAGCCCCAAACAAACAATAATTATACACCAGTGCAATAGAACTCTACAATGACACAATCTTCATCTCCTATTGTCAATGTGGAGACTGATCCTAACCCACCCCTGACCATGGCAAGACTGTCTGCCTCATTATTAGCCTCTAGCAACATGCAAGAGAATGACAGGACTTTGACTGTGCCTATCCAAAGCTTCCTCCATCAAATATGCAACCCTCCATGGACCAGATCCACCTCTAGGCCTGAGAAATGGCATTGCTAGAGCAATCTTTGCTGATAACCAGGAATAGATCCAAATCATTCCAACTCTGCACCTATTTTAATATCTTCTAATAGCATGGTTGCTACGCAAAATTAGAATCCCTGATTCTGATAGAGCCCAGGAACTCAACCAGAGCAACACCACTGTTGTCATGCACTATACCACCCACACCTACTCACCCACTATTATCCAACAAGCACCTGTCGAAGTTCACCTTTAAGTGCCCAAAGGGGAGCTTTCAAACACCAGTAGCTTCGTTTTTTTCCGGTGACACTAACATTATCTCATTCTAGCTGGATTCCAATACCAAGGAAAAGCCTCTAACTAAAGCTTGGGTCTACCTTTCCCAGGCCACTAGGAGATTGAAGATCCTTTTCATCAGCAGATAGACGAGGCCTCACAAAGAGGCATGAGAGGCTTGAACCTGGGCCACATCCAGCCAGCTTTCAATAGTTTTCAGCACAGTTTCTGGAAAAACCCAATAATTCCAAAATTAGAGGCCATTGCCAGCAAGGCTTCCCTTGCAAAGCAGCAATGAAGAACAGATGATTTACCAAGTATTCATTGGTACAACATAAGGAGCATCTGTTTGGAGTTGCCCGCCCTCTGCTCTTGAGGTGATCAATGGTAGGGATCTTGTCAAGGCACACAGTTCACACAAAGGCACTTACCTTCAAAGGAAATCTTTTTTCGAAAGGGAATATAGACTTCAACAGAAAATGGAAACATCACTAACCATATCTTCAAGAATGCCCTAATCTCTTTGGGTCACAAACAGATAGATTTTAAACTCCATATTCTCCCGTCCAAGCCAGACCAAGCTATATAAACTTCCTTTAGTAGATCCAGCAGTTGAGCAAGGCTAGAGATTTCTTCATCCCTCAGGTTCCAATGAAAAGATGGGCACCAAACAATCTTGTTGCCCAGCCATTGGAAGAACTAATCAACCAATGCCCCTCTCTTTGCAGCTAGCAAATAGATGCTTTCAAATTTCTCAAATAAAGGGATGTTTGAGCACCAATAATCTTCCCAAAACCTCGCATTTTCCCCATTGTCAATTCTGAAGAGGAAATGGCTAGAGTAGAAAGCGCATGGGACCCAACAAAATTATTAATCATGCCCCAACTTTTAGTACTATCCCTCCCTAATGAGGCTAGGAATCTAGACTCGAGCTAAACTGAACTTTTAGACCCAGCAGACCTAGAAGTTCAGGCCAGAGTACAACCTATGACAGACCATGGCCCCAAAGACCTAACAAGCTCACTTGATTGGTTGACAACCTCAGAACGATTGTTGATCAGGTGCGTTACCAATTACCATGTAAGTGGGCAATACCAAAAAAATCAAGGGGACTTGACTGTGTAACCATTCACCCCAATGGCCTGAAAAATGGACGGTTAACTCAAAAATAAAGTTGCCCAAGTCAGCCCTATTTTAAGCCATTCTAAGTAAAAAAAGATGTGTAAATCAGCGGGGATGCAAATTTGGCATGACTCTAGTGAACTTTCATGAGTTTTCTTGTGAATCCTTGATACAAACACGTGAAAGTTATGTAAAATGTATGATAGAAGAAAACTAAGACTCCATCCATGGACCACAATGACCACAAGATAACTAATATCAAGTGCAAGCTCAAGGAATATCAAACAATTGCTCAAAATTCCTTTTTTAAATAGGTAAGCTAACCTCGAACTCAAGACCTTGATGTTGAAACACGTCACGCGGCTCATGCCTAACTGCTCAACACATTAAATTCTCGTATCTTTAATCTAAACCTCACTTTTATCAATACATCTTATTGAGTTAGTCTTAGGGCCTATTTGTTTGTGCGTGTTATGGAAAATCGCGGTGAAAAGGGTCATGATGACCCTTTCCCGCGTTTGACGGATGGGAAGGCGGTGTATCCAGCCATACCTGGTAAATGCAGATCTGCTGCTTTTACATTTCGCTAAGAAATCGTGAGAAATCCCCAGATAGATGCGGACGATCTCTCGAGACTTCTCTACTGTGACAGGACGATAGTGGTTCCATATTCCGCGAGAGCACGATGCATTTTCACGAACTCTATATAGTCCATCCTCCTCTCATACTAACGCCTCCGTGCCTCTCCAGCTTTTCTCGCAGGTACCAGCGTCCGTCATCCCCATTGTTTCTTCCTATCATAATGCTAAGATTCGCCCTAACAAATGTTTTGTTATTAATTTGAACTACGTGCAGATTTTAAGTTTCGCGCTAGTTATGGCGACACTTATACCACTGACATATTACCCAATAAGTAATTGCATATAATTATTGATAATTTAAAGATGATTAATAACTTCTTTTTTTTAACAGATGAGCAAAATCTACGTTGTCTTCATAGGAAGACAACCAAGTATTTATTACTCGTGGGAGGAATCTAAGGATCAAGTCGAGGGTTACTCTCATGCTTAGTTCAAATCTTTCAAGTATGCAGAAGAGGCATTTATTGCCTAGAGCAGGTTCGTAGGTGACGCCGTGCCCAATGAGGCAAACCTTGGTATATCCAATGCGTCTGATTTTTACTACCCGAGTCACAATCTTTCATCTCCGACAAAACCAGCAACTTCAAGGACAGCCAACCCAGGGACATCTCGTGGTTGTAGTGACATCCCTAGTGACTCACTGCTGGTTTTGTACATTGTTTTCGATGTTGTTGTCATGGTTATGTTTTTTCAGTTGATGGTTATATATCGGTGATGTATATGTGGTGGATATCAGGGTCTTTTGAATTGTTAAACAACTTATTTTTTTATTTTTTATTTGGTATTTTTCTTTTGGAAGGACAACTTGCTGTTTGGTAGTTATTATAATAGCTTCTCTCTCTATTTAACAATTCATAACTTGGAGTGAGCTATTTTCATCCTCCTTCAAACCGTACCTACAGCAGTAGTGTGAGGTACACCCCAGCCAATCCGCTTCCTCAAACGAGATCATTAGTTAGGTGGGCCCAAAGCGATGTATTTATTATATCTACACCGTTCATATATCTCTAGAAATGATTTTAAAGCATTATCAAAAAAATGAATCATAGCCTTAGATCATCTGGACTATACCATAATTAAATGCGATAATGATGATTTTCACCGTTAAAAAAGTTCATAGGGCCCATCTTAACGTCGAAATCCAACCTGTTCAAAAGTTTAAAAAGGCACTGAATAAGGGAAAATACAAATATCAACTTGATCGTAAACTTTTCTGGTGCACGTGAGTTTTAAACGGTGTTGTCAGTCTCCCCATTGTTTTCCGTGGTAGGGTCCACTAGAACTTTGGATGAGATTCATTTTTTGGATATTACCCATAAAATGATCTCTTCAGATGGATGGACAGCATGGATACACAACATACATCAGGAGGTGGGGCCCACAGAACTTGGTAATTTCACATCAGTAAGAATCAATAGCCACTGCCGCTGGATTTTTCAACGTACCACCACGTCCTCGAAAAACAAACGCGAGCAGGGAGATTTGCACTCCCGCCCGACTTTTTCAAAGAATGGAAACCGTCATGATGGTCGCTGACAAACACACCATTTCCCTGAGCATGTAATAAATGCTCAGGGAGACGGTATTTCCCAGTGAAATGAAAAAACAAACACGCCCTTAAAGTAAAGAAAAATGTGCCTTGGCCTCCATAAAATATCTGGTGAAAACTAAATCTAATGGGGAGTGATGTGTAGGTTGGCATATACATACCAAAATGCCATGTTATTCTCATTCCACGCTGCTCCGATTGGTAGAGTAAAATCAGTTAAAAGCCTTAAACATACTACAAATTCTCAATATTTCGCTTGTGAGAATTACACTCAAAGAACCAATCATGTTTCTAAGGATTTGCCGTGAGCATATAAAGCACTTAATAGAAAGTTACAATATCTACTATCCACCGGAGGAAATGGGCTGCTCTTAGATTACTAACTAAGAAGTCTCTTCTATAATCCTCTACTCTTGTGTATTCTTATTTTATTTTTTCCATCTTCCTAACATGTTAATCTTTCTATAATCCTTCAAAAACAAAAACAAAAAAAAAAAAAAAAAAGCACTCTTCTATGCTTTGTCAAAGAACAAAATAGGCTAGCTTCTGTCCATAATGCTTGAATTTGAGACAACAAACGACTGATTCCTTTTCTTAAAAGGAACAAGCTCCAAGCAGTTCCAATGTCCATGTATCAATCAAATCACTAAAAAGAGAAATGATCTAGTGTACACAACATGGTTTTAAATGTTGCTATAGGTCACTGTATCAGCATAGAAAAAAAAATGATACAATACGGTGTCACGTATCGGTTGGGGCCATATCAGCCCATATTGGTCATGATTTTTTTAAAGCAAAAATAAAATAAAATGAAAATATTAGAAAAATAGAAAAAAAAATGAGATATCCAAGAATCTATCATTTGTTTATGTTTTGACTATGTATTCATTGGTGTATGAAACCATTCTTTGATGAGAATGTTGTCTATTGGTTTAACTTGTTGAAGGTCAACAAAATGGGCCCTAATTGAACACAAATCAAGCATGATTTGGTGAACTATGACCCATTACATTGAAATACAACTAAACAAAGATGAAAATATAAAAAAGAAAGTGAAGGTTTACTCTTCTTTCTGATTTTTCTCATAATGGTCCACTTCATTTTGATTTGTCGAATTCCATTTAAATCATTTGTTTTGATCCCAAATTAGGTCTAGATCTAGCCTAAAATGAGTTTTTAAGTTTCTTCCATGGTTAGGTCTCCATTCATGGCTCAGTAGTAGACCCACACGAGTTTCAACACCGAGACCAGGGATCGAGTGCTCACGTGGTGTGAGTGGGTGTGTGACTGTGTGGGGTGTGGGTGTGTTAAAAAAATTTTAAAAAATTAAAAAAAATTAAAAAAATTAAAAAAAAAAAAAGCTTCTTCCATGGTTTAAATAATAAAAAGAAGATGAGACAAGTGAAATTTTGAAAGGGGAAAAAAATAAAACTGGGCTTTTATGAGCGTATCGGTTGTATCAGCGTCTTTTTTTTATCCATATTGTCTCGTGCCGATATGGATACTATACAATACCGATATTCACATCCGTGGTACAGTGTATGACATTGGATAACAAAGGGACGTGGATTGATTTCCAGCTTTACGGAAACAACCATGTCATCCAAATGCCACATAAACAGATAAATTGATTTTGGGATTCTGAAAAATCTTTACCAATCAAACTAAATTCCCAGTAAGATGCTTAATGAGTAGATAAAAGTTACAGACAAGATAAATTTTACTTACTTCACTCTGTCGAAATTCAGACCCATGCGCTTACCACCATCCTGCCCTGAAAAGCCAAAAAAGAAAAAAACATACATCAAAGTCAAGAAAAAGGAATGCACTTGATGGAGTTCCATAAAGCACTACTAACATGTCCGCTGTACATGTGCCGTGTATGAATGGTGATCATGACCGTTCATTTGAGTGTTCATCACACCAAGGGGCATCAATAACAGAACAATGCGATCAGACTAGAGTTGCCACGTGATCAGTGTCCGCAAGCGGAAGCCTTGAGAAAGAAAAAGGGCAACAGCTCACATCAAATGGGCAATCCTTACAATGATCAGCCCGCTTGGATAATCTGATCACACATGACCTTGTGGGCTATAACCCATCTCAGTAGCCCACAAAACCAACATCTATGTGCCACATGTACAATGGGGATGGCATGTAATATTCATCTCATAAGGAAAACCCAGATGAACAGATTTTTTATTTTTTTTATTTTAAAAAGAAAAATTAGATTTTTTTTTATTTTTTTTTTTAAAACAGTTTAAAAAATTGGGTATTAAGGTGAAATGAAAAAATGAATTTACCTGGCAATGGATTGTAATAACCCAAGACTTCAAGATGCTTTCCATCTCTCGGAGATCGACTATCGGCCGCCATTACTCGATAGAAAGGTCGGTTTTTGCATCCAAATCTCGATAATCGAATTCTAACTACCATTTTATGAACTTTAACTCCTTTCTATTGCTTCTCTGAGTTAAATACAACGGCGAAAAAACAAAAAAAAGAGAGAGAGAAAAAATGAAAATGAGAGAAACCCATCTTGGAGGAGGATTGTATCTGCGAAATTACAGTATCTAAAGTTTTAAAAAATGGCTTACCAGAGAAGTATCTTTCTAGGGTTTTGCTCTTCTTCTTCTTCTTTCTTTTCAGCCTCCTCTCTATCAAAGCAGAGAAGAAAGGGTATTTGATACTCCGGCTGCATATGAGGCTTGATACGCAGGCACTTCGAAATGGTAAACGTAGCATTAATCAACGCAAATTAAACCGCATAAGTTATGTAACGTGCTATCTCCAAGTTACATATTATAAATCAGATTGGTTGCACAATCCTGACCTCCGATTAGTGGACACTTTTCTTTTGAATGAAGCCATTGGATTGTTTCATTTTGAACCGTCCAATAAATGTCCACTAATCTAACAGTCCAATAAACCAATAAGCATATTTTTTGGTTCATGGTACTAGTAAGTTGTTCTACCTGATTTGTACGATTTATTTTGATTTGATTTTATGCCAAGTGAGCAATTTCTATGTAATTTTAACGTGCCTGAGTATTATCTATCACATTTAGCCGGAGTATCAAAGTATTTCTCGAGAAGCAGGGGTGTCAATGGGCCGGGCTCGAGCCTGAAAAATCAGAATTTCTAAGAGGCAGTATCGGCCCGAAGGCCCGGCCTGAAGCAGTTCAAAAACGGGCCTAGCCTACCCAGGCCCGGCCCATTGACAGCCTACGAAAAAAGGGGGAGTAGTTTGGTACTCATTCAGAGTGTGGTTGTTCATGCACGGGCTCGGAGCAATTGTACACGTGTCCTAGAAACTCACGTTACAAACAATTCAAAACGTGGGTCCCACTGTAGATAGAACATGACTCCAACTTAAGATTAATTGAATAATCCTAACCATGGATTAATATAAAATTTCATTGTTGAATCCTTACCATTGACTATTTTTTGTCCAACAACAGGCAAGTTTGAATTTCATTTCACTCTAACTTTGGTTCATCGCCTATTCACTGTGGAACCAACGGTTTGAACGGTTTAATTTGAGTTGCATACAACCCTTGGTCACAATTTCTAAGTGCATGCGCATGAACCATCACACTCTGCCAGGTGGACGCGGATTTCGTGGTGAGTCTGGACTGTATGGGGCACACCGTGATGTATGTATTTTATCATGCCATCCATCGGTTTTTACAGCTCATTTTAGGGCATAACACAAAAATTGAAGCATATCCATGTCTCAAGTAGACCGCACCACAGGAAACAGTGGGTTGCAGCTGTGATGCTCAAGTGGACCGCCCAAAATTAAAAGACAAAAATCTTGATGCTCCGGCAGCTGTCATGTATAATACACAGGCGCTTAGAAATTGCATACGTGGCATATACGTAATTCAAACTAAATCATCCAGCCTATGGGGCCCAGTTCATGTGTATCATGAACCAAAAACCAGGGTTTGTTTGATTACCTTACCATCCGAATGGTAATCATTTATTTGGACGAATAAAAATGAAAATATCCAAGGGTTGCATTTAAGCAAACTTGTGTCCGTTGATCAAGGCTACGAATACTAAACCAATCTTATTTGGGGAGGTAACATGAACTTCGTGTGCAGTTAGTTAATTTCTTATTGCCTTGTCACGCTCTAAATTTGAAAATTGGGCTGATAAATCTAACACCGACAGCCTCTGTAAAACCTCATTCTCGGCTCCCAGCGTTCATTCACTATGTTCCGATTCTGGAATGCTACGAGAAGGATTTTCAACACCAGTTTGATTATAATAAACATAACCAAAGGCATAATCCACAAACAATAATCAAAAACTCCATTACATTTCCACTATAATTAAAAACTTTACAAGTACAATGAGCATAAAGGGAAATACAATGATGATAAATTAAAAGCTCCAAAATAATCTACCACGTGCTCAAGCCTCAGCGCTGCTGCGATCTAACGTCACCTGCACACAACGGTCATGCATAAGCTTATAAAAACCTTAGAGGGTGGTGAAAGTGTATGCACAATGTGGTAATGCAGTTATGCAGTATCAGAATAATACGGAATATGCTGATGAAAGCCAAGAATACCATTAGCCGTACCAAGGTCATGTGGTGCAAAAAGCATGAATGATGTCGGTCATACCAAAGCCATGCGATGCGAAATGCAACTCAAGCATAGAAATCCTCATCTAAGTCCACATATCAATATAGCTCAACTCTTAAATATCACCGGGGTCTAGTACACTCTAAACCAGATCGCCGTCCCATCGCGCGCAATAAGGTAAGTAGAAGAGACCTTACTATCCTCATGCCAATATATGGTTCGGCTCATCGACAGCGGACCCATTCCTCAAGCTGGTCAAACTCAACCTAGTTTTGCTCCCTCCACTCAGGCAGGTAAGGCCGCACCCCCTTCCAACCGACCACGACACAGTGGAAACGCGATCGTCTGGTAATCGACACTCGGCGCTCCTGTACCCACTCGGTATAGACATTGGAGCAACTTCTTTGTACCATAAAGGTTTAGAGACTTTCACCCAGGGATATCTATAGCACTACATGTAAAACAAGATTTTCGATATCCAATCCTGTCAACCACGATATGCCTGTGGAGGCTATGTCCCTAATGTCGCTAGGGCGTATAGTAACCATGTCACACAATGCGCAATACATGAATCACACTCTCCAGTCATGCAGCAATTCTGCGCGTATCGTGTGCTCATGTAGGGCAACACTGCCTAACCGGGAGCCCATAAACAATCTGTCTGAAGGCATATGCTATGATCAGTCACTTCTTATATAAAGCATACATATGATGCGTATGATCGTGAGTCATGAAACTATACTAAACATGTAATAAAGTAATGAACTATCCTTACAACGCAGATGGGCCTAAACGGCTTATACACAACAAGTACGGGCCTATCAATGGGCCCTAGGGAGAGTTGTAATGCGAACATTTAACCAGCATTATACTTGCAATGTGGACGTTAAACCAACATTGTCCCCAAGTCATATCCGTCGTAAACATCATTACATAAACCGTGTTATGATCACACGTTACAATGGACCTTAGGTACATCTCATTGGGCCTTAAATACATCAAATGGACCATATGGGCCTTATATCCATCAAGTGGGCCACATCAATGGGCCGCACCAATGGGCCTTATGTGCATTGCAATGGGCCATAACCCGTGGGCCTTAGAATGCATCAAATGGGCTAATCACATGGGCCTTATGTGTAACAAATGGGCCACACCAATTGGGCCCCATATGTACATCAAATGGGCCTCAACCCATAGGCCCTAATACATCTCAATGGGCCTTAACCTATGGACCCCTACTACATCAAATGAGCCTCAATCCATGGGTCTTACATACAACAAGGTGGGCCTCATACATATATCAATGAGGGGTCTCAATGGACGACCACAAATAACTCAAAATGGACCCCATACATATACCAAAGTGGGGTCCATTTGAACTATAGATCTGACTCATTCTTTTAGCTCAAGCCATAAAACGAGCTTTCTGAGTCGATGGATGATTTGAATGCAGCACACGCATCATGGTGGGTCCCATTGTCGTTGGACAGTGTGAATGAAACACATGCATTATCATGTGCTCCATCGTCCGCTGGACGGTGTGAATAAACAGATATATCATGGTGGGTTCCACCGTCCACAACCGTGGATGGTGTGGTAAATACATATATCAATAGTGGGTTCCACATGTGTGGCCCACTATAATGTTTTCCTGCCATCCAAACCTTTCATTCGATCACAGGTACCTGGATGAAGAGGAAAAAACAAATTTCATATTGATTCAAAACTTCTATGGGCCCAAAATGGATTTCAAGAGTAGTCACTCAATCCCACTGTTTCCCATAATGTGGGTCATATGAGACTCAAATCGGCCTAATCTTTTGAGGGAGCCCACCTGAGGAGGTGTCCCACCATTTGAACGGGTTGGATGACAAATAAACATCACGATGGGGCCCACAGCTGGAGCCGTGGGTCCCTGCTGCCATCCGTGAAAACGTGGCAGCGTCGTGCTCCTATGTCAGCGCTGCCTCTTATTATATTTATTTATTTTTTATTTTTATTTTTTGAAATGGAATTTTTTTGTGGTTTTTCATGTGTGAGGTCCGCATTGAATGAATCCACCCTAGCCAATGGATTCTACAGTCCATAACTCATTCATCAAACCCAATATTGAGCATCTTTTGGCGTGTAGAGAAAATCTGGGAGACTTTAAACGGTGGATATCACTGTTTGCTAAGGTATGGCCCACCAGATGCTCCGATCAACCTCATTTTTTGGCTCAACACCTAAAATGAGTTGGTATATAGGATATATGGCGTGGATTGAATACATACATCAAGGTGGGGCCTATGTGAGTGGGCCACACAAAAGTTTAAACCAAGCTTATATTTGTGTTTTTTAAATAACAGACGTTGTACGGTTTGACATTCCAAGAGCAAAGATGTCGGCCTGCTCAAGTGGGCCACCAGATGATGGATGGTGTCGATATAACACATATAGGGTGGGCCCCACTTGAAGATAGTTTGGATAAAATACATGCTTCAGGGTGGGGTCCATCCAAGTGGGCCACACAACCATATCATGATCACATAAAAAAATGAAATAGAGAGGGAGAAAGAGATAGAGAGTGGGACACGCATGATGGAGAGACTCCGACACTATGGGCCCTCCCTTACAACTAATCATATATCAAGTGGGTCTCATTACACATGGGCCCATTAAATCAAAATCCAATGGTGGAGATCCCTTGTCCACTAAAATAGATGGTCTAGATGACCCTAGGTATACAAGAGAAATAAAAATCATGATGAGGTATATGGAGAATGACCCCATCATGGAATGATTATGATGATCAAAGTGGGTCATCGGCCACATCTTAGGGTCTCAAGTGAAATCCAAACCATTGATTGGTTGGCCTTACTTGACCCATCTTAAAAATATGAAAACTACTCTATCAAAGCACCCACCGTTCGATCTTCTTGCTCCCTTGGGTTCCTTAGCTCCTTAACTTTGATTCCAACGGAGGAGATGAGGTTTGGATGGTTGAGATGAGAGATGAAAGGGTAGGAAATTGGGCCACCTTTGTTGTTTGGGAAAGCTCAGAGAAGCTCATACATATGGTGCTTCTCTTGATTGGAAATGAGCTTGAAAATGTGTGAGAGAGAGAGAGAGACTTGAAAAGGGAGAGAGAGAGAGAGAGAGTGATGGGTGATCGAGTGATAGATGTGGTGAGTGATGGGTGTAAGAGATTTTTTTGACTTTTGTGGCAAATGGTGTAAGAGAAGTATGGCTTGTGTAAGAACTTTTTGACTTTTGAGGCTTGTTTGGGAAAAGGGTAAAAGATGATGTGTACTTGACATGTTGAGATTGATGGATTGATGTGACAAGTTGTATAGATTCTCTTAGATTTTGCAACACATGGCGTTTTCCTCGCACCGAATGCTGGCCCACATCTCCTGATTAGGGTATCACCTCGGCGTGCGAGTCGCGACATCGGAACCGCGGCGACGACACGGTCGCTAGGATACAAGTCTCGGGTTGACGACGTGTGAATCAAGGTCGCGCACAAATACCGGTTAAGGGTCGAAGGTTACCGAAATTTGACCGAAAAGACCGCAAAAGTCTATAGAACGGTACGGTATAGGATACGGGGTTTACATACCTACCTATCAAGCATCATACTTCGAAAGAGTAAAAAAAGATATGCCTAACTAACAATTTCATGCTTTTGTTAATTGGGTCCATCAGGGATTGCTTGTGAATTTTATAGGATCATCCTGACCATCTTATCCATGGCTTGGGAAAAAGCAGCCATCTCATTCAAACGGTGTGATTTTTCATGGCAGTATGCCTGGACTCAATGGACAGTCCGGATCAGTCAACGGACTATTCAAGAGTCCTGATTGAACTAGACTCGACGTGATCATTTGTGTGCATGCCTATAGAGCATCAGTCTCTGCTGGGTCAAATAACAACGAGAAAAGCTGTGAATGGTGATGATCCAGCACGTGTGTTCCAATTTCCGGCATTTGGGATCTTAGTGAATGGCAATTTACAAGTGGTTCGGAATACAAATCGATCAAATGATCCTAGCCATTCAATCAACGGCCATCAAAATTTCCATGGTAATGAGAAACACGAGTGATTTTCCAACCACAGTCAAGCTACGAAGCGTACTGCGGAGGGACTTGGGTTGGGTAATGACCGGACTGGAATTCGGTAGTGATCATGATGTATGTATTGTATCCGCGCCGTCCATCCATTTTGGCAGCTCATTTTAAGAGATGAACCCAAAAATTAGGCAGATCCAAGTCTCAGGTGGACCACACCACAGGAAACAGTGGTGATTGAACACCCACCACTAAAAACTTCATGGGGGCCTTGGTTCAAGTTGATATTTGTATTTTACATTTCTGTGTGACCTTATCCACAGGTTGGATGGCAAATAAACATTAGTGGGCCTTGGAAAGTTTTAATGGTAGGTGTTTAATCACCACTGTTTCCTGTGGTGTGGTCCACCTGAGATTTTGATTCGCCTCATTTTTGGGCACACGCCCTGACATGAGCTGCCAAAATGGATGGACGGCATGGATAAAAGACATACATCATAGTGGCGCCACAGCTTTTCCAGCATCCACGTCGGTACTAAGAGGTCACTGCGTTGGGTATCACGATGTACATGTTTTATCCACTTCGGCCATTTCCATCTCATTTGGGCATGAGCCCAAAAATGAGGCGAATACAAATCTCAGGTGGACCACACCACAGGAAAAAGTGATGATTGAACACCCACCGTTGAAAATTTCTCAGGGCCCAACGAACCTGCTGGCTCGGTAATACAGACCTTGACGAAGGGAAAACATAAATATCAGCTTGATCCATAACTTTTTTGAGGCCCCAATGGCGGGCGTTGGATCACCACTGCTTCCTGTGGAGTGTGGTCCACCTGAGATTTGGATCTGCCTCATTTTTGGGTTGGTACCATAAAAGGAGTTGTCAAAATGGATGGACGGCATGAATAAAACACATACATCATGCTGGGACCCACCGCACCAACCAGTACCCAGTGTCACTACCAAAATCGAATCCCACACACTGATGAGAGTTCCAAACCATTGATCATGTGGGCCCCACTCTATATATATATATATATATGCCCTTTTCAAAAAATCAGGCAGGTCAGATCATCAGCTGGCCACACGAGAAAAAAATGGACAGTTGAGAAGTTGACCAACCATCGGCATTCAACACGCACAAGTGGCCAACCTAATGATTGAATCAGCCCTTTTTATCTAATAAAATTCATCTGAGCTGGGAAAACTGCATGATGATCGGCTAGAATCTGGCCCATGTGTGAGAAGCATGGCCATTTAGCATGGCTCACTAGCATATAGAGGTGTGTTGCCATTTGAAAGACAAGCTTTCAAGCTTTCAGGAAAAGGATTGCGTGAATACATCCCTGGGTGTTGCAATTAGGGGTTGAACTCAGGTGGGCCGGGTTGAGAGTCAACCCGAACCCAACGCGACATCAAGAAGACCCAACCCGGACTCAACCCGAATTGAGTACATGTGATTGTTCCCAATCTAACCTAACCCAACTCAAATTTGCTCGACCTGAACCCAACCTGAATTCAGATCAGGTTGGTGTCTATGAACCCGAACCCAACCCAACCTGACTGGAACTCTGGTTGGGTCAATCAGTTGGAGTTGACCCGAACCCAAGTTGCAGCCCTGGCTGCAATAGATGCATTGGGACTTTAGCTATTGGATCAGAGTACTTCTCAATGACCCAGACCGGTTTATATGACAGTTCACACCATAGGGGACAACCAAAAAAACAAACTTTCAGATTGAAGCTTTCAAACCTTAAATTAATTCACAGTTCAAGGAAACCGTCCGTGGAGTAAGAAAACGAGACAAATGACCAACGGATTGAAATATTTCAATCTAAGAGTTTTGATTTTTGACTGTCCCTCTGATCCCATCCTACAGGAATCCCATCATACAAACAGTTTCAATCATTGAAAGATGACCCCAAATCCAAAAGTTAAGGTCCCGAAGCATCTAATAGCAATATGTCAGAATGTAACAGCAAACCTCTCAATTAGAGGTGTGCATGAACCGAGCTAGCTCAGTTAGCTCGCTAGACTTGGCTTGAAAAAGCTCGATTTGACTCGGTTCGAAGATGAGTTTGAGCCAAGTCGAGCTGATGTTTGAGCTCGAAAATGAGTTTGAGCCGGCCCCAGCTCGACTCGACTCAAATCGAACCTAGCTTGAATCAAACTTGGATCGAACCAGTTTGGTGACGCAGTTACTTTGATATTGATGTTGCTCACCAAGTGTTTGATGAAATGACTCAAAGAAGTGTGGTTGGTGGCAAGGAAGGTATGCATATGCAACTAACAGCCTTTTTTTCTTGATTTTTATGTTGCTTAGAAGGTATTTGATAAAATACCCGTAAATCTATTGGTGCTGTCTAAAATACGGTGAGATTTTAAAGGTGCAATCATGTTTGTGAAAATGTTGCAATAGCGAACTTGGCTTGAACTAGCCCGAGCTACTAACCGAACCAAGCCGAGCTGGCCAATCAAGCTCGAGGACCGAGCCAAGCTGAGGTCAACTAGTGGTCGAGCCGAGTCAAGCTAAGGCCAGCTCGACTCGATTCGACTCAATGTATACCCCTACTCTCAATGGAAAGACCGGCTTTCCTCTATTTTATTTCCTTTTTTTTCTGGCCATTGAGCTGCCAATATTCTAAAGCATGCAGCACAATTTCTTGATTTTCACTCTTCTTTACCCACCGAAAACTAGCGGAATGTTATGATTACGGTACATGGAAAGGCATTATGAGAAAACACCCCATTATTTTCATTTCTTAGATTTCTTTGGCTTCTTCGGTCCTTGAGATTTCCTTCCACCCGTCTTAACCGGCTTCCCTGGAGCTTTAGCCCTCTTTCGTGTCGTGCCCTACAAGAAAACTTCCATGAAATAAGTGAATATTGCAGAACAAGGGAAAACATGGATAGAAAAAGCTAAAGATCAACAGTACCCATTGGAAACACAAATGAACTGTGTAACAAATCTCTCACAGTCCAATGACAGTCTGCTGGAATTCCTATAAATGTTCAAAATGAGATTTTAAAGTCTCTCATTTTAATTGTGCATGGTCATTTCCATTTGATGTGGTCAACCCGATGTCAGTGGACCATCTTCTTTATGCTGTGAGTTTTGGGAATTCGAAGAATCCCATTTGGAGAATGGCTTTGCTTGGTATTTAGTGGGCCATTTGGGAAGAGAGACAATCAGTGCTTCAATAATGGCAGTCGATCCGTGGCCGGTATTTCGATTTGGGCTAGAGGGCTGATTATAGAATGGGCTGGGGCTGTCCCTTAAAGGGGTGTAATTTGGATTATCTTGCTTAATTTGGGTTGCTTCCTCGGCGTCCCCTCTGTGTAGCTGTTTTCTGTTTGTTTTAATAGAGTTCCAGTTATCTTTTTTAAAAAAAAAATAATAAAATAAAATTGTGCATGGTGATTTCTGTTTGAAGTCGATGGATGGTGGGAGATTTGGTAACGCATCTTTTGAGTTCTCATGGGGAACACAAAGTCAGGCTCATTACAACTAGGCTGCCAGAGTCGAAACTGTTGAGAAAGTGCACCAAACAAACCACGTGACAGACACCCAAGTCATTTGAACCCAATGCTATAACCAAGATGCAAGAGTGATTTGGTTTCATTCAAAATAGCAGGAAAGCATGATTTCCATTTTCTTCCACTATCTTGGTTGTTTCAAGTTAGAGGAGCGGTTTGCAGTTTCAAATATTGAACAATGAAACCATGATCTCTTTTGGAAAACTGTAATGCAGACGTAAGTTTTTAATTGAATTTTATGTTTTGTTGTGTGTTCCCCTTCAAATACACGCATTCAAGTAGGTTCCAGAGCATAACAATGATTTGTTAACCTTTCCATTGGCCTTCACATCAGCTGCATCTTCATTTTCATTGTTTTGTTTGCTTTGACGAGCAGAAGCTTTAGGCATCTTGTCTCCCTCCTCATCCGAATCAAATAAAAATCCGTCAAGGGTTCCTACTCAAAATGCAGATAAAGAAATGTTGTAAATACACAGTAGGCATGCACAGCTATAAATAAATAAATAAAATTCGGTCCTTTTGGCAATAGAAGAATAGCTCCATCTTGTTTTCTCTAGAAAGTATCTACATGAATCATTTGCCAATAAACATTCATTTACATGCACATTCTTATGCAATCTAAATCTTTGTCATCCATCATTATCACGACGAATTACAGGACCCTAGATCAATGGATACTGACATAATGACAATTGGGTGTATGCTTGTGGGCCCTAGTGCCATTGAAGGTGCCACTGTCAGCTCAAGAGTTTCCACAATCTCACAACACTAAAATCTGCACAACCATAGTCCAAAAAAAATGAAAACTTAACTCGAGGTCCAGTCGAGCCAGGTTTGACTCAAAGACTCAAGCCCAGTGTTCGTTTGACACAATTTGGTATTTACTAAGAGGATTTGAAGTAGTTGTGAAAACTTAAATATTTAAAAGACTTGAACTGTGGATAGGGTGTTTACCTGTATACCCAAGGTCTGCAGTTCAAGTTTAATTGCCTCAAAAACCCCTTTTTCAATCCAAAAAAAAAGAGAGACCGAATGACTTGGGTTTGAGGCAAAGATCAGCTCAACCAATCATGTCTTGTCAAGTCATGACTGAGTCATTTTTCCAATGACTCCACTCAAAACTCATCCTAAGTCAAGTTGGGTCAGACAAGTTTTGAGCTGAAATTTTCCAGCAACACGGCTCAAAACCCATCAAGTCAGACAAGTTTTGAGCCGAGTCACCAAGTTTTAAAGTATGGTACAAGAGGGAGGTGTGGGGCTAGCAAACATCTTTTTAGAGGGTATGCTGTAAATTGCAGCATACAGAAATGCATCAGAGTAGCAGTGCATGCATCTACTCGTTTGTCCCGTTAGACCAACATATTAACTTGTGCTTACATGCAGGCACCCAACAGCAGCATTATATAAAGGTGCATCTGGGTGTCCGCTTTCCTAGGCAGATGGGATGTGCTTCATCCAAAACGCACGTGAGATACAACCTTCTAGTTCCTATCTCACTAGTGATTCGTGTAAAGGTGGGAAAAAAGGAAGCCCTCATAATGACGTTTATGCTACCACAGACTGTCCACCCCACTAATTGCAATTTGTATGTACTCCCAAATGCAAACTGTACTTGTGCAATGTGGGCAATGTATAAGCTTGTATAAATATAAGTACTGTGTATAGACGGAATCTGATGTCAGCTTATGGCAACATAAGAACTAGTGTATAGATGTGGCACAACCACCGTATATTAGTGGAATTAGTGTTTGTTCACATCAGACTTAGTTTCAGAGGACCACGTGTTGACAATTTGCAAGGATATTTCATCATTTGATAAATCGATACTTATAACGAATGTAAATAGCTCAATGAGCTCTGAAATTAGACAATTGGTTTAATCTACCCCAGATATTATCAGTTTTGACCTCTCTAAGTTTTTCATCTGATGAATATTATAGAGACCAGGTTGATTTGCATACACATGTAGAAGCTGAAGAGGCATTAAATAGAGTAATGCTCTAGTGGGCTGAGCATTTGGACTTCTTTATATCCATATCACCTATCTAGATCATCCATTAGGTCCAGTCCACTCTTTATAGGCATCTTTGAAAACATCATACTGATTGGATGGTTCAGACCATCCAGTCAGTGGCTTGCAGTAATTGATGGATAAGATCGTTGATTAAAGATAGGTCCATCCATGGGTGTTTAGGACCATCTGGTTTTTGTGACTTTTGCACAGTAATGGAGGAAGATTAGATTAAATGGACAGACCATGGGTGATGGGAATGATGAGAAGTCCAATTGCAATTATGTGCCATAGCAAGGTCTCCATACCCACAGCCCACTAGATCATGTCTCCATTAAATATATGAACTTGATTGTGAAAAAAGCAGCACCCTAATTATTGTAAAGCAAGCGCACAAAAGTCAGAAGAAAACCCAATGGAAATCATAAGGGAAAATCTTGAGAATAAAACATCCAACCTTCAATCATAGTCTCAGCCTCGTACACATTAGAATGAGGTTTCAATTGGATGAAGTCATTCATGATTGCCTCTATCTGATCAAGACAGACACCATCCTAAGTTAATAAAAGTATATGGATAAAAGTTTTCAGGCTACAAAAACAAACATATATTTATTTATAATAAAAAAACAAAAACAAAAGATGAATGGTTGATTGTACTTCACAACATATTCCTTTAATATCCAGAAACCTAAAAACAAAGGCAGTCCCAAGAAGATGCTAAAACAGATAACTTCTTTTGAGTCTGAGATTTTGAATGCATTATCAATGGGGGCATTGCGGGGAACTTTAAAGTGGGTGCTCAGTAGACAAACCTTTGCTTCCGCCTGACCAAAGCTAACCTGAACAAAAAGTGATCTACATTACTACCCGACAATTAGAAGCATTGTTAAACTAGAATAAGAGAATAAAATCACGGTATTCAGTAGAGAATTAGTTTAGGTAGCAGAAATATCAGAATTAAAGGGTTGATGGTGGTGGATTACATACTACGCAAAATGTCGTGGAAGGAACTATCGTTGTTTTGTATATGTTTCCTGTGATATTGACAGAAAACAATTGGAAGATTCAGAAGGATGTAACTGTAACTCTTGGAAGTATCAATTAGAAGGACTTATCTCTAAATAAGAAAAGTGAAGCCTATGAGAGAACAATGACAAAATATAAAATAAAGTAAGATCCAAAAGTGAAGTGTGGCAATAAACGAATAAGGAAGTGGTTTGCAAGAAGTGGGGCATAGGAGAGGAGAAGCTGTTGTAAATGGGAGTTACTTGATACTGTGCCAAAGTGTGATAGTTGATACTCAAGTACTCTAAAATTGTGGATGTGCCGTACATTAATTCAATTAAACTGTCAAAATTGTGGGAACAACTTTATATAGGTCATCAACCAAAGTTCAGATTGATTTATTCACCTCTAGAACCAGAATGAAAACTTTCTAGAAACCACATAAACTAACAACTTTTAACTGTTTTGAAACTATTCGGTCATTATCGTTGATGGTGGATATCCATTTTTTGATGCCAACATTCATCAATAAATATGACCTGATTCATGAAGAAGACGGTTAACTGCACACAATGTGTTCCATATGAGTTTGCATAGACATGAGTTGCGGGCGTGCGCAAGATCCGGACCATCGTGAGGGGCCCAACATATATGGCCATGGCCCAACCTTTAGGCTTACCAGACAAACCTAAGTTCCTAACCACCCGATATGGGGAGAAATGACCAACACCCTTTTTTGGGCCCTCTTCTGGTCAAGTTGTGAGGATCATCCAATCGGTCTTGTTTTTGCTCATGACTCATACATGGCAGAGCCTGTCTAATAAGACATTAAAGTTTTGTTGTTTCTTTCCTTCCCAAATTGTCCTTCCGGTTATCCATGTTTTCTTCTGTTTTGCAAATGATCAATTGTGAGAATTTTGTTTCGGCCCATCAACCATCCAAAAGTAACAGCTCTAGGCAGCACCTTCACTTCCCATAACCAAGCCGTGGTAACCCTAACCAAAGCCAAGCAACAACTCTAATTGGCACCTTCGTTTCCTAATTCCCATAACCACTAACTAACAAAAGCTAACGAAAATTCGAAATATATTAGAGGAGATCACTGCAATACAGGGTACTTGCTGCACTAACATCAGATTGGTTCCTTGTCACTAAGGATGTATAGATTTCTTGTGGCAATGCATTACATGATTTCCTCCTCCCAAAGGGTGTATCAAGTTTAACCTTGACAATAATAAGTGGGAACCCATGAGAAACTAGTTGTGGAGGCCAGAGGGTTATGTTTCATGATTATAGAGTGGACTGTGGGAGCATGGATGTCCTAGCATCATATAGTGGACCTTTT
Organism: Magnolia kwangsiensis; assembly: GCA_037074715.1. Classification (NCBI taxonomy): domain Eukaryota; kingdom Viridiplantae; phylum Streptophyta; class Magnoliopsida; order Magnoliales; family Magnoliaceae; genus Magnolia; species Magnolia kwangsiensis. Next base: position 109,127,098 of record CM073583.1, read on the forward strand.
GGGGAGAGGACTTCAATTACAATTACGGTTTAAAGACTTGTACTCGGATTGACATTGTAACACCTGATTTTTTTGAAGTTTAAGTATAAACCCAACTTTCAAAACAAGTCCGAGTATTAGTTTCAAATGACAAAGTGTTCGGCAAAATAAGATCAGAGTATAAGAAATAAGCAGAACAGGGTAAACCATCACATATTAAGTAGTATTAAATCTATGTCCACACAGATGGAGACTTATTACAAACTCAAATGTTTTAACTAGAAGTTAATAGTATTCATCTATGATCTACTGATTAACTCCATAAAGCTCCGCTACATCCTGAGAGGAATCCTCTCCAAGGATTTCTCCTTCACCCCTGGCTATTTCTAACTCATGATCCATGTCATAGCCCCCTTCCTCTAAGTTTGTACCTGTGTTATCTGTACGTTTAGATATTCAAAATGAGTGATTACTCAAAGAGAACTCCCTCTAAGATTATGTACCATAATATTAGGTAAGTAAAGAATTATGATCAAAGAGTATTCAAAGTATATCAATCTACAGTATGAACTACTCTGATCAAAAACATTTCCAAAGAATGGCCTCTTGAAACAATCAGCCCATTTCATAAGAGCATGCGACTTTCCAACAGTCAGCCCATTCATTTATAGGGATGGGCCTTCCAAACAATCGGCCCATTCATTTATAGGGATAGGTCTTTCAAACGGTCAGCCCATCAAATAGGAGAATGGACCTTTCAAACAGTCAGCTTATTCATTTATAGGGATGGGTCTTTCAAACAATCGATCCATTAAATAGGAGAATGAGCCTTTCAAACAGTAAGTCCATTCATTTATAAGGATGGGTCTTTCAAACAGTCGGCCCATTAAATAGGAAAATGGGCCTTTCAAACAGTCAACCTATTCATTTATAGGGATGGGCCTTTCAAACAATCGGCCCATTAAATAGGAGAATGGGCCTTTCAAATAGTCAACCCATTCATTTATAGGGACGGGCCTTTCAAACAATTAGCCCATTAAATAGGAGATGGACCTTTCAAACAGTCAACCCATTCATTTATAGGGATGAACATTTCAAACAGTCGGCCCATTAAATAGGAGAATGGGTCTTTTAAATAGTCAGCCCATTCATTTATAGAGATGAGCCTTTCAAACAGTCAGCCCATTCATTTATAGGGATGGGCCTTTCAAACAGTCGACCCATTAAATAGGAGAATGGGCTTTTCAAACAGTCAGTCCATTCATTTATAGGGATAGGCCTTGCAAACAGTCGGCCCATTGAATAGGAGAATGAGCCTTGCAAACAGTCTGCCCATTCAATTTACTCAAAGTATCCTTTCAAGTTGAATGTCATATGTATGTAGGAAAAATCATTCTCATCCTTTAGGATGACACAAGCTCTACTAATATTTCACAAACTAGTGCATGTAACATGTATTATGAATGATTATATTGGAAAATGAATTCATCACATATAACATTTGTCAATGTACATAGTTTATTAAAGGAATCATGGTCGATGTGTAATTATATGGTATTTGTACTAATAAAAGGGTAGTAAGCTTAAAGGGAGAAATTCTCACCTGAGAATGAGGATTTTCTTTTACTTTGTGCAACTTGATTGGAAGTAGGTACAATTTTGAATTTGAGGGAATGAGTTCCTTATAATCAGATTAACATTTATGAGTCAATACATTTAATTAAGCTCTAGTTAGACTTCTATTGATGGATTAGAGGTTACTCACCTCAAGTTTCGAGCCCACTAATCCTTCACTACCAATATAACTCGATTAAGATGGATCTAAATTAAAGAACATATATCAGCAAAATGAAGGGTAATGAATAATCCCTAATTCAAATCCTAATATGAGAGAGTTTTAACTCACAAGGTTGATGAATTCATTGTGGCTATCCCGGTCCCGAAGTAGGACCCGATAGACTCGATCTTGCCCAGGAGTTAGAATAAACCCGATCCAACTGCTGAATTGTTTGAACGACCGATCAAAATCCTTAGGCCATCAGAACTCACTGAGTCAATATAGCATTTCTGTGACTCGCTAACACTCCAACTCAATCTGAATCGGGTTTCTCTATACCAAATGTCAATCAGACTAGCAAGCTTCCTTGAGCAATCCTAGAATCAGCTACGGAACTACTAGCGATTTTGACTGTACCTCGTAACTCAGCAGAAACCGATGCTAGTCAAGCTGACCCGACTGGAAACTTGGCAGACTCTCTTCCTCTTTGATCTTCTTCGTTTTCTCTCTCTCTCTCTTTCCTCTCCCTTTCCGGTCTTCTTCTTCTCTCAGCCTCTACTTGGCCTGCTGTGACCGAGTGGAGGCTACTGTCAACGAGACTTGAGCTACAACTCGGGTGAGTCATTGTGGCACAACTGGACGCCGCACTCGGCTCTCCCTCTTTCACTCTTTTCTCTAGATTTTAGGGCTTGCTTGAGGTGGAATCCCCTTTTAGAAAGGAGCTTTTATAGCTGCCCTGATTAGTGTCCACAGCCTCCTAGCGTAACTAATCCCATGATTAGTTATGACATTTGTCTAAATCGTGAGTTTGGAATCCATAACTCAACCGATCTAGTTTGCATGGTCCATATCTGATGGAATAGCTGATCTTCTTACCACTAGATCCATTAAATAGTCGTGTTCGATCAGCTAGAAAGGCCCACCCCGAGATGATGGTTTCTTTGCTTCAACGGGGAAGATGGGTCAGCCACTCATGGCAATTTCTCTTCTATGGTGTTTTCTCCTAATCTAATCCTTTTGAATGAACTAGATGGGCCTTTAGATCGTTGTGGGGTCCACCATACGATGACAAACTCCATTTGCTTAACGTTCTCCTTGATATTCTCCGCCGCAATGATATCTCGTGCAGAGAGAGTTTCTTGTTGGAACCGCTTACTAGGGTTGTTACATGCCCTAAGACGGACGCTCGTGATGCATTCGAGCTCCTTCTAGAAGCATCCCAACGGCTGGGATCGGTTCTTTCCCCTAATAGAAAGATTCCTTCTGCCTTTCTGAGTCTCATCTTACATGTTCCTATTTGCACCAGCGCCCGTGCACCTGTGTACGTGTTGCAAGGTGTGGAGAAGGCCAAGGTTAGGATGGTCATGCATCCTCTACCAGATGGACGGCTTGGATTGACGCAATGGTCCATGATGGTGGGACCCTAATCGCACAAACGCTCCTAGCCCGTTTAAAAACAGTTTGGCAGGAGTACGAAAGGAGGGAAGCCTTCTTTTTCGGGTTTGGCCAGGTCAAACTTGTTTTGACCGACTTATGGGTATGGTGCATTACAGCCATGCACATGTCTGGTGCACACACACTGATCAAAGTGGGGTCCGCTGTGATGTATTATAAAATCCACTCTAGCCATTGCATTCATCATCTTATGTAAGGTCATGGGTTTGAGAATGGGACTAATCTACAACTCCAGAGGACCATACTTCTAAACCTTTGGTTCTTATTTACGAATTTTTGTCGATCCGATGGTCAGATTCCTTTCACAATCCAACCCATAGTATAATTTGATGGGTGGTTCATATAAAATTTGACTTGAATGGTAACACCCGAGTATCGAAAAATACAGGGTGTTACGATCTACCCCCCTTAGAAGTGAATTTCATCGTTGAAATTCAGTACTCCTACTATGGTTATTAACAGTGTTATACGTGGGTCTCATATGTTCATTGTAAATTTACACCTAAGTTTTATTTTGATAGTGGTAATACTTATGGTAGTACTTATTTCATCCTAAGTTCTTGAAGTCAAAATGTTACATCTGCCCCCTTAAAATAATTTCATTCTCGAAAATTACCTAAGTTGTATCATCGAACAATTTGGGGTACTTTTCCGTCATTTCCACTTCTCATTCCCAGGTAGCTTCTTCCACACCATGATGTGACCAAAGAATCTTGACGAAGGGAATGTTTTTTGTGCGCAGAATTTGTTCCTTGAAATCCAAAATACGAACCGATTCTTCTGTATAAGAAGCGTCGTCTGATAGTTCGATAATCCCAACTAATAATATGGGAATTATCGAGCATATACTTCTTTAACATGGATATGTGGAAAACATTATGTATTCTTGCTGGTGCGGTGGGTAATGCCAAGCGGTAGGCTATTGTTCCAACATTGTCTAGAATTTTGAAGGGAGCAATAAAACGAGGTGCTAGCTTCCCTTTTCGCCCGAACCTCATTACGCCTTTCATGGGTAATACCTTTAAGAACACATGATCACCAACTGCAAACTTTAGGTCGCGACGCCGATTGTTTGCATAGCTTTTCTGTCGGCTCTCGTGGCACGTAGTCGTTTTCTGACCACTTCAATTACTTGAGTTGAAATTTGAACAATTTCTGGCCCCAACAAAACTTTTTATTCGTACTTCTGCCCAACATTAAGGAGCTCGACAAGGGCGTCCGTATAAGGCTTCGAATGGTGTCATGCCTATGCTTCTTTGGAAACTATTGTTGTAGGCAAATTCTACAAGGGCTAAATGGCTGTCCCAATTCCCTTTGAAGTTGAGTGCGCAAGGTCTCAACATATTCTCTAAGATCCGATTTACTCTTTCCGTTTGGCCATCAGTCTGAGGATAGAAGGTTGTGCTATACTTGAGCTCTGTGCCCAGTTCTTCCTGTAACCTTTTCCAATAAGTGGAAGTGAAACAAGAGTCTCGATCTGACACAATCTCACGAGGTATCCCATAAAATCAAAAGACCACTCGAATATACAACTTTGCCAGTTCATTAGTCGAGTCCATAGTGCGTATAGGAAGGAATCGAGCGGATTTTGTCAATCTATCCACAATTACCCAAATTGAGTCGTGCTTCCTTTTGAGTCTTGGGAAGTCCAGATATGAATTCCATGAAGATGTTGTCCCATTTCCATTCTGCTAGTGGCAAGGGTTGAAGGAGGCCTGCAGGCTTGCGATGTTCCGCTTTTACCTTCTGGCACACCATACACACCATACATCTTGCCACAAATTCTGCTATATCTCGCTTCATATTATTCCACTAGTATTGTCTTTTCATATCATGATATGTCTTAGTGTTACCTAGATGTATTGTCATCTTAGAGTGGTGTGCTTCTGTCATAACCGCTTTTCTCAAATCTGCGTTTTTGGGTACACATACCCATCCTTGATGTCGGAGCCCAATGTTGCCTCCAATCCTCCAACCAGTTTTTCCCCGTCCTTGCATTTTTCTTTCATCTTTCTGAGCCACTCATCCTGTTCTTGGGCGAAAATAATTTGACAGACCAATGTCGGTTCTGCAGTCAGAAGGGCTATGTAGGCCTTTGGTTCATCGAGCGTAAGCTAGATAAAGAAGTCCTGAATGAATTTCATCATCTCCCATTCTTTAATCATTAATATAGCCATTAATTCGTGATTCTTTTTCCTACTTATAGCATTAGCCACCGAATTTGCCTTCCCTGGATGGTAGGATATTTCGAAATTAAAGTCTTTGAACATTTCCATCCACCGTCGCTAACGCATATTAAGATCCTTCTGCGTAAATATATATTTCAAATTTTTATGATCATAGAAAAGTTGAAATTCTTCACCATATAGATAATGTCTCCAGATTTTTAAAGCGAAGACCACGGCTGCTAACTCCAGGTCGTGAGTCGGGTAATTCTCTTCATGTTTCTTTAGCTGTCTTGAGGCATATGCGATTACCTTATCATTTTGCATCAGGACACAGCCTAGCCCATCTTTCACGCGTCGCTATAAACTACAAACTTCTCACCTTCCTCCGAGAGAGTTAATACTGGCGCAAACGTTAATCCCATCTTCAACTCTTGAAATGCTGTTTCCGTATTCTCATCCCATACGAACTATGCATCTGTTAACTATGTTAGCGGTCACGCAATTCTAGAGAATTCCTTAATAAAACGTCTATAGTAACCCGCCATTTCGAGGAAGCTCCGAACTTCCGCGACTGTAGTGGGTTGCTCTCATTTAGAAACTGCTTCCATTTTAGCGGGATCAACCGCTATACCTTTGGCTTTCACCACATGCCCCAGAAACTTAACTTCCTCATTCCAAAACTTGTACTTGGACATTTTTGCATACAGCTAGTTTTCTTTTAAGGTGCTTAGGACTGTACATAAGTGTTGTTCGTGTTTTTCTCGGCTTCTGGAATAGATTAGAATATCATCGATAAAAACGATTACGAATTAATCCAGGTAAGGCATGAACACCCGATTCATCAAGTCCATGAATACTGCTGGTGCGTTAGTGAGACCAAATGACATAAACAGGACTCATAGTGCCCGTACCGAGTTCTAAATGCCGTCTTGGGAATCTCCTCGTCCTTAATTCTTAACTGATAATATCCGGATCGCGGGTCGATTTTTGAGAAGTACTTAGCACCTTTGAACTGATCGAACAGATCATCAATACAAGGTAGAGGATATTTATTCTTTATCATTACCTCGTTCAACTTCCTGTAATCTATGCGTAAATGCATTGACCCATCCTTCTGTTTTACAAACAGAACTGGCGCGCCCCATGGATTAAAACTAGGACGAATAAATCCTTGGGTCAATAATTCATCGATTTGCTTTCTCAGCTCTTCCATCTCACAAGGAGGCATTCGAAAAGGGGGTAAGGATATCGAAGCAGTTCCTGGCCACAAATCTATGCAGAAATCCACTGCTTGTTTGGGCGGCAACCCAGGTATGTCTTGAAATATCTTGGAAAATTCCCGAACTACCGGTATCTGATCCATAGTCAATTCGGTTGACTCCACCTCTCCTAACACTTGTAGCCCTTCAAACACATCATACCTATTTTTCCCTTTTACCGTGAAAGGTTCCTACCCAGGAATGGATATGGAGATTGTCTTGTTATGGCAGTCCATTATGGCTCGAACCCTCGGTGGAAACTAATCAGGGCAGGTATAAAAGCTCCTTTTCAAAAGGGAATTTCACCTCAAGCAAGCCCTAAAATCTAGAGAAAAGAGCTAAAGAGAGGGAGCCAAGTGCGGCGTCCAGTTGTGCGGCAACGACTCGCCCGAGTCGTAGCTCGAGTCTCATTGGCAGTAGCCTCCACTCGGTCACAACAGGCCAAGCAGAGGCTGAGAGAAGAAGAAGACCAGAAAAGGAGAAGAATGAGAGAAAGAGAAAATGAAGAAGATCAGAGAAGAAGAGAGTCTACCGAGTTTCCAGTCGGGTCAGCTCGACCAGCATCGGTTTCTGCTGAGTTACGAGGTGCGGTCGGAATCACAGATAGTTTCGTAGCCAATTCCAGGATTGCTCAAGAAAGCTTGCTAGTCTGATTGGCATTTAATGCAGAGAAACCCGATTCAGATTGAGTCGGTGTGTTGGCGACTCACGGAAACACTGTATTGACTCAGTGAATTCTGATGGCCTAAGAATTTTGATCAGTCGTTCAAGCAATTCAGCAGTTGGATCGGGTTTATTCCAACTCCTGGGCAAGATCGAGTCTATCGGTTCCTACTTTGGGACCGGGATAGCCACAGTGAATTCATCAACCTTATGAGTTAAAATTCTCTTGTATTGGGATTTGAATTAGGGATTATTCACTACCCTTCATTTTGCTGATTTAGATTCTTTAATTTAGATCCATCTTAATCGAGTTAGATTGGCTGCGAAGGATTAGTGGGCTCAAAACTTGAGGTAACCTCTAATCCACCAATAGAAGTTTAATTAGAGCTTAATTAAATGTACTGACTCATAAATGCTAATCTGATTATAGGGAGCTTATTCCTTCAAATTTCAAAATTGTACATACTTCCAATCAAGTTACACAAAGCAAAAGTAAATCCCCATTCTTAGGTGAGAATTTCTCCCTCTAAGCTTACTACTCTTTTATTAGTACAAATACCGTGTATAATCCTTTAATAAACTATGTACATTGACAAATGTTATATGTGATGAATTCATTTTTCAATATAATCATTCATAATACATGTTACATGCACTAGTTTGTGAAATATTAGTAGAGCTTGTGTCATCCTAAAGGATAAGAATGATTTTTCCTACATATATATGAAATTCAACTTGAAATGATATTTTGAATAAATTGAATGGGCCGACTGTTTGAAAGGTCAATTCTCCTATTTAATGGGCCGACTGTTTGAAAGGCTCATCTCTATAAATGAATGGGCTGACTGTTTGAAAGGCCCATTTTCTTATTTAATGAGCCGACTGTTTGAAAGGCCCATCCCTATAAATGAATGAGTTGATTGTTTGAAAGGTCCATTCTCCTATTTAATGGGCCGACTGTTTAAAAGGCTCATCCCTATGAATGAATGGGCTGACTGTTTGAAAGGCCCATTCTCCTATTTAATGGGCCGACTGTTTGAAAGGTCCATCCCTATAAATGAATGGGTTGACTGTTTGAAAGGCCCATTCTCCTATTTAATGGGTCAACTGTTTAAAAGGCTCATCCCTATAAATGAATGGGTTGACTGTTTGAAAGGCCCATTCTCCTATGGGCTGACTGTTTGAAAGGTCCATCCCTATAAATGAATGGGCTAACTATTTGAAAGGCTCATTCTCCTATTTAATGGGCTGACTGTTTGAAAGGTCCATTCTCCTATTTAATGGGCCGACTGTTTGAAAAGTCCATCCCTATAAATGAATGGGCCGAGTGTTTGAAAGGTCCATTCTCCTATTCAATGGGCAAATTGTTCAAAAGGCCCATGCTCTTATGAAATGGGATGATTGTTTCAAAAGGTCATTCTTTGGAAATGTTTTTAATCATAGTAGTTCACACTATCGATTGAAATGCTTTGAATACTCTTTGATTATAATTCTTTATTTACCTAATATTATGGTACATAATCTTAGAAGGAGTTCTCTCTGAGTAATCTCTCATTTTGAGTATCTAAACGTATAGATAATGCAGGTATAAACTTAGAGGAAGGAGGCTATGACAAGGATCATGAGGTAGAAATAGCCAGGGATGAAGGAGAAATCCTTGGAGAGGATTCCTCTCAGGATGTAGCAGAGCTTTATGGAGTTAATCAGTAGATCGTAGATGAATATTGTTAACTTCTAGTTAAAACATTTCAGTTTGTAATAAGTCCCCATCTGTGTAGACATAGATTTGATACTACTTAATACGTGATGGTTTACCATGTTCTGCTTATTTCTTATACTCTGATCTTATTTTGTCAAACACTTCAATGTTTGAAACTAATACTTAGATTTTTTTGAAAGTTGGGTTTATACTTGAGCTTTAAAAAAATTAGGGTGTTACAGACACGTTCGGTCCTGAGTTGAGTTGGCGCTCGCCTAAGTCGGGGGTTGTAACATTAGAAGCATTTTACACTACTTCCTGACCATATGACTTATAATTATCAAGGGTGGTAAAATAGAACACGGTAGAGCTTCAGCTAATTATCCATGCTAAGAAGACAAGAAAATGAGTACTTATAATCCATGGCATCGCATACCTTTTAAGTCAAAGAGCATTTCACTGCTCCCACTAGGGGTACTTGAAAATGATATTCGGCCAACAGCACCCACATCTCCGCTCAAGTCTATGGAGTCCCCATCGCACTCAACAAGTGCCTGCATGTAACACATGCACTCATAAGGGGTAAGAGATTTGAGAAAACTAGGAACTATGCACATGTAAATCCAGAGGGACTAAAATAACTGAATTTTACTAAAGAAAAAAATTTGTATAATACAAAGAAAGAGGAAAAGATGTGGCAATAGTGAGCGAGCCAGTGACAATCTCATCTCTCCCTTGAAAGAATAGAAAATGAAACATTCAACCGAAACTCCAAGGTCCTACTTTCATTGATAACTCTAATTTTCCAAAGCCCAAATCCACCAACAAAGCCCGCTTTATGGCATTCCATGGATCACTTCTACAATCAAAACCCCAGAGAAAGAATGATCGAAAATATACAACCAATCATGAAGACCATGAATCTTCACTTCATTAGAACCAATAAAACCATACTGCCCAGGAAACATCATCACATCATCTCCTTCTTTTTAATTGGAAGGCAATGATTTTATTAAGAAATGCAACTTCAGCACAATCTCAAACAACAACAACCCCCCCGGATTCCCGAGGGGCCTGGATTGCCAAGGGGAGCTTCCATCAAAATTAAGCTTCCAAACACCAACCAGAAGCAGTTTCCAACATACTTTAGATCGCTGCTTCTTTCCACCAAGGTTGATGACGGATCTCCAATCTTGATTATAAATTTAAAAATAATAATAATAAACTATTCTCAAGACCCCCTTATGGCACAGACTTGACAAAAGTCTACAAAAAATGACACATATCTGACATCCTACAAACATTAATAGATAACATGAAATTGGTATGGCTTTCACACTCAAAATCTGGTGGTTAAACAATGGTGACTCCTCCATACACATTTCATATACGTACATTATTCCGGATATCCAAATTGTGGATTGATTATAAACTGCATCAAGCTCAAAATTTATGGTCTCTAATATTCGTTTCTACTGTATAACCAACCATCTAGTAACCAGAACAAAAATTCCCTACCTTCAATCGTTGAATTTTCTCAGGAAACACCAAGGGCAACCTTGAGGAGACCTGCAAATTATGAGCAGATTTAAGAACCACAACATGTAGTTTGAAGCTTTAGGTACAACCCATAAACACTAGAAAACTCAAAGCACCAATAGCCAGAAATCTGATGAAGTGGTATTCCATCATTGCTGAAAATCATAATCTTGGGAACACAGTCCATTTGAATTTGCTATCTGAGGTCAATCAACTAACAAAACTCCAATGAGGTGTCCCATGTCACTATTGCATCTTATTACCTGGGGTGCAATAGGCTTCTCCAGTATTTCCTTCTCAGAGGCTTCACCCTCAAATCCATCCCCTGTATCACTTTCAAAGATCATATGAAGAATAATATAAGGGCAAAGCAATATAGACATAATTCAAAATGATGAAGGAAAAAAAAAACAGACCATGTGGGAGACCTACAATTCGGTAATTCAGACCATTGGTTTGATGGGCCCCACAGGTTGGATGGGAGACTCCCAAAAAAAGCTTCCCATATCAGAAGATCCTATCCTTTCAATCAGTGGCCTACAAAACGGGAGTTAAAAAATTACAGGGATAGTCCCACATTCAGTGGAAAGAAAAGGGCCAAAGATCAAAGTGTTCGGAATTTTTCAATCTGGGGGATTTTCTTAGCTTCCCCATCCCTCTTGGGGTCCATCAGATCAACACTTTGGAATTTGGATCACCGAACCATGGGTTATGGTACCGAATTAGGAGGCTGGAGAGCCTCTAATCCAGTAAATTGCATTTAGCAAGACGTCCCTTTCAAAAGGCTTATTCATTACCCGGGATGACTATTTTCTAGCTAAACTTAATGACAGGTGGCATAACCAATTAATGTAATGGCACTTCAATTCAAATAACATCTTCCCACCATCTTCGTATACCTTCTCCCAGATTATCATTCACAACTTTCTTTCTGATCTTCGATGCCTTTGATTTCCGGGCTTTATTGACAGGAGATTCTCCACCACTATCAATAAGAACCTCATCCTTATTCCGATCAATATCTTGAGATTTTGACACAAAATCCAAAGATGGTTCTCCATGGTGTATTTCTTTGTCCCTTATTGGGCTATTATTTGGAGAAGAATCGGAAGACGAAGATAATGTCACCACTGAATGATTAGGTGCCTGTTTACAGAGACAAAACCATGCAATTATCCAGATGAAATCTGTTGTAGATCAAATACGATGCTGTTACATCCAAAAACTGTCAAAGCTATTATTATTACTCAAATAGTTGTTGTTGTTTTTTAATGAAAGATCTCAAATGGTTGGTTACATGGGTAAGAGGAACAATGCAGTGCAAAGTACTCTGCGGCTGCACAGGACAGTTTGTTCCTACTTCAATGCACAAGGCCCGTTGGATCCACAGATGCAATAGGCTATCACCTCTGTTGGTTGATCCTAGCTGTCCATAGAGAGCTTGCAAAATGGATAGTCATACAGACGGTCTAAATGTTGGTGTATAGCTCCCCCCCAAATAATAATAATAAATAAAAATCACCTCAGTTGGTTGATTTTGGATGTCCATAGAGAGCCCACAAAATGGACAATCATTAGGCTCTTGATGGATGGCTAGGATAATCAGAACAGGCTGAACTCACCAAACCCCCCACCCCAATGGTTGACCCTGTTCAAAGATGGAGAGCCAGCCAAATCGACAGTAATTGGTTTGACCATCCATTGTCCGGACTCTTGGTGGACGGCTATGATTGCCCAAACTGTTCATATGATGGGCCTCTCTTAGTATGGCCCATGCACTGAAAATCCACAAGAAAAGAAGATCCTGGATGCACAACATTTGGCCTACTTTCAATCAAATGTGAACATTTGCTGCATTTTCTTTCTTAACATTCTATTTGTTGGACCACGTACTGAAGGGTTATGATATTTCCATCAGCAAGAATTTTGGCAGTGGCCAAGTGTGCTGCAACAGCTGTTACGTAACAGTAACAGTCACAGCTGTTATCCATTACAAGCTCATAACAGCCATTACAGAAAAAATGGCCCGTAATAGCCCATTACGACTCCCATAATGACCGTAACAGTCAGTTACAAGGCCAATACAAGTTTTTTTTTTTCCAAAAAAAAAATGTAACAGCCGTTATAGTCCGTATCATAATGGTAAAGGTTGCTGCATTTTCTTTCTTAACTTTTTATTTGTTGGGCCACGTACTGAAGGGTTAGGATATTTCCATCAGCAAGAATTTTGGCAGTGGCCAAGTGTGCTATAACAGCTGTTACGTGACGATCACAGTTGTGATTGTTATCCGTTACAAGGTAATAACAGCCATTACAGAAAAAATAACCCATAATGGCCAATTACAACCCCCATAATGACTGTAACGGTCCATTACAAGGCCGGTACAAGTTTTTTTTTTTTTTTTTTCCAAAAGAAAAAAAAAACGTAACAGCTGTTATAGTCCGTATTATAATGGTAAAGGTAGTGGCCGTTATAGCCACCATTACCATTATGGAATACATTGGTGGCCACCCACGATGGAGTAAATCATATCAAAGGTTGCAATCACTAAATGATGGGCCCCACTTATGCAAACTTAAACCATGATTAGTACTGTAAGTATTGTACAATTCCTCTTAACAAGAATGCAAGTCCGGCCCTAAATCGTTATTACATTCACTTCAGGTTTGAACAAAAACAAGATAAATTGCAATACTACGAAGAGTGCTAACATATTAAATAGAACCAAAAACATCCACCCACATATTTCCACAATGCTGTGATTATTAGCAGGGAGCTATTTGATACTCTTGCAGAGTGTAATGTTGATACTCAGGCACTCAGATATAGTGAATAATGCAACCATTAACTCAAAATTAAACTGTCCAAACTGTCAGTTCCACTGTAGAAAGATAAATCATCATACCAAAATTAGATTAGTTGAACGATCTGAACATCTGATTGGTGGACACTCGTTCACTGAAATCGAATCTTTGTTGACTATTTTCATCCCAACCATTGAATAAATGCCCACCAATTGACTAATTAAGCAACGACATTACTGCAATTTTTGGGGCATGATCCATCTACAGCAGGACCTCACCATTTGTACAGCTCGATTTGAGTTACTTTTGTGTGACGTGCACAAGTTCTTAGTGCCTGTGTATCATCCATCACTCTCTGCCAGAGTAGAAATGCTTTTCTATTGTCATTTTATATCGCAAACCGAATAGATCACACAACCAAACGCAGCCTCAACGATTTCCAGAGTGAAATAGAGCTGAGAAATTGAAAAGTTCCAGCAATAACATGAAATTGGTATTTCTTTTCATTTTCTTCTTTTTTCTCTTTTCTTTTTTCCTTTTTGATAATATATAAAGAAATATTAAAAATAAATAAAAGATAATGAGAAGATGAGAGAGAGAGAGAGAGAGTCGACCTGGAAACAACGCAACCAATCTGGAGAATCTTCGCGAGAGCTGCTCATCTCTCTCGATTACTTGGAAGAGACTGCTTTTGTTTTGCCGCTCCCGATCTTCTTTTGTGCTTCGGGGTTTAGGGGAGTTATTTGCTACTCTGGCGGAGTATGACGCTTGATACGCTGGCACTAAGAAATTCTTCGCGTGGCAGACATCAACTGACATTCAAACGACTGAACTGTCGAACACGGATTCGGATTCGGTACCCCTACAGTACAGAGCTCGGTACTGGTTAAAGTTCCATGGCCCCACCATGATGTTTTTGTTTTATCCATGCCGTCTATCCATTTTTTAAGCTCATTTTATTGCATCATTCAAAAAGTGAGGCACATCCAAAGCTCATGTGGACCACACCATGGGAAACAGCGGGGATTGAATGCCAACGGTTGAAAACCTCTTGTGGGCAATAGAAGTTTTGGCTCAAGCTGATTTTTGTTTTTCTATTCCATCTAAGTTTATATTACTTTTTGAACAGGTTGGATGGTAAATAATCATAGTAGTGGGCCCTAGAAAGGTTTCAATGGTGAGTGTCACCATTCCTGGTGCTTATTATGGTGTAGTCACTTGAGTTTTGCATCTGCCTCATTTTCTAGGTCAGATCTTAAAATGTGCTCAAAAAATTAATGGAGCGTTTGGATAAAACACATATATCATGGTAGGGCTGATATTGGTGTATTTTTATAGAACGACTCCTCTGGATCGGATCTTCTTCCACCTGCACAATCAACAATATCAAGGGGACCCTGGTTAAAGCCGGGGAGCCTCCGATGTTTAAGTCAGTCATTTTTTCGATAGCAAACGGTTTTCTCAGTTTTGTGTCTCGTACTTTTCTCTATAGAAAGCTTTGATATTTATAGATCTTAGGAATCCTCATCATACGAGAATTCTTCTCCTGATTATTCGGAGATTGCATTGATTGCTCCTGATCCCGAGAATCTCGGGATCGAATACCCGCATTCCTGGGTTTCCGGAACGGTATTTGCATTCATACCGCCTTCTCTTGTCTCGGCTCAGTCGCTACCGACTCAAGGGGAGTCTCGGCCGAGTCGGGAACATAAGTTTTCTGCCTTCTCACGGATGGAATAGTGTCGGTGATTATCTGTCATCCTTCCTTACTCCGTGGCCGACAGAACCAACTCGTTAGGTCGATTTTATTCTATTAGTCGGGTGACTTATAACATACTCGGCCTTCTGTAGGCTTATGCAGACGAGGTTATCTCTCCGACAGAGTAACTTTAACCGTCTCTTGCTTATGCCTCTCGGCTTATCCCTTATTCTCTCGGCTCTGACCGTTGTCTCGGACTCTTTGGGCAGCGTCAGCAGAGCCGACCTACTTAAAATCTGAGTTTCCGGACTTGACATATTTTTTCCCAACAGTAAGCCCCCTTACTCCTTGTATCGTTCGCGGCATCAAGGGGTAACGAGTTTTTAGGTCGGTTCGTATTAGAGTCCGAGGTTATGATGAGGCGTTTAATGCTCCTTGAGTCGTCTCTAACGTATGACGTTACATTCCCGGAGGCCGCACGTGCGGCCAGCCGTCAGGCCGCACGTTCCGCTGTAGGTCGGTAATGTTACCGCTGTCAGCCAACTGTCAGTATGAGATTTGGACGCGTGGCGAAGACATTACCGCTGTCAGTCAGCGTGCGCCACGTGTCGAGCGGGGGAGCTGAGACAAACGATGATTCGCTTTTTCATTAAAATCTCTGCCACGTGGCACAGCTATAAAAAGGCCGGGCGGGAGGACTGTACAAATTTTATTTTCACGTTCCTCCCTCCCGCTCATGTCCGCTTCCGAGTCTTCTTTCTCTTCTTCCCTTCGCTGTCGTTCCTTTCTTCGTCAACTCCCTTCGCGTTCGCTGTCATTTTTCTCGGTGAGTTCTTTTCCTCCCATTTCTTTAAACTTTAATAGCTGCACGTGGCTCTCATAACCCCCGGGAGGGGATTTTCGACGATGAGGGTGTGTCCCAACATCTTTGGGACGTTGCGGAACCGCCCTCCCTACTGACGGAGTTTGCCGTCGGCGCTGATGCCGCATTCTGGCTTGTAAGGGAGGCTGATGACTCATCGGCTGAATGCCTCACTCAGGCCGGTCCGTCAAGTGGTGGAGTGTCTCTGGTAACCTATCCAGGGAGACCTAACCTCGGGATGGATCAGCAGGAGGAAGAAGAAGTAAACGACATTGTTATAGGCGAAGGGGTGGCTGTTCCAGACTCCGTGAACCAAACTGTGGAAGCCTCTGAATCCTCTTCGAAGGGGGAAGAAGGTGAAGATGAGCCGAGTGGCCTCGTCGGCTCAATTTTAACCGAATCCGACCTAAACCGGATCAGGGCCGGATATCATGTCCCTGACTCGGTCGTACTCCGTCTCCCTCGTTCAGGAGATTTGCCTGACCATCCTCCTGCGGGGATGGTCGCAATTTTCCAAGTCGTGATGCAATGCGGCTTGCGCTTACCACTTCAGCTCATTGCTCGTGATTTCCTGTCACGAGTCAAAATAGCTCCCGGTCAAATTGTCCCGAACGCGTGGAGGAGTTTGTTCGGGTGTGCCGTACTGTGGGCTGAGTTAGAACAACCTCTGCTGACGGTCGACGAGTTTCTCTACCTCTACCAAGTCAGACCAAATCCAAACTTTTTAAACCTCTACTTCCTAAGTGCGTGAAGAGGCAAAGGGGGGTCTTCGATAGCCGACCCACTCACTTCTAACAAGTACTGGAAGGAGAGGTGGTTTTGGGCTTGCGGTCAGTGGGAGTCGGCCGATACGTGGCCTTACGAGCCTCAAGTTTCTCGCACGTTCCGGAGAGTAGGTGATTCGATGACCCGTCCCGATAATCTCTCCTTTTTCTTTTTCTTTTTTTTTTTATAGCTGATCTGACCTCATAATGTCTTGCAGATATTTTGAAGAAGATGGGGAAACTCGAGTCCGGGGCTCTAACTCGGATAAGAGAGCTGAGGAAGCTGAGCGCAGAGGAACGGTCTTCGAAGTTGCTGCTGCAACCCGAGCGCCTCCATCTCGCGGGTCTAGACTCATTCGTTTCAGGTAACTCGTCCCGCTCTGCTTCGTCCTTTCAGTTTCCTGTCTAACTCTTCATTCTTCTTTGCAGACCTTCCCGAGGCTCGTCCATTTCTCAGGTTGGCTCCTGCTTCTGATAGCATGGCCGGATCTCGTCCGTCCCTAAAGCCAATCTCCAAAGTGAGGGCCCCTCCGATGTCGGCTCTTTTATCTGGGTCTCGGCCCTCGAAGCAGCAGAAGACTGCTGCAAAAGCCAAGGAGCCAACTGTCTCCCTTGCTCCCGTCTCTGTCACCCCACAAGTGGTCGTGCTTTCTGACCCCGATGAGAGGATGAAGGAAGCGGAGCCGAGCCTTCTGATCTCTCAGTCGGTTCCCGAGCCAGGACCCGTGGTGGAAGAGGCCCCGAGGCAGAAAGAGGTACCTTACACGGAGTCTTCGAGAGGAGAGACGACTCAACAGGAGTCTCCCTTAGCCAAAGTCATCTCGGGGATGATTCCTTGGGCTCTCGTACATGGGGGCGAGAAAGACTTCGCCAGCTACTACAATGCCCCGGCTGTGCAGACTCTCGAGCATACGGCGAGGTTGCTTTTTGAGGTAAAATTCTTTCTCTCTACTTTTTTGTTATTTTTGACTACGTCCTTGTTCATAACTCACAGTCTCCTGCCCGCAGCTGGCTCCTTGCCTTGTCAAAGCCTGCTCGGAGCTAACTGCTACTCAAAAACTTGCGGCCGAGACAGAGAGTGTAAGGAGGATTACGGCCGAGGCGGAGGGTCGCAGAGAGATTGCCGAGGGTCGCATGGCATCATGACCGACGATCTGTCAATCTCTCGGAAGGCGGTAGAAGATGCCAGGATGGTTCTCGAAGGAGCCAAAGCTGACAATGCCCACTTGACCTCGCTTCTGAAGGAGGCTGAGGAAAAGCATCAACATCTTCTCCGTGTTCACAATGCCTACGAGGGCACTCTCGCCCGGGCTAAGGCTGAGGCCGCGGCCCTCATCCATGAAGCGCAGGAAGAGACCCGCCGAACCAAGGAGGAAGAAGAGCCCGCTGTAGACGTTTTTCTTCAGTCACCAGAGCTTACAGAAGAAAGGGACCGCCTTTACCAAGGCGGTTACAGGGCTTGCGTTTTGAAAATGAAGGCTGCCTTCCCCGACCTTGATCTCGCTGCCTTCGATGCCGACAGTCCTGAGACCGAGGCTACTGGCGACGACACTACTGATGGGGGAGCCCCTGCTGCTGTTGACGGGGTCTACCCTTCCGGGACTGCATGAAGAACGGTTCTTGACCGAGGAAGATAACTCTCTCTGTTGGCAGTTACGTAGTCCATTTTTCATGTATCTTTAGCCTAATCTGTAACCCGACGTTAAACACTTTAGAAAAAATGAAATTTCTTTATTTTTATTGAATCGACTTCAATTACATCTCTCTTCCATTATTCTTCAGCACTTTCTATTCTGTTTCACGGGTAATAAACCTTGAGATGTTCGGCATTCCACGGGTGAGGCAACAGTTGCCCATTTAGGTCTTCCAAGCGATACATCCCAGGGTGGATAGTGCTGGAGACGACATAAGGACCTTCCTAATTGGGTCCCAATGTGCCCGCCCCAACTTCCTTCGTATTTGAGAATGTCTTTCGGATGACTATATCACCGGCTCGGAATCGTCTGACCTTGACTTGTCTGTTGTAAAATCGAGACACTTGCCTCTGTCGAGCCTTCATTCGTAATCGAGCTCCTTCTCTTCTCTCTTCCTACAGATCAAGCCCGACTGAAAGAAGTTCATCATTTTCTTTTTCGCCGAATGTATTGACTCGGGCCGAGCTAATATCGATCTCAACTTGGGCCACAGCTTCTGAGCCAAAATAAAGGGAGAAGGGAGTTTCTCCAGTGACAGTCCGAGCTGTAGTTCGATAGGCCCACAATATATTCGGGAGTTCTTCGGCCCATGGTCCTTTTGCTTCATCTAGCTTCGTTTGGAGATGCTGCTTTATAATCTTATTAACGGCCTCTACCTGTCCATTTGTCTGAGGATGATGAGGCGAGGCGTACACGTTTCGTATCCTGAGATTGCTGCACATCTCGCAGAATTGCTTATTATCGAACTGCCTCCCATTATCGGTAATGATAGTCCGAGGTATTCCGAACCGACAGATGATATTTTTCCAAACAAAGCTAGTGATCCTCTGCTCGGTAATCTTCGTTAATGGCTCAGCCTCGGCCCACTTCGTGAAATAGTCTACTATAACCACATCAAATTTGGTCTGACCCTTCCCCAGAGGGAAAAGTCCAATGATGTTGATCCCCCACTGTGCGAAGGTCCACGGTCCAGATATCGGAGTGAGTTCCTCGGGGGTTGTCTCGGGACAACCGCAAATCGCTGACATTTGTCGCACTTTTGGACGAACCTCTTAGAATCATGTTGTATCGTCGGCCAATGATACCCTTGTCGTAACACTTTATTGGCGAGCGAACGTCCGCCTGAGTGATTCCCACATATTCCTTCGTGTACCTCCCGTAAGACATAGTCGGTTTCATGGGAGTCCACACATCTTAATAGGAGAGTGTGAAACCCTTTCTTGTACAGTACACCATTCAAGATGGTATAATGCGATGCTCATACCTTTAGACGCTGTGCGTCGGTGCGATCCTTTGGTAGTTCTCCATCATTAAGATAACGAACGATTGGATCAAACCAAGTGGGTTCCGACATGATAGAAAGTATGGCTGAGTCTGTAGCCGAGTCTGTCGGCTCATTTATACTCGGTTTTGCTACAAACTCGATCGGAATCGACCGAGGTATGGTGTCTTCGTCGGCTGAAGCGAGCTTGGCTAACGAGTAGCTTTAGCATTGTCGGCCCTGGGTATCTGAATAACTTTGCATTCCTAGAACTTGCTGATTAATTCTTTGGCTTTTTCCATGTATGCCTTTAGTTGTTCTTTCCGAGTTTGATAAACGTCGAAAACTTGGTTGACGACCAACTGCGAGTCACTGAAAATGTTGAGATGAGTGGCGCCTAAGCTCGCGGCGAGTCTAAGGCCGAGTAACAAGGCCTCGTACTCTGCTGTATTGTTCGATGTTTGAAATCCAAGTCGCAAAGCATACTGCATGCAAGTTTAATCAGAAGTTTCTAATACCACCCCGGCCCCACTTGCTTTGGAGTTGGAGGAGCCGTCGACGAATAACTTCCAGGGTACCGAGTCAGGCAAGGGGTCGAGAGAGGAAGAAGCCACTGGTTCAGTAACCTTGTCAGAATCATGTGCTGTGTTATGGTTGGAGGTTACTTTAATAAGAAGATCAGCAACAACTTGTCCTTTTATGGCCATTCTTGGCCTGTACTGTATGTCGAATTCGCTCAATTCGACAGCCCACTTTGTAAGTCGGCCGGAAGCTTCTGGCTTTTAAAGAATCTGGCGCAGTGGTAAGTCGGTCACAACAATGATCATATGAGCTTGAAAATATGGCCGGATTCACCGTGAAGATACAACCAGAGTTAAATACAACCAGAGTTAAAGCTACTTTCTCGAGCTGAGAATACCTCTTCTCTGCTGGTAGTAAAACTTTGCTAACATAGTACGCTGGCAGTTGCCTCCTTTCATTCTCTCATATTAAGGCCGAGCTGACTGCTGCATCGGAGACAACCAGATATAATAATAAAGCTTCTCCTGGCTCGGGCTTAGACAGCAGTGGTGGGGACCCGAGGTAGGTCTTCAGTTCTTGAAATGTTTTTTCACATTCGTCCGTCCACTCCATCGTCTGTCATCCCTTTAATTGCTTGAAGAATGGGAGACATTTGTCTGTGGCTCGGGACAGGAAACAGTTAAGCGCAGCTACTCTCCCTGTCAACCTTTGGATGTCTTCGATCATTTTCAGAGACTCCATATCAAGTAAAGCTTTGATTTTCTCCGAATTCGCTTCGATTCCTCGCTGGCTAACGAGGAAACTGAGGAATTTTTCCGAGCTTACACCAAAAGAACACTTGCTAGGATTCAACTTCATTATATATTTACGTAAAGTTAGGAACATTTCTTCCAGGTTCGCCACATGGTCGGCTGCTTGTACACTTTTGACGAGCATATCGTCGATATACACTTCCATCGTTCGACCAATTTGCCGAACGAACATTTTGTTCACTAAACTTTGATAGGTTGCCCCGGCGTTCTTCAAACCAAACGGCATCACTTGGTAATAGTAAAGGCCTTTGTCAGTGATAAAGGTAGTTTTTGATTTATCATTTTCGTGCATTACAATTTGATTGTAGCCTGAGTAAGCATCCATAAAACTAAGCAATTCATGGCCCGCAGTACTGTCTACCAGCTAATCAATGAGAGGAAGAGGGAAGCTGTCCTTAGGGCAGGCTTTGTTCAAATCTGTATAATTTATATAGACTCGCCACTTCCCATTAGCTTTTTTCACGAGTACAACATTAGTTGTCCACTCTGGATAGTATATCTTCTCGACGAATTTGGCTTTAAGGAGCTTTTCGCTTTTCTCTTCGATGACAGCGTACCTTTCCGGGCTGAGAGGGCGACGCTTCTGTTGGACGGGCTTGTAAGTCGGGTGATGTTGAGGCGGTGCGTAATGACCGAGGGATCAATCCCGGGCATATCTTCATGGCTCCAAGAAAATATATCGGCGTACTGCCGAAACAAGGCGATCACTCGTTCCCTAAGAGGTGGACTCAAAGACGAGCCGATTTGCACTACTTTCGACGTGTCTGTCTCGGTTAACGGTTCCGAGATGAGTTCTTCCATCGATTGCCCTCATTCATGAAATTCGATTCAAGGGCCGAGCGATTCAATCATCGATACTTCCGTCGGCGCCTTGACTGCGGTGGCATAGCATCTTCGAGAATCTTGTTGATCTCCTTTCACAATTCCTACTCCCGATTCAGTCAGGAATTTCATGGAAAGGTGGTAAGTGGATACCACGGCTTGAAAGAGGCTTAGGGAAGTTCAACCGAGTATAGCATTATACACCGATGGTTGGTCCACAACCAGGAAGTCAACCATTGTTGTTGTCTGATGAGGGGCAGTCTCGCCAGTGAGTGGTAGTGAGGCGATTCCCTCAGGAAGCACCTGTGCACCCGAGAATCCTATCAGTGGGGTTCGGACCGGCCGTAAGGTTGATCATCCGATGCCCATTTTGTCGAATGCTTGGGTGAACAGTACATCCGCCGATGAGCCAGTGTCTACCAATATTCGGAACACCTTTCTGTTAGCGATGGTGAGAGCAACGACAAGTGCATCATCATAGGAATGATGAATGCCTCGGGCGTCATCCTCAGTGAATGAGATGTAATATCGTTCTCTCTTATACTCCTTGGAAGGTCGGGACAGCAAAAGAATCTCAGACTCTGGGCGATCGATGCTTCTGGCGTGATTTTTTCTAGCGTTATTTGAATCTCCGCCGCCCTGATGCCCTCCAATGATCGTTCGGATTTCTTCCGTGGGACGATCTTCACTTGGTCCTGCTGGAACACCAGACCCTTTTGTATGTTCTCTGAGTCGGCCTTCTTTAATTAGCCGCTCGATCTCATCCTTCAACTGAAAACAGTCACTCGTATTGTGATCGTGATCACAATGATAGTGGCAGTATTTGTTCTTGTTCCGTCGATTCGGGTTCCCTCGGAGCTTTCCGGACCAGTTGACGAAACCTTCGTTCTTAATTTCCATCAACACTTGTTCCTGAGATTTGTTCAGGGGGTGTATGTGGAAAATCTCCTGTCGGGTCACTTTCTCGACCTACCATCGTCTCGTGTCCTGTCATCTTTTCGCTTCTTCCCCCGGCTGAGTCAGCTTCTTTCTTGGCTGGCTCTTTAGCCGAGGGTTTCGCATTCTGGACCTTCTCTCGTAGGAGTCGGGTCTCTTCAGGTCGACGTATTTGTCCGACCGAACCATGAATTCGCCCAGGATCTCGGGCGGATTCTTGTCCAATGACACCAAAAAGGGTTTATCTCTCATACCTTGCATGAGAGCGTTAAGAGCTGTCTCCTCAGAATGCTTTTAAACCTGCAGAGATTCGAAGTTGAAGCGCTTGATATAGTCCTTCAACAGCTCTCCTTCCTTCTGAATTATGTTGTTCAGATGTGCGAGCGGCTTTAGCTTATTCTTTCCGCCGATAAAATTATTGAGGAAGGTGTCACTGAGCTCGGCGAACGACGTGATTAACCTCAGTTTTAATTGCTTAAACTAAAGTCGGGCCACATCAGTCAGGGTAAGAGAGAAGGCCCGACACATAATAGCGTCCGAGGCATCGTGCAACTCCATATAGGTTCTGAAGCCTTCAAGATGCTCCGTCGAATCAGTTTTTCTGAAAAAGGGAGTTATCTGAGGTAGACGGAACCTTTCCAGCAACCGCGCCTGCATCACTTCGTCCACAAACGGAGAAGCCTTTTCCTCGGATTTGGTCAGATTTGAGTTCCGACCGTGCTTCATGCCCGCCATCTCTTTTTCCATCTTTTCACGGACCTCGTTTTTGAAATCTTGCATATCGACTTTTCAGGGCTCCGTACTTTTCGCCGTTTCTTCTACAAGGAGCCGACTTCGCCTCCTCTGATCTATTATATATCACAGATCATAGGGAGGCAGAACGGCCGTTGCAGAGTGAGCCGGCGCTGGCTGACTCGGTCCTTGATGCTGACTCGGTCCCTAGGGTTGAGTCGGCTGTCGAGGCGACTGTGGAGCAGCAGGCTGCGCTACTGATGTTGGCTGGAGAACCTGTACCGACTCGTGACGCTGCTGCATCTGCTGATTACACAGTTGTTCCAGCATGTGTTTTATAACTGCCATCTCGGAACGCATCTCTTGGACTTCCCGATCCAAGTGCGGGTTCCCTCGGCTAGGCTGGCTGGTAGTCGCAGGCGGTGCTATTGGGGGAGCTCCTTGAGCTGTGCTAGCAGCGGCCTCCCCCGCTTCGTTTGGATCCGTCCTCTTAGTTCTTGTTATTCAATGAATTGAAGAAAATAGTTTTTTGTCCGATTCCCACAAACGGCATCAAACTGTTGGTGTATTTTTATGGAACGGCTCCTTTGGATCGGATCTTCTTCCACCTGCACAATCAACACTATCAAGGGGACCCTGGCTAGAGCCGGGGAGCCTCCGATGCTTAAGTTAGTCATTTTTTCGATAGCAAAGGGTTTTCTCAGTTTCGTGTCTCGTACCTTTCTCCATAGAAAGCTTTTATATTTATAGATCTTAGGAATCCTCACCATACGAGGATTCTTCTCCTGATTATTCGGAGATTTCACTGATTGCTCCCAATTCCGAGAATCTCGAGATCGGATACCCGCATTCCTGAATTTTCGAAGCGGTATTTGCATTCATACCGCCTTCTCTTGTCTCGGCTCAATCGCTACCGACTCAAGGGGAGTCTCGGCCGAGTCGGGAACATAAGTTTTCTACCTTCTCACGGATGGAATAGTCTCGGTGATTATCCGTCGTCCTTCTTTACTCCGTGGTCGACAGAACCAACTCGTTAGGTCGGTTTTATTCTATTGGTCGGGTGGCTTATAACATACTCGGCCTTCTGTAGGCTTATACATACGAGGTTATCTCTCCGACAGAGTAACTTTAACCATCTCTTGCTTATGTCTCTCGGCCTATCCCTTATTCTCTCGGCTCTGACCGTTGTCTCGGACTCTTTGGGCAGCGTCAGCAGAGCCGACCTACTTAGAATTCGAGTCTCCGGACTTAACATATTTTTCCCCAACAGCCGACATAACTTTTCTAACACAGAGCTGGGTACCACAGGGATCGATACTGAATCTGACTCCATGGAATAGTAACGTTGGTCTAAGAATCTTGCCTGTTTGGGAGCATGGATTTGGAATCCCTGGATTCTTAATCCTCCTTGTGTGTTTGACACCCTGGAGTGTGGATCCACTTTAATTTAAAAATACTTATGCATGGTATAGTTACTAGGGTTTGAATTTAATTACTAAAACAACTTTAATATCCTTAATTAGTGAGATATATAATTTTTGACACTATGGTTATGATAAGCCCACTGAAATATATGTTGTGCTTTAAAATGATGAAATTCTAAGTCTTAGATGGACGGCAAGCATGAGATCATGTGTGAGTGACAAAGCAATGATTTTCAATCGTTGATTAATATGAACAATGTTTGGACCGTGCTGGACAATGTTTGGATAGTGTTGCTCATTAGTAGTGAGCCATGTGCCCAGTAGAATAATAATGTACAATGACACATATGTTACACCCGCAACTATTGCAATGATTTTACATGTAATCTAAGCTAGCATTGTGGTTTGCAAACCTCCTCAAAGAGGGGATCAGAAATCCTTGAATTTAAAACCCCTAGTTACTTTATGCTACCAAATAGTTAGGGGATTGCTAATTCCCTCCAATCGCCACAAATCCATGGTGCCAAACGACCCCTTAATCTTTCATTCATGGGCACTTGCTGATAGGATCATCCGATATTGTTTTTTTAACTGTCCATTAAATGTGAATCAATTCAATAGTGAAATGATAAAGCAACTGATTTTTGGCTTATAATACATCTAAGCTTCGACCCAGAATTTTGAAAGTGCAACTTGAATTTTGGGTGTAGCATGTATGCAATCGGTGCATATGGAGCATAACCGAAAAATTACATCGAAAAATTAATGGCAACCATTCAATTTTACTCGTTGAATGTGGACCACATGCTATTATACCTTCAACCGTCCATTGGATGACCTTCGATTAAATGTTTTACATTGTTTGATTATAGTGGTTGTGGAGAATTAATCCACCCACAATTTGAATGGTCTCAATTGGCTTACATGAGCAATCTTCCTAGAACTTCGCTGAGGGACGCGTGGATTTCCTTGCAGGAAAACTTCCTGCGCTGAGAAACGAGGTGAGGCCCACCGTAGTGTTTTTCAGAAATTCACTCCATTCATCCGTCTTGGGAGCTCTTTCGAGGACATGCGACAAAAAATGATGCGGATCCTAAACTCACATGGGCCATACAAGAGGAAACAGTGGAGAATGAGCTACGACCGTTGAAACATTCATATGTCTATGAATATTTTGTATCAGACTACGTTTAAGATTTTCGTCTTTTCAGCTCATCCCAGTGAGAAAAACCTTCCAAACGGTTTGGATGACATATAAACATCAAGGTGGAGCCCAAAAAAGTTTCAACGGTAGAAATTTCTTTCCCTGGTTTTTGCGTGGCCCACTTGAGTTTTATATCAGCCTTGTTTTTTTATTTGTTTGTCAAATGTCCTGAAATGTTAAACCGATTGGCAACTCCCCCTGCCACCAGCCAATAGCTAGTGGTCGGTGCTCTGTGGGCCCCACCATGATGTATGTGTTTCATCCATGCCGTCCATCTATTTTTCCAGATTATTTTATGGTTTGAGATCAAGAATTATATATATCTCAAATTTAATTGGACAACATTACAGGAAATAGTGTTGAATGATCATCGACCAATAAAAACCTTTTGGGGGCATGAAAGTTTTGGATCAAGCCGATTTTTTGTTTTCTCCCTTCATCTGGGTCTGTATGATCTAAACAACATATTGGATGTCAAATAAACAGTACAGTGGGCCTTAGGAGGATTTTAATGGTGGATATCCAATCAATATTGTTTTCCTGTTGTGTGGTCCACCTGATATTTATATCCCTTTAATTTTTGGTATGAAGTCCTAAAATGACATGTAAAACTGGTTGAACGGAATGGATGAAACATATACATCATGGTGAGGTCCACAAAGCACCGACCACCAGCCCATGGAAGTAGCCATGGGCTCGCAAAATGTATGCACAAAGTACATTTCTGAAAAACATAATGGTGGGCCCCACCTAGTTTCCCGGAGTAGGAGCTGACGCTTAACACCCAACGCCCGAGATAGGAAGGGCCTAGCATAGCAAGACTGAGGGAGCCAGTTAGGTGGGAAGTGAATTCGTGGTGTATCACACACAACCCAGCGAAGATTCCTGTCCTCGAGTACCAGAATGCATGAACGATGGGGAAGAGATCAAAATTTTGTGAGCTTAACAGTAATGTATTTAGTATATACACACAGTCCATTCATTTAGCTAGAACATTTTAGAGCAAGAGCTGAAAAACAAGTCATATCTAAAGATCAAGTAGACCACGCCATAAATAACAATGGAACAATGATTATTACTGTTGATGCCAAAATCCGATCGGCCCTCCCTCTACGTCGACCACCACGTATAATCCCTAAAACCTGCATTAGGAAAGCAGGCAAATGTGACCCTAACTAAGCCGGGGTACCCTCCGATGCCTAAGTCAGGATAAGGAAATCAGGGTCTGAGTAGAGAGTAGAGGAGAGCTCGATTTTGCGTACCTGTAGATATGGCGATGCATACTATTTATACCTGCCTATGAGGCGGTCTGAGTCTGATAATCTCGGCACGATCGGAGAGATTCTAGGATCATGGAGATATTGTCCGTAATCTACTGACCGCGCAGCGTATCTGGTGGATCGTGCGCTCCTACAAGCGAAGTTACCGGCCACGTCTCGATATGGCAATTTTCATATTGAACGAGTGGAATATGCATGTCGAAGAGTCTGCTCGGTCCGACTTATCTAAGGATACCACTAGTCCAATCCGCCTAGTCGGTTCAGTCGGTTCCATCATGGCTGACAGGGCTGACTTCAATAAGCGGTATGGTTAAGGCGTCGGAGGTCATCCGATCGGAGTATGATTTCGAGTCGCGTACCAATCGTGTCGTCTGCTCGGATGGATTACGTCTCGAAGCAGGTCAGATGGATTATGCCTCGGCTCGGACGGGCGCTTGGGCAGTGTTATACCGTGAGCTCGGATTTCCCATAACAGAAGCCCCCTACTCTTCGAGCTTGCTCGCAGGTTCGGAGAGTACTTAGGCAGGAAATCTCCCACCCTCATCGTAATGATGGCAGATATCGAATCACGCGCGTGCTCGTCGCTTCGGTTAACGTGTGGTGACGGTTACGATCCCACATCCCTTCTCAGCCTGTGAGAAGCCGCCACGTACACCTGAGAAGGCATGCCCATAATGCTCCGACTGCTGTGGCGCTGCTTCGCGTATCAAGGCGCACTGCCCGATGTCAGGCGTCGTACCGACAGTTCGGTACACGTCCAATGCGGTGTTGCCATGTGTGCTCGGAGATAGGCTCGTGCCGATTCGGCTGCTGCCATTAAGGTTTGCCATCAATGCGAAAATCGTTCGCAGCCTATATAAGGGCGCCCTAGACCTTCGCATAGCATTTTACATTTCGTTTCATGAGAGCATACCGGAGAGGCGATTTTCGAAGAGAGGCGATTCCGGCCGACTTCGAAGTTTCCGTCTGTAGGCGATTTTCGGCAACCACCCGGTGAGTCTCGCTGACCTTCGCTCTTTTTTCTGCCATGTCTTCCGATCTAGAAATGGTCCATGGATACGGTGATGATTCCGAGCCGGGGACTACTGAAAGTGAGAGTGGGTCATCCAAAGGCCCTTTCGAGACCACTTTACCGTATCTCCCACCTCGGAGCAAAAAACATTGGCTTTTAAGACCAAGCAGCCCAGTAAGAAGACAACCTCCCGACCCCGCCGAGCAGAGACCGCTATCGCCACTGAGATGCCTGCGAATCTTCATATCGCAGAGGTAGTCCTTGGGGGTTCTGTCATGTCAGAATCCCAAATGGAGTGGATCCGCTTGGAGTTCCAGATCACAGACTCCGTTCAGATAAGGGCTCCCGGTCCCTTGGTCGTTGCCGGCGCCCCAGCTAAGCGAGAGATGGTCATCTTCTTATGCGCGCTGCAGTGCAGGGTCCGACTACCACTACATCCTTTCATCCGGAAGGTAGCGACCTACCTCGGGTTGGCCCTTGGACAGTTCGCTCCGAATGCATGGAGGGTGATGATCTTAGCCTACATAATTTGAAAGCAAGTTGAGAACCCTGAGCTGACCCCAGAGGAGCTGTTGAGCCTGTACATGGTCAAGCATGATAGCAACGACCCATGGTACTATTTCGTTACTTGGGGGAGCAAAGGGTCGGGGCTGGTAATGCACTTGCCGTCTTCCAACAAAGACTGGAAGAACAGGTGGTTTTGTGCGGCGGGTGATTGGGAGGCGTCGGCGGCTGAGTTCAGGACCCCAACTGCCCGGGTTCCGACCCATTTTACCAAGCCAGGTCGGACTTCATTTTGCATCCGAGTTGTTGCTTTGATTTTTTACTTCATTCAAAGTAACATTTCCTCCTTTTGCAGCTTTTCAAAAGGGGTTGCCGCTCCTTGACTCGGACCAGAAAAATCAGGTTGCAAAGGCCAGGGCGCGGTCGGAGTCGCTTCGCTCCTGTGCCGATCTGATCACTGCAACCAACCTCCACTGGTCCGGGCTTTACAAATTCCAGCCTCTGCTTTCATCCCTTAGTAAGTTGCTTTAATCTTTTCGATGAGCTTTTGTCACGCCCCAAACTCGAAAACCGGGCTCACAAAATTCCCGATCGCCGAATCCGGCGCCGACAGCCTCCGTAGAACCCCATCCTCGGCTCCTAGCTCCCATTCGCCAGGTTCCGATTCTGGGATGCTACGAGGAGGATTTCAAATACCAGTTTGTTTTGTAATAAGCATAACCAAAAGCATAACCCACAAACAACAACCAAGCACTCCATTACATTTCCACTATGATCAAAAATTTTACAAGTACAATGAGCATAAGGGGAAATACAATGGCAAATAACAAAAACTCCAAAATGATCAGCAACGTGCTCCTGCCTCAGCGCTGCTGCAGTCCAACGTCACCTGCACGCAACGGTCGTGCATAAGCTTACGGAAAGCTTAGAGGGTGGTGAAAGTGTGTGCGCAAGGTAGTAATATGAATGTAATGTCAGAGTAATGCGGAATATGCAGATGGAACCAAAACATCATGAGCCGTACCAAGGCTATACAATGCAAGACATGAATGGTATCGGCCATCCCAAGGCCATGCAATGTACGATGCAACTCAAGCATACAGATACTCATCAATGTCCACACGTCAATACAGCTCATAGTAATGGAATATCACCGGGGTCTAGTACACTCTAAACCAGATTGCCGCCACATCGCGCGCAATAAGGTAAGTGGAAGAGACCTCACTATCCGTCTGCCAATATCGGGCGCGACTCGTCGATAGCGGACCCATTCCTCGAGCTGGTCAAACTCAGCCTAGCATTGCCCCCTACACTCGGGCGGGTAAGGCCATACCCCCTTCCAACCGACCACGACACAGTGGAGAGCGTAACCGTCTGGTAATCGGCACTCAACGCTCATCTACCCACTCGGTCTAGACGTTGGAGCAACCTCTTGGTACCATAAGGGTTTAGGGACTTTCACCCAGGGATATCTATAGTACCCCATGTAAGTCAAGATTTTCGGTATCCAATCCTGCCAACCACGATGCGTCTATGGAGGCTATGGCCCTGATGTCGCTAGGGCGTACAACAACCATGTCACACGAATGCAAAATGCATGAATCACGCTATCCAGTCATGCAACCAATTCTGCGCATACCGTGCGCTCATGTAGGGCAACACCGCCTAACCGGAAGCCCATAAACAACCTGCCCGAAGGCAAATGCTATGATCAGTCAATCCTCATATCAAGCATACATATGATGCGTATGATCATGGGTCATGAAACTATACTAAACATGTTATAACGAAATGAATTATCTTACGATGCAGATGGGCCTGGACGGCCTATACAAGGCAAGTACGGCTAGTAATGGGCCCCAAGGAGAGTCGTAATGTGGACATCCAACCAACATTACACTCGCAATGTGGACGTCAAACCATCATTGCATTCCAGGTACAATCTTCTTAAACACCGTTACATAATCGGTATTGGGTTTACATATTGCAATGGACCTTAGGTTCCTCCCATTGGGCCTTACATATATGTCAAATGGGCCATATCTTATGGGCCTTTTATTCATCAGATGGGCCATATCTTATGGGCCATTTATTCATCACATGGGCCATATAAATGGGCCACACCAATGGGTCTTAAGTGCATTGCAATGGGTCAAAACCCGTGGGCCTTGGATTGCATCAATTGGATCTAGTCACATGAGTCTAATATATATCAAATGGGCCACACCAATTAGGCCCCCAAATGTATATCAAATGGGCCTCAACCAAGAGGCCTTATATGAGTCGAATGGGCCTAAATCCTTAGGCCTTAAACAATTCTAATGGGCCTAATCCATGAGTTTGCATGCATATCAAAGTGGGCCTAATTCCAGGGACCCTTTTATAATCAAATGGGTTTAGTCCCATGGGCCTTACAATATATCAAATGGCCTACTTCCATAGACCTTTTAAAATTTCCACAAAAAGGTTCAATTACATGGGCCTTGAAGTACATTAAATGGGCCTAGGATCTTAGGCCTTAAGTGGATCCAATGGGCCTAGCCCATAAGCGTTTCATAAGCCAAGTGAGCCTAGCCCATAGCCCCTTTTTATTTATTTATTTATTTATTTATCAATTGGGCCTAGCACATAGGCCTATTACAATTTAAATGGCCCAAACCCAAATGAATGGCCCACCCACCTAAAAATTCATGCATTAAAATGATCTCCCTAAGTGGACGGACGGTTTAGATGCATTACATGCATCATGGTGGGTCCCACTGTCCAATGGACAGTGCGGATAAAAACACACACATTCCCCAGGGCC
The DNA here is from genome assembly GCA_037074715.1 of Magnolia kwangsiensis. NCBI lineage: Eukaryota > Viridiplantae > Streptophyta > Magnoliopsida > Magnoliales > Magnoliaceae > Magnolia > Magnolia kwangsiensis. The sequence goes on from CM073583.1 coordinate 109,158,776, forward strand.
CCACCGTCCGCTGGACGGTGGAGGCACGCAAGCAAAGGGGGGGGGGGGGGGGGGGGGGGGCGCCATCACAGTGAGTGCCACCGTCCGTTGGACGGTGGACTTAGCACATACATCCACTTGGGTCCCACAAATGTGGCCCACCTTAATGTTTATTTGAAATCCAACCCGTTCATAAGGTCACTCAACCTGGATGAAGGGAAAACGTAAAATTTCAGCTTGATCCAACGCTTATGTGGGCCCCAAAGAGGTTTCTAATGGTAGGCATTCAGGTCCACTGTTTTCTATGGTGTGGGCTGCCAGATCCTTGGATTGGCCTGAAATTCGAAGGGGGCCCACCTGAGATGGGGACCCACCCAATGGATGGCTTGGATAGCGTACGAACATCAAGGTGGGGCCCACGGCAGCAGCCGTGGGTGGCTGCACTGCGCCCGCCCGCCTGTCGTCCCACGGCTGCACGCTGCTGCGTGCAGCGCTGCTTCGTCAGAGAGGCAGAGGCAGCGCCTCTTGAAAATTTTGGGGAAAAACCCGATTTTCGGGGTTTTTCACACATGGGGCCCGCTTAAAAGAAATCCGCCCCGGCCATAGCATTCCTCGGCTCGCAACCATTCCAACGGGCCTAATATAGAGTATATTCTATGCTCAGAGAAATAAATAAATCGAAGAAATGATCTTTTATAAGGTAGGAATGCAACCCACAACGTTATGGCCCACCTGACCTCCTAATCAACCCCAAGTCTTGGCTCAACGCCTAAAATTAGATGGGGAATGGGTTGGACGGTGTGGATTTCATACATACCTCAAGATGGGGCCTCAGCAAGTGGACCATCCCAAAAAGTGGCTTTTCCCCTCTTTTTTTTTTTTTGGTTTTTGTTACAGAGGCGTCCAGCGTCCCAGACGCTGGACGGTGGGCATCTTAAACAGATTAACCTTGTGGTGGGCCTTTTGAAGTGGGCCACCACTAATGGATGATGGGAGTGGTACCACGTGCAAGGTGGGCCCCACTTGAAGGATTCTTGGACAAGATTGATACCTCACGGTGAGGTCCATTCAAGTGGGCCACACAATCCTCTTGCATAAAATAAAATAAAAGAAAGAGAGAGAGACATGGAGAGTGGGACACGGCTTGTGATGGAGGGACCCCGTCATTATGGGCCCTCCTTTAAAGGCAAATGATACAAAAGAAAGGTCCCTCAACACATGGGACCATCAAGATCGAGAATCAACGGTGGAGATCCTCCCTCCACCAAAATGGACGGTCTAGATGACCTTTCTTGAAGAAATAAACATCATGATGGGGTCCATGGAGAATGGCCCCATCATGGAATGATCATGATGATGTAGGTGGTCCATCGGCCACATTTTGGGGCCCCAAGTGAGATCCACACCATTGATCAGTGGGACTCACTTGGTCCACCATAAAAATAATAAAAACTACCCTATGAAAGCACCCACCGTCCGATCTTCTCGCTCCTAGGGGTTCCTTGGCACCTTGTCTTCAACTTCAATGGCTAAGATGAAGAATGAAGGGTTGAGATGGGAGATTTTGGGGTAGGAAGGTGGGCCACTTGGAGCTTAAGGTCTTTGGAGAAATGCCATACGTGGGAGCTCTTTGAAATTTTTGTTGCTTGGTAGTTTTTGGAATGAGAAAGAGAGAAAGAGAGAGAGTGATGTAAAGGGAGAGAGAGAGAGTGATGGATGGATGGGTGAGTGATGGTTGTGTAAGAAAAGCTTGACTTTTGAGGCTTTGGTGTAAGAGAGGTATGGGTTGTGAAGACTTTTGAGGCTTTTTGTGTAAGAGAGGTATGGGATGTGAAGACTTTTGTGGTTGCTTGGAAAAATGGGTGAGAGTGATGTGTACTTGACATGTGATGGGTTGATGGGTGATTGATTGATGGGATTGATGTGATTGATGTGACACATCGTTGAGATTCCCTTAGTTTTCGCAACGCGCGGCATTTTCTCGCACCGAACGTTGGCTCATATCTCTTGATCAGGGTATCGCCTTGGCGCACGAGTCGCGGTATCGGAACCGCGGCGACGGTGCGATCGCTATGGTATTGGTCTCGGGTTGAGTCGACTCGGGTTGTCGGTACAAGAATCCAGGTCGCGCGTCGATATCGGTTAAGGGTCGAAAGTTGCCGGAATTCGACCGGTACGACCGCGGAAGTGTACGGAAAGGTACGGACCAAGATACGGGTCTTACAGCTTTCTTTTGGTTATTTAATAGTTGACATGAAAAATTTTTTTGCAGGTATGGCCGACGATTTCGGGGCTCGAAAGAGGAAAACAGCTCTGACAGCGGCGGAGTTGCTCAAAGAATCCCCTCGAGTGAAGATCACTCAAAAGAAGCCGGCCCTCCCCCACGTGGGGGAATCCTCTGCTGCACGAACTCCATCAGCTCCAACACTGAGGCCAGTTGGCTCGTCCTCCGTACCACTGACTCTGGCGCGGCCCGACACAGTGGAGGTTCCCCCGGTAGTCTTGCGCCCGGTGGTACGTCTTCCGCCCGGGCTCGTCCAGACGACTATGGTCAGCCCCCCTGTCATGCCGAGCACCGTTGCTCCTCGATCTCCCGCCGTCGCCGTTCCCCCCACAATGGAGGTGCCTGTCGTGGTCCCTGAGGCCCTTATCGCTGTGCCTTCCTCCTCCGAATGGGAGGAGGCCAATAAAATAGCTGATAATGCGCTTCCCCCCCTCGAGGTCGGGGGGAAGTCAGCGCCGAGGGTCAAAACTCGGCCGACAATAGGGTAGGGGCCGAGGGGGCTGAGGCTTCGGCCTATGCGGGCACAAGCGGTGGGAGGTTTGGGCCCGATTATCATATGGCTTGCTTGACTCCGTGGGATGCCAAGCATGCTAAAGAGGAGGACATCGCTCAGACTCTTGAGCGGTCGGAGGGTAGCTTCTTGAACGACTTCGCCTCCGTGTGCTACATGATGTCTCCGAGAAGACCCTCTTTTTTTTCTTTTGTTGTTATGCACTGTAGATTCTAATCTTTATTTTCTGTTCAGGCCGTCCCGATGCTACTCTCCATTCGATAGAGAGTGTGGGAGCGCAAGGAGACGGAGGCAGAGTTGGAGGCCCTACAGGCCGAGGTAGCGGCCATGAAGGCTGAGCAGACCAGCCTGCTCCAACAGCTCGCAGGTGAGAGGGCTAAGGTTAGGCGGCTGCAAGGTGTTATCATTGGCTTGGAGGGCAGGGAGCTGCAGCTGCAGGACAAGGCAGATGACTTCAAGAATACTGGCGATGCGGTGACCGCTGAGCTGACCCGTGCCAAGGCCCACGCGGACTCCTTGGCCATGGAGACCGCTCGGCTCGGAGAAGCTCTGAATCGCACCAAGGCCGAGGCGAATGAAGATCGGACACGATCCGTGAATCAGGCCTTGGAAGCCCAGCGAGCGAAGGATGAGGCTTCTTTGGCTGCAGCGGTTGCTGCTGCTGTCGAAAGCTTCAAGACTTCTAAGGAGAGGGACGCTGAAGCTGCAACGTTCTATAATCGCGGCTTCGACGCTTGCCTCGAGGCAGTCCTGGGTTTACACCCAGACCTTGACCTTGATTCCCTCCTACCTGACGACTCTAAAGATGCCCCGGTCGAAGTCGTCCGTTCGGATCCAGCTCCTGACGCCCAGGCTCCTGATGCCCAAGCTCCTCCTTCGGCCTGAAGACTATCATTTTATTTTTATTTTTTGAAACTATCAATATGCTTTCAACCATGTACTTTTGTCCCTCCGAGGGGAATCAATGAAGAACATTCTTTTTACATTGTCTATTTGTATGTCGAGCTGATTTCTTTATGGGTTTAGTTAGCTACGGTTTAGTTAGTTTTTTAGGTCGGTCGTCCGAGCCTTCTCGGCCCAAGTTTTAGTTGGGTCCGATCTCTTTGGATGCCCGGCTCGTCGCATTTGTTTTGTTGTATGCCGAGCCGAACACTTAACCGGAGGGTCGAGTTATTATTAGGCTTTTCCCTTGGAGGGGTGCCTTGTCGATCTTTCGTTAGGTTGGGTTCCGATTTCTTAAGGGATCGGACCATTTATTAGGCTTTTTTTCCTTGGAGGGATGCCTTGTCGATCTTTCGTTAGGTTGGGTTTTGATTCCTTAAGGGATCGGACCATTTATTAGGTTTTTTTCCCTTGGAGGGATGCCTTATCGATCTTTCGTTAGGTTGTGTTCCGATTCCTTAAAGGATCGGACCATTTATTAGGCTTTTTTCCCTTAGAGGGATGCCTTGTCGATCTTTCGCAAGGTTGGGTTCCGATTCCTTAAAGGATCGGACCATTTAACTTGTGCTTGTGCGGATAGGGTAATCGAACAAGCATTCAAAGGTAGAATCGATCTTTTATTAAGAGCCTTAAAGGTCAGTCGGTCGGAGCCATTCATTTTATTATGAGCCTTAAAGGCTATTTCCTCAAGGGTAGTAGATCTTCAAGTGCTCGGCGTTCCAAGGATGAGGGAGATGGCGGCCTTCGAGGTCTTTCAGGTGGTACGAGCCCAATTTGACAGATCTGACCACACGATATGGACCTTCCCAATTAGGTCCGAGCGTTCCTGCCCCTGGCTCGGACGTGTTCTGAAAAATCCGCCAGAGGACTAAGTCCCCTGGTCGGAAGCGCCTGACTGACTTTGGAATTGTAGAAGTGCACAACCTACTGGTGCCGAGCCTCTGTTCGGAGCTTGAAAATTTCTCTGAGTTCTTCGAGCAAATCCAGATTAGTTTTCCTCTGCTCGAAGTTCTAACTTTCTTCGAAACCCCTAACCCGTGACGTAGGGAGTCCGATTTCCATCGGCACCATTGCCTCCGAGCCGTAGGATAACGAAAATGGGGTTTCGCCGGTCGAAGTCTGGGCTATAGTACTGTAGGCCCAGAGGACGAAGGGGAGTTCTTCGGCCCAATTTCCTTTTGCTTTTTCCAGCCTCGTCTTGAGATGGTGTTTGATAATCTTGTTGACTGCCTCTACCTGTCCGTTCGACTGTGGGTGCCGAGGTGATGAGTAGGCATTCACAATGCCAAACCCTTGACCCATACTGCGAAACTTATCATTGTCGAATTGGATGTCATTATTAGAAACGATGGTTCTCGAAATCCCGAACCGGCAGATAATATTTTTCACACAAAATCGATTACTTTCTGTTGGGTGATCTTTGCGACTGACTCGGCCTCGGCCCACTTGGTGAAGTAGTCGACTGCGACTATAGTGAACTTGACCTGTCCCTTTCCAATGGGCCAGGGACCGATGATGTCGATCCCTCATTGAGCGAACGACCATGGCCCACTCATGGGAGTCATTTCTTCTGCCGGTTGCCTCAGCACAGTAGTAAAACGGTGACACTTGTCGCACTTCTGAACAAAATCTTTAGAATCTTGCTTAAGGGTTGGCCAGAAATACCCTTGACGAAGTATCTTCATGGTCAAGGCGCGACTGCCATAATGGTTTCCGCAGATTCCCTCGTGAATCTCCCGAATCACGTAGTCGGCTTCATCCGGTCGGAGACATCTAAGGTAAGGCTGAGAATGCCCCTTCTTGTACAACACTCCGTCCAATATGGCGTACCGAGCTGCTCGGACCCGAAGTCACCTCGCCTCTAATTTATTCGAGGGGGCCTCACCGGTTGATAGGTAATTGAAAATCGGGTCCATCCAACTAGGAATGGACTGGACAGGGTTAACTTTCTTTGACTGGCTAATGCTTGGGTTTTCAATGAACTGGATCGGAACAAAGCGTGGGACCTTCCCCTCGGAGGCCGAGGCGAGCCTCATTAGGGCATCGGCCCATGAGTTCTCGGCTCTGGGGATCTGCCGGATGGTGCAACTCCAAAACTTCTCAATCAATTTCCTCGCTTCCTCAAGGTAGGCGATCATTCTGGCTTCCTTAGCCTCATACTCCGAGAAGATGTGGTTCACTACCAGCTGTGAGTCACAACGAACTTGCAGAGTTTGAACGCCTAGGCTCACCGCCAACTTGAGCCCGACTAACAGAGCCTCGTACTCGGCCTCGTTATTTGAAGCTTTGAACCCGAGCCTGATGACGTATTGGATTGTTGTTGAATCAGGTGCAACCATGACGACATCGGCTCCAGCTCCTTTAATGTTGGAAGATCCATCAACATAAAGGACCCACCCCGGATCCGACACTGCTTCTTGATTGTTCAGCGGGACAGACAGTGTCATTTCAACTTCCTTTCTGACTTGCTCTTCATCCGGAGTTGTGAATTCGGCGATAAAGTCGGATACGGCTTGACCCTTGAGTGCTGTCCTGGGTCAGAATTGGATATCAAACTCTTCGAGTTCTACGGCCCATTTGGTCATCCGACCTGACACTTCGGGTCTTTGGAGGATCTGCCTCAGAGGAGAGTCTGTTAGCACAACTATGGAGTGGGCTTAGAAATATGGCCGCAGTCTTCTGGCTGAGATGACGAGGCACAGCGCCAATTTCTCCAAAGACTGGTACCTTGTTTCAGCTGGTACTATGACTTTGCTTACATAATAGACGGAGTACTGCTTGCCTCCGACTTCTCTGATCAGAGGCGAACTGATAACTGAGGCCGAGACAGCGAGGTAGAGGAACAAAGGTTCCACTTCTTCAGGCTTGGTCAGTAGGGGTGGTGAACCCAAGTACTGTTTTAATTGCAGGAAGGCATGCTCACATTCCCGTGTCCACTCCACCCTCTTGTGACCTTTCAGCTACTGGAAGAAGGGAAGGCATTTATCCGTAGCCCTAGATATGAAGTGTCCGAGGGCTGCGACTCTTCCTGTGAGACACTGTATTTCCTTAATAGTCCGAGGCGAGTTCATGTCCAGGAGGGCTTTGATCTTGTATGGGTTGGCCTCGATACCCCGCTGGCTGACTTGGAAACCCAGGAATTTTTCTGACTCAACCCCTAATAAGCACTTGGCGGGGTTAAGCTTCATCTGGTATTCACGGAGGACGTTGAATGTTTCTTCGAGATCAACAAGGTGGTCGGAGGCTTTGATACTCTTCACCAGCATGTCGTCCACATACACCTTCATGGTGTGTCCGATTTGTTTGGCAAACATTTGATTCACCAGTCTCTGATACGTTGTCCCAGTGTTTTTCAGGCTAAATGGCATGACCCGGTAACAGTAGAGTCCCCTGTCCGTGACAAAGGTGGTCTTCTGCCTATTTGGGGGACGCATGGCGATCTGATTGTACCCGAAGTAAGCGTCCAGAAATGAGAGTAACTCGTGTCCGGCCGTGCTGTCCACCATTTGGTCAATCCGAGGTAACGAAAAACTGTCTTTAGGACACGCCTTATTCAGATCGGAGTAGTGTACGCAGACCCGCCACTTCCCGTTTGACTTCCTGACGAGCACAACATTCGCTATCCAATCAGGGTAGTATACTTCTTCTATGAATCCCACATCGAGCAGGACGGAAACCTCCTCGACAATGGCTTCATATTGTTCGGCATCGAACGGCTTTCTTTTTTGCTTAACTAGCTGGTGGTATGGGTCCACATTCAGCCTGTAGACTTGCACATCGGGTGAGATCCCCGGCATATCTGCATGCGACCATGCGAAGACGTCTCGGTGTTGTCTCAAGAAGGCCAATAACTCGTTCCTCCGCTCGAGATTCAGTGATGATCCGAGCTGAATAGTTTTGCTCGGATCTGATTCATTGAGCGGCACTCTTATCAGATCTTCGACTGAGAAACTTTCTTCTATCGATCCCGAGGGTCCAAGGCATCCACTACGAGCGTTTGTTTGGCAGCCCATTTCCTTACGGCTATCGCATAACACCTCCGGGCCTCGCATTGGTCGCCTCGGAGATAACCGATCCCACCTTCGGCTGGGAACTTCATCATCAGATGATAAGTTAAGACGACCGCGCTCATCGCATTGAGGGAGGGTCGGCCCAGAATCATGTTGTGGATTGATGGAACATTGACAACTAAAAAGTCAACCAAAAGCGTAACTTGATGTTGCCCTTCTCCCACTGTTACTGGGAGGAAGATGGCTCCTTTGGAGATGACTCTCTCTTCGGCAAAGCCGTGCAAGGGAGTCTTCATAGGTCGAAGCTTGGACCATGAAATTCCCATCTTCTCGAACGCCTCGAAATACATGACGTCAGCCGAACTCCCGGTGTCGACCAAGATGCGGTACACTTTGTGATTGGTTATAGTCATAGTGACCACTAGCGCGTCGTCATGCGGATGCTGGATCCCGCATGCATCATATTCTGTGAATATCAGGCTGCACGGAGCGACACGGAGTTCCTTACTGGGACGTTCCGTCAGGTGAATGTGGTGTTCCGACTCGGAGCTCCGGGAATGGGCTTTTCGTGCCCTGTTCGAATCTCCTCCCCCAGCTGAGCCCCCGAAAATGGTGCGAATTTCAGCCGGCTCCTCTGGGGGGTTGTTCGACTGCTCTTGCGGCCGTTCTTCTTTCCGAGCGGATTTCTCCTTTTTGGCATAACGACGTAGATGTCCTTTACAGATCAGGGACTCAATCTCGTCCTTTAGGTCCACACAGTCGTCCGTGTTGTGACTATGGTCCGGTGGAAGCGGCAGAATTTTTGCAATTCCCTGTGTTCTGTATCAGCCCTCATACAAACCGGCAAATTGAGTAGCCTTTCTCCTCGGATATCTAGCAGGATCTGCTTGGGGGATGTTTTGAGCGGAGTGTAGGAACGGAATTTTCCTTCCGGCCTACCGCTCGGACGACGATCGCGAGAAGCGCGGTCATCCGTCCCTTTGCTAGCCGGCTGAGAGTCTTCGTCCCGGGGTCTCTTTCCCTTGTTCGTCGAGTCAGACACCTGTGTGCCCTTTCGGGCGTTGGTGAACTCCTCTGCGTTAGTGTACTTCTGAGCTTTCACCATGAAGTCCGCTAGTGTCTTCGGTGGATTCTTTCCGATGGAGAAGGCAAACTTTTCTGCTTTCAGTCCGCCCAGAATGGCGGCGAGGGCCATCTTATCATCGTAGTCTTCAACATGTAATGCTTCTTCGTTGAAGCGGGTAATGTAATCCTTCAACGACTCCTTCGGGGTCTGCTTAATGGTGAGCAGGTAGGTGTTGGGCTTCCAACTTCTCTTACCGCTTATGAATTGTGTGAGGAATAGTCGACTCAGTTCCGCGAATGAGCCTACGGAATTTGGTTTCAGCTGACAATATCAAATTTGAGCGGATCCGGTAAGGGTGATAGAGAACCCTCTACACATCATCGCATCTGTTGTAGTTTGGATCTGCATCCATGATCTGTAGGACTCCAAGTGTTTGGATGGGTCCCCAAATCCTAAATACTGGATGACGGGAGGCATCCGAAACCTCTGCGGCATCACTTCAGCCATGATGGCCCAAGTGAAGGGAGGCTCGGTCTCTTCCATCATCGCCTGGATCGTGGTCGGAACTGTCGATTGTTCCTACTTTTTCTCCAATATCATGAACTTATCCTTCAGTTCCGCAAAGCGCGCTTCCCAGGGATTCTTATTTTCAGCGACGACCTCTGGCGCATATTCGACCTCCGGCATTCCTCTCTCTCCTTCGTTACAACTGATGACGGAGATCCGAGGGCGGTAGGGCAGATGTCGCTGAATGAATGGTCGTCGGAGCCCGAGTAGTGGGGTTCCGCGCGGATACCTCCGCACGTGCTGTAGGAAGATTTTGACCCGAATACGGTACCCCCGAGTGTTGGGGAGCTTCGGGCCTCACACTCCTCGGTACGGAGCTAGTTTCCACGAACATCCCTACCGGCTCGAGGACGGGTTGTTCTTGAGCATGGCGTGGCTCTGGCTCTCTCTGTTTCATTCGATTTATCTCGTTGCGCAGGGCTTAGATCTCGTTCTGCATGGTGCGATACTTGCTCGACCGATTACGCGAACGCTGGGAAGGCCCTGGTGCGGACTCGGCATGAAGCAATGATGATGACCGAGTCTGCTCATTGGGTTGCGACTGCACCGCTGCAGCTTTCTTCTTCTTCGTCATTTCTTGGGAAAATGAGAACCTGACTTCTAGTTTTAGGTTTCCACAGACGGCGCCAAAAAATGTTGATGCTAAAATCCATTCGGCCCTCCCTCCACGTCGACCACCACGTATAATCCGTGGAACCTGCACCAGGAAAGCAGGCAAAGGTGACCCTAGCTAAGCTGGGGGACCCTCCGATGCCTAAGTCAGGACAAGGGAATCAGGGTCTGAGTAGAGAGTAGAGGAGAGCTCGATTTTGCGTACCTGTAGATATGGCGATGCGTACTATTTATACCTTCCTATGAGGCGGTCTGAGTCCGATAATCTCGGCACGATTGGAGGGATTCTAGGATCATGGAGATATTATCCGCAATCTACTGACTGTGCAGCATATCTGGTGGATCGTGCGCTCCTGCGAGCGAAGTTACCGGCCACGTCTCGATATGGCAGTTTCCATATTAAACGAGTGGGATATGCATGTCGGAGAGTCTGCTCGGTCCGACTTATCTAAGGATACCACTAGTCCGATCCGCCTAGTCGGATCAGTCGGTTCCACCATGGCTGGCAGGGCTGACTTCAATAAGTGGTGTGGTTAAGGCGTCGGAGGTCATCCGATCGGAGTATGATTCCGAGTCGCGCACCAATCGTGTCGTCTGCTCGGATGGATCACGTCCCGAAGCAGGTCAGATGGATCATGCCTCGGCTCGGACGGGCGCTTGGGGCAGTGTTATACCGTGATCTCGGATTTCCCATAACAATTACCCTTAAATATTCATAGGACCCACCATTAATTTATTCATAGGGCCACTAAGACCGGGATGAAGGGAACAAAATAAATATCAGATCTATCCAAAACTTTTGCGACTCCTAGGAAGGTTTCAATGGTAGACATTAAATCTCCCACTACTTTTTGCAACTTGACTATTTGAGATTTTGATTTCTCTTATTTATTTACTCAAGTCTTATAATAATCTTACCAAATAGATGAACAGTTTGGATATAACACAAACCTCATATTGAGGCATAACAACACGTAGTACATTATTTCCTGCGTGTTGGAGTCCAGTTGAGCTTTAGATTTGACTCATTATGGAAGAGCGGATTGGGTGAGACCCTGGCTTCAACTAAGAAGATGTGGGCCTTATAATGGGATTATGTGGGGCCCACCTCGATATATGTATTACATATCCACTCTGTCCATCCATTTTTCCAAATCATTTTTGGGCATTATACCAAAAATGAAGTAGATCCAATTATCAACTGGACCGTATCATAAGAAACAATAGTGATTGACCATTAATAGGCCAAGAAAGTTTTGAATCAAGCTCATATTTGTTTTTCCTCTTTACATTACTTTATCAACAGATTGTATAATAAATAAGTACTATGAAGACATTAAAGTGCGCACTAGGAAGTTTTTAAATAAAATAAACTGTCCAGAAAAATCGGACAGACTTAGACGTCCCAACGTGGTGGGCCAGTCCGGCCCTCACCACAGTGTGTATAGGGGTCCATTAGCCCTAAAATTTGGTAGGTGGGTTCTAACATAAGTGGAACACACTCCTAAAAAATTTTAAAATTTTTGGACATCTGTAAATATTTTAATTCATTTACATAAATCAATCTGTCCTGAAAATTGGACTGATCTGGACACCATATTATAATGGGCCGGTCCTGCCATTACTATAGTGTGTACAGGCGTCCATTGGCCCCAAAATTTTATAGGTGTGTCCTACCATAAGTAGGCCACCCCCCTGAAAATTTTTATAAATTTTAAACACCCATAGGTATTTTAATACATTTCAAAAATCCAACTGTCCATGGTGGAATGTTGTTGGAACAGTGCAGAAAATCCAGACTGTCCACCTCACTTGGACCACAACTTTGGGACCCCAATGAAGGTCAGTTGGGACTGAAATTTGGGAAACATCAAGATGAGATCTCCACCTTTCAGAAAAGTATATTTAATAAGTATGAATAGCCCCCAAACAGTCCCAAAATCTGGTCCAAAAACAACTAGAAATTGTCCAGAAAATTCTGGACAGCAACATGTACTTAGATAAAATTTATTAAATAAGTTAAATAAAAAGGGAAATACATTAATGAGCCACACACATCAGGAAATAAAATGAGAAAAAAGAGAGATAGAAGGACAATCCGGCCATAGGGAAAGGAGCTCCGCCACTATTGAGCCCTCCTAAGATCAATCACACCCGCACATCATACCTAGATTTACATTTACAACATGGATCTTGCACATGCATGGCCTATAATTAAAATGCATGGTGAGGATGCCATCCCCACCATGGTTATAAGGTATAGATGACCCAAACATAATATGATATGAAATAAAACTACCATGATGGGGCCCATAGAGAAAGGCCCCATGCATGGATCATGCATGCATAAGGTAGGCCATTAGGCCACAACCATGGGATTGTGTGGGATCTCCATCATTGATTGGTGGGTCCTACACTTCCCTCATGAAAGAAAGAAAACATTTAAGCTATAGAAATTAGATTTTTTACATCTAGAGGAGCACCCACCGTTCGATCTTCTTGCTCCTATGAGTTCCTTAGCACCTTAGCTTTGATTCCAATGGAGGAGATGAGGAATGGATGGTTGGGATGGGAGATCATGGGGTAGGAAAGTGGGCCACACTTGAAGTTATGAAAGAGAGGGAGAGGCTTGGAGAATTCTTATACGTATGGGATTCCTCTCTTTAGATTTTTTTTTTAGTTTGAAAATGAGAAAGAGAGAGAGAGAGTTGTAAAGGGAGAGAGAGATGGGTGATGGATGTGGTGCGTGATGGGTGTAAGAAAATTTTGACTTTTGTGGCCATTTGTGTAAGAAAAGCATGGGTGGTATAAGAACTTTTTGACTTTGAGGGCTTTTGGTGTAAGAGAGGTATGGGCTTGTAAGAGACTCTTGACTTTTGTGTTTGCTTGAAAATGGATGAAAGATGATGTGTACTTGACATGTGATGGATTGATGGATTGATGTGACACCTCTTAGAGATTTTCTTAGGTTTTGCACCGAACGTTAGCCTACACTCTTGACCAGGGTATCGCCTCGGCACGCAAGTCGCGGCATCGGAACCGCAGCGACGGCGCGGTCACTATGGTAAAGGTCTTGGGCTGAGTCGATACGGGTTGACGGATACGAATCAGGGTCGCACGCAAATATTGATTAAGGGTCGAAGGTTGCTAGAATTCGACCAGTAAGACCGCGGAAGTCTATGGAATGGTACGGTCTAGGATACGGGGCTTACAGCTGTTGAGGCTGAGCTGAGCCTGTTGAGGCCGATTTGGCTTATTGAGGCCGAGTGACCTGTTGAGGCCGACCTAAGCTGTCGAGGCCAAGCTAAGCTATTGATGCCGAGCTGAGCTATTGAGGCCGAGCTGAGCTTGTTGAGGCCGAGCTGAGCTGTTGAGGCCGAGCTGAGCCTATTCAGGCCGATCTGGCCTATTGAGGCCGAGTGACCTATTGAGGCCAAGCTAACCTGTTGATGCCGAGCTAAGCTGTCGAGGCCGAACTAAGCTATTGAGGCCGAGTTAATCTGTTGAGGCCGAGCTAAGCTATTGATGCCGAGCTGAACCTGTTGAGGCCGATCTGAACCTGTTGAGGCCGAGTGACCTGTTGAGGCCGGGCTAAGCTGTCGAGGCCGATCTAAGCTGTCGAGGCCGAGCTAAGTTGTCGAGGCCGAGTTAAGCTGTTGAGGCCGAGCTAAGCTGTCAAGGCCGAGCTAAGCTGTTAAGGCCGAGGTAAGCTTGTTAAGGCCGAGGTTGTTTTGGTAGGTATGCCGCCCAGCGGGCTCAGGGTTATTCAGGAAGAGCTTTGACTTGGCTGCAACAATGATTCATGAAGAACTTTCTTCTTTTATTTCGCTATAGTAGATTATTTGGAGTATTTATGGTAGAACAAGAATGACTTAAGATATCGTTCCTACAGACGGCGCCAAACTGTTGATGCAAAAATCTGGTCCACCCTCTTTAGACCTTTGAGTACCTGCACAGGAAGAAGATAAAAGAGATCCTGGCTAGAGCAGGGGACCTTCCGATGCCAAAGTCAGGCTAGGAATCTGGGTCTTATAGTATTGAGAAGTTCTAGGAGAGAGTTTTTATGTACCTTTGTTCCCTGGAGAGTCCTCTTTTTATAGGAGTGAGAAGTCACGGCGTAAGGGGATTCTCTCCTGATCTTTCGGGAGATTTGATTGAGTTACCACTTGTTTATGGATATTTTTCGATCCCGAGATTTTCGGGTTCTAAAATCCTTCTACAAGATTTTTGGAATGGTGTTTAAGATTACACCGTCTTTCCTTTATTTGGCTCGGTTTTGCCTGTTGACTCGGACAACGAGAACAAACTCGGTCCGCTCTATAACTAAGTTCCCGGACTTGTCATTTTTTTCCCCAACAGTAACTAATCCCTAATTAGGGATGGCCTTGGCCTCACCCAAGATTGGGTGGCCTTTATCGTAGGGTCCACCTTTAAGTATTTATTCTATATCCACACCATCTATCCATTTTTCCTAATCAATTTTAGGACGTGAGCATAAAAATAAAGTAGATCCAATTCTCAATGTACCATGCTATAAGAAATGGTAGTGATTGACAATTAATGGAAGGAGCTGAAAGTTGAAAGTCAGGCAGGTAAGTGCTCAACCCTAACCCAACCCAAGGCACACTATGCCTTTGTTTTTTTATTATTTCGTATATGTGTACCTAAGTTTCAAAACTATGCATATAATGACTTAATACTTTTCATATTCTTCTATTGCTTATATATATATATATATATATATATATATATATATATATATATATATATATATATATATATATATATATATATATATATATATATATATATATATATATATACTCATGCTCTTGGAAGCTAGTGCATTATGGCTTAGCTCAGTCACATTGAAAATTTTCTTGAATTCTCCAAAAAGTCATATAATCTCATAAAGTGGAGATTGCAAGTTTCACTGACAAAAAATAGTGCCTAACCTATTCATCTTATGTAACCGAGACTATTACTTAAAATCTACGATACATATCAACATATGATTTCTCATCCTCTATTCGATTTTATGATTTTTAGCTCATCCTAAATTTTAAAATCATATCCTGTATCTCGGCATAAACTTTGCATTTAAATCAAGTCAAAATCACAACTAATAGATCGAGAAAGCTGTGTGCACCATTCCATGTCTTCTGTTGTATTTTAAATTATTTTAAAATAATTTGGTGTTTCAAAATATCCATTGGGACGGGCTATGGCTATGGCCATAGGTGCCTTATCGATGTGTCTTTTCACTTAAGTCTGAAAGGTTGTATCCTTTTATATTTTGTTTTGAAAAGTTGTGTCTTTTGAAGCTTAAGGGTCGCACCACTTGGGTTTAAACCCA
The DNA here is from genome assembly GCA_037074715.1 of Magnolia kwangsiensis. Lineage (NCBI taxonomy): Eukaryota > Viridiplantae > Streptophyta > Magnoliopsida > Magnoliales > Magnoliaceae > Magnolia > Magnolia kwangsiensis. The sequence goes on from CM073583.1 coordinate 109,174,103, forward strand.
ATAGTCACAACTCCTTGTAAAAGGGTGTCTTCACAAAGTCTATAAATAGATTTTCTCTCATTTGTTTTTAAAAAAATAAGAAAAAGTTTGTTTTATGTTAAAAGTACGGTTTAAATGTTTTTTAGTTTGGGTTAAGAATACAAAGTGGTTCAAGCCCGTGTATAGTCAGTGCACCGCTGAGACCATATTATAGTCATTGTATCCTGGAGGTCGATTGTTTTGGAAACTTGTTGCACTTGGGACGCTGTCCAAGGGGAGCAAATTCGATTTCAAGCCGAGTGACTCAGGTCACGCCTCGACTTCTATAAACCTATAAGTTTTCTCTTTTTCTCAATTTAAATTTATTTTATTTAAATAGTTTTTTAAACTCCATATCCTAACATCCTTTTCATTTATGAATGATGTTCGCGGACGCCCGCCATTAAAAGCTTCTTGATCGAGTAGATGCTTGTGTTTTACTTTTATCATGTTTATGTGACCTTATGGACTCATTTAATGGAGAATAAATATCACAGTGGCCTTGGAAGGTTTCAACTTTAGGTGTTTTTATCACCTCGGCTTCCTATGTTGTGGTTTGCTTGAGCTTTGAGGGTTTTTTTTTTTTTTTTTTTTAAAAAAAAAAAAAACACGCACACACACTCTTCCTAGTGGAATTTCACCAAATATGGGTACTCGAACCCTTGACTGGGAGTTGAAACTCCTAAAAGTCTATCATCCGAGCAAGAGTAAGGACCCCTTGAGCTCTGAGTATACTTATTCTTGGACTCACTTCCTAAAATCACCCAGAAAAAATGGATCGACTGGACGGATAAAGCCAATACATCATGGTGGGCCCCGTGGAAGGCTTATCATGAGGACGCAATCCGCTTCCAAATTGGTCGATGGTGGTTATTGTAATCCGCGGACTACTGGATCGGTGACTTGCTAGTTATGCCATTTGCATGGACGATCGTAATTGCTCAAGAGCTAGGTCTCATAATGAGTGGGGCGCTGACAAATTACCTTTTGCCCCAAGCACTCGTAGCCATTCGATTCATGAACTGATTTAATCTAAGAACATTTATTATGGTTTGATATTCAAGCCCCTCTTTTTATTGTTTAAGATAATTTCTGCATGAAAAAGAGGACTGAATATCCATGGTCCTAGGGGATGCCCTGGCTCCTGGATTATGGGCGCGCTTGGCACCATGGATTTGGGGATTTTAAATTCTTTAGGTTGTTTGGGTTTAAAATCTTAGGTGAGACCTCGGATATTACCTCTAACATTATTCCTATAGTTGCATGTGTAACATGTGTATCACTAGACTACTAATTTATTAGACATATGACCTGTTGGTGTCTTTTTATGGACGGTTCTTCTGGTCGAATCGTCTTCCACCTGCACAATCACTAATGCAAAGGGGACCCTGGCTAGAGTCGGGGAATCTCCGATGCTTAAGTCAGTTTTCTGATCAACGGCAAAGGGTTTTTAGGATTTTTTCTTGCATACATTTCATTTTGAAGGAGATGGTTATTTATAGGTCCGGATGAACCTTATCATACGAGGATTCTTCTCCTTCATATTTAGGATTTGATCCTCTTGACTGATTTCACCCGATCCCGAGGATCTCGGGATCTAATACCCGTACTCCTGAATTTTCGGGACGATATTTACATTCACACCGCCTTCTCTTGTCTTGGATTGGCCGATACCGACTCTGGAAGAGTCTCGGCCGGCTCAGGAGCATAAGTTTTCTGCCCTCTTATGGATGGAATAGTCTTGGTGTTTACTCGTCATCCTTCCTTACTCTGTGGCCGACGGAACCAACTCATTAGATCGGTTTTATTCTATCGGTCGGGTGACTTATAACTTACTCGGCCTTCTGTAGGCTTACGCAGACGCGGTTAACTCTCCGACCGAGTAACTTAAGTCGTCTTATGCTTGTGCCTCTTGGCCTTATTCATTATTCCCTCGGCTCTGACTATTGTCTCAGACACCTTGGGCAGTGTCAGCAGGGCCAACCTACTCCAAATTCGAGTCTCCGGACTTAACATAATTTCTCGAATAGTGAGCCCCCCTTACTCCTTGTGTCGCTCTCGACAGCAAGGAGTAATGAGTTTTCTTTTTAGGTTGGTTCGCATCGGAGTCCGAAGTCATAATGAGACATTTAATGTCTTTTGAGTCGTCCTTAACGTATGACGGTTCATTTCTCGAGGTCGCACGAGCGGCCAGCCGTCATGTCATTTCTTCCACTTATGTGCGTTGGACGCGTGGCGAGGGTGTTCCGCCCTCAGTCGGCGTGTGCCACGTGTCAAGCCGGGGAGTCGAGGCAAGCATCATTTTCCCAGCCCATTAAATGCCCCTGCCACGTGGCAAGGTTATAAAAAGGACGAGTGGGAGGAGCGTGAGAATTTTATTTTCGCCTCTCGCTTCCTTATTCTCTTTCAATTTTTCCTTCCGATTTTTTCTTCTTCTTCTTCTTCTTTCCTTCCTCCGCTGTCGTTTCCTTCTTCGTTACCTTCTCTTACGTCTGTCGCTGCCTTCTCCGATGAGTTTTTTTCCTCCCTTTTTATTAATACTAATGGCAGCACATGGCTCTCAGAGTCCCCTGGAGGAAACTTCCGGTGACGAGGGTGATTCGCGATGTTTTTGAAATGTTACGTAGCCACCCTCTTTACTGGCGGAGATCGCAGTTGGTGCGGATGCCGCTTTCCGGCTCGTCAGGAGGGCCGATGAGTCACCGGCTGAGCGTCCTGCTCTAGCCAGTCCTTCTAGTGGTGGATCGTCTCTGGAAACCCGTCCAGGGAGACCCAATCTCGGGATGGATCCATTGGAGGACGAAGAAGAAGAAGAGGAAATAATGATAGCCGAGGGGGTTGCTGTATCATTCCCAGTAACTCGGTCGGCACAGGCTTCCGAGTCATTTGCCGAGGGAGAGGGTGAGAGGGATGACCTGAGTGGTCATGTCGCCTCCGTTTTAACTGATTATGATCTGAAGAGAATCCGAGCCAGGTATCATGTTCCGGACTCGGTTATACTTCGGCTCCCTCGTCCGGAGGATTTGCCTGATCATCCCCCTGCTGGGATGGTCGAGATTTTTCAGGTCTCGATGCAATGCGGCCTACGCTTCCCTCTCTAACCCATTGCTCGGGACTTTTTATCTCTTGTCAAACTTGCCCCAGGTCAGATTGTTCCGAATGGGTGGAGGAATTTATTTGGGTGCGCTGTGCTATGGGCTGAACTTGAGCAGCCCCCGCTGACAATCGATTAATTTCTCTACCTGTATCAAGTAAGACCGAACCCAAATTTTCTTGGCTTTTATTTCCTGAGTGCGTGACGAGGTAAGGGCGGTTCTCTCATAACAGACCCACCAACTTCCAACAAATATTGGAAGAAGAGATGGTTTTGGGCATGCGGACAATGGGAGACGGCCGATCCGTGGCCCTACGAGCCTCGAGTCTCCTGTTCGTTTCGCAAACCAGGTGACTCGGCTTGATACTTTTTGTTTCTTCACATTGTGACGCGCTGAATCTAACCTTTTGACGTTTTGTAGATATATTAAAGAAAAGGGGGAAGCTCGGATCCAACGCTTTAGCTCTGATCAAAGATCTGAAAAAGCTAAGTGCAGAAGATCAGTCTTGGAAGTTGTTGTTGCAACCGGAGCGTCTTCATCTTGCGGGTCTACACTCGTTCGTGTCAGGTAATTCTTACTGTGTTACTATGTTCTCTCGGCTTATTGTCTAACTCGCTTTTATCCTTCTTTTCAGATCTTCCCGAGGCTCGACCCTATCTTAAGTCGGCCTCCTCTAGCATGGCTGAGACTCGTCCTTATCTCAAGCCGATCTCCAAGGTGAAGGCTCTTCTGAGGTCGGCGCTTTCATCGGGGTCTCGGCCTTCAAAGCCACCGAAGACTGCTGCAAAGGCAAAGAAAACGGCTGTTCCATCTGCTTCTGTTCCAGCCACCCCACAAGTAGTTGTACTCTCCGACCCTGATGAGAGAGCGGAAGAGGCAGAGGCAGTTCTTCCTGTGTCTCAGTCGGTTCCTGAGGCAGGACCTATTGCAGAGGAGATTCTGAGACAGAAAGAGGGATCAAGTGGCGAGTCCTCAAGAGGGGAGATGACTCAATAGGAGTTGTCACCCTTCCACAAAGTCATCTCAGGGATGATCTCTTGGGCCATTGCTCACGGGAGCGAGAAGGACTTCGCCAGCTTTTACAACGCCCCTACTCTGCAGACTCTTGGGCATACGACGAGGCTACTTTTTAAGGTAACATCCTTTTTTTATATTTCTCTGTTACCTCTGATTAGGGCTCTTGTTACAACTTACTATCTCTCATTTGTGGTTGGCCCCCTGCATTGTCAAGGCTTGCTCGGAGCTGTTCGCTGCTCAGAAGCTTGCGGCTGAGACAAACAGCGAAGAGAGTTGCGACCGAGGCAGAGGGTCGCCGAGGGTCGCATCGGCATTATGACTGACAATTTGTCAATTACCAGGAAAGCAGTCGAGGATGCGAGGGTCGCTCTCGAGGGCGCTAAAGCTGAGAGCATCCGTTTGTCATCGCTTCTGACAGGGCCGAGGAAGAGAATCGACATCTTCGGCATGTCCATGGCGCTTGCGAGAACAATCTGGCTCGGGCCAAAGCCGATGCCGGGGGCGCTCATCCAGCAAGCTCGGGAGGAGGCCATCCGAGCCAAAGAGGCTCAGGACCGGGCCGTGAAAACCTTTCTCGAATCTTCGGAGTTCGAAGAAGAGAGGGATCGCCTTTATCAAGGTGGTTACAGGGTCTGCATTCTAGAGATGAGGACTGCCTTCCTCGACCTTTACCTCTCCGCGTTTGAGGCTGATAGTCCAGAGGCCGAGGCTACTGGTGCTGATGTCGCTACCGACGAAGAAGCCCCTGTTGCGGCTGCTGCTGTCGATGAGGCCGGTCCCTCTATGACTGCTTAAGGAATGGTCCAATCTGGGACTGCTTGGTGAGTACCCCGACCGAGGAATGACACCTGTGCTTCATTTTTGGCACTCACGCCAACACTGTATTGGTCAAGGCCGAGCATCTTCTGGCTCCATCACCAGCTCCTATAGCATTTACCCGGGACCTACTTAAGAGGGTCTGCAACCGAGGGAGATCAATCACTCTGTCGGAAGTAGTTTTGTACTTCGCTAATATAGTCTTAGTAGAGTCTGATGTAACCCGATGTAAAACACTTAAAAATAATGAATGAAAATTCACAGTTTTATTGAATCGACTTCATTTACATTTCCTTTCCATTTTCTTTTAGTATCTTCAGCTCTGCCTTAAGGGTAATAGATCTTGAGATGTTCGGCGTTCCAAGTATGAGGCATCAGTTACCCATTTAGGTTTTCCAGTCGATACATTCTAGGGTGGATGGTACTCGAGACGACATAGGATCCTTCCCAATTGGGTCCCAGTGTGCCTGCATCAACTTCTTTTGTATTTGGAAACATTTTTCGGAGGACCATATCCCCGGCGCGGAATCGTCTGACTTTGACTCGGGTGTTGTAGAACCGAGATACTTGCCTCTGCCGAGCCATCGTTCGTAGCCGAGCTTTTTCTCTTTTCTCTTCCAGTAAGTCGAGTCCGAGCGACAAGAGTTCGTCATTCTCCTGTTCACTGAATGTATTGACTCGGGCCGAACTTATACTGATCTCAACCAGGGTAACTGCTTCCGAGCCATAACAAAGGGAGAAGGGAGTTTCTCTCGTGGCAGTCCGAGCTGTAGTTTTATAGGCCCACAATATATTTAGAAGTTCTTCAGCCCATGCTCCTTTTGCTCCATCGAGTTTCGTTTGGAGATGTTGCTTTATAATCTTGTTAACGGCCTCGACCTGTCCATTCGTCTGAGGATGATAAGGTGAAGCGTATACGTTTCGGATCCTGAGATTGCTGCACATCTTAAAGAACTGTCTGTTATCGAACTGCCTTCCATTATCAGTGATAATAGTCTGAGGTATTCCGAACAGATAGACGATATTCTTCCAAACAAAGTCTGTAATCTTCTGTTCGGTAATCTTCGCTAATGGCTCGGCTTCGTCCCACTTCGTGAAATAGTCCACCGCAACCACGACAAACTTGGTCTGACCCTTTCACAGAGGGAATGGTCCGATGATGTCGATCCCCCACTGTGCAAAGGGCCACAGTCCAGTCATCGGGGTCAATTCCTAGGGGGGCTATTTCGGGATAACCACAAATCGCTGATACTTGTTGCACCTTTGGACGAACTTCTTAACATCATGTTGTACGGTCGGCCAGTAATACCCCTGCCGTAATACTTTTTTGGCGAGCAAACGTCCTCCTGAGTGATTTTTGCATATCCCTTCGTGTACTTCTCGTAATACATAGTCAGCTTCATAAGAACTCAAACATCGTAGTAAGGGAGCGTAGAATCCTTTCTTGTACAGTACCCCGTTCAAGATGGTGTAGCACGACGCTCGGACCTTCAGCTGCCGAGCCTCGGTACGATCTTCCGGTAGCTTCCCCTCGTTGAGATAATGGAGGATAAGATCGAACCAAGTAGGTTCCGAGTCAATGACATGTATAGACGAGTTTGTCGGCTCATTTATACTCGGTTTAGCTACGTATTCAATCGGGACCGACCGAGGTATGTCATCTTCGTCGGTTGAAGCAAGCTTTGCTAACAAATTAGCTTTGACATTCTCGGTCCTCGGAATCCGAACTACTTCACATTGTCGAAATTCGCCGATTAATTCTTTGGCCTTCTCGGTGTACGCTTTCAGTTGTTCTTTTCGTGTCTGATAAAACCAGTAACCTGGTTAATGACTAGCTGCGAATCACTGAAAACCTTAAGATGAGTTACACCTAAACTCACAGCGAGTCGAAGGCCAAGCAGCAAGGCTTCGTATTCTGCTGTATTATTCGACGCTTGGAATCCGAGTCCTAAGGTATATTGCATACAGGTTTGGTCGAAAAACGTGCGAAAAGCTGTTTCTTACACTAGACTACTAAATATTAGCTATTGAGACCTCGAATATTACCTCTAAAATTATTCCTATAGTTGCATGTGTAACATGTGTATCACTAAAATTATTAGCTATTGAGACCTCGGATATTACCTCTAAAATTATTCCTATAGTTGCATGTGTAACATGTGTATCACTAGACTACTAATTTATTAGACATATGACCTGTTGGTGTCTTTTTATGGACGGTTCTTCTGGTCGGATCGTCTTTCACCTGTACAATCACTAATGCAAAGGGGACCCTGGCTAGAGCTGGGGAATCTTCGATGCTTAAGTCAGTTTTCTGATCAACGACAAAGGGTTTTTAGGGTTTTTTCTTGCATACCTTTCATTTGTGAAGGAGATAGTTATTTATAGGTTCGGATGAACCTTATCATACGAGGATTCTTCTCATTCATATTCAGAGATTTAATCCTCTTGACTGATTTTGCCCGATCCCGAGGATCTCAGGATCAGATACCCGTACTCCTGAATTTTTGGGACGGTATTTACATTCACACTGCCTTCTCTTGTCTCTGCTCGGCTGATACCGACTCTGGAAGAGTCTCGGCCGGCTTAGGAGCATAAGTTTTCTGCCTTCTCACGGACGGAATAGTCTCGGTGTTTACCCATCACCCTTCCTTATTTTGTGGCCGACGGAACCAACTCATTAGATCGGTTTTATTCTATCGGTCGGGTGGCTTATAACTTACTCAGCCTTTTGTAGGCTTACGCAGACACAGTTAACTCTCCGACCGAATAACTTAAGTCGTCTTATGCTTGTGCCTCTTGGCCTTATTCATTATTCCCTCGGCTTCGACCATTGTCTCGGACTCCTCGGCCAGTGTTAACAGGGCCGACCTACTTCAAATCCGAGTCTCCGGACTTAACATAATTTCCCCAACATGACCCACAAATGCTATCCTAAAATAATTAAATTATCAATTGCATCATTATAATACGATTATCAGCATTGTCCAAAGGTTGTCTATGTAAATTAAAAGTTAAAAATCATTGGTTAATCACTTAGACGTGATCTTATGCTCGTGGCCTACCGGATATTTTAAATTTCATCATTTTTGGCAAAGTATATATTTCAATGAGCTTATTACAATCACCATGTAAAAAATTACATAGATTTACTAAATATAATTATTAAAGTTGATTTAGTAATTAAATTCAAATCCCCCCGCATATATAATATGAATAACTACTTTTATATTAAAGTTGATTCCCAATCAAGGGGCCAAATACAACAAGACGATTTCAAATCCAGTGGGCCCCAAATCTAGGGTTTCAAATCCACGCTCCCAAACAGGCCCTATTATATATCTGACACTGACCACAGACTAGATGGGCCAGCTGACGGACTATGTTTCCCTTCAGTAGTCCAATGGACTATCCATATGCTACGGGTGTATTTTACCTGCTACCGAAGAACTTCCTATTTACGTAAATGGCCCCATGCTTGTCCGCGCTCTGCCGCTCTCCATGCCGGGAAATGATTCAGTAGAGGAATCGGAAATATCCTATAGATATCTATCATCTGCAGCAAACGTGACAGGGTGATGTACAAATCTGGTCTGTTCATACGCACGGACCTAGCATTTATGGTTAACTCCTCAAAACGAACGGGAGCGGATTGACCGTGACCCGGCACGGAGACATCTCGATGATCGAGCTGTGGGGGGTCCACAGGTATGCCAGTGAAAAATCCACTCCGTTCATCTGTTTTTAAAGACCATAATAGTACAGGAAAATAAAAATAAGACAGATCGAAAACTAATGTTAGACTGAATAACAAAACAATGAGAACAACGGCATCCACAGTTGAAACCTTCGTGGAGCTGACCGTGATATTTATATGCCATCCAAACCGTTCATAAAATCATTACCACTCACATAAACGGTAGGAACAGATATCATCCAGATACAAAACTTCTTTCACTGTCAGGCCTTCAATCACAGATGTTTTTTGCGGTATGGCCCAGGTAGTTTTAGATCTGCCTGACTTTTATAATCCTTCAACATTGTGTTCTTTCAAAACACGTGAACGGAGTAGATTTGTCACGAACATCTCTATGGGCCCACACAGCTCCGCTCCTAGAATAACCCATCCGGAGCGGAGTACGTGCGGCCCGACCACACCCAACACGGTGTGGCACTCACCGTGGAGCCCACATTGTAAATATGTATTTTATATCCACACCGTCCATCCATTTTCTTCAATTATTTTAGTATGCGACCCCAAAAATGAAGTAGATCCTGTTTTAAGGTGGACCGTACCATAGGAAACAGTGGTGATTGTCCATTAATGAGCTACAAAACTTTTGGATCAAGCTCATATTTGTTTTTTTACTTTCATCTAGGTTTACATTGGATGGAAAATAAATATCACGGAAACATTAAGGTATAAACTATTAAGTTTTGAATGATAGCACGTTTAATCACTGCTGTTTCCTATGGCCCACAAAATCTTGAATCTGATTATTTTTGAGCTCATTCCCTGAAATGATCTGGAAAAACGGATGGACGGTGTGGATGTAGAATACATACAGAAAAGTAGGCCCCACAGCAGGGAGCCGCACCTAATCGACTAACATCACTCCAATCCGTATAATCTGCTGCTGTTAAAATGCGACGTCAAGCTAGAGACGGACGGTCCTGTCTGGGGATCTATGGGCCCTGTGATATATTCGTTTTATCCACACCGTTCACCCATTTTGATAGATCATTTTAGGGAATGATCCCAAAAAAGAGGTATATATATTGAAGGATCAAAGAGACCACACCACAGAAACAGTGAGGATTAAATTCCTACGGTTGAAAACTTACTAAGGCCCGCCGCTACGTTTATTTGCCATCCAACCGGCTCATAAGGTCACATAGACTTGAATTAAGTGAAAATATAGATAGCATCTTAATCGAGAGCTTCCGTGGCTTTCAAGAAGTTTTTTCATAGTTAAGCATCCCCATTTCTTCTTGTGGTGTGGTCCACTTGAAACTTCAATATATCTCATTTTTCTGCTCGTAACATTAAAAGGTCTATCAAAATGGATGGATCGTGTGGATAAAACAAATACATCACGTTGAGCCCACAAAGCCGTGACAGGACCGTCCGTCTTTAGGTAAGTCTTTCTGAGATAATAACCAATCCGCGCGCCGGATGGATGCATCACCCTCCTACGTTTCCTGTGGAAAGCTAGTTCAATGCCTGTTATATAAGGACCACAAAATTAGGTTTTTAAAATCCCCACCGTCAGTCGTGTATATTCCCAATGTGACAATCCACGTAAGTTCATATCCATTGCTTGTCTTCAAGCTAATTTCAATATCTTCCTTTTGGCCAGCCGAGCCGCACCTGACAAGCACGTTCAGTGAAAGGTATAAATAAAGGAGAAAATTTTCAGAACTCATCCCACGTCATGTGAGCTGTTCACATGAGCTGTTCATATAAGTTTTGAATCAGAGTAAAAATTTGATGGGTGTTGTATCACATGAACGGTTTAGATTTTGGGCACACATTACGTGTGATGAGTTTTTAAAAAGTTTTCAAGAGTTCTCATAATAACTTGTGCCATGCGACCATTCCTAGTATAAATTATGGACTCACATCTCACATCGCATGATGGTATATATGTTTTATATTCATGTTATCTATTTATTTTAACTTACTTATCATATTATAAATTTATAATTTTTATAAAATAAATAAAAAAATAAAAAATATTAAAGACAAGCTGAAACACGTCTGATTACATTGTCCTGAAAACATTGTTTGTCACTTCTCAAAGATATTGAGATTGCTAACAGGTTGTAAGTAAATAGCTTTTACAATATGACGAGCATGTGTAGTTTTGCATTTATCAAGCACGAAAAAAATCACTAATGGAACTCTGTGACATAGTTTGCTAGCAAATTAAAAATTTTAAAGAAAATTTCTAAATTAAAGAGAAATTCATAAAAGAAATTACTGATTTAGACCACTACACTGATATGTTTCTTGAGAACTTGCTAGCTAATGTTTATATTGAACCTTGTAGGCTTGATCAGAAATCTCTTACGCTTTACTGGTTCGTATGAAAGAGTAATTCAAGTAGTTTGTGATGGTGAAATGAGCCATCCAGGCTCTATTTACATGGGCGAGGGTAGTTGGACATTTTGGTCCAAGGTCATAACTTCAAATGATTGTTTCTGATTGTTGGTGAAAAACTAGCCATTATTTGATAGTATTCGACGGTTCTGCATGTGGAAAAATCAGTTAGACTTACACCTGTGTAAAACCCGTACTTTAGCCGTACCGTTCTATAGACTTCCGCGGTCTTACCGGTCGGATTCCGATAACCTTCGACCCTTAAGCGATATTTGTGCGCGACCCTGATTCGTATGCCGTCAACTCGTATCGACTTAACCCAAGACCTTTACCATAGCGACCGCGCCATCGCTGCAGTTCGGATGCCGCGACTCACGCGCTGAGACGATACCCTGGTCAGGAGATGTAGGCCAACGTTCGGTACGAAGAAAACGCCGCGCGTTGCGAAACCCAAGAGAATCTCTACGAGTTGTCACATCAATCCCATCAATCAATCAATCCCATCACATTACATGTCAAGTACACATCACTTTTCACCATTTCCCAAGCAAGCCACAAAAGTCAAAAGTTTCTTACACAAGCCATGCCTTTCTTATACAAATGACGACCAAAGTCAAAAAGGTGTCTTACACACCCATCACCACTACATCTATCACTCCATCACCCATCACTCTCTCTCTCTCCCTTTACAACTCTCTCTCTCTTTCTCATTTTCAAAAAAAAAAATTTTCAAGCAAGAGAAGCATCCCACGTCTAAGCCTCTCCCTCTCTTTCAAAGCTCCAAGTGTGGCCCACCTTTCCTACCCCTTCATCTCCCATCTCAACCATCCAAACCTCATCTCATCCATTGGAATCAAAGCTAAGGTGCTAAGGAACCCATAGGAGCAAGAAGATCGAACAGTGAGTGCTTGATAATAGTAATTTTTAATGTTTTTAAGTTGGGCCAAGTGAGACCAACCGATCAATGGTTTGGATCTCACTTGAGACCCTAAGATGTGGCCGATGGCCCACTAGGATCATCATGATCATTCCATGATGGGGCCATTCTCCATGGACCCCATCATGATGTTTATTTCTTTGCTTTGATAGGTCATCTAGACCGTCCATATCGATGGGGAAAGGATCTCCACCGTTGTTTTTCGATTTCGATAGGCCCATGTGTAATGGGATCCATTTGATTGTATGATTTCTTACAAGGGACGGCTCATAGTGGCGGAGCCCTCCATCATACACGTGTCCCACTCTCCTTCTCTCTCTCTCCATCTCTTTTTCATTTTCTTTTGATGATGATGTGGTTGTGTGGCCCACTTGGATGGACCCCACCTTAATATATGTCTTCCCATGCCCTCCAATCCCTACTTTGGTGGCCCACATCCATAGTTGGGGCCCACCTCAATGTATGAATTATGTCCGGGGACGCCGGACGTTCCCTGGACGTGAGTTAAACACAAATATAAGCTTGCTTCAAGCCTTGGGAGTGGACCATTGGTGTAGGCCCCACCTTGATGTATGGGTCCAATCCAAGCCGTCCATCCTCTTACCAACCTTATTTTAGCCGTTGAGTAGAAGGATGAGGCTGATTTGAACATTTGGTGGGCCATAGCATTGAAGACTGCAGTGGTTACCGTTGAAACATATCCTGAAGTTCCTATGTACCCAAAAATTTCAAACTTTAGACTCATTTCGTTTGTTTCGAACTGTAGAATCCCATGGTCGGAATGGATTTTTCGAATGTGGGTCTCACCTGTGAGAAACCATAGGAAAATAATTTTTTTTTTTTTTAAAGGAAGCTGCAGCAGGCGCTGCAGCTGTCAGCGCTGCCAGCGCCGTGGGTGGACGAACGAGCAGCCCCACGGCCCAGCCGTGGGCCCCACCCTGATGTACATTTTGTATATCTACACCGTCCATTTTTGTGGTCCCTGATGACAGCAGGCTGCCCTCCAAAACTCAGCCTAATCTAAAGCTCAGGTGGCCCACAACATTGGAAATAGTGGTGATTGGGTGACTGCCCTTGAAATTTCTTTTTGGGCCCACGGAAGTTTTGAATCAATCTGAAATTTGTGTTTTCTCTTCATCCAGGTCTGAGTGACCTTATGAACGGATTGAATGACTTGTAAACATAATGGTGGGCCCCACATGGGACCCACAGTGATGTATGTGTTTTCCATCCACCGTCTAGGCGGACGGTGGTACCCACCATGATATATTTGTTTTATTTACACCGTCCGACCAGTGGACGGTGGAGCCCTCTGTGATGCATGTGTTTTGTCTGCACTGTCCAGCGACAGTGGGACCCGCCATGATGCATGTGATGCATGCAGACCGTCCATCCACTTGAAAAGATCATTTTAAGGCATGAGTTGAAGAATGAGACCGATTTATGATCAAGTGGGCCACCTATGTTTGGGTGTGGCCCATTTGACATATAAGGCCTATGGGTTTGGGCCCATTTGATATATAAGGCCTATGGATTTAGACTCATTTGATATGTATAAAGCCTATGGATTTATGCCCATTTGATTTATATAAGGCCTATGGATTTAGGCTCATTTGATATATAAGGCCTATGGGTTTAGGCCCATTTGATTTATATAAGGCCTATGGGTTTAGGCCCATTTGATTTATATAAGGCCTGTAGGATTAAGGCCATTTGATATGTATAAAGCCCATGAAATTAGGCCCATTTAAGACACATAAGGCCCATGTGATTAGACCCATTATGATGTACTCTTAGGCCCATGGGTTATGACCCATTGCAATGTACCTAAGGTCATTGGTGAAGCCCAGTAATGCGGCCCATTTGATGAACGTAAGGCCCACTAATGTATCCCATTTGATGTAATGAAGGCCCAATAGGATGTACCTAAGGTCCATTACAATGTGTGAACCCAACATGCTTTGTGTAATGATATTTACTACGGGTTATGGCTTGGGAGCAATGGTGGTTTGACGTCCACATTGCAAGTATAGTGTTGGTTAAATGTTCGCATTATGACTCTCCCTAGGGCCATTGATAGGCCGTAATTGTTGTGTGTAGGCCGTTTAGGCCCATCTGCGTTGTAAGGATAATTCATTACTTTATAACATGCCTAGTATAATTCCATTACTCATGCCCATACACATCACATGTATGCTTGATATGAAGAATGTTTGATCATCGCATAAGCCGTCGGGCCGAGACATTTACGGGACTCCTTATGAGATGGAGTGTCCTACATGAGCGGATGGTGCGCACGAGATTGTTGCATGATTATATAATATGACTCATGCATCTCACATTTACGTGACACGTGACATCAGAACTATATCCTCCACAGACATATCGTGGTTGGCAGGATTGGATACCAAAAATCTTGTTCTACATGGGGTGCTATAGATATCCCTGGGTGAAAGTCCCTAAACCCTTATGGTACCAAGGGGTTGCTCCAACGTCTAGACCGAGTGGGTAGATGAGCGTTGAGTGCCGATTACCAGATGATTGCGCTCTCCACTGTGTTGTAGTCGGTTGGAAGGGGGTGTGGCCTTACCCGCCCGAGAGTAGGGGAAAAAGCTGGGCTGAGTCTGACCAGCTCGAGGAATGAGTCCGCTATCGACGAGTCGAGACCGATAATGGTAGACAGATAGTGAGGTCTCTTCCACTTACATTATTGTGCGCGATGGGGCGGCGATCTGTTTTAGAGTATACTAGACCCCGGTGATATCTTAGAGTTGAGCTGTATTGACATGTGGACTTAGATAAGGATTGTATGCTTGACTTGCATCTTGCATCGCATACCCCTAGTATAACCGACATCATTCATACTTTGCATCGCATAGCCTTGGTATGACTTACGATATTCATGGATCCATCAGTATATTCCGCATTCCTCTGATATTGCATGATCATATTACTACCTTGTGCACATACTTTCACCATCCTCTAAGCTTTCTATAAGCTTATGCACGACCGTTGCGTGCAGGTGACGTTGGATCGCAGCAGCGTTGAGACTTGAGCACGTGATAGATTATTATTGGAGCTTTTGGTTTATTATCATTGTATTTCTCGTTATGCTCATTGTACTTGTAAAGTTTTTTATCATAGTGGAAATGTAATGAAGTTTTTGGTTGTTGTTTGTGGGTTATGCCTTTGGTTATGCTTATCACGATTCAAACTGATCTTGAAAATTCTCCTCGTAGCATGCCAGGATCGGAACTTGGCGAATGGGAGCTGTGAGCCGGGAGCCGAGAGCCGAGAATGGGGTTCTACGAAGGCTCTCGGCGCCAGATTCGGTGATCGAAAATTTTTTGAGCCCGATTTCTGAATTTAGGGCGTGACAACTGCAAAGTGAAAAGTGCGCAACTAACGCTTCTACAACAACACTATCTCACATGCCCACGCCCTCGTATCAAGCCCATGATTGTGCCTGAAGCTAAACACAAGCCCGTGCACGAAAGTTTCAATTCTCCGCAGATTCACTAAGCAAATATTAAAGTACTCAACGCCCTACTTATTAAGACAATTTTCTTACCTCATTTTTTATACGAAACCATTCTCAAAACACAAAAAGTTAAGTTTTTTCAAACATCTTATATATATATATATATATATATATATATATATATATATATATATATATATATATATATAATTTTTTATTTATTAAAAATAATTTTTAATCAAAACATTTTCCATAACACTGACCTGGTGAAAAGGAGTAGAAGTTAGTGATGGAAGGAGCGAATGTCATTGGCATTGTTGTAGGTGTTGCTTAAAAGAGGCTCTGATGCATAACTCTCAGCCGAAAGTGGATAGCGCGGTCCATTGGCCTAGTTGTTGTGTTGATGTAATAAAATTTGTGTACGGGACATATCCACACTGCGCGTTATTTTTGTGAAATCAGTTTAAACCATAGCTCAAAAAAGAAAAAAAAAAGCAAATTCGAAGCTCAAGAGAAGACTGTATCAATGGAGGTAGTATAGACAACGACGCTCACTGTTGAGATTTTATTATGATTCATTTATTTTCCATTCAACATGTTCATAAAATCAAGCATTTATAGATAAAGGGAAAACACAAATATCAACTCGATATAAAACTTGTGATACGTGAGATTTGGATATGCATTATTTTTTGACCCATGACCTAGATATGGTAAAATGAATGGATTGTATAGATATAACACATGCATCATGGATCCACAGAGCTTGGTCACGTCAAAACACTACCAAGGTTGGCGGTGTTCCGTACACAATCCCTTGTCCTGTCGGTCGTGTGCGAATGTGTCATGTGAAGACGACCGCTGACGGTCCTTGAGCTCTGAGTAGTAACTGGTACAAACAATTTAAAAGAGATTGAAGTTACATGGGCCAGTAATGTATTTGTTATATTCACACTGTTATCCATTTGGTAAGATCATTTTAAAATATAAGCTGTATCAAAAGCCCAAATGAACCATACTAAAAATAACAGTGGGATAATGATTCTTACCATTAAAACATTCATATGCCCATCATAATATTTATTTTCCAACAAATCTATTCTTAAGATCACATGGATGTAGATGAAGAGTGAAGACAAATATCATAGGTTCACAAATTTTGTGACCTACAAGACTGTTTTAATAGTAGAGGCTCAATCCCCCACTGCTTTTTGCTGTGTGGCCCATTTAATCTCTAGGACTGTTTTATTTTTAACTCAAGCCTTACTAGCATATGGCCAAATGGATGGACAATTTGAATATAACACATATCTCAAGATGGGACTCGAGAACCTGATGACGTCAACCCACCAGTCTGGTGGTCTGTAGCACACCAGCCAATCAACTTCCCCTATGAGTAGAGCTGAGCGTGGGACAACTCGGCTGACTCGACTTGAACTAAATGGGTGAGTTATTTCGAACTGAGTAGGCTTCGCCGTTTTCAAACTCAAACTGAGTCGAGTCCGAGTCACTCGGTAACTTAATCTGACTCAACACGAAACTCAATACGGTAAGACTCGACTCCATCCTAAACCCGACTCGACTCAGGTTTTATATATATATATATATATAAACTAACTTTTAACTATTTCTAATTATAACCGTTGCACTTGACTTTGATCCGATCTCAAACTCTCTCTCCCTCTCCCATCCTCTTCCTCTTTTAAACCCATCAGCCACCTACCATTCTCCTCTCCACTCGATCTATTCTCATCTCTTGATCTGACTCAATGCCAACTCAACTCGGCTCGATATTTCTAATCAGATCGGACTCAATTTAGATTAATTTAAGCTAGACCTGAACTTAGATGGGGTCAAATATGCTGGACAGAGTACCGAGTTGGATCCGTCCAGCCTATTTCAAAACTGAACGGAGTCAGGTAACCTCTAACTCAATCAGACTCAAATGGATGCCCATCTCTGCCTAACGTGGCGCTTTCCGTAGGATCCACCTGAATCTATGTATTCCATATCCACGCTGTACCTCCGTCTTTCCGGATCAGTCCACTGCATGATCCCAAAATTAAAATAGATCAAAATTTCAGTGGACTGTGCCATGCAGTTTAATTGGCCATTAAATACTTGTTGTGGGCCACGAAATTTTTGTATCAATCTGATATTTATTTATTCCTTCATAAAGATTTTTATGGCTTTACCGATGGCATGTTAAAATTATGGGAACTATGAAGTGGGCCTAGGAATTTTTTAATGGGGTGGCATTCAATCACCACTGTTTCCTATGGTATGGTCCACCTGGGATTTGGATATGTTTCATTTTTTATCTTATGCATTAAAATGGTATTAAAAAACGAATGGACGGTGTGGATATAAAAATATATATATCAAAGGTGGGCCCCACGGTAATGGCAGCACCGTGTCCGCTCCCCTATGGTCTATGGATCATCTTCTTCTAATGAAACAGGGGTATTTTCGTCACTGAAAAAATATCCGCGTATAAGTATTCCTCCTCTTGCCAACGCTCCTCCCTCTCTTTATGCAGCTGGAGAAAAAGCAGGAGAGAGATACTCTCCGTTCTCTCCGCTGCAATTACTGCTCCTTTTCTTTTTCATTTCCGAGTTCTTGATCCGAAAATTTTCGCGGAATTTCATTTCGTTTCATTTCAGCGTCTTTCATCGTAGTTTCCAGGTCGGATTGGAGAGATCCAGGTTCTTAAGCCAGAAAATCGCCTTCGATTCTCTCTATAGTTTGGGATTTTGAGATAGGGGACGGTGAGAAGATCTAGATCTTGTTCTTTTTAGAACATTTGCTCGTAAAGTCAGGGTTTCGTGGCGAAAATTGCTGCTGTTTTCGTCCTGTGGAGGAATATCTGTTCGTTTCGTAATTCAGGTGAATTTTCTTTTATCTTTCTCATTTTCTTTCTAGTTGTTGTTGGTTTTTTTTCCAGATGTGTTCTGTTTTGTTATGTTTCAAGTTCTTGTTTCTTCTGTCTTCTGTTCTTAGATTTTTCGTAGGATTTTTCATTATCCAATTAGAATACAGAAGCATGATCTCTGCTCTTTTTGTTTTAAAAAAAAGATCTTTTTCTTTTGGAGTTTTGGACTAGAATGGTGTGAGTTAGTTACACCATAGGAAGCGTTAGCAGCACATCCACCATTTGCAGTCCATCCAAATTGTGGGCCCCACTCACAAGAATCCTTGTTGTCCACTAATAAGAAAATGTTCATCAGTTGGAATTCAAACATTTGAAAATCAGATGGTTAAGATCACCCGATTGGATTCTTGTCCTATGCTCCATGCACAATGGGTGCCGCGATATGGATTAATCTGTAATCTGGATTCATGACTACGCATGCCTCGTGTACCTGTGGATTTATTGCTAACACTTCTTTTGTGTAGTAAACTCACACCGCAGTCTAACCCTGCCTTTTACTTGAGTTGGTTTTGGTTGATGGAAGCAGGAGTAAAGAAGCTTCTGAACTTTTGTATGTTTATTATAGGAAATGCTGAAAAGTTTAGATGATTTGAGCCATTAGATAGAACATAGATTATCCTAGGATTTCCTGACTCCGATTACATCGTTAAAGTTGTGTTTTTTTATGTTGTTGTGATTATTATTATGTGCTCTGGCTAAGTTTTAAAATCCAATGGTGCTTGTGAAGAACCCACCAATTAATTATAACCCAAGTTCTACAGAATATTAATAAAACGCGGATCTAGAGACAAATTTGGTGCAGATTTGGTGCAGATTACTTTCATCATCATATCATCGTAGAAACGTCCCAGCTAATTGTGGTCGGCTTTGTTAATCATGTTTTGTTAATCCTCTCCAAGCATGGTATTAAATAACAGTTACATAACGGCCATTACCTAACGGTAACAGTAGGAACTGTTACGTGATACAGGACTGTGATGCCCATTCTGAACCAAAAAGGCCCGTAATGATCCTATACTGGGCCGATACATATTATTCCAAAAAAAAAAAACAAACATTAAAGCCCATAAGGATGGCCATAATGCTACTGTTACTGTTATTCAATACCTTGTTTTGAGTCTTTCCTTTTAGGACTTAACTACCAATCATCATCTTCTAAGCCTTATCCCAAAATGGGGTTGGCCACATGAGATGCATTATACCATTCCATCATAAGTTCACAACATGTCATATTCATGGTGTACCATAAAGGCCGTTAAGTAAAGGTCACGGTGGTAACCGTTACATGTTACAGGATTGTAAGGCCATAACAACTGTTATGCAAAAAATGACCAGTAACTGCCGTTAATGGCCCATTACACCCCCATGTAAAGGCTATACACAACCCCATAATGGTTTGTTATGAGTTGATACAGGTTTTTTAAGTTTTTTTTTTCTTTCAATGTTAAGGGGAAGATACAAGTTTTTTAGGTCTTTTCTTTTGATAAAAAAAGAGACTATAACAGCCGTTACAACCCGTATCATAAAGGTAACAATGGTGGCCGTTACAGCTACCGTTACTGTTACGGAATACCTTGGTCATATTGTCCGGATTCATGATGAAGATTATGGCAAAAGTTTGACATTGGCTGCCATGCAACCCTCCTCTATCTGGGCTTGGGACTGGCAATGAGAGCACAAAACTCCCACAGGCTATGTAACAGATCGTTACGTGGGTTGAATGTAATCAAGAGCTATTCAATAGTCTATCACTTTGATTACAATCAACGAGTTACTTACCTAAACTGCCAATGAGAAAATAAAAAGTCCCTACCATACCATATATAGAGTTTGGTTGCATGAAGAAATCCTTGTGCTGAACTTCTGTTTCAGGTATTCCCTCATCCCTTCACTGAATTCAAAGATATGTGAGTTGCTCTTTATCTATTTATTTTCACTTTTCACTGACATCTAAAGCGAGGTTTTCTATGCAGGAAGGTGCACTGGGAGGCAGTATTTTGGACTTCGTTTTTTCTTGCCTGTGGATATGAAGGACTCAAGGTGTACCATGGAGAGCTCAGAAGGTTTCCTTTTTATTCCCTTCTGATTTTGGTTCCTGTTTTCAGTTCCACTGCTCTTGCATTTATCTAATCTTTATTATTATTGTTGCTGTTGTTATTATTTTACCTTCATTTATAAATCATGTTCAGCCGGATCCAGAACATATGAGAAGAATTTGGCCGAAGAAATGAGCGAGTTGAGGAAACTGACAACAGCTGTCATGATGGAGAAATGCCGCAGCAGGAATGAAGGGGTTGTATGCCCGAAACCAAGAAGACGACATGTCAGGTTTGTCAGTTTGTCTTTCATCATTGTGTTAATGACAGATTACTAGAGTTGACAGATTACTAGAGCTTACTACTTGAGAATGACTCCAAATATTCGTTGTCAAAAAGTTGGCTTCATGCTCTTTTATGATGAAATAACTTCAGTCTTGAAGCTTGAAGCGTGATTCAGACCCAATGAGGGCCTGAGTCAGACTCGAATTGGAACTCTGTTAGCACTCAAATAAAGGCTTTGTGGTTCAGTCTGATTTTCGAGTAATTGCAAGTACTCAGTTCCCCATGTTGAGTTCTTGATCGCTCAATCAAGTACTGGGCCTCGATCTTTGAGCATCTAGAGGTTTTCCAAACACTCGTGCCATTTCTTTTTTCTTTTGACTAAATACTGAGTTTTTTCTTCTTTTTTTTCCAGTGTTTGATTGAGGTTTCTTGGCCCTTTTGAACCTGGTTCAAGATTTGATCCAAGTTGAGTTGATTTGGTGAATCTTGGATTCTCAATTGAGCGCTAACTTGCTGATGATGGGATAATTGTTGGGGATATTTATTCAATAGAAAAAAAAGAATTTGTAAAGTTGAAAGGCATTTGACTTTTCAAAAAGAATGAGTGAAGGTAGTGAACGAATAGGACCATGTAGAACCAAAGGTGTTGAATAGAATAAGGGGAAGGCCAGAAGGAAGGTGATATTTTTGAATTGCTTTAGTTAAATTAGGGGCACGAATGGGTTGGTAAGCTGGAGTACATTGTAAATTTGGTTGCCTGCAACATGCATGAAATACGTTCCAGTGCTTGTATTGTAACTCATGTTATAGAGCCTGCTCTTAACATATTGTATTTCTGTCTGGCTTTTCACACCACTGATTATTTTTTTGCACAATCTTTCTGTCAAGATGGAGTTCCTGTAGTGCAGTGCAAAATGTCTTTTGGGCCTGCCTGGATCGGGAGAATCCAAAATGTGGACATGGAAACCCTTATGGAATCCCCGGGAAATGGAGAACTGCAGAATCCAACAGTCATTTAGCTTTTTTTTTTGAGTGTGGCTTTCCATGGAAATGTTAAAAGGTCAATAGGCAAACAGCAAGAGCTCTCTCTTGTAACTGAGGAAATTGACATTCAATGGAATGGTGTTCTTCTCCTCCTCCTCTTTGTGGGGTTCTCTTGTACATGTCGGTCAGCCTTCTAGACTCATAAATGATGGATTTGTGGAGTTTTCCTGTACATGTCGGTCAGCCTCTAGGCTTATAAATAATGAAAAATGAAAAATAGAATGGTCCATTGAAGAAATCTGACCTGAAGTGTCCTCTGGGTCATGAAAATGAGGTATTTTGGTCAGGAACACTAAGTCTATGCCACTCTTATCCCATGAAAGAACAGTATAAATCAACGACTGAAAAAAATGGTGATTGCACCTGGGTTTAGGAGATGCTAAAATACTCAAAAGCCATCCATGGGCCAGTTAGTTTTGGATATCTAGAGTCTTGGTAGAAGAGGGGGAAAAAACACCCAAGGGAAGATGCTCAAAACCTAGGTTTGCTTTGTTATGTTTGACTCAATGACAATATTGTGTGCATTCGGCATGGTTGTCGAGGGCAAGCAATCATGCACAGCAGACAGTAGTATTCTTTGAGTGGATAGTGGCCCATAGAGGCAGCAGCAGAAGGGGGGCGAAAGAAGAGGAGGGCTACCCTATGCATTGTCAAACAACCATTTACTCTAAAACATATTGACAAGGGTGGAGGGACACTCACACCATAAATGGGCCGGGCTTGATTTCCCGGTCCCTGGGCCGGACCTGATTTTCCTAACCCCCCGTGGGAGAATAATATATTAGCGAGGCATATTTTCTGCTCTCGAGATTGACCTTCCACTTTGATACCATGTCAACCAACCATTTACTCTAAAAGCTTAAGCTGTCGGAGTGTGGTGTATCAATGTATATCAAGGGACTTTATCACTCCAACATGCATCACATAGTCGAGATTACTGGTCTGATTGTTTACTTGCCATGTTACTTGGGCATGAAATTGATATAATCAAGTTCGACTTGGAACTTATGGCCTGAAATAAGATCATCATATGTTGTAGTCTGAATTATTTGAGTTTTCAAATAAGATTGTGCTCATACATTCTGTACTGGTATCGACATGATATCTTACTGGTACCAGACACTCGTAGGATACTCATGGAATGTGTTTTAACCTAATCCTGTGGTATTAGGTTCCTATATTCAAGTTTCTAAGGGTTTATTTGTGCCACTTAAAAGTGGGTTTCGTCTCATTTTGTTAATCATAACTGTATATTAGAGATCACGATTGTCATTATCAAGATTATTTTTAATCCTTATTAAAAAAAATCTCTAATACATAACTGCGATGAATTAAAATGAGATCAACTCATTTTTAGGTGTCTGCCGAACAGACCCTTCTCCTTATCCAAAAAAGAAAAGGTGCGCCCTTAAAATTCTTTGCTTTGTATCGTCTGCTAGATATTATAAGCCATGAAATATATCATGCTAGAATGATTAAAAAGCACCTCTTCATTTTATTTTAAAAAAAGTGGTATATGGAAAAACTTTCAATTAAAAGTCATCAAAACTAAATAAAAATTTGTGTTATGAACTGGATACCCACATCTGCAGCCGTATCTAGAACTTTAAGAAATGAGGAGTTGTGTCCCAGCTGGTTCCTATACCCTGTATTAGCGTCCACTATGCATACGCTCAAGAGTATCCTTGGCTTTCAAAGAAGATTGAGTCGACCTTTTAATTGGACTAGAGCCTTGGCTGCTTACTGTATTGACTTTATGGATATCGACCTGCTCATGGAAATTACAAATATCTGCTCTGTAATCACTTATATTCCTCCATTTCTTTTTCTTTTTCTTCCTTTTTTTTTTTTTCTCCTTGTCTTTGATTATCTGCTCAGCCGTATCTTCTAACTACATTAATTGCAAAAATCCAGACAATGCAGAGAGCAGAACGATCTAAAAACTGGACCAGACCTTTCGGATATCATAATTGCAAACAAGGTTTGTTAGCATTCCCTCCTCTTTCCAATGCGACTCTGATTTTCGATTCGTTTTTTGATGAGTTCCTCTTGTGGCTCTACTGCAGGCTTCTCCACCCTATTATTCAGGCTCCCCTCCAATTCGTGCCAGCAACCCTCTTATCCAGGATGCCCACTTCAGCGAGCAGAGGGCATCAAGTTCCATACTCACCCTTTGTGCCGAAGGCTTGGACAGCATCAGCCACAAGCGCAAGACATCAAGGGGAATCCTGTCAATGGCATGAAATCTATATGCAACAGGCAGCAATTTTTGCCCCCGCCTCCCGCTGTCCCATGAGAAGAAAAGGAAAAGAAAAAAAAAAAGGCAGGTTTGATAGTGTACAGAGTTTCTTTCGTTCAGTCGTGCATGCATGTACATAGAGGTTTGCCATAATACATCCTGACAAATTGCAATAGTATGCATCCGGGCTTTAGCCATTGGATCTGGATCTTCTTCAATGTTTATATGATGGGCCTCACCTTAAATAAGAGGTAACGAAAGAATCTCTCAGATTAAAATATTTCAACCATTGGATTATTCAAAACTTAAGAAGACTGTCCATCCATTCAAATGATCTAAGGGCTAAGATATTACAATCTAAGAGCTTTTATTTTATGGCTATTCCCCATCCAAGGTGAGTCCCATCACATAAACGTCTCAATCTTTTGACCATGACTCTGGATTTGAAGGCTACAAAACCCCTTGGGATGTACTGCTCTCACCCCTCAAAACCTCGAGCTTGTGGAGACACCGGGAAGCACAAGGTGTTGTAAAGGGTGAATGAGGAATGAGGGGCCATGTTGTTAGCCTATCTGGATTGTTGGTCATTATGGGCCCCAATATGGATGGACGGTGGGTGGGATAATTCCCCCAGGTTTGAAGATCCTATCCTTGAACTTCTTCTTTTAGGTTGAATGTGAGTTGTATTTTTTTCCCCCTTCACCATTTATACATATGTGTCTGATTGAGGGGTTAGGATCTTTCAATCTGGGAAATTTGGGAAGGCGTACCCATCCACTTGAAGCCCATTAAATGACAGTCCAGATCACTGAACAATGGGCCGTGCTTGTACAAACTCAGGGCCTGAAGATGCTATTCACATCACATGCCCCTGAGTTGGGGGTCACATCTGGCAGAGAGTGGGCAGGCATGGGTCAGGCAGGGGTAGGTGTTCACTCCCTTCGCAGTAGAGCATTGATCAGCCATCATCTAGAAGAGTGAAGGAAGCAAATACTGTAGAACCATCACTCTACGGCACGCATGGCAGGGTGATGTGCAAATCGGGTCCACCCATATGCAGGGACTTAGCATGGATGGTTTATCTAAAAAATCACACCTATTAGACAATCCTAGCCATCTGATATGCAGCCGTTAAAGTGGGGATGGAAACAAAATTAGTTGGTGGCCATCTATCCTGTTTCCAGTGTATGGGTGGACTTGATCAATACATCACCTCCTGTGAAGAGATGGCTCCACCATATTCTGGTTCTACTATCATCTCCGCTCCATTTATCCTTCTCTAAAATTTTCACATCCTCAGCAATATCTGCAGGAGTGAGAAATCGGTGAAGTCGGTGGGGAACCATAGGGATCTCATTTCTGATAATAGGGCATCAGCATCAGTGATCAACATCAACGGCACTGATCTGTAGTTCATCCATTACTGCAAATAGGTAGAACTTAGATCTGTAGTTCATCCATAACTGCAAATAAGTAGAACTTAGATCATTAGTTCATCCATAACTGCAAATAAGTAGAACTTAGATCTGTAGTTCATCCATTACTGCAAATAAACAGAACTTTCATCATGTTTCATGCTTTGCCAACTGTAAGTGGAACTCCCATCGCAAGAAACCAAGTCTGTCTTAAGAGTATGGCTGTCAACGGATACCTGACCCGTGGGTTCGTGATGGCGTTGACCCGATTTTAATGGTTCTAGTCTAGGCCTAACCCCTCTCTCTCTCTCTCTCTCTCTCTCTTAAAACCTTTTGGACCCGTTAAGAAATCAGGACAGGTTCGGGTTCTCTCTCTCTCTCTCTCTCTCTCTCTCTATTTTAAAACCTTTTGGACCCGTTAAGAAATCAGGACAGGTTCGGGTTTCACCTTTTTGGGCCTGGTTAGTGGGGGTCCATTTAGCTTTTAATATCTGTATTTGATTTTTCTACCGAGGGAATTAGATTTTCCAAGGAGCTCCCCTTTACATGCCATCACATGTGTCAAAGTAGTAAATGCATGTGCAATCTGATCCATCCATTGGGTTTGGCCTGAACATGTAAAATGCCCTTATTTGATTGGAAACCTAGATCCAAATACCCAATGGTTGCCCATACCCAAGTCGATCAGAACATGTGTCAAAGTTGCAAATGTGTGTGAAATCTAATCCATCCATTGGGTTGCGTGAACATGTGAAATGCTCTTATTAGACCCGATTTGGGTGGGCCCTAAGTAGGCCCTATACTCAATCATGTGGCAGAGAATGGTTCGGATTTTGCAAACCAAACAAGGCAAGAGATCTAGGTTTGAATCACCCAAGTATTGAATTACGTTTCTACTTCTTTACACGCTGAGGATAGAAAGAAATGATTGAATCAAACCCATTGATTTTCCACTGCCGATTTGTGGCCCATCAGAAATGCCCCAAAAGTAAAAAAGGACAGGCAGGGGACCGTCGGCATTGTGTAGCATAGTCTAAAAAACTTAAAGCTGACTCAGTCGAGTTGACTCAACAAGATCAGATTTCAACAACATTTAGTTCCCATTTCGGACGGCTTATCTTGGTTGGGCTTATCAGAATCTTATCTACTTAAGCTAATAGTGATCTGATTAGTCTACTTAGTTATCAGTACAAGTTTGTTTGTCTGGCGTTTGTTGAAGCTTTTGTCTGGATCTTATTTTTCTCCAAATTTGGATGAGTTGGACACCCATTACTTGATTGATTGATCAATGTCATTTTAGAGATATGTCTCATCTAAAATGGGACCCACAATTTGAGTGGGCCTGATTGTTTGGTAAGTATGATTTTAGAGATATGCTCCATCCATCATGGGACTCGTAATTTCAATGGTTTGATGATTGTACATGAGTGCCACATGCAGCATGAATGAGCCACCACCACTTCTTAGATGGTGAAATTAACAGAAGTAGAGGGGAGTGGATTCAGTTCATTGGCTGCTTGTCAGATAGGCTTTTCCCAAAGATGGTCAGGTTGAGTATATACTCTGACAAGCGGCTGATGGGCTAATGAAATGGTACATGATGGAACTTTGTGGTACTTGGGCCACGGTATCTGCTTCGAAAGTGTAGCCCCTCCAATGGGATATTGGGAGCCAAGGAATGATCAGACTCACCTCATGATCGCCTTGGATGGCACATAAGCATCACAATGGGCTCCATGAAGATTTCAATGGTGGGCATCTCCCATCTCACTGGATCCAGTGGTGTGACCCATTGCATTTTGGAGTCTGCCTCATTTTTGGGATCATATCCTAAAATGAGCTGCACCAACTGATGGATGGAGTGGATGTCTTACAGACATCAATGGGACCCGCAATTGTTTTACGAATTCGCCTCTTACCCTCCAACGGAGCGAATGCATGGTTTAAGGAATTAAAAACAAGGAGATTATAAAATAAAACCAATTCGATTATCTAACCATTGGATTGGTGTGGACGTTTTATTCGATGGTGAATTGATAAATATCCATCCATCCTTTTTAAAAAAATATATATAATAAACTATATCCAAAGCAGTCCCCTTCCATATTTCCGGCTCATTTTAATGCATAAACCCAAAAAATCCAAAGCTCAAGTGGACCACGCCGCATAAAGTGGTGGGATAATGATGTCCAACGTTTCTTGTGGTGTGGTCCACTAAGCTATGGATATGTGAGCCCAAAATGAGCTGGAAAAACGGATGGATGGTGTGGATAAAACACATACATCACAGTAGGCCCCACTGAGCATGTTGAGCTCCTCATTGCACGATCCACGTTCCTTGGACAGAGAGTCTTATCCAGGTATGGATGGTGGGGACCTGCTAATTGAAGAGACCTAGAGGTAGGGCTGTCAATGCGCCTGGCTTGTAAGTCATGCCTAAATAATTCAAAAAGATAGCCCCACTAGAGGACCCAGCTAACTCTCAAAGAGAGGAAGGAGTTGTCCCTCATTTTCTCATGTTCAAACTATTCTTGCTACAAAATGGCCCTAAACTCGACTCAATTGAGTTGACTCAACTCAATCAGATTTCATCATCATTCAATGAGGAATTGATTGCACTCACCAAGATTCTAACATATTAAGGTATTATATATATATAGGAAGATGAGAGATTTTTTATTTCCTGCATCCAGCTTCACAACCTGGGCAGGAAAAAGAAGAGAAAAGAAAAGAGAAAGAATGAACGCTTTACCCGGGCTGGGGAGAAACCCATAGCACTTCGGTAGTTGGGGAAAAAAGCGGGGGAAAGGGAAAGAGAAAGGAATCCACACATTGGGTGGGCCATGGAATAAAAAGGAGATTTTGAAAATCTTACTATTTTATTGCCAAAAATTCACTAAACAATATAATCATGAGATTTTTAAAAATATCTAATTGTTGTGATATTATTGTGATCAATACTAAAACTTTTAAGAATTTTTTATATGAACATATATTTATTAATTTAGAATAGATAATTTAAAACATTTTTATTTTTAGCCAAAGCTCCTAATAGCATTCCAAGAAAAAAGCCTCAAACCTCCGAAATTTTTAGGCAGATACATTGTTAAGAATGAGATTTGTCACTACGGACTGAGGTTGCCTGAGTTTTATTTATTTATTATTATTATTATTATTTTTAAGAAATCTTGGACTCACACTCAAGATTCAAGACTCATAGATAAGAAGAGAATCCAAGCAACCTACATCCAATTAGTAGCTGGGCATTCATTGATATGAGGAACTTTGATGTGCACATGCATCACCATGTGCCATGAACGGCCCACATGTCCTGTTTTTCCAGGACTCCTGCTACATTGTCCTTGGGTCTTGTCATTGTTTTTGAAGATTCTCTCTGTCTGAGGGTTCCATCTCAGTTATTCGTTAGTGGCAGTTTGAATTTTTATGGTTGTTAGTGTTGGCACTCTGGTTGTTTTAGTCACATGGGGTATGTGTGGGCATGCCCAAACTGATTATATAACTCCATTCAAACCCAACAACTTAACCCTAAGTGCCAAAATAGATAAATATGCCGAGTGCGATCATATATGGCTGAAACCTGAAAAGATTAGTCATCTATTCAACCACTTGTAAGATAATTATAAGATAATCAAGCAATTATCGGAGGGACTACATATGTGAGATTGTCTCATGATAAGAATAGTCCATCTTTTGATGCTAGCTATCCCAAGAAATTCACTCTATGCATCATCGTGACCATGTCTGTACCGTGGAGAGGGACTGCACATGAACAATGTTGCCAAAGCAAAGCTACAAAAGAAAGGAATTGAGACAAAAACCCAAAGGCAAAGACAATAACATGAGACGAGACGGGGCTTGGTCGTACGCTTACATCATATGGTGTTGTAACTTGTGGGTTTCTTCTTCATAAAAGAAAAAAAAAAAGGAATACAAAGCTTACCTCTCTTATTCACAAAAAACAAAAATAAGTAAAAAAAGAAAAGAATACAAGACTTACCACTTTTACTACTCTTCCACTAAGTCAAAACTCTCTCATCGAAGAATACCCCAAAAGAATGACATCTCTCTGCTTGTGCTCCTTATATACATAATATTAAAAAAGAGAAGACAAATAAAAACTTAGGAATGCTAGACTTTAACATACGTCTACATAGACATGTACATACTTATGATGCAATGGGGAAGAGTCATACACACCTCTGTTTTAGAGAGAGAGTTTCATGTTTGAGCTCATATAATAAAATGAGTTAGCAAAATGGATGGATAGGGTGGATATAATACATACACTACGATGGGCTCACAGAGCTTAGGGCTACAGGAATCGCCATCCAAGTGGGCTAGACCTTTTGGGACGGTCCAAATATGTGCTATGAATGCCTAATAGTCCAAATGCAATCAACCTTGTGCTTAGGAAGGTTTTCATATGCTTAGCCTGGACATAAAATCATTGTTGTATAAATTTTATGATTTATATGGATCCTTACTCTTGCTCGAGTGGTAGATTTTCAGAAGTTTCAACAACCGGTCAAGGGTTTGATTATCCATAGGTCGTGAAATCCTACTATGGCGTGAGTGTATGAGGGTGTGTGTGTGTATGTTAAAAAAATAATAATAAATAAAAATTATGATTTATATACATAGGCATTTGCATAATTGATATACACAACAACAGCATAAATATAATTTGGGTACTTGCCTTATAGTAATGCATAAATCAAAATGAAAATATCGAGCCAAGAAAGCATTGTTGGTCACTCTCTCATCTTATTTTCTAGTGTTATCTATAAGAAATGTAAAATGAGGTGATAGTGTTAGTGTATATATAAGTGAATGTGTATGTTTTATTGCTACTTGGGAACTTATGACTCCAGCTATTTTATGAGTCTCCGCTACTTTAACAGCATTTCAATAAGACTCCTTGTTCTTCTCATATCATTCGTCAGCTATTTGATTAGAATGCTTTTACCTAAGACTCTAAACTTGGAATGGATGACGGAGTGTAGCTGGCAAGCACTTGGAAGTCAATAAAGCTATGAGGATAGGACTATGATTATTATTCTCACACTCATTTTTCATTTCTTTCTCATCTCTTTTCCTTTCTTTCTTCAATGAATCTAATCAATTTCAAAGCAAGCTCCGTAATCCTAGCATAGGCAAAATATCCTTTTCTATTACACGTGAGGATTTTTTTCTCACTTTCATTTTCAATCATCCCTATCATGCTTCATATTTTTCATCTCTAATTGTTCTCTTTTCCTAACCAATTTGTCCATATCTCATGATTGTGTGGTTAGAAAGAAAAATATCTGTAAGGATACAATAACGTATTGAAGCTGAATAACTATCGTATTATTTTCATGGACTTAGGGTTTATGTTGACATTGAGTACTAACCTTGCCCATTCCTAGCTAGAAATGGACGAGGGTTTTAAAGAACCACATAGTAATAATTAAACACTTATTGTTGAAAACTTTTTAGGAGATATAGAAGTTTTGGATCAAGTTATAATATTTGTGTTTACCCTTCATCCAAGTGCGTGACCTTACGAACAAGTGTGATGGCAATTAACCATCATGGTGGTATGCCCTAAAAAGACTTCAACGGTGGGTGTCTCTATCACTGCTGCTTCCTGTGTCTGGTTAAGCCTTGGATTTGTCTCATTTTTGGACTTTTATGTTAAAATGATATAACAAAATGGATGGACAGTGTGGATAAAACCCATACATCACGGTGGCCCCTCAAAAGCCTTGTTCGTTCCCTCCTAGCTAGGGACGGGGGTAAGTAGTAGCCAATCCATGTCCTTACTTCTTCTTTACTCTTTGGAGTAGATTAGGTGCAGTCCTTACTGAGTGGCCCACCTTCATGTATGTATTCTACATCCACGTTGTTGATTCATCTATTTTTTCATATCATTTTAAGTCATGGGCCTAAAAATAAAGCAGGTCCTAGTCTCAAATAGAGGTGATTGAATACACACCATAAAAAACTTACTAGTGCCCGCCGTAATATTTTTGTAATATTTATTTTCTATACAGCCTAATGATAAGTTCACACAAACATAAATGATGGGAAGAAAACAAATATTACCCTTATCCAAAACTCTTATACCCACAACAAG
Source organism: Magnolia kwangsiensis (assembly GCA_037074715.1). Classification (NCBI taxonomy): domain Eukaryota; kingdom Viridiplantae; phylum Streptophyta; class Magnoliopsida; order Magnoliales; family Magnoliaceae; genus Magnolia; species Magnolia kwangsiensis. The sequence continues at coordinate 109,205,660 of CM073583.1, forward strand.
TTGTTAATGGCCAATCCCCGCTGTTTCCTTTGGTATATATTATCCACCTAACATTTGGATCTGTTTCATTTTTCATCTCATGCCTTAAAATAATATTAGGAAAAATAAATGGATGACATAGATATAAAATACATACATCAAGAGCCCCACAATCAGGGCTAAACCTAATCTACTCACTTATACTTTATTAATTAAAATATATATAATAATATGGGAGACCACCGAATATACAATTACACGAACAAAATCCTAACTATAACTATTAAATAGCTACATTGCCTAAAATGGCCGGTTAGATTATATTAAATAAATGGCTGGTTAGAACTCCCATGTGACTCAATAGCTACATTGCTTACGTCCTTTCTTCACCTACACTAATTTAGATTAGCCCCATTTTTATATAGATGAAAGTGGACACTTGTTTGATGAAATAATAAAAATGGATTTTTCATTTTTAACCGTCCAATAAATAACTATAAATCTGATGATCAGATAACCAAATAAATTTAATTTTTTGTTCATAGTAATTAAACTGGGGCCCATAATTTGGACATTTTAATTTGAATTACTTGTATGCCTGTTTCATAGTAATTTCTAACGACCCGTGCATGATCCATCACACCCTTCCAGAGCATCAAAGTTATCCTCTCCCCCGTGTGTTGAGTTTTGGCATTTGTGTTTGGGAAGCAGATTGCGTGGTCCACCGTTATGTGTGGATTTTATCCACTCCATTCATCCATTTTTCCAGTTCATTTTAGGGCATTTTTCAAAAAATTAGAAGATCCAAGGTTCAAATGCACTACACAATGGGGATTCAACGCCCACCATTAAAAACTTCATGGGGCCACAGAGGTTTTGGATCAAGCTAACATTTATGATTTCCCTTCATCCAGTTTTATATGACCTTATGAACAGGTTATATGGTAAATAAAAATCATGTTGTGACCTAGGAATATTTCAACGGTGGCCGTCATTATCACGGCTTCTTCGTATGGTATGGTCTACTTGAGAATTTTATCTACCTAATTTTTGGGTTCCTAACCTAAAATGATCTGAAAAAATGGGTGAACGGAGTGGATATAAACCATGCATCACTATGGGCCCCACAAAGACTCTGTTCGAACTGATATTCGTCCAGCGGAGGCAGGACGCAATCCGCTTCCGTAGTGTTTAATAATAAAATGCTAGGAGACGTCCGTTGCACAAGAGTTTCACGCAGATCATCCATTCTCTACACGTGGAAAACATGTGTGGTCATCACGACCATTGATATACGGTGGGACTGTCTCTAAATAAAGTAGAGGCCAAAAATGAAATGATTAGACAAATCAACCATTGGTAGGCGTCCATTTTTTGCCCCTCTGATTGGACGGTGGAAATAGTTCAGTTCTTTATATTTTAATATGTAATCTATTCAAGCTGTGTCCCACCATGTAATAAGTTCTGATCACGTTAGATGTTTTCCACGTGTAAATTTTAGATGGAAATTCACAGAACTTATATGCACGGAGTTGTATAGAAGATTTCTGATAACTAATCACGCTGACACAGTGACAAGGAGGCTGTCGGTTTGCAACATGGTCTTGACACTTCAAGATCCGATCCGCGATATCTGGTTTTATGGTAGTTTGCGGACATACAGAATTCTGTGCACGTGGAACCCAGAGTTCTGCAATCCAAACCGTTGATCTGATGGAACCCACAATGGTTTTCAGTGCCAACGAAATCATCTAGATATTGAAAGATCCAAAACCTACGATGGTTAGAATTTTTCTGGTCGAATTGGAAGAGTGGTTTTCTAATTTCATCCAACCGTTTATTTGTAGCCATTGTTCTTCCAATTGTGTTGTGTATTATTATCAACGGAAGGGAATCTTCAATCAAGGGTTCTGGATCAATGAAAAATGGGCCTCACGTGTACGGAATACCAGAGTCACTCGAGTATGAACGTTGATCTGGTGGGCCTCTACATGGATAGGCTATATACCGAAATTCAGGTATATTTAACCTTCTTAGCCTTCGGGCAATGGCCTACAGAAAAGGAACGGTTAAGAAATGAATCTACATGTGAGTAGCAAAAATCACGATTGGACGGTGAGAGTTGTTTGATCACAGCGATTTTTTCGGTAAGTAGCACATCAACCTAGTGGTCACCAAATCAACGGTCCCGATCACTTTGCATTTTGCCACGTTCACATTAAGAGGACTAGTTAGCTCTTCCGCAAAGGACGCGGACTCACAGGATGCTAGGTGGGGCCCACCGTGATGTTTTTGAGAAATCCACACCGTCCTCTGTTTTTCCAGATGATGGGAAAAAAAAAAAGAGGCAGATTCAAAACTTAAGTGGGCTACGACAGGAAACAGTGATTAGGGAAATGCCCACCGTTGAAACATACCTGGGATCCACCGTGATGTTTATATGCCATCCATACCGTTCATAAGGCCATTCCTACAGCTATGAACTGATAGCATAAAATATTAACCTGATCCAAAACTTCCGTAGCCTTACGAATGTTTCAATGGTGGACGTTCAATCCTCACTGTTTCCTGCCGTGCATCCCACCTGAGTTTTAGATCTAACTACTTTTTGGTCGCATATGCTAAAATGATCTGATAAAACGGATGGACGGGGTGGATTTCTCGCAAACATCACGGTAGGCCCCACCTAACCTCCTGTCGCAGGAATCCCTGTCCTGCGACTCGAAAGTACGTGACTAGTTCTCCAACAGTAGATTCATCGCCCCCACAGTCCACCGCTGGCCGTGTCTCCGTCTTTCCCGCCAATTTATTACGTGTGTAGTACAGGACGTGGGGCCCACCATGAAAATCACCTGTCTCGCAAAACACGCCGATCCACTCATCGCATGTCTCCAGCCATCCATTGATTTCAATGGTGTTTAAGACTAGATCTTGCGTTAGGTGAACCTCGTGGTGAGGCCCACTATTTACATGGCTCGGATGCTCTAGATAAGCAATCCGTTGGACGGCTGCGGGCGTTCAGATCTTTTTACCAAATGATTGAAGGTAAGGAAAGAGAGGTTATGGAAAAAAGGCCGAGGAAAATAATTACAAGGGAAAATTTACAGAAAACTGCCTACTTCATATATAATTACATTCCAACACCTTTATAAAAAAGCATGCAATATGCTCCCTCGCCAATCCAAGTAATGATGGTCAGGCCCTATAAGATCAAGGGTGTGGGCCTTTGAGCGTCCCATCAAACTCCTTTTCATCGTACCCGTCCAAATCTCAAGTTTTCAAACTTTGTATGCCCATTTATTTTTACAGCCCCACCGTTACGTCTACATGAAATTTACTCAAATCCTTAGATGTTTAATCTCATATCAAGTAATTTTTACACGCTTAGTATCATGCATTCATGAAATTTACTCAAAGCCTTACATGTTTAATCTCATTTTAAACTGGGGACTAAAAAAGGTAAGTTTGACCTGTATTTTAGGTGGGCCATACTTAAAGGAAATAGATGGAATAAACACTCATTGTCAATTTTTATAGGGTCCATTGTAATAATTTCAATAAAATCTACCTAAATTATTAAATGCCACATTAAAATATATTCCTTAGCATCAAAAGTTAATACCATATCATTCATGTAAGCCACGACAAGAGAAATGGTTTGGAAGATGGTCTAAGTGAATAGTGGATGGAGTTAGTGTTTTGGACCTTTAGCTTTCTAGGGGTTGGGCGTACCTAAGGTTAGATTTCAAGTAAACATCATGGTAGGGCCCACCCAAGCCTCTGACCCTGTTCTCGGCTGCCCAACTAGGGCAAGATTAAGAAATTCAGTCGGCAGGTACTGTGATGATAATTACTTACATGAATACGAAAACCTTTTTTTAAATAGGATTAGAAGGTTAATTTTATTTTTAATAGGTAGTTATCTGTAAATCTCTCTAATTACTGTTTCCCTTAAGTCGAGCTGGACAGGGACAAGGTCCAGCAGCTCATACAACGTACGTGTGGCCGCATGCACTGATTTTTACCATCCAAAATATGGGTATATGGTAGATGGAACAGAAATTGAAAAATATCACTGATTGGACAATCTTAACGGCCTGATTTTACCCGTTAACTTTGGACAGCTGGCCGTTATTTCTATTAAGCATTCATTTTATGGTCTTCAATTGAACGGCTTCGTTTATTAATTAGTGTGATATACGGTCCATGATCAATCCATATTGCAATACTAGTCTGACAGTCTCATTTTATATGTATGTATGAGAGCCACATACGCAGGGGTGATGCATCAATCGGAGCCATTCATCTAGTGCTACCGATCATTGATGTGTACCTCCCGAAAATCACGCGTGTCGGCCTTTAATTACTTTTACTTACCATCATTGCTTTAAAGGCATGTGATCAATGGACCTGATCATCTGATGGATGTGTATTTTGAACCATTTTCCAATTCACGGTGTGGGAAACTAGATGAACGGTCCTGATTGATACGTGATACTGCCACGTGTTCTGTTCATAGATTGATCTACCTGATACGGTTCCACATCCATCGACTATATATGTTCGCAAAAACTACAAATGTATGAATCTACGAGTGGGGGCCATGGGTCAGTGATCTAGACCATTGAAGTGTTGGGCTGTACTGTGAAAGATAGATCTCATAGATTGGAAGATCCTGTCCATCCATTCTTTTACTTTTTATTCCGTTGGATGAATGTGAGCAATTGATGATTTACTTTCTTAATCAAACTGCAGTAGATCATTGGACTCTAGTAATCAACGGTGGGATGGGCCCATTAATTCAAATACTCGTATAAATCTGGTAATTATAGAAATTTTGATGACTAATGACAAAGCACTAATGACATCCAACGCTAATGACAAAGCACCTTATGTGTTATGATGAATGAGATTTACAGTAGAAAATTTAAAAAAATTACAAATAAAACAATAAACTTGTATTTTTTATTATGAGTGAAATCGTCATTCATTTAAAAAATATTATTATTATTTACCATAAGCCCCATGTATGACAGCACACAGAAGACTTTTTATTAATGCTAGATGGAGTATGTCCATCCCCCTATTAGATGCAATTCTGACAGCGGCTAGGTTTGACAATTAGCAGACTTCTAGCAAGTTCAACCCTAGTGGCCTTAGACATCTAGATTTTAATCTTACGATATCATTATTACGGTTTTTTCTTAGTTTTTTTAATGTACATTGTTTTATTGTATGCATATGTTCAATTTTAATATTAATTTTTAGTCTATAAAAAATATTTTTTTATTTAATTTTCATATTATTTCTTAATATGTAATTATTATTTTTTACTTTTTCATTCAAGACCATTTCTCCTAAGGCTAAAAAAGCCCAAAATCTAGAATCTCCTAGGAAATTTCTCAAAAATGAGAAAATACGACTTGTGAGATTTCTCGCTATGGTTCTAGCATGTAAGTCCTCTTGGCTTTCGACACCAGGTCTAGGATATGAACCTCACTTCCTAATGGTAAATGTGAGTTCATGTAAAATCAATTTCACCCATCAATGGCCCACGAAAATTGCTATATGTTGGACTACTTGGACATGACATACCACACTTTTGGCTGTGTCATCATTTTTGGGGCAGACACATGTTCTACCAAAAGCGGCTTTCGTGCAAAGATGGGTCCCGCACACAGTTGTGTGGGCCATAGGTGGCATGTCATTTTATTTAAAATTAATAAGCTAATTGAATTGCAGTTGTAGTGAAAGGGACTGCATATGGCAGCAATAACATGGAACAAGGAAAATACAACAATCTGAAAATGACATCTGCTTTTAAAATTTTGATTGTGAGTTTTACAAAGGGAAGGAAATTCAACACATAAGAAAGTGCTCTTAGTTGCATGGGTTTGCTAGGATGGCTGATGTAGAGTGGGTCGTGGATAGTTTGATGGCAAGATGGATCTAAAGAGGCCCGATCATAAGTAGAATTGATCCAAACCATTAGGACCTTAAAATGGGTATATCTCACAATTCAGAGTGAGTTATTCAGCGTACTAAATATGATTTTGTGGTAGGATTAGCTACTTTAGCCACCCAACCATACTATGCCGAGTTGCACATGCCAAATTCATGAAATGTCATTAGATCAATGGTTGAATTCTTATTTTATTTTCATTTTTATTATTTATAGTAAGTTTTAGTTTGAGTATAACTCTTTATCTGTTAAGCTTTAAGAGTTGTGCCTAATATGAAAAGTGTTTAGAATAATTAAGAGAAAGTCATAATTCAATTAAATAGGACACGTATTATTTTTGGCCAAAAACCTTGTGCACTAGTGAAAATCATGACAGTCTATAAATAGTAAGTCACAAATTCTAAGAGTTTTAGTTGTAGTTTGATTCTGAAACTTCTCCTATGACTTAGCTCTCTATTAAAGGGTTTTGAACTTGTTTATTTCATTCATTAATTAAATTACAATTTTTATAGAATTTATTTTTTATTTTCTTTATTTTTTTCCTCGTATATTCAATAAGTGTTTGTGAGGAGTCCAAAAACGCTCCATGAATTCAGAGTAATTATCCTTGAGAAAGACGATTATTGACCTCATCACGTTCATCCCTGCGTCAATGATCCAAGTTTGTATGAGCTAATCATTTAAATGTCCAATGTCCAATGTTCTTACGAGTAAGATCATCATATCAATGTAATTGATTATCTGCTTATTTTAGAATATCTTCAATGGGTCACATGTACAGTATATTGTGGCATGGTGGCACATGTTACACATGCTACTCTCTTACCTTTTAAAATAAGTTTTTTAATTTTATAAAGAAAGAAAGAAGAAATATGTGATTAGTAATCCAAGAAAAATAAAGGGCGTGTAAAACTCATCAAAAGTGAGGATTTGAAATCCCGAAATATTCTCTAATCCCCTGCCAAATGACTAGTAGATTTAGAATACCCTCAAACCTCCCAAATCCTTAGGGCCAAACGACCTATAATTAGTGTATTGAAACAAATCAAGTCCAACCAAGTCCAAGTCAAGGTAGCTAAAAAGGTAACATAATAGTAGTAGCACCGGGCACTATTACATATTATGGGCCGCCATGGAAAGGTGATCTGATTTTCCCATTGCTATATTTGTAACGGCAGTTATGGCTTATTTTCATAACAAACATTGCTATAAAAGTGATGCCCACCATGCACCGTGGGTCCAGTATAAAAAATAATCTATTGTGGTTAATATTGAATTTTTCTGATGTTAAATTTATGACCTGTATCATAATGGTAATGACGGTGGCTGTTATAATCACTATTACTCTGTTAAATACCTTGGTCTGACTTCACTCATACAAGTCCCACCAAATTCGAGTTTCGAAACAATGCTGTGAGGGATGGGTTAAAAAATTTTAAAAAGCACATAAAAGAAAAACCATTTAGAGTAATCATAGACAGAGATTTGATAGACGTGGGCCTCTCTTGACCAAGAATATCTATCAATACAAAGAATAGGAACGGTTCAATTTTTAAAATAGAGTGGTGATTGAGTGAGCTCCCCTCATGTATGGGGGTGAAACACATGTTGGAGATACGTGTGCAAGGAAACCTTTTGGAAGATCCCGGCCATTCATCATAGATGGTACATCATAAGCATACCATGGACCAAAAATAATCTTAGTTTGGTAAATTGTGAAAGTCGAACTTGCATGACCAAAAAAAATGAGTAGTTAGAAAAAAGAAAAGTCCAACGGCAGAAATTCAACATGGCTCAATTGATCAGTTCAGGTGCCCCACTTGATTAATGGCCTGGATGTATCGCATATCTGTCCCGTATGCATGGATCACTGACGTGCATGTGAAAGGCTGAAACTGGACTCTTTGCAAATTCATGTTTTTCTATATCATGATTGGCCCACACCAGCACTGCTGCATTAAATGCAACATGTGATGATATGTCCCAATCAAATTGCAACAGAGAGATTTTTTGTTTGTGGTAAATACAGAACCCATAATGGTAGTTATGAAAAATGATCCATCACATGCTGATATTAGTGTTTTTTCCTTTTTTCTTTTTAATGTCTGTTATAAAATATTGTTATAGGCTATAATGTAATAGTAACGACCCATCATTGTTACTAGAGTTGTACACGGACTGAGTTAGCTTGATTAACTCGACCAGCTTGACTCAAAAAAGCTTGATTGAACTTGGTTTGAAACTTAGTTCGAATCAAGTTTAGCTGATTTTTGAGCCGAATCTAGTTGATTTTTGGAGCTCTAAAAAATTTTGAACTGAGTTTGAGTTTGTCCAAGCTCGAATCGGCTCAAATCAAACCTTAACTCGAATCAAACTTGGATTGAATCAATTCGGTAACTCGATTACTTTGATATTGACGTTGCTCATCGGTGTTTGATAAAATGACTCAACAAAATATTATTTTGAGTGCATACATTCTCCACTGTATTAACAGGTGACGAGGAATATATGGATACAAAACAAATTACTAAAAGAAAAGAAAAAAAAAATATTTCTTTACATAATAAAGCTATTCCTATATTTTGATTTTAATGATGCTCATCAAGTGTTTGATGAAATACATAAAAACTGTTGTTGTTATTTTGCATATTATAAAAAATTGAAGGAGAACGCTATGAGTTTGAGAAAATATCACATATGTTCAAACTTCGCTCAAATTAGCCCAAGCTGTGGACTGAACTAAATCGACCTAGCCAAATGGACTGAAAGACTAAGCTGAGCCGAGTTAGAGCTAGGGTCAGCCAATGGCCGTGCCGAGCCCTGTCAAGCTCGATATGGTTGGACTCGTGCACTGCTCTTAAAGTCTCCGTTTTTTAATACTGGATCCAGCGTGTGTCATACGTGTCCCATTAAAGACCCCGCCTCTTTAAGATAGCTTTGAATAAATAAATAAAAAATTTAAAAGATATTGGACGAAAAAAACATTTGAAGTAATTATAGTTGGTGATTTAATAGAAGTGGGCCATTCTTACGAAGAATGTCCATCAATTCAGGGAACAGTAGTAGTTGAGTTTTTAAACAGCGTCGTGATTCATGAGCTGAGGTGGAACACGTGTTAGAGATATGTCTGCATGGAATACTTGTTAAAAATCCTGGCCGTTCATCAGGTTGGGTGAATTCTAAGCATGATATGGACCAAAAATAATGTTCCTCCGTTAATTGTGTAAGTCAAACTTGCATGACAAAAAGTGGGCTGTCATTAAAAAAAAGTCCAACGGTAAAAATTCAACATGCACGTGCTTTACTTGTTTAATGGCCTGGATCTCTAACACGTGGGTCTCATATGCACGGATCACTTGGACGCATGTAAAGGGCTGGGTCAGGACTCTTTGAAGATTTTGTGATGATCTGAACTGGCCCCAGCACGATCACGGTAACTCAGAATGTAAAGCAACTGGGGCCCACCTTTCTCGAGCATGTGATCTTGATCAAGTGGGGCCCACTTCCCATGATATTGTTCACCCACAGGCGACAGGTGAGTTTTTGCGCGGGAAAAGTTTTTACTCTTTCTCTAGGATGTTCCTCTACAACTACTGCAGACAAAGCTTCTCCTACAATGTTGAGTGTGGGGTCCACATTCAATCCATGAGGTTCGTCCCTTCAAGTTCACTCAGGCCGACTTAAAGCACACGTGGGTCCCACCATGGGAACAGCGACTAAAATGGAAACGGATTGGCTACTGACCCTGCCACTAGCCAATGGCTAGTGGTCGGTGCTCTGTGGGCCCTACCATGATGTATGTGTTTCATCCATGCCGTCCACTCATTCTTACAGATAATTTTATAATATGATCACAAAAATTAGGTTGATCCAAATCTCGATTGGACCGCACAGTGTTGATTGAACTAACACCATTAAAAACTCCTTGGGGGCTACAAAAGTTTTGGATCAAGCTGATATGTATTTTTTAACTTCATCCAAGTTTTTATGAGCTAATCAACATGTTAGATGTCAAATAACTATTACAGTGGCCCCTAGGAAGTTTTTAATGGTGGAAATTCAATCATTACTGTTTTCCCGTGGTGTGGTCCCCCTGAGATTTATATCAACCTAATTTTTGGGCCTCGTTCTTAAAATTATCTTTAAAAATGGATGGACGGCGTGGATAGAATAGAAACATCATGGTGGGGTCCACATAGCACCCACCACTAGCCACCTGGCTGACTAAAACCTTCGAGATGGTGTGTGGGGTCCACCAGTTTTTGTAAGCCTGAATCTTAGGATCTAGAAGAAAATGAAGGAAAGCACACGATGGACGGAGTGGATGTTGTTCACACCTCATGGTGGGACCCACACACGACTTTTTAGAATGAATTTATTCTACAAACATTGTCAAGGACTGGCCTTCTTTTTCCCTTAGAAAGAATTTTCAGATAGTCTTTCATCGGACAGATCTGGCCCACCTGATGTGTCGACAAACCTGATTTTCGGGCCAGGCCATCTACAAGGTGGGGCCCACTTGATGCCGAGTTAACACGTGGAGAAGTGTATTTGGACCTAGCAAATCTCACTTTCAGGGTGAAAGATAAGGTGGGCCCATAGACATCATTGGAGATGAAGGCTCACTTGCCTTCATTAATCTCAACCGTACACGTATGCGTGAAATGCATCTTCAGCAATCTGAGCCGTCCATCTGTCCAGCTGACTACCCAAGAATACGGTGGTTTGGCAATCCTTGCCATCTGTACCACTTTCACGTTTAGATGCAGCCCCTTATAAAGGTGGCCCACCAGATCAATCGTTCTGATTAACCTAAAGTTCTGCCACGTGTGCATGTTGGAGACACCAGAGCACCATGCATCTCCAACGAGTATCCTATGGCCTAACGGTATCCCGGGTCAAACGCAAATTACGTGAGGCATGGTAAACAACGACTTCAGTGACTGTGGGGTCCACCTTAATAAATGTGTTGTATATCCACACCGTCCATCCATTTTTTCAGCCCATTTTAGGACATGGCCCGAAAACTAAAGCTAATCCTCGGTTGGCCACATTCCTTTCATCTTGGTACGTGTCACCTTATCATAAGTTGGATGTCAAATAAATATTAATGCAGGCTAATGAAAATTTAAAAGGTGGGCGTTTAATCATCCCTATTTCCTGTGATGTGGTCCACCTGAGATTCCAATCTATTTACTTTTAGGCTCATATACTAAAATCAGCTAATAAAACAGATAGATGGCATGGGTATACACACATCAAGGTGGGTGGCCACTTCCAAATACGGGCCTTCAGAACATGTTTGGAAGTTATTAAGTGGAATACGTACTATGTGGGTTCCATCCCTCACAGCAGTAGACTCACCACGTGGTATCATCCAATCAAACATGCTTTGCATGCACGGTCCATCGCACATGGCCCAATCAATTTCAGCCACATCACGACACCATCAAGCTTAGTGGTGCTGGGGACACTATGTAATCCGCATTTATTCTAAGCACCCTTTATAATGCCCATCCCGAGACGATCTGTGGGCCACACCATGGTAAAGAAATAGACAAAATTTAAAAAATGCAGCGATTCACATTCATCAAGCGAATGACCATTAACTGAACGGTTGTGATCAATACATTATTGTGCTGTTTCCATAACAGTTCGGGCCCATCATATGAACGGTTCTGATCATCGAGGTAGGCCGTGATGGACAATGGAGGCTGCAATAACTACTAAATTGCTAGTGGCATGTAATTATCTCGCAAAAGTTTGCCCTTTTCTCAAGTTCCCTTGTCCGAAGTGAGACGTGAAGTCACATGCCGTGTAGTAGCTTAAAGACAACATAGGTGGGCCACACCACATGTGCTCAAAAGCAGCCGTTGCAACCGTCCATGCATCTCAGCGAACGCAAGATTCTCTCATCCGAAAACGCGTTTAAGATTATATTAACCATTTTAAAATATTGATTTTTTATTACAATATTACTTTTCTTTTGAGCAATAATCTCATTCGAGAGCTTTGTTGGGCCCACAAGCGTGGCATATTGGTCCTAGATCCAATCCATTCATCAAAAGGATAATACTATATAAATTTTATTGCCCAAGAATCATCTTGGTCCACATGTCAGGTGGGCCACGATTTACTGAACAAATGTACAGCTCAAAAATATGGATGAAGTTTTCTTACTGGTTAAAAATTTTCTGATATTGTGGTCCACACGTTGAATGGGTCATGCTTACTTTTGGTAGATGTCATGTAGGAGAACAGATCTACCTGATGGACGGCTGAGATAATGCATCTGTTGGCCTCTCTGCCACCTGTGATGGCGTGTACATGACCTGATTTGTAGACGCGTGTGGGTGCTTCTCATTTATTTGAACTCTTTGTACCTTATCTAAGCCAGGTGAGAATTTCTATGAGGGGCCCACGTGAGCCACCCACGATCAAAACAGTGACCGTTGGAGGAATACAGTGCAGATGGCACGTGATCGGACGCGGATTGCGTCCTACCCCCGTCTCTAGCCACGAAGGGCAGTTTTTTGGGGGGGCCCACCGTCATGTATCTGCTTATCCATGCCGTCCATTCCTTTTCTTATATCACTTTAGATTATAAATGCAAAAATGAGGCAGATCTAACGCTCAAGTGGACCACATCACAGATGACTCTTGCATTTAATGCTCCGTGTATTTAATACGACCTAAGCTTATTATCTGGTGTGGTCCACTTGAGCGTTGGATCTACCTTATTTTTTCTATACACACCTTAAAATGATACGAGAGAAGGGATGGACGGCGTGGATAAACAAAAATATCACGATGGGCCCGCCCACAATCTGCGTCCCAGGTGATCGGAAGATAACCATGGTGGAATAATCAGAACCATGCAATAACCGTCCACTCTACATGGCCTTGTTTTAATGCTTCGAATCACGTGATCATGGTCATATTGAGGCTGTGTACGGGCTCGGATTTGGTAGTGTCGCCTCAAGTACCGATGTCAGTGGTGGTCGGTATTGGAAAAGCTCTGTGGGCCCCACCATTATGTGTGTGTTTCATCTGCCGTCCATGCATTTTGGAAACTCATTTTACAGCGTGAGCCCATATATGAGGCAGATCCAAATATCATGTGGACCACACCATAGAAAACATTGGTGATTGAATGCCCACCATTAGGAACTTGTTGGGGCCACAAGTTCTGGATCATGCTGTTATTTATGTTTTGGATCATGCTGTTATTTATGTTTTCCATTCATCTAGGTCTGCGCGTCCTAATCAATACTTTGAATGCAAATAAATGTTATGGTGGGCCCTACGAAATTTTTAATAGTAGCCGTTCAATCACCACTATTTCCTGCGGTACGATCCACCTGAGATTTGGATCTACTCATTTTAAGGCTGCAAAAATAAATGGACGGCGTGGATAAAACATATACATTATGGTGGGCCCACAGATATTTTTCAGCACCAACATTGGTACTGGAGGAGTCACTACTGAATCCGAGTCAGCTGGGTGCAACCACGGTGGGACACACCTATCCACTGGTGGGTCCACTTGGTTTCGACTGCAAGTACAGGAGAACGGTATCATCACCGTTCGATTTAGACCAGATGGCAATAAGTGAAAGTGGGGCCCAGTTAAATTGCAACGGTAATGGATAACAGCCCAAACTCCACATGGTTGAATGATCTCAACCATCTGATTTCCCTCGTTGGCTATCTACCATCCATTTCATAGATAACAATCTCACGGTTGATATGTTTGTCAGTGCGTGTTTCTGGACTGGTCCATCCATAGTCGGTCCTGCAATTTGGACTATCTGGATTGATGCCTGCACATGCCAAGTGTACGGTATATGACGCATCATAACTGTAAAAGAGAAAAACTTTGATGCTCTGTCAGAGTATGATGAATGATACTCTGTCACTTACAAAATATTGTGAAATTACATACTCAGCATACAAGGTATTCAAATTCAACCGTACAAATTATGCATGCCTATTTATATGTATAATGTAAAAAAAAATTACCCTTATGTGATTATGTGACTACGAGATAAGTTGACATTTATTGGGCAGTTAGAAATCAAAAAATCCAACAGTCTTATTTGGACAAACAAATATCCAATAATCATAAGTTAGGAAAGTGAAATTAATCTTATTTTTTTCATACAACTTAGTTTAAGTGTTTTCCACAATTTATACGGTTTAAGTTTAATTAATTCATATCAAGTTTACCGTTCCAAAGTGACTGCGTATCAAGCGTCGTAAGCAGCCGGAGTATCAAATAACTCTCCTTAGGGTCTTGCTTGTTTGGCATTCCGCAGGACTACTGAATTACTTGCTCTGCATGTTTTTACTGGCTGAAACAGTGGGACCCCCACACCATAATGGGTGGGCCTCGTAAATCACAAAATGATTACTCTCTGGACGCGCCCTGAGAACCCGGTTCTGATTGAGTTCACGAAAGAAAGACCCCTATGGCAGAATCCAAGAGCTAGGTACAAGTTCATGGGTGAGATTACATACACACGCTGTGTTTTATTCACCACACGTGCCAGACATTGCAACAATTTGGACCGTCAAATTGTATGGCCGCATCATGGTGGGGTATAATCTACAGAGAGAAAATCATGAGACGATTATAACCGTAGGATCGCTTCCAATAAATTTGGACAGCTAACCTTTTAAATTTAACGGTTCTTCATTTTGTATCCACCATATGGTTGGTTAAGATTACTCTGACCAGTGTGGTTAACAATTGGGCCTGTAATTTTGACGGTCTTGATTGCCATAGATGCATTATATACACGTGCGGTGGGTGAATCACCACCGTATGAAATTGGTGGTGCGCTACAAGTTGGGTTGGTGGCACATGTGGGCCCCACCACATAGATGCCATCACCCTGAAATCAGCATGGAGTAAGAGCAGCCGTCTGGGTACTCCCCCAACTTGTCACGTGTAAACATTTTGTTGCATGAAAGTCAGACTGGTCGTAAGGTGGTCACACACGTGTGACGAATACTGATCGTTGGTCAATTTTAATCCTCCGTTTTCTGATACTTCTCTCTGGTTCCATCATAGGGCCTCCATGATTTCAATCAGATCTTGGAGCATTCAAGCTTGGGCCTGCCTGATAAACGGTCAGGAGTAGACATGTACCACGTGGTAGTCTGCTGAGAGTAGGATTCGGATGGCTCGCGACTTCTCGCGCGAGTAGACGTGACATCTACCGGAGCCGAGAGCGGCTTCATCTACACAAAAAGCTCCAGCGTCTGTTCTTTTCAGAGTCAAATTACCAAAATCTCCTCGACGTACTGACATTAACTACCTTATCTTTTGGGTAGTTACATGATACTCGGGAAGTGTATGGAGCTTGATAAGCAGGTACTCAGAAAGCATACACGTGGCACAAATTAGCTTAATTTAAACCGACTAAATTGTGTAATTGAACATATTTAAGTCAAGATCTAAAAATCATAACCTCCTCTGATTTTCTTATGCTTATTTTTTGAAATCAGACCATTGGAATTTTTCATTTTTAACCGTCCAAAAACTGTCCACCAATTGGATATTCATAAAGTCAGTCCAGTGTAGCTGTTGGTTCTTGGTACATCTACAATTTAATTATAATTTTTTACATTTTAGTTTGACTTATTTATGTGCCACGTGTGCAATATCTATACGCATGCGTATCATCCATCACACTCTGCCAGAGTATCAAAGTTCTCGTCTAATCTTTTGAGTTGACAGAAAGGTCTCCATGCACAAGCGTTACGATGTTGTGCACACGCGTGTTCTGTAGCTGTGATACATACGAGACTCCCTGCACGTACACGTGGCATTTGAATAAAATCCAAACCGCCCAAAGGTCCCGATCCAGCGTTGATGAATAATCCAAAATTTTCACTGAATCATGAACCTTACGGGTGTATGATGGACATCTAGCTGGCTGTGAAATTGATAATAACAAGGTCAAAATGCATAAAAATAAATAAATAATCAGTTTATCAGACATCAGAACTGTCTAATAAATCTGATTTTACGTCCATGGACAATCTACAGTGGGGCCCACAATTGGGGCAGTTTGAATTGGAGACGGATTGGGTACTACCACCGCCCAACCTAGGAACGGACGGGCTATGTGGAGCCTCCGTGATGTGTAGGTTTTATCCACACCGTCCATACATTTCTCCGTGTCATTTTAGGGAACAAGCCCAAAAAGAGGCAGATCCAAGGATCAAGGGGATTACACCAACGTAAGTACAGTGATAATGACATTCACCGTTGAAACCTTTTTAAGGCCCACCGTGATCGCTAATTACCATCCAGCTTGTTCACAAGGTCAAATAAACATGGATGAAGGGAAAACACAAATATCAACTTAATCCAAAACTTCAGTGGCCTCTAAAATGCTTTCAACGGTAAGTATTTAATCCCTCCCGTGTTGTTCGATTGAGTATTGGAACTGTCTCATTTTTGGGCTTGTATACCAAAACGATATGGAAAATTGGAGGAACGGTGTGGATAAAATCCACACATCAGTGTGTCCCGTCAAAGCCGCTGTCTGTTCCTAGCTAGGGAACGTTTGAGTTTGAGGTACACGCCACTGATGAAATGATCCCGACTGTTGAAGTAGTAGTATCAAATGGATGGTCAGAAGTAATATCGCCACGGTCCAAATTCAACGGATGCTAACAGATCTTCTTCTTCTTCTTTTGGATCTTTGCTGCGTACACAGTGGGCCCCACGATTTGGATGGCTTGGATGATGTATCATTTAAGAAACATGTAGGGTGAATGAGAGCTGTCGTGGTAGTATACACCCTCAAAAGATGACAAATATTGTCTGAGATTGTTTCCTCCACTGCACGTGCCACCCATGCCCCAGTGTTCCCGATACCGTCTGTCAAGGGTCCATTCTAGAAAGTTGCAGCGAATCGCTATTCTAGTCGCTTGATGGGGAGCTACGAATGGACTGACGGTTATGATCACTGTCTCCACATTGTAACGGTAAAATCCCTGTGTTCATGGAATTCCGGACGGGGACATATCCAACTGAGGCCCACTTAGATCAACGGTCCAGAAAAACAGGCGTGTGGAGGTGGAGCGCCCGGATGGAAAAGGAGGAAGTGGATTGAGTGGTGACCCACTCTGTGGGGCCCACCGTGATGTATGTGTTTTATCCACTCCCTCCATCCGTTTTGTAGCTTATTTTAGGGCATGATCCCAAAATTGAAGCATTTCCAAAGCTAAGTGGACCACACCACAGAAAAAAGTGGGGATTGAACGCCTACCGTTGAAAATTTCACAGGGACTATATTAAGTTTTGGATCAAGCTGCTATTTGTGTTTTACCTTGATCTAGATCATGGAAACTATACATTACGGTGGGCCCTGGGAAGGTTTCAACGGTCGGTGTTCAATCCCCACTGTTTCTTATATCGTGGTCCACTTGAGGTGTGGATGTTTTTCGATTTTGGGCTGCTCTTAAATGAGCTAGCAAAATGGATGGACGGAGTGGATAAAACACATACATCATGGTGGGCCCCATTGAGTCCGGTCCCAGAGATCTCGGTGGTGTTGGGTCCCCACGCAATCCGCTCCCGGAAAGGTAAACCATGGGCTGGACTTGCACAAACAGACGGTGGTGGCTTATCATCCTCATGCGTGGTCTTGCTTTACAGCTATCCAGAAAATCAAGATTGTGGGACCCACTATCTCCAAAATCACACTGATTAAGAGATCCCATCCGTTCAATTAATGTTTTTCAAATGAATGGTTGAAAGTAAAGTCGTGAGTGGTCTAAATTCAATTATTAATCCTTGATCCTGTATACACGTGCCACGTGTCCAGTGCAGAGATTTGGACCGACATGCAGTGCATCTATTAGCATTAGCGTTGCACATTACTTAAGGCCAACTACAGTGCTTAAACGTGCAGTGGGCCCCATTTATTATAAGGTGTGTGGTACATTGCACCCACTGTATGCGAGCACGTCAATCCAAACAGTGCAAATCATGGGCCCCACTCAATAAATCAACGATATTAGCGATCTAATCTTGGACCGTTGAATAGTCCAATTAATGGGGTCTCTATCCTCGTCTGGTTTGGAGTTTGTTTTTGGACAGTCTGGATTGATTACTGCTATGCTTCTGATTACCGAGACAAATACCCGAAAGTCACCATCGATACTTAATTCATTAGTAGAGAATTTTATAAGCTACTACCTAACTTCTAGAATTTACATTTCAGTCCATTTTATAAAAATGCTTTCCTTAAAATACCTCATTAAGTAAATTTTATTAAGCAGTCTTTCGTTAGATTTTATTTTATTTTTATTTTTTTTGTGGGATATTTTTAGTAAATAATAAAATTGCCATTCTCTCTTATAAACAAAAACCTACTGACATACTTACAGTAAAAAGTCTCAATTTCTCTTTTCGTCCAAAGTCGCGGTGGATGCGAGTAAGTAGGTGGGGTTATCTCCATAAATAAGGAAAGCTTTAACCAAAAGAAAAGATGTATAGGATCTACTATCATGTCTGCATTATATTAATCCTATCCATTTGTCGTGCCATCTCATGTTAAGATATGAGGAATAAATGAAGTATATTTCGAACTCAAGTGGGCCACACCACAAAATTAGTGAGGCTTAACACTTGCCAAAAAAACTTTCTTACAACCTATAGAAGTTTTGGATCATATTGATATGGCTCCATGAGTGAGTTAGTTTGCAGAAAAACAAAGAGTGAGCTCTATAGAGGTTTCAACAATGGGCATCTCCTTCCTTACTTTTTCTTATGGTGTGGATATAGTTTTGGATTTGTCTTGGTGTTTTAATCTTGTGTCTTGACGTTAGCTTGTGAAATTGATGAATGGATTAAATGTCGCGTATACAACACGGTGGGCTTGCCCAGCTTATTGTAGTTTCC
Organism: Magnolia kwangsiensis; assembly: GCA_037074715.1. Taxonomy (NCBI): domain Eukaryota; kingdom Viridiplantae; phylum Streptophyta; class Magnoliopsida; order Magnoliales; family Magnoliaceae; genus Magnolia; species Magnolia kwangsiensis. The sequence goes on from CM073583.1 coordinate 109,224,526, forward strand.
ATTATTGAGGCTCCTAACATTGGGGAGACAAATTGCACTAGATTTTAAGGAAAGATTACCGGAGAAAGATGGAAAACAGGAGGCAAATTCATTGCACAGGAATTCTTGCAGCACCAAGCCCTATAGGGCTTATGTCTATATAAAATCTACTCATTTCATTGGCTTCTTATGCACATCTTAGTGTGAAAAGCATAAAAATAGACAAATCAAAGGCCCACTTAAGCTTTAAAGTGGACTAATTTTAGACCCCAATCCAAAGATAGGGGTGGGCCACATTTTGATGTAGAGCGGGTCGCAAATAATCTTACGGCCAAGATGGACCAGAAAAGGCCTGATTGGAGACGGAGGTGATCCGGACTGTCGGAACTTAAAACCGGCGTATCTTGCAAACCGAAATGAGTTACCTGATGCGTCATATATGATTTTAGGGTAGACGAGCTACTTTATCCACCCACCCCATGCCGAATTTGCAAGATTCTATCATGTCGACAGTAAAAATCCTTATTTATTTTCATTTTTACTATTTATAGTAAGTTTTAGTTCAACTATAACTCTTCATCCATTGGGTTTTATGAATTGCATCCAACATGAAAAGTGCTTAGAATAAATAAGAGAGCAACATGATTGAGCGAAATAAAACACTATTTTTTGTCGAAAACCATAAGGTCTAGTAAAAATCACGACCGTCTAAACCATCTATAAATAGGAAGTTTAGTAAGTTACAATTTCTATGAGTTTTTATTAAGAACTTTTAAATTTTATTTTATTTTTCTTATTTTTCCTGTGAATTCAAAGTATTTCTATGAGAAGTACTGGGAAGTTCTGTGGACTCAAAATATTTATCCCCTAAGGAAAGGGGTGCCCGGCCTCACCCCATCCTTCCATGCATCACGTTTGGAACGGTCATGCTTCTACATGACTACACAGTCACTCCCAAAGATACATGGGGCATGCCAGGCACAAATTTCCTATGGCCCCATAAGCTATATAGGGCCCACCATGATGTTCATTTACTCTACTCCCTCAATTCTGATCTTATTATGTGAACTAAAAGAAAGGCACCTTCAAAACACAAATGAGCCATCCCACAAGACACAATGGGGATTGAGTGCCCACCATTGAAACCTTCATGGGAGTGACCATGACATCTGTACATGCCATCTAAACCATTAATAAGGCTTTTACCACCAAGATGAGCACAAAACACAAACACTACCCTGATCCAAAACTTTTGTGGCCACCAAGAGGAACATAAGATGAATGAATTGTTGGCATATAAACAGACTGGTGGGCTGGACCTAAAATCAATGGAATGACAGTTGATACACAAGCACTATTAAATTGTATACATGATATATCTCAACTCAAAACAAAATTGACTAAATTAATACAAAGATTAAAAGAGTGGGGTCCACTATTAGGAACGGTTAACTACTTAATTTAAAGAGAGTTAGAAAAATCTAATCAACTAAAAAAAAACCCAATTAACTGCCATTAGAGAAATATAATAGAAAGTAGCTTAATGAAAACTACTTAATTTAATGAAGTAGATTATGAAAACTAATTCAAAAGGTACCGGAATGTAAATTTTATAGAGTTAGGGACTACTTTACAAATTACCCTAATTAATAATAATTTCCGAAACCGCGTTATTATGGGGAACGGATTGGCTACTCCCCCTGACACCAGCCCCGGAGCTGGTGGTCGGTGCTCTGTGGGCTCCGCCATGATGTATTTATTTCATCCATTACGTTCATCCATTTTTAAATATCGTTTTATGTCTTTATTCCAAAAATTAGAGGGATATAAATCTCAAGTGGATCACACCACAGGAAAACAATAGTGATTGGATATCCATCATTTAAATCCTTCTAAGGCTTGATATACTGTTTATTTGACATCCAATCCGTTGATTATGTCATAAAGACCCAGATTAAGGGATAAAACAAAGATCAACTTGATCCAATACTTTTATGGCGCCCAAAAAGTTTGTAACGGTCGAAGTTCATTCAAAACTGTTTCCTGTAATGTGGTCCACTTGAGATTGAAATATATCTTTTTTTTTCACTAAAGTAAATTGATCTAGAAAAATAGATGGACAGAATGGATGAAACACATACATAATGGTGGGCCCACAGAGCACCGACCACAGCTCCGGTGCTGGTGTCAGGGGGAGTAGCCAATCCGTTTCCGTTATTATGGCAGCCAGATGAAGGGCATTTTCGTCATTCTTCTCATAAAATTCCAGAAAAGTAGAGAACAAACCGACATCATAAAGCCGAATGTTCTTTTCGCTCTGCGCTTTTTTGACTCTCGATGAAAAATCCTCATTAAAAATGTAAAGTCTACTCGCGCGAGTATGTACTAACTACACCTGCCAGTGTGGCAAAGTTACTCTCCATCTCTGCCGTTCATCATCGCTTGTCACATACTTTCCAGTGCGGCCCTCACCGTGGGGTTATTGTGGGGCCCACATTAACGTATATATTACGTATCAATGTCATCCGTCCATCCATTTATTATCCAAAACATGAAGTAGATCTAATTATCAGGTAAACCATACCATAAGAAACAGCCATGAATGGACATTAATTGGCCTCAAAGGTTTTGGATGGACGGTATTGATATGTAATAAATACATCAAGGTGGGCCCCACAATAGCACCACAATAAGAGCGAGGTAATTTTGGGTGAGGCCGGGATCTCACTTAATCCACTCTCCATATTTTCAAGAGGTAATCCGCTCTCCATACTTGCCTTCATATGCTCGATTTAATTGAGTAGGCTCCACGTGAGGATTGGTACATAATGTACTCGACTCGAATCCTTTTAAGCACCTAACACCGACTTTTTACTGTGTGCAGCTGGAAAAGCTCTGCGGTCCACTATAATGTATGTGTTTTCTTCAGCCGTCCATACATTTTGCCAATTATTTTAGTGGACAAGGGATTGCATACCATGTAACCCAGCATGCTTGTAAACTATGGCATGCTGATTAAGCTATGTGGAGCCCACAAGTGACTTATGTGTCTTATCTACACCACATATCGATTTTTCCCACTCATTTTAGGGAATGAGCAAAAAATTGAAGCACATCCAACTGGACCTTACCTCTGCTCCTAAGAACCTTTTGATGGTGGGCATTCAATCACTATCATGGTACATTTGAGCTTTGGACATGCTTTAGTTTTAACCTTGTGCCCTAAAATGAACGGAAATGATCGGATAATCAATGTGGATAAGACATATGATAATAATCCTACAAAGTTTAGTTGTTACTAGAGTTGTATATGAGTCGAGTTAGCTCAGTTAGTTCACTCAACTCTTACTCAAAAAAGTTCAATTAGCTTTGACTTGAAATTTGATTTGGATCAAGTTGAGTTCAAGCCTGCTTGAGGTCAACTAGAGTCAGATCGAACCTCAACTCAAATTGTCTTGAATCGAATCAGCTTGGTAACTCAATTATTTTAATATTGTTGTTACTCGTTGAGTATTTGATGAAATGATTGAACAAAGTATTATTTCATGTGCATACATTCTCTGCGGAATCGGCTGGTAGTGAGGAAAGAATAAATACGAAACAAATCAATACAATTTTTTTAATATTATTATAAGACTACTCTCATATCTTTATTTTAATATTGCCCGTCGAGTGTTAGATGAAATACTTGTAAAGTGTTGTTATTGTTTTACATTATGTGAAACATTAAAGGTGTATTTTATGTGTTTAAGAAAATGTCGTAAATGCTCAAACTTGGCTCAAATTAGCCCAAGCTACTAACCAAATTGAGCTGAGCTGGCCAATCAAGCTCGAGAACCAAGCTAAGCCCAGCTCGAGTTGAGGTTAGCTATTGGCTGAGTCAAGCTGCACTGTGCCAAACTCGACTCATGTCGACTCATGTACAACTCTAGTTACTATGTTTGCTTGATGCATAATATGCACACTATCAAAAAAATAATGCAAGGCTAAATCTAAGAACCTCTATCATAAGAAAACGGTGGTAATTGAACGCCAACCATTAAAATTTTCTTAAGAGCTAAAAAAGTTTTAGATAAGCTTATACTTGTGTTTTCCCTTCAAAATTTCTTAATAGGTAAAAAAAAGTTTTAGATAAATATATACTTGTGTTTTCCTTTCGTTAAGGTATTTGTGATCTAATAAAAATGTTGGAAGACATAAATATTATAGTGAGCCCTAAAACATTTTTAATAGTGGGAGTTCAATCACCATTGTTTCATATGGGGTGGTCCACCTGAAATTTGGACCAGTTATGATGAATAGTGATTCAAGCAAGATGTACGGACATATGTGTCCTGGCAGGCTATAGAGCTACATGGTATCAGTAATGTGTGACGTGCCACTTGCCCAATCAAATCTCACCACATCACCATTGTGACCATAGTTAATACATACTATTGGGAAAGCTTCTTAGGCATGTATATTTTCTATCCATCTATCCGTTCATTTTACTTGATAAATTTAAATCATGAGCTAAAAAGTAAGATATATTCAAATTTCAGATGGACCAGGTGAAAGGAATTAAAAGTGACTAAATGCCCATTATTAAAAACTTCCCAAGTCACATTGTAATGTCTATCTGACATTAAACCTTACCTGTATTAAAAAAACACACAAATATTAATCTCATCCAAAACTTTGATTTTTTGTTTTTAATTAATTGTGAGTGTTTGATCAGCACTTTTCTTATGATGGGTCCACTTGAGATGTGGATGTATTTCAATCAGCTAATAAAATAGATGAACGGCGTAGATAAAACACATACATCATAGCGTTCCACAAATCTGTTATTGCAGCACATAGTAGCGACGTAGGTGACTTTTGCTTCGCAATCCGAGTCCCTCGCTGAATCCGGTTCACGAAAAGATACCATCCACTCACTGGTCATACAGTACCGTCTTTTTAGTGCACGTGTCCTACCAAAACCGAAGGGACGGCTAACTTTTGAGCCGGGTCGAATTCATGGCGGACCCCACCTCACGAACAGCTGACCTCACACCTATTTCTCCGGGTTTTGAGAGAATGATCTCACAATCCACCTGCTGTTGCTAGGATACAAGTGCGGCTCCCTGCTTGCACGTGGCATATCCCTGAAATCCGAACCGTTTAAATGGCAGGGCCAATGTAGATGGTTTATTTACTCAAAATCAGAGAGGTCAGACCATCCTTCTTCCCAGTAATTGCAACTATTTAGATTTACCGTCCATTGGATGTCCACCAATCGATATGTTAGGATCACACTTTCATTTCAAACTTTCAGCATAATCCATCCTGAGTGGGGCCCACTGTTTTGGCGTTTCGGATTTGGCGTACATTCGACAATATACTGTAGGAAGCCTCACTGCATCCTAGCTACAGTGCAGTCGATTGCACTGTATTAAAATCCACCCAACTCAGGAAACGGTGGCCCCCTAACGAACGGCCTGATCTCAGAAAGTTTTATTCCGCTGGGACTAATGCCGAGGATTGCTAGAATACATCCAGGCGTGTTGCCACAGCTATGCACTGGGACTATAGCCGTTAGATCCTAACCAGGACCATGGCCGTTGGATCTAACCGTTTATATGGCAAGACAACAGCTCTGAGCTGGTTTCCTTAAGAATCTGGCGTGTTTGGGCGGAGGGATTAGAAGGGATTGGGTGGGTTGGTATTCAAAAAACAAAATTATTGCCCCATGGCAAGGGATTGTCTCCTGCTGCCATGGGATAAAATTAACCCAATGCTTTATTAGTAATATGGTGGTACATTGAATGGATATACCCACCATCATTTAAAATTACTAAGAAATAACACACATGTGTTATATCCAAACCGTTCATTTGTTTTGTACCCTCATTTTATGGCGTTGGCCTAAAAATGAGGCAGATCCAAAACTTATGTGGCCCCAAAAAAGTTTTCAATGATAAGTATTCAATCCCTGTTGCTTCTATGGTGGGGTTCACTTGAGCTTTAGATTTACCTGATTTTTTAGCCCATGCTCTAAAATAATCTTGAAAAATGGGTTAGACAGTGTGGATATAGCCCACACATCATAGTGGAACCTACACAACTTACTAATATTAAGTGAAATTAGCACGGGACCCAATGCAATTTCATCTACAACTTTTCCATTCTTCCCAAACAGGGAGTGAAATTGACACATAACCCGATGCAATTCCATCCCACCTAATCCCTTGTAATCCCACTGCCCAAACACGCTCTAAGGGCCTATTTGCCGGGCAGATCCCACGGTATTAGGAGGGATGGGATCGGCAATATCGTAGGATAGCATGACAAGCTAAATAGATCCGGTGAATTGTCACCGGGTTGTAAGCAATCCCATGGATCTTAAGACAATCCACCGACATCACCATCATTACCTTAAAATTGATCCTGCCCCTTGGCTGGATGGATTGGAAGGTAAAATCCTGGGATATGCGGGGCATGCCGAACAGACCCAGTGAACTTGTCCCGGGATATAGCAATTCAATGGATCTTGAGACAATCCACTGACACCACCATAATTACCTTAAAATGGATCCCATCCCTCCTAATACCATGGATCTGCCCGGCCAAACAGGCCCTAAAAGATAGGGTTGTAAATGCTAAATCAATGGCTAAAAAAACAACGATTAATAAGATGGTCTACATTCAAGGAAAAGAGTTCGATGATCAAAGTGTTAATATATTCCAATTATAGAATTTGATTATTAATCATACACTATCCACGGTGTGGCCATCATCTAAACGGTTTGGATCACAGATTGAACGGCCAGAATCCCAGCTTATCCGATGTTAGTAGGCTGGGATAGGAGGTGAATTTCCCATAACCTTTGTAAAGGGGAAGCTCTGTGGGTCCCACAGCGTTGCCCATGTGACATCCGCTCCGTTCAATGTTTCGCTAGCTGGCGGTATGACGATCCAAAATGAGCGGATGTGGATATGAGTTACAAGTATCCAAAGCCACAGTAAATAATGTCAATTGAACGGTTACTATTGAAATCTTAATGGGCCACACAAGTTTTGGAAATGAGGTCCTCATGTGGGTGGGAATAAAACTTTGGATCGAGGAAGGTTTTGACAGTTCAACATTTTTATCTCCACTTTTGTGTGATGTGAACCACTCAAGTCTTTGATCAGTTTTATTTTTTATTTTTGGTAGTGATGGGTTGATGATCAGGGGACCCACATGATGTCCGTGTTTTATATTCATGTCAGCCACCTATCATGTTATACCATTTTAGGACACAAGCCCCAAAATGAAATCAAAGCCTGAGTAGGCCACATGATAGGAAATAACAGGACAGCAGCGACACCCACCATTGAAACCTTATTAAAGCCTTTATTTCATACTGATGTAGAGCGGGTCCGGTCATTTTCATGTCCAAGATGGATCAAAGAAGGCCCGATCAGAGGTAGAAGCCATCAAAACCGTCAGAACCTTAAAATTGACATCTTGCAAATCAGAATAAATTACTCGACACACAATATATGATTTCGAGGTAGGACGAGCTACTTTAGCTAACCAAACCGGCTATGCCAGGTTGCCCATACTGAATTTGCGATATTTCATCATATCGACGGCCGAATTCCATGTTCAGTTTCATTTTTACTGTAAATAGTAAGTTTTAGTTTGATTATAACTCTTCATCCGTTAGGCTTTAAGAATTGTGTCCAACATGATAAATGCTTAGAATAATTAGGAGAATAACGTGGTTAAGCCACATAGGACACTTACTTTAAATTTACTATTTATAGTAAGTTATGAATTTTAGGGAGTTTTAGTTATAGTTTGCTTTTGATTTCTCTCTTATTGCTTGGTATCCCTATTTAAAGGGTTGCGAACTTGTTTATTTCAAACAATTAATCAATTTTGAATTTATTAGAAGTTATTTCTATCTTCTTGTTTTCTTTCATCGTGAATTTGAGAAGTCTCTGGGAGGAGTCAAGAGAAGTTTCGTGGATTCGGAATAGTTATCCTCTTGAGAAAGACGGTGCTCGACCTCATCACATTCATCCCTGCGTCAATTTGTATCAAAGCGAGGACTCTCCTCGGGCCGATGGCAAACAATGAAGGTATAAACAAAAATCTCGTGGACAGTGATTCAAATATTCGTTATCTTTTGGAAAGAATGGAAGCTTTCCATTAGGAGAATCGATTGACCATACAAGAGCTGTAAGCAACCATCGACCGTATTGCAGATGTTTTAATTCTGCCCTGAGCTTGAAGCGATATTCAACCGCTTGTGGTTGTTGTACGACACAACCCCGATTTCTGCAAACTATCATCAAAAGATGGTAAATTGTTGGTCATCACTTCGATCATGAGTAAGCCGTTATATATGCCAAATGTATAAATAAAATTACAGTGAGACAACATCTTTCGAACGAGGTGCATTGTAAGTCAAAAAGTCTGTAATGTAATCATCGATATCAGGAGCAGTGAGAATCTCATGTTGAAAATAATGCTGAAAAAGATGCAACTGAAAACAGAAAAATCATCCATCTCAGTACACGATTGGATGGATTAAGGAAGTCAATAAAATAGAGGTGAACAATGTATTACCTCATTTTTAATTGGTAAAAATTATGAGGATCAAGTACTTTGTGATGTAATTGATTTGAAAGTTTGTCATATGTTACTTGGTCGACCATGACAAAATAATATTGATGTTATTGTTGCACATAAAGGTCAGGATAACGTATTTAAATTTACTAAAGATGACAAAAAGATTGGCCTCCTCCCTATGAAAGTGGAGTACTAACCCGCGGCTTCTAAAGTTAAGATACAACCTCTCACAATTGAAAGGGCTTTTGTTAAACAATTTGAGGAAACAAGAGATATATATGCATTAGTTGAAAAGAAATAATATATGAAGTTCGCGATCACCCCAGGAGATTTGAAACCAGTGTTGCAGGAGTTCAAAACGATTATACTCGATGTGAACTTCCTAATAAATTGTCTCTTATACGAGATGTACAAAACCACATTAATCTTATCACGGGGATAAGTCTGCTTAATTTTTCAAATTATCAGAAGAAATGTGAGATATTAAAGGCAAAAGTGAAGGAATTGATTTATACTAGTCAAGTTAATGAGAGCACGCATACATGTATTATGTCAACTCGAAAGTCTAATGCCGAGTACAATAAAAGGGCTAATAAACATTGGCATCAAAAGTTATCTCAAAATCATGAACCAAGTCCCTTAAGTAACTCAATGACGAGTTTTTTTCAAGCAAAAGGGTCTGATGTAGATCGTGTCACGGATACATTTCTAGCATGGTTAGGCCAAAAGAAGGTGAACTATAAATTGATCATAATTTTTGATCCGGGTATCGTTACGACGCACCATACCAAGTATCATGAACAAAAGTAGCACGAGAACTCGAGGACGAGTTCTTTTGAAGTATAGGGGACTGATGTAGAGCGGGTCACAAACACTTTCGTATCTAAGATGGACCAGAGAAGGCTCGATCAAAGGCAGAAGCCAACAAAACCGTCAGAACCTTAAAGTAGACATATCTCGCAAACTAAAATAAGTTACTCAACGTACCATATCTGATTTTGAGGTGAGATGAGATACTTTAGCCAACAAAACTGGCTATGTCGGGTTACCCATGTCAAATTTGCGATATTCCATCATATCGACGGTCGAATTACATGCTTAGTTCCATTTTTACTATAAATAGTAAGTCTTAGTTTGATTATAACTTTTCATCCGTGGGGCTTTAGGAGTTGTGTCCAACATGAAAAATGCTTAGAATAATTAGGAGAATAATCTAGTTAAGTCACATAGGATACTTACTATAAAAAGTAAATTTATAAGTTATGAATTTTAGTTATAGTTTGCTTCTGATTTCTCTCATATTACATGGTATTCCTATTTAAAGGTTGTGAACTCGTTTATTTCAATTGATTAATCGATTTTGAATTTATTAGAATTATTTTTTTTTTCTTCTTTCGTGGATTCGAGAAGTCTCTGTGAGAAGTCTAAAGAAGTTTTGTGGATTCAGAATAGTTATCCTCTTGAAGAAGATGGTGCTCGACCTCATCACGTTCATCCTCTTGAAGAAGACGGTGCTCGACCTCATCACATTCATCCCTATGTCATTTACTAAACTTATTGATAAGGTTAGAGAGAACACAAATGCTAAATTGATCTTAAACTTTTGTGGCCATTAAGAAGACTTCATGGGTAGGTGTTCAATCACCACTCATGTGGTGTGGCTCACTTCATCTATAGTCTACTTCATTTTTTTTTTGTTCATGCTCGGAGAATAGTTAGTAAAACAAATGAGTGGCCTGTATATAAAATAGTTACATCCTGGGCCCATGATAATGTTTATTTGTCATTTAAACTATCAATAAAGTTATGTAGACATGGACGAAGAAAAACACAAATATCAGCTTGATGCACAGCCTTTTTCTATGGTGTGGTTCACTTGAGCCTTGGATATACTTTGATCTTAAGATTGGGTCTTAAAATAAGCCATTAAAACATATAAATGGGATGAATAAGACAAGAACTGATGCTGGCCTATTGCCCCAACGTACTCAGTTATCCATTACCCAACCCGGGTTGGGCCTATAATGTCCAACACAACAGTAGCCCACCTAAACTTCATCCATTGATATAAATGTCTTATCCATACCATTCATCTATTTTTGAAAAACAATTCCAGGGCGTGAGACCAAAAATTAGGAAGACTGAAGGGTCAATTCGACCACATCACATGAAGCAAGGAGGATTGAACTCTTACATTTGAAAACATCCTAGGGCCCACCGTGATGTTTACTTTCCACCTAACCTGTTAATAAAGTCATGTAGAACTTGTATGAAAGGAAACCATAAATATTAACTCGGTCCAAACTATGGCCCCAAGAAGTTTTCAATAATAAGATTTAAATCCCCATTACTTAATGTGGTGTGGTCCAATTGAACATTTTATTTGTTTCCTTTTTGGGCTTGCTGCTTAAAATTATCTATCAAAATATATGAACTACATAGATAAAATATATAGATTATAGTGGGCCCCAGAAAGCTCTAACACAATTGCCCATATCTAGCTTGATCACGATGAGAGTAGCACCCAAACCGTACCCTTAAAGTTACACCCACTATAGTGGCTTTCTCCACCAAGGTGGGTTGAACTTAACTTTAGGCCCGTGACTATGCATGTGCATTACATTTATTCCATCTATCCATTTTGTTGGCTCATTTTAGGTTGTAATCTAAAAATAAAATTGTAGCACATCCAAACCTCAAGTGAATCAAACCGCAAAAAACAATAATAATTAATTCTTAAAATTTTCTTATGGGACGACTTTTGAATTAACTGACATTTGTTTGGTGCATTCATCCAGGTATTTGTAACTTTGCCAATAGGTTAGTTGTCAAATAAACGTTGTGCTCTTTAGAAGTTGTTACCATTGCACATACAATCATTGCTTTGTACTTGGTGTGCTTCGCTTGAGATTTAGATCCACTTCGTTTTTGAGTTCACAAGGATGGGTGACATATAAGACAAATACATTAAGGTGGGCCCACAGCGAGGACGCGGATTAGCTACTGATAAGTTGAGTTGCAAGGCTCACCACCGAAGTTACCTCCCCAAGTTTTGTAAGACCCACCATGATGCATGTGTTATATTTACACTGCCCATTCATTTGGATATATTATTTTAAGGCATGAGACAAAGTATGAGTTCCGGCGAGACGTTGAGTGGACCCTACCACGAAAAACAGTGGAGAGAGTGATGTCCACCGTTAAAAATTTCTATGGGCCACAAAAATTTTCAGTCAAGCCTAAATTTATGTTTCCCTTTCATTCCTATCTATTTTAATTTTTAAACAATTTGAATCTTAGATAAACAACATAATGGACATTATAAAGGTTTCAACTGTCCTCCCACTGTTTTCTGTAATGGGATCTGTTGGTGTATTTTTATGGGACGGCTCCCCGGGTCATCTTGCCTCCCTCCTGCATAATCAGCAATACAAAGGGGACCCTGGCTAAAGCCGGGGAACCTCCGATGCTTAAGTCAGTCTTCTGATCAGTGGCAAAGGATTTTTAGAGTTTTTCTATTGCGTACCTGCTTCTGTAAAGAACTTGGATATTTATAGATCTTAAGAATCCTCATTATACGAGGATTTATCTCCTGATTATCCGGAGATTTGATCCTTTCAACTGATTTCGCTCGATTCCGAGATTCTTGCGATCGGATATCAGTATTTTCAGATTTTTGGGATGGCGTTTATATTCACACCGCTTTTTCTTGTCCCGGCTGTAAGCCCCGTATCCTAGACCGTACCGTTTCGTAGACTTTCGCGGTCTTACCGGTCAAATTCCGGTAACCTTCGATCCTTAATCAATATTTACGCACGACCCTGATTCATACGCCGTCAGCTCGAGTCGACTCAACCCAAGACCATTACCATAGCGACCGCGCCATCGCTGCGGTTCCGATGCCGCAACTTGCGCGCCGAGGCGATACCCTGGTCAGGATGTATGGGCCAACGTTCGGTGTGAGGAAAACGTCGCGTGTTGCGAAACCCAAGAGAATCTCTACGACTTGTCAAATCAATCTCATCAATCAATAAATCTCATCACATCACATGTCAAGTATATGTCAAGTACACATCACCTTTCACCCATACCTAGCAACCACAAAAGTTAAAAAGGTCTTACAAGCCCAGCCTTTCTTATACAAAAGGCCACCAAAGTCAACAAAGCCTTACACACCCATCTCTCTCTCATCCATCCATCACCCCATCACCTCACATCTCCTTACAACTCTCTCTCATTTTCAAAGCTTCATTCCAGGCAACCAAATCTCATACGTATGAGCTCTCTAAGCCTCTCCCTCTCTTTCAAAACTTCAAGTGTGGCCCACCTCTCCATCCCAAGATCTCTCATCCTAACCATCCATTTCTCATCTCCTCCATTGAAATCAAAGCTAAGGTGCTAAGGAACCCATAGGAGTAAGAAGATCGAACGGTGGGTGCTAGATAATAGTAGTTTTTCATGTTTTTAAGACGGGCCAAGTGAGGCCAACTGATCAATGGTTTGGATCTCACTTGGGACCCTAAGTTGTGGCCGATGGCCCACTTTGATCATCATAATCATTCTATGATGGGGCCATTCTCCATGGACCCCATCATGATGTTTATTTTCTTGTATACTTAGGGTCATCTAGACCGTTTATTTTAGTGGAGAAGGGATCTCCACCGTTGGATTTTAATTTAATGGGCCCATGTGTAATGGGACTCACTTGATGTATGTTTCAAATCATACTAGGGAGGGCCCATAGTGGCGGGGTCCCTCCATCACTCGATCGCTCTTTCTCTCTCTCTCTTTCTCTCCTTCCCTATTTTGTGGTCCACTTAAAAGGTTGTGAGATGTCTACTGTTCATCAAAGGGGCCTTACCTTGATGTGGGCCTCATGCACACCATCCAATCATTTGGTGGCCCACCTTGGTAACATGTATGAGGGTGGGGCCCACCTTAAACATATGTGTTATATACAACCGTCCAGTGTCCAGGGACGCTGGACGTTGCTAATATGTGAAGTGTGCGCTGCCAGTGGGTGTACTGACGCAGCAGATCAAAAAATAAATAAATTTTGGAAGGGGTGTACATGTAAGTCCCACCTTAATGTATATTATCAATCCATGCCGTTCATCCCTTTTTTCAACTCATTTTAGGCGTTGAGCCGAAAAATGAGGCTGATTCGATAATCAGGCGGGCCATACTATAGAAAACTCTGTTTCCTATTGTTCAAAACTGTTAGGACCCACCTTGTTGTTTCTACCTGCCAAAAATGCCAAACATTAGACTTGTTCGGTATGTTTTGAGCACTAAAATCCTTTGGACAGAGTGGATTTCCAAGGAGTGGGCCCCACATGTGATTTTCTCAAGAAAAAAAAAGAAACAAGGAAGGTGCTGCAGCAGGCGCTGCAGCTGTCAGCGCTGCCAGCGCTGTAGGCGGGCGGACGAGCAGCCCCACCGTTGCTGCCTTGGGCCCCACCATGATGTATATGTAATATCCACGTCGTTCATATGGCGGGCCCCTCCCTGAAGCAGGCCCCCTCCAAAAATGAGGCCAATCTGACACTCGAGTGGCCCACACTGCAGGAAACAGTGGGATTGAACCTCTACCATTGAAACCCATTTTTGGGCCCACATAAGTTTTGAATCAATCTAAAATTTATGTCTTCCCTTCATCCAGGTCTGAGTGACCTTATGAACGGATTGGATGACAAGTAAACATTACAAGTGGGCCCCACATGGGAACCCACATGGATGCATGTGTTTTACTTCCACCGTCCAGGCGGACGGTGGAGCCCACCCTGACGCATGTGTTTTATAGTGTCGTCCAGCTGCTGTTGGACGGCTAGTGGATCCCACCATGATTATGTTTAATCCGCACCGTCCACTGTTTGGACAGTGGGACCCACCAGGATGCATGTGTTTGCATCCTGTCCGTCCATCCATTTTGAAAACTCATACATGAGCCAAAGAATGAGTCAGATCCTTAGCTCATGTGGACCCCCACCGTGATACGTATACTGCATCCAAACCGTTTATCTATTTTTGAGCTAGAGAATGAGCCAGATTCATAGTCCAAGTGAACCCCATCTTGACATGATTTGAGGTCCATCTTAATGTATTTGTGACAGTTTATTGGGGCCCACTTTGATGTGGATTTAAGGCCCATGGGATTGGACCATTTGATATATCCGAAGGCCCATGGGACCAGACCCATTTGATGTAATCTAAGGCCTATGGGATCAGACCCATTCAATGTATTCTAGGGTCGATGGAATTGGCCATTTGATGTTTTGGGGGCCCATGGGTTAAGGCCCATTGAGATGTACTAGGGCCTATGGGTTGAGGCCCATTTGATGTACATATGGGGCCCAATTGGTATGGCCCATTTGTTACATATAAGACCCATAAAATTAGGCCCATTTGATGCAATCTAAGGCCCACAGGTTATGACCCATTGCAATGCATTTAAGGCTCATTGGTGTGGTCCATTTATGTGGCCCATTTGACGAATAAAAGGCCCATATGACATGGCCCATTGGATGTATTTAAGACCCTATGAGATGTACCTATGTAACACCCTGGAAAAATCCATACTTGGACTCGAGTACCAACTTGACCAGAAATTGCGTAGGATTAATTCCTTTGGAAAATATGTGTAAGTTAGCTAGCACAACGCTAGAGTAGCTGGAAAATAGTCCCTGATCACTTTAAATACGTTCTACAAGACCCAAAGCGAGTAGAACCAATGACGCTATAATACTCTAAAACCTCGAATCAAACTCTAAACCGGTTTGTTCTCAGGACCTCTTTGAAACTTTGTATTGGATCTAGACCGCGCGTCGAAAGTTCGATACCTACAATCTTACACCGTTATAACCGCCTAGCTGGACTTGACAATCATTTCGAAAATCAAGTCCAACCGACATTCAGAGGCTATTTCATTGAGCCTGGAGTGAAGAGAGTGATAATAGGGTTAATTTTGAAATTTGAAATTCAAATTTGGCACACGACTTGAAGTGTTATTATTAAGCATTTTAGCCGTCAAAATTCAGCCAAATTATACCCTCGGATCAGAAAAAATTTCTATTTCATATCATGAGACTTGTAGACCTGATCTATGTGCGGTGACCGCTGAACTGAAACTGGACCTCCACGTGCGATCTACGAACACTACTGGTCTGAAAATGGGACGTGAGTGACATCTGACATGCATGAGCTTAAGTCTGATCGCATTCGGCCAGGGGACCTCCAGAAATATCTTTTTTGACCGAAACAGCCCCGATTTGGTTAGGCATCAAGTAAACATTGTTCTCAAGCCTGTTTCGGACAAGTTTTAGGTTATAAAAGGGGCTTAGCTTAAACCCTCACTTCTCTCACCCATCTGAATTTACTAGAAACCCTAGCTGGTGTGAGAAAAAAGGTGAGAGATTGTGAGAGAGAGTGGGAGAGAATTTCCTTCTGCTTGCACTACATGTTGTGCGTGCTTAAGCAACGCACCTCAATCACTTTCCCCGTAATTATACCGCATTTCTAGGTAAGAAAAGATCCTAAATACTTGCTGATTTGAGGTTCCGTCATTTCCATAGCGAAGTAGCTTACAGATCTTGTATATTAGGTTCCCGGTTCACCGTAGACGAAGCGTGCACGCTCCATTCGAATCAATACACTTCTAGGATAAAAGGTGCGAATTTTAGACGCTTTGATTGACTGTTTTCAACGCTTTCAATGTCGTTTAATAGTAGATTATCGACGGCAACGCCGTTTGACATGTACAACATGCTGTCCGTTTCCTGTTTCGTAAGTAGACGAAAAATATGAGATTTAGGGCATTTTAGTCATTTGTAGAAAATACTGTTTTCATCTATATTTTGCTGATGTGATTGACATGGCTTCTTGTCGCATTATGATACTAGGAATGCGTGCATAATTAGTTTGGCGAAGAGATTCGCCCAAATGCGCACTTTGAGTCGACATGCTATATGTAGACTTAAGTGTGTAGTTTAAATGTTTATATAAATGTTTGTATTAGTATGTATTGAATTAAGTGGTGTTATGAAATAGTTTGAGATTGAATTCTCAAACAATATGCTGATGTAAATGATTTCCTACATGTTAGCTATATGCATGATTTCATTATATGTATGAAATGCATGTGTTAGATGATTTACTTAAGTTGTATGTTATAACATGTGTTAATATGCTCACATTGTTATATTTCATTTTCATTGCTCTTATATGATTGCTGATGTGGATTCGTAATTGTTTGGGACTATACCTAGTCCAGGCAGTCGGCAACCGAGTAAATTCGTGATTGGCTTATCTTTGTCATGAACGACGCGTCGATGAACGCGAATCGTGTTTTGGAGTTGGCGGCAGTGGTTAAGCCACACGAGGTGTCTTATGCACTTCATGTCGTTCGACTTGAGATGCGCTCGTGCTAGTCGAGCCCGTCAAATAACCCGACTGGCCATTGTATGTTCACCTTGTATGAGTCATAACTGCTTGAACCTAGGGCACTGAACTTACCATTGTAAACCCTATTAACCATGATACTTTGATCCATAAAGACTCATGAGACGGGCATGGTGGTATGGGACACCGTGGTCGAGCTGTCGGCCTACGCTGGGGCCACAAATCTCCCCGTAGTGACCAGTGAACACCTATGACTCGTGAGCAGATTATGGTGGTATGAGACACTATATTCTTGCTGTCGGCCTACACTGATCAGGCGACGAGTCCTTTGTAGTGATCGCGAGCGTATTTTGAGTCTATGGGAGGCGACGACCCTTCCGTAGCAATGAGAGTACAGTAGGACTGTATTGATAAGGTGATGAGGAAGCGGTGCAACGAGTGCGAGCAACAGCCCTGACATCCCTTACAGCGACCTACAAAATATACATCGTATGAGATTATTAGGAGTGACGACCCTAGACAGGATCTATGTTGGGATTGATATAAGGGAAGTACCTTAGTTTCTCAATCCTGCTGTTTGAATGGACTAATAATAACTCGGTAATCATATCACCATCACATTGCATGTGTCTGAAAGATGTGGAGTACTGAGCGGTATGCAAGCATGCCGTGGACGCAGATGGTGCCGTATGAGGGAGAATGTCGGTGAGGGCATCCATCATGTCATGTCATATTGCATTAACAACAGTATTAGGAATGTTTGATTTACTGCTTTACTATTATCGCATGATTGATTTGAGAACATGCTAATCTTTGCTCTATTATTCCACTGAGTTAGCTACTCACTCCCACGTTATGGGATGGTGTTTGCAACACCCACCAGACCCTGTCTTAGATGCAGGTGAGGCAGCGATTCAGGAGGCAGAGCCGGACTATGATGAGGACCAGGACGAGTTCTCATATATGCAGTACCACGACGATTTTGCTTAGGTGGCCTGGATTGGCGGGACTTCTCAGTGGGACTCTTTTTGAACATTTAATTTCTGTTTATTTACATGTATATGAGACTCAGAGATGTATTCATACTTTGGAGACAGTTGAGATCTACTTTGTTTTCCATACAGTAATATATATATTCTTTAGTCTTCCGCTTGCTTTTGTCACTGAATCTGGAGTATGAATTGCAGTTTTGGTATACTTTTACTCATGTGAATGCTTTAACTCAGACAACATTGAATCATAATCATTTTTGTTGCATAAGTGACGGTCTGAAACTCGGGAGTTGGGTTTATACACGACCCCCGATTTTTAGGGTGTTACAACCTAAGGTCCATTGTAATGTGTGATCCCAACACAGATTATGTAACGATGTTTACGACAATCGTGTCTTGGGAGCAATGTTAGTTTGACGTCCACATTGCTAGTATAATGCTGGTTGAATGTCCACATTACAACTCTTCTTAGGGCCCATTATTAGGCCCGTACTTATAGTGTATAGGTCGTCCAGGCTCATCTGCATTGTAAGGATAGTTCATTTCAATATAACATGTTTAGTATAGTTCCAGGACTCATGATCATACGCATCATATGTATGCTTGATATGAGAAGTGACTGATCATAGCATATGCCTTTGGGCAGATTGTTTATGGGACCCCGATTAGGCGGTGTTGCCCTGCATGAGTGCACGATACACGTATGATTTGCTACATTATTGGCTAGTGTGATTCATGCATTTCGCATTGTGTGACATGGTTGTTGTACGCCTTAGCAACATCGGGGCCGTAGCCTCCACAGACAAATCATAGTTGGCAGGATTGGATACTGAAAATCTCATTCTATATGAGGTGTTATATATATCCTTGGGTGAAAGTTCCTAAACCCTTATGGTACTAAGAGGTTACTCCAACGTCTAGACTGAGTGGGTAGATGAGCGTTGAGTGCCGATCATCAGATGGCTGCACTCTCCACTGTGTCGTGGTCGGTTGGAAGGGGGTGTGGCCTTACCCGCCCGAGAGTAGGGGGCAAAGCTGGGCTGAGTTTGACTAGCTCGAGGAATAGGTCCGCTATCGACGAGTCGAGCCTGATATTGACAGACGGATAGTGAGGTCTCTTTCACTTACCTTATTGCCCGCGATGAGGCGGCGATCTGGTTTAGAGTGTACTAGACCCCGGTGATATTCCATATTTGAGCTGTATTGATGTGTGGACATAGATGAGGATTTATATGCTTGAGTTGCATTTCACATCGCATGGCCTTGGGATGACCGTTATCATTCATGTCTTGCATCGCATAGCTTTGGTATGGCTAATAATTTTTATGGATCCATCTGTATATTCCGCATTATTCTCATATTTCATGTTCACATTACTACCTTGGGCACATACTTTCACCACCCTCTAAGCTTTCTATAAGCTTATGCATGACCGTTGCGTGCAAGTGACGTTGGGGCGCAGCAGCGCTGCGGTAGGAGCACTTTATAAATCATTTTAAAGTTTTTGTTCTTTACCATTGTATTTTCTTTTATCCTCAACTTGAAAGTTTTTTATCATAGTGGAAATGTAATGAAGTTTTTGGTTGTTGTTTGTGTGTTATGCCTTCGGTTATGCTTACTACGATTCAAACTAATTTTGAAAATCTTCCTCGTAGTATCCCAGGATCGGAACCTGGCGAATGGGAGCTGGGAGCCGAGAATGGAGTTTTACGGAGGCTGTTGGCGCCAGATTCGGCGATCGAGAATTTTGTCAGCCCGATTTCTGAGTTTGGGGCTTGACAGTTACCGACTGTGAAAGAGTCTCGGTCGGCTTAACTGAGTAAGTTTTCTGCCTCCTTACGGATGGAATAGTCTCGGTGTGTACTCGTCACCCTTACTTCGTGGCTGACGGAACCAACATACCATGTCGATTTTCCTCTCTCGGTCGGGTAGCTTTTAACTTACTCGAGATTCTGTAGGCTTACGCAGACGCAGTTATCTCTCCGACCGAGTAACTTTAGTCGTCTTATGCTTATGCCTCTTGGCCTATCCATTATTCTCTCGGCTTCGACCGTTGTCTCGGACTCTTCGGGCAGATCCAACGAAGCTAACCGACTCGAAATCTGAGTCTCTGGACTTAACATATTTTTCCTCAACAGTGAGCCCCCTTACTCCTTATGTCGTTCACGGCACGAAGGAGTAATGAGTTTTTAGGTCGGTTCGTATTAGAGTCCGAGGTCATGATGAGACATTTAATGCCCTTTGCGTCGTCCCTAACGTATGACGGTGCATCTCCCGAGGTCGCACGCGCGGCCAGCCATCAAGTTATGTCTTTCGCTTATGTGCGTTGGACGCGTGGTGAGGGAATTACTGTCGTCAGTCAGAGCACGCCACGTGTCGAGCGGGGGAGTCGAAGGAAGCGTCGTTTCGCCTCTTCATTAAATGCCCTGCCACGCGGCTCGGCTATAAAAAGGCCGGGCGGGAGGAACGTACGATTTTTATTTTCACCTTCCTTCCTCCCTCCCCTGTATTCTCTTCCGATTTTTTTTTTACTTATTTCCCTTCCTTTCCTCCGTTGTTGTTCCTCCCTCCGTCAACTCCTTTTGCATCCGCTATTAGCTTCTCCGGTGAATTCTTTCCTTCCACTTCTATAGATGTTAATGGCCTCGCGTGTCTCCCATAGCCCCTGGGAGGGGACGTCCAGAGATGAGGGTGTGTCGCAACATTTCTGGAATGTTGCGAAACCACCCTCTTTATTGATGGAGTTCACCGTATGCGCAGATGCCGCATTCCAGCTCGTAAGGGGGGCCGATGACTCATCAGCTGAGCGTCCCGCTCAAGCCGGTCCTTCCAGTGGTGGAGTGTCTCTGGTAACCCGTCCAGGGAGACCCAATCTTCCATTGGAGGAGGAAGAGGGAGAAGAGAAAATAATTATATTTGAGGAGGTCGTTGTCTCAGATCCTGTAAACCAAACTGTAAAAGCTTCTGAATCCTCTTCCAAGGGAGAAGGAGCCGAAGACGATCCGAGCGGTCTTGTTGCCTCGGTTTTGACCGATTCTGACCTAAACTGAATCTGAGCTGGGTTCCATGTCCCAGACTCGGTCGTACTTCGTCTTCCTTGTCCAGAAGACTTGCCTGATGGTTGCGATTTTTCAGGTAGCGATGTAATGTGGCTTGCGCTTATCACTCCAACCTATTACTAGTGATTTCTTGTCTCGCATCAGACTCGCTCCCTGTCAGATTGTTCCAAAAGGATGGAGGAATTTATTTGGGTACGCTGTGCTATGGGCCAAGTTAGAGCAGCCCTCACTAACCGTTGACAAATTCTTCTATCTGTACCAACTTAGACCAAACTCAAATTTCTCTAGCCTATACTTCTTGATTGCATGGAGAGGCAAAGGTGAGTCTCTGATAACCGATCCACCCACTTCTAACAAAAACTGGAAGGAGATGTGATTTTTAGCGTGCAGACAATGGGAGTCAGCCGATCCGTGGCCGTACGAACCTCGAGTCTCTCGCTCGTTCCGGAAAGCAGGTGACTTGGTGACTCGGCTTGATAAATTTAATTCTTCTTCATCGTCTCGTGTTAATCCTGACCTCATGATGCTTTACAGATATCCTGAAGGAAAGAGGGAAGATTGGGTTCGGCGCTCTAGCTCGGATCAAAGAGATGAAGAAACTAAGTGTTGAAGACTAATCTTGGAAACTGCTGCTACAGCCCGAGCGTCTTCATCTCGCGGGTTTAGATTCATTTGTCTCGGGTAATGCCTCCCGCTCTGTTTCATTCTTTCGGTTTCCTGTCTAACCCACCTTCATTCTTCTTTTCAAATCTTCCCGAGGCTTGCCCGTATCTTAGGTCGGCTTTTGATAGCATGGCCGAATCTTGCCCGTCCCTGAAGCCAATCTCCAAGGTCAAGGCTCCTCCAAGGTCGGCACTCTTGTCGGGGTATCGGCCTTCGAAGCAACAGAAGACCGCTGCAAAGGCCAAGGAGCCAGCTGCCTCATCCGCTCCTGTCCTTGCCGCTCCACAGGTAGTCGTGCTTTTCGACCCTGATGAGAGGGCGAAAGAAGCGGAGCCGAGTCTTCCTGTCTCTCAGTCGGCTCTCGAGCCAGGACCCGTGGTAGAAGAGGTCCCGAGGCCGAGAGAGGTACCAAGCGGTGAATCCTCGAGAGGGGAGATGACTCAACATGAGTTATCTCCCTTCTCCAAGGTCATATCGGGGATGATCCCTTGGGCCCTTGCTCACGGAAGCGAGAGAGATTTCGCCAGCTTCTACAATGCCCCGACTCTGTAGACTCTTGGGCGTACGGCGAGACTACTTTTTGAGGTAAAATCCTTTCTTTTCTCTTCTTTGTTACTTCCGACTATGTCCTTACTTATACCTTACTATCTTCTGTTCGCAGTTAACCCCCTGCATTGTCAAGGCCTGCTCGGAGCTGTCCGCTGCTCAAAAACTCACGGCCAAGATAGAGACAGTGAAAATGGTTGCGGCCAAGGCGAAGGGTCGCCGAGAGATCGCTGAAGGTCACATCGGCATTATGACTGACGACTTATCTTTCGCTAGGAAAGCGGCCGAGGATGCTAAGAAAGCGGTCGAGGATGCAAGGATGGTTCTTGAAGGAGCCAAGGCTGACAATGCTCATTTGACCTCGCTCCTGAAGGAGGCTGAGGAAAAGCATCAGCATCTTCTTCAAGTTCATAGCGCTTGCGAGAGCACTCTTGCTCGGGCTAGGGTCGACGCTGCAGCCCTCATCCAGAAAGCTCAAGAGGAGGCCCGCCGAGCCAAGGAGGCACACGACCGAGCCGTAGACACCTTCCTTGAGTCCTCCGAGTTTGAAGAAGAAAGGGACTGCCTTTACCAAGATGGTTACATGGCCTGCGTCTTGGAGATGAGGGCTGCCTTCCCAGACCTTGACCTCTCCGCATTTGAAGCCGACAGTACTGAGGCCGAGGCTACTGGCGTTGATGCCGCCGACGGAGAAGCTCCAGCCGCGGACGCTGCTACTAACGAGGCTGGTCCTTCTAGCACCGTTTAAAGGGTGGTTCTCGACCGACAGGGGTCATTTTCTCTGTCAGAAATTGTGTCGTTCATCTTTCTTGTAATTCTACCATAGGCTGTAACCCAATGCTAAACACTTGGAAAAAATGAAAACTTTTAGTTTTATTGAACTGACTTCAATTACATCTTTTTTTCGTTATTCTTTATCACTTTCTGTTTTGCCTTACGAGTAATACATCTTGAGATGTTCGGCATTCCAAAGGTGAGGCAACAGTTGTCCATTTAGGTCTTCCAGCCGATACGTTCCAGGGCGGATAGTGCTCGAGACGACATAGGGACCTTCCCAATTGGGTCCCAATGTGCCCGCCCCAACTTTTTTTGCGTTTGGTAACGTCTTTCGGAGGACCATATCCCTGACTCGGAATCGTCTGACTTTGACTTGGCTGTTATAAAACTGAGACAATTGCCTTTGTCGAGCCATCATTCATAATCGAACTCTTTCTCTTGTCTTCCAACAAATCGAGCCCGAGTGACAGGAGTTCATCATTCTCCTGTTCACTGAACGTATTGACTCGGGCCGAACTAATACCGATTTCAACTGGGGCAACTGCTTCCGAGCCATAACAAATGGAGAGGGGAGTTTCTCCTGCGGCAGTTCGAGCTGTAGTTCGATAGGCCCACAATATATTTGGAAGTTCCTCGACCTATGCTCCCTTTACTTCATCGAGCTTCGTTCGGAGATGCTGCTTTATAATTTTGTTAACGGCCTCGACCTGTTCATTCGTCTGAGGATGATAAGGCGAGGTGTATACGTTTCAGATTCCGAGATTGCTACACATCTCGCGGAATTGTTTATTATCGAACTGCCTTCCGTTATCGGTAATGATAGTCCGAGGTATCTCGAACTGTCAGCCGAAATTTTTTCAAACAAAGCCTGTAATTTTTTGTTTGGTTATCTTTGCTAATGGCTCGGCTTCGGCTCACTTCGTGAAATAATTTACTGCAATCACAGTAAATTTGGTCTGACCCTTCCCCAGAGGGAAGAGTCTGATGATGTCGATCCCCCAGTGCAAAGGGCCATGGTCCAGACATGTGAGTCAGTTCCTCGGGGGGTTGCCTCGGGATAACCGTAAATCGCTGACACTTGTCGCACCTTTGGACGAACCTCTTAGTATCATGTTGTATAGTCGGCCAGTAATACCCCTGCCGTAACACTTTATTGGCGAGCGAACTTCCTCTTGAGTGGTTCCCACATATTCCTTCGTGTATCTCCCGTAAGACATATTCGGCTTCATGGGAATCCACACATCTTAGTAAGGGAGCGTAAAACCCTTTCTTATACAGTACCCCATTCAAGATGGTGTAACACGACGTTCGAACCTTTAGCTACCGCGCATCGGTGTGATCTTCCGGTAGCTCTCCATCATTGAGATAACGGACGATTGGGTCGAACCAAGTAGGTTCCGAGTCGATAGGAAGTATAGCCGAGTCTATCAGCTCATTTATACTTAGTTTAGCTATGTATTCGATTGGAACCGACCGAGGTATGTCGTCTTCGTCGGCTAAGGCGAGCTTTGCTAACAAGTCAGCTTTGGCATTGTCGATCCCGGGTATCCGAATCACTTCACATTTTTGGAATTCGCTGATTAATTCTTTGGCCTTCTCCATGTATGCCTTCAGTTGTTCTTTTCGGGTTTGATAAACACCAGAGACTTGATTAACGACCAGCTGCAAGTCACTAAAAACATTGAGATGAGTTGCACCTAAACTTACGGCGAGTCGAAGACCAAGTAACAAGGCCTCGTATTCTGTTGTATTGTTCGATGCTTGGAATCCAAGTCGTAAGGCATACTGCATACAGGTTTGATCAGGAGTTTCCAATACTACCCCGGCCCCGCTTGCCTTAGAGTTGGATGAGCCGTCGACGAATAACTTCCAAGGAGCCGGGTCAGGTAATGGGCCGAGAGAAGAAGAAGCTGCTGCCGCAGTAACCTCTTCAGAATCAGGCACTGTGTTATGTTTGGATGTCACTTTAACAAGAAAATCGGCGACAACTTGTCCTTTTATGGCTGTCCTCGGCCTGTATTGTATGTCGAATTCGCTCAATTCGACAGCCCACTTTGTAAGTCGGCCGGAAGCCTCTGGCTTTTGAATAATCTGGCGCAAAGGTAAGTCAGTCACAACGATGATGGTATGAGCTTGAAAGTATGGCCGGAGTCGTCGTGAGGATACTACAAGGGTTAAGGCTATTTTCTCGAGCTGAGGATACATTGTCTCTACCGGTAGTAAGGCTTTGCTGACATAGTACACTAGTAATTGTCTCCATTTGCTCTCCCGTACGAGGGCCTAGCTAATCGCTGCTTCGGACACAGCCAGATATAGCAACAAAGTTTCTCCTGACTCGGGTTTGGACAACAGCGGTGGAGAATCAAGATAAGACTTTAGTTCTTGAAATGCTTTTTCACACTCTTCCGTCCATTCCATCGTCTGTCGTCCCTTCAATTGCTTAAAGAATGGAAGACATTTATCTGTGGCTCGGGACAAGAAGCGGTTAAGCGCGACTACTCTCCATGTCAGCCTTTGAATGTCTTTAATCATTTTTTGAGACTTTATGTTGAGCAAAGTTTTGATTTTTTCAGGATTCGCTTCGATTTCTCGTTGACTAACAAGGAAACCGAGGAATTTTCCCGAGCTTACACCAAATGCACATTTGATAGGATTCAACTTCATTTTGTACTTACATAACGTCAGGAATATTTCTTCTGGTTCCACCACATGGTCGGCTGCGTGTATACTTTTGACGAACATATCATCTATATATACTTCCATAGTTCGACCGATCTGCCGAGCAAACATTTTGTTTACTAACATTTGATTCGTCGATCTGGCGTTCTTCAAACCAAATGACATCACTCAGTAACAGTAAACGCCTTTGTCGGTGACAAAGGTAGTTTTTGATTTATCAGTTTCATGCATTACAATTTGATTGTAGCCTGAATAGGCATCCATAAAACTAAACAATTCATGTCCTGCAGTACTATCCACCAACTGATCAATGCGGGGAAGAGGGAAGCTGTCCTTGGGGCAGGCTTTGTTCAAATCTGTATAATCAATACAAAGACGTCACTTCCCATTGACTTTTCTCACGAGCACAAAATTAGCTATCTACTCTGGATAGTATATCTCTTCAACGAATTTGGCCTTAAGGAGCTTGTCGATTTCCTCTTCAATGATAGCGTACCTTTATAGGACGAGAGGACGTCTCTTCTGTCGGATTAACTTGTAAGTCGGGTTGATGTTGAGTCATTGCGTTATGACCGAGGGATCGATCCCCCGCATATCTTCGTGGCTCCAAGCGAATACATAGGCATACCACCGAAGCAAGACGATCAGTTCTTCTTTAAGAGGTGAAATTAAAGACGAGCCGATTTGCACTACTCTTGACTTGTCTGTCTCGGTCAAGAATTCCGAGACGATTTCTTCCATCGGTTGCCCCCGTTCGTGAGATCCGATTCGAGGGTCCAGTGATTCGATTATCGATATTTTCGTCGGCACTTTGACTGCGGTCGCATAGCATCGTCGGGCGTCTTGTTCATCTCCTTTCACAATTTCTACTCCCGACTCAGTCAAAAATTTCATGAAAAGGTGGTATGTAGATACCACGGCTTGAAGGAGGCTTAGGGACGGTCGACCGAGTATAGCGTTGTACACTGAAGGTTGGTCGACGACCAGGAAGTCGATCATCACAGTTGCCTGGTAAGGTGCAGTTCCGACAGTGAGTGGTAGTGAAGCAATTCCCTCGAGAAGTACCTGTCCACCCGAGAACCCTATGAGTGGGGTTCGGACCGGACGTAAGGCCGATCGTCCTATGCCCATTTTGTTGAATGCTTGGGTGAACGACACATCCGCCGATGATCCCGTGTCCACCAGTATTCGGAACACTTTTCGATTGGCGATAGAGAGGGTGACTACGAGCGCATCATCATGAGGATGATGGATGCCTCGAGCGTCTTCTTCAGTGAATGAGATGCAATATTTCTCTCTTTTCTTTTCTTTGGAAGGCCGGGATAACAGAAGAATCTCGGATTCCGGATAGTTGATGCATCTGGTGTGATTCTTTCGTGCATTGTTGGAATCTCCACCGCTCTGATGCCTCCGATAATTGTCCGAATTTCTTCCGTGGGCCGTTCCTGCTGGAGCACCAGGTCCTTCCAAATGTTCTCTGAGTCGGCCTTCTTTAATTAGCCACTTGATTTCATCTTTTAAGTGATAACAATCACTCGTGTTGTGACCATGGTCACGATGATAGTGGCAGTACTTGTTCTTATTCCGTCGACTCGGGTTCCCTCGGAGTTTTTCAGGCTAGTTGACGAAGCCCTCGTTTTTTATTTTCATCAACACCTGCTCTTGAGACTTGTTCAGAGGGGTGTATGTAGAAAATCTTCTGTCGGGTCGTTTGCTCGACCTGCCATCATCTTGTGCCCGATCATCTTTTCGCTTCTTCCCTCCGGTTGAGTCAGCTTCTTTCTTGGCTGACTCTTTAGCCGAGGGTTTTGCGTTCTTGACCTTCTCGCGCAGGAGTCGGGTCTCTTTAGCGTCGGCATATTTGTCCGAGCGAGCCATAAATTCGCCCAAAGTCTCGGGCGGATTCTTGTCCAGGGACGCCAAAAAGGGCTTATCTCACACCCCTTACATGAGAGCGTTAAGTGCTGTCACGCCCCAAACCCGAAAATCGGATTCACATGAATCCCGATTGCCGAATCCGGTGCCGACAGCCTCCGTAGTGCCCCATTCTCGGTTCCTGACAATCAAATACCAGATTCCGATCCTGGGATCCTACAAGAAGGATTTTCGGAATGAATTTTTTTTTATATAATAGAGCATAACCACAAGCATAACCAAGTCACAAAAAAATATCACCACATATCCACTATATCAAAATTTTAAGTATAATGCGGAAATGGAAATACAAGGTGATCAAAAGCTCCAAAAAGTCCTGATATGGACTCCTGTCTCAGCGCTGCTGCCGTCCAACGCTACCTGCACGCAACTATCCTGCATAAGCTTATAAAAGCTTAGAGGGTGGTGTAAGTGTGTGCGTAAGGCAAACGCCAAGTGTGCAGTATCAGAACAATGCAGCAGTATGTGGTAAGTCCATAGAATCAACCATGCCAAAGCTATACGATGAGATATGAATGTCATCGGCCACACCGATACAATACAAGGCCTATATAGCCGAATGTCATATACGAAATGCAATCCAACCAAGTCGGTACTCCTCGAGTACATATATTAGTACAGTTCCTCTTTGGATATCACCGGGGTCTAATACACTTCGCAGTGACTGCCACCTCCCTAGCTGCACAGTCAAACAAGCGAAAAAGACCTCGCTATCCGCCTAACCAGTAGTATGCCAATACCTACCCGGCTCGTCGATAGTGGACTCATTTACGAGCTAATCAAACTCAGCCTAACTTATGCCCCCCTCTCTCAGGCGGATAAGGCCACACCCCCTTCCAACCGACCACGACACAGTGGGAGACGCAGTCTACTGGTATTCGGCACTCGGGCGCTAATGTATCCACTCGGTTTAGACGTTGGAGCATCTCCTGGTACCAAAAAGGTTCTGGGACTCTCACCCAAGGACATCATAAGTGCCCACAGTGCTAGAATCAAGTATTTTCGGTATCCGATACGGTCATCCACGATGTACCTGTGGAGCCACGACCCTGATGTTGCTAGGGCGTGCAGTGATCAAATCACACATATGCGAGATGCATGAATCACGCCGTCAAATCATGCAGAAATCCAGCGCGTACTGCGCGATCATGTGGGGCACTTCGTCTCATAACGGGTCCCATAAGTGGTCTGTCCAATGGCATATGCTATGATCAGTCACTACTCAAACCAAGCATACATATGATGCGTATGGGCATGAGTCATGAGATTATACTAAGCATGTTATAAGGTGATGGGTAACAACGAGCATATGCCTATCAATGGGCCCTAAGGGGAGTTACAATGCGGACATTTAACCAACATTGTACATACAATGTGGACGTCAAACCAACATTGTTTCCTAGGCACGGCTTGCCATAAATATCATTTTACGAACCATGAGAAACATACATTGCAATGGACCCTAAGGACATCCGTTGGGCCTCGATCCCTGGGCCTTAGATATATCAAATGGGTCGTATTACATGGGCCTCACATTCACCAAATGGGTTGCATTAATGGGCCTCACCAATGAGCCTTATGTACATTGCAATGGTCAATAATCCATGGGCCTTGAAATACATCAAAGTGGCCTCACAACTTGGGCCCTGAAATATGTCAGATGGGCCTACACATATGAGCCTTAAATATGTCAAATGGGCCACTCCATTTGCGCCCCATACACATCAAATGGGCTTGATCCCATGGGCTCTTTATGTATCAAATGGGCTTAGTCCCATGGACCTTGCATATGTCAAATGGGCTTAGTCCCACAGGCTTTGGATATGTACCAAAGTAGGTCTCAATGAATGACCATAATTAAGTAAATTGTGGGCCCTAAACACACACCAAGGTGGGCCCATTTGAAACAAAGATCTGCCTCATTTTTTTTTTTTTGCTCAAGAAACGAGTTTTCAAAATAGATAGATGGTGAGAGGCAACACATGCATCATGGTGGGGGGTAACATGAAGGCCCACCATCATAAACATATTATGTTTAATATAATATATAATTTATATATAGTATATATATATGCATACAATATTATATGTAATATAATATTATATAAACATATATATATATATATATATATATATATATATATATATATATATATATATATATATATATATCTATCTGCACATACAAACACTCACACACACACGTACACTCACACACACGCATACACACACACGCACACACGCACGCACACACACACGTGACAGTGGGCTCCACCGTCCGTGCGGACGGTGGAATTTAGCCACACATCACTGTGGGTCCCAGGTGGGGCCCACCATAATGTCTACATGCCATCTGACCCGTCCATTAGGTCACTCAGACCTGAATGAAGGGTGAAAACAAATTTCGGCTTGATTCACAACTTCTGTGGGCCCCAAAAAGAGTTTCAATGATAGAATTCAATTTACACTGTTTCTTATGGTGTGGGCCACTTGAGCGTCAGATCAGCCTGATATTTGGAGGGGGGCACATCAGGGGGGTTGCCCACCTAATGAATGGGTTAGATGACATGTATACACCGTGGTGGGGCCCACGGCTGGAGCCGTGGGTCCTGCCCAGCCGTCCGCCAGCCGCTGGCCGTGCCAGCCTCTAACACAGCAGCAGTTGCTGCTGTGTAGTGTTTTTTTTTTTTTTTTTTTTTAAAAGAAAACCGTTTCCCGGGATTTTTCTCATGTGGGGCCCACATTTGAAGGATCTACTCCTACCATTGGATTCCACGGCCCACAACGAATTCAACGAGTCCAATATCGGGCCTCTTTTATCGTGTAAAAAGAAATTTGGAAGGATTTTAATGGTATTGATGCTATTTTCAACACCATGGCCCACTAGAAAGTTGGATCAACTTCATATTTTGGCTCAACGCCTAAAATAATATGAGGAAAGGGATGGACGGCATGGATTGAATACATACATCAAGGTGGGGCCTATATGGGTGGCCCACCCCATGAGCTTAAGAATCCAAGCTCATATTTGTATTTTTTTTCCCCAACAAAGTCTAGACGCTGGACGTTTTTGGGCATCGCAATGGATTCAAGGTGGGCCCTATTTAGGTGGCCCACCATATGATGGATGGTGTGAGTACAATGCTTATAAGATGGGCCCTACTTTTAGATGGCTTGGGTCAATACATACCTAGTGATGGGGTCCATCCAAGTGGGCCACACGGCCATTACATCACACATACACAACAAAATAAATAATAAATGAAAGAGAGGGAGAGAGAGATAGAGAAAAGTGGGACACACGTGTGATGGAGGGACCCCGATACTATGGGCCCTCCGTTGCAACCATCCAATCATACATCAAAAGGTCTCATTGCATATGGGTCATCCAAGTAAAAGATCAACGGTGGAGATCCTTTCTCCACCGAAATGGATGGTCTAGATGACCATTTATGTAAAGAAATTAAACATCATGATGGGGTCCATGGAGAATGGCCCCATCATGGATTGATCTTGAAATCAAAGTGGGCCATTGGCCACATTTAGGGTCCCAAAATGAGATCCACACCATTGATCGGTGGGCCTCACTTGGCCCATCATAGAAATATAAAAATCTAACTTATGGAAACACCCACCACTTGATCTTCTTGGTCCATTGGATAGCCGGTCTCCTAGAGCTTCACTTTGATGGTGGAGATGAGAAATGGATGGCTAGGATGAGAGATTTGGGATGGGAAGTGGGCCACCAAAATCACACTTTCTCTTGAGAAAAATTTGGACGTGGGATGCTCTCTTGGTTGCTTGGGTTTGGTGTGAGAAAAGAGAGAGAGAGAGAGCGATGAGATGTAGGGAGATGTGAGGTGAGTGATGGGGTGATGGTTGATGGATGTGAGTGATGGGTGAGGTGATGTGTTAGTTGACTTGGGTGGTTGCTTGACTTATGGAGAAAGGAAGCATGGGTGTTTGTACTTGACATAAAGTGATTGATGGGTGATTGATTGATGGGATTGATTTGACACTTTGTAGAGATTCTCTTGGAATTTGCAACACGCGGTGTTTTTCCTTGAACTGAACGCGGGTCCGCATCTCATCGTCTGTGTATCGGATCGGTGCGTGAGTTGCGGCGTTGGAACCGCGGCGACGGTGCGGTCGCAATAATACAAGTCTCGGATTAAGCCGGCTCAAATGAATAGGATACGACTTACGATCGTGCGCAACGCAACTATAGGTCACGGATTATCAAAATTTGACGAGAAGGATCGCGGAAAGCGACGGAACAGTACGGATTATGATACGGGTCTTACAAGTGCTGTCTCCTCCGAGTATCTCCGAACCTGCAGAGATTCAAAGTTAAAACGCTTGATATAATCTTTCAACAGCTCTCCTTCCTTCTGAACTATGTTGTTCAGATGTGCGGGCGGCTTTAACTTTTTCTTTTCGCCAATGAAGTTGTTGAGGAAAGCGTCACTGAGTTCAACAAATGACTTAATCGACTTCGGTTTCAATTGTTTGAACTAAAGCCGGGCTACGTTAGTTAGTGTGAGAGAGAAGACTCGACACATAATGACATCCGAGGCATCATGCAACTCCATGTAGGTTCTGAAGTATTCGATATACTCTGTCGGATCGATTTTTCTGAAAAAGGGAGTTATCTGGGGTAAGCGGAATCTCTCCGGTAACCGTGCCTGTATTACTTCATCCACAAATGGAGAAGCTTTTGTCTTGAATTTGGTCGGGTTTGTGTTCCGATCGTGCTTCATGTCTGCCATCTCTCTTTTCATCTTTTTTCGGACCTCATTTTTTAAGTCCTGTATATCGGCTTTCTAAGGTTCCGCACTCTCCGTCATTTCTTCTAAAGGAAGCCGACTTCGTCTCCTTTGATCTATTGTATGCCGCAAATTAGAGGGAGGCAAAACGGCCGTTGCAGAGCGAACCGGTGCTGGCTGACTCGGTCTTTTATGCTGACTCGGCTCTTGAGGCGATTGTGGAGCAGCAGGCTGTGGTACAGATGGTGGCGGGAGAACCTGCGCTGACTTGTAACGCTGCTGCATCTGTTGATAACACAGTTGCTCCAACATATGTTTCATAACAGCCATCTCGGAACGCGCCTCTTGGACTTCTCGATCCAACTGTGCGTTCCCTCGGTTCGGCTGGCTGGTAGTCGGAGCAGATGTCGTGGGCAGTGCTACCGCATGTATCGTTAGGGGAGCTCCCTGAGCTGTATTGGTAGCGGCCTCCCCTGCTTCATCTTAATCCGCCCTCCTAGTTCTTGCCATTCAATAGATCATAAAAAAAATGACTTTTTGCCCGTATCCCACAGACAACGCTAAATTGTTGGTGTATTTTTATAGGACGGCTCCTCGGGTCGTCTCGCCTCCCTCCTGCACAATCAGCAATATAAAGGGGACTCTGGCTAAAGCCGGGGAATCTCCGATGCTTAAGTCAGTCTTCTGATTAGTGGCAAAGGGTTTTTAGAGTTTTTCTATTGCATACCTGCTTCTGTAAAGAACTTGGATATTTATAGATCTTAAGAATCCTCATTATACGAGGATTTGTCTCCTGATTATCCGGAGATTTGATCATTTCAACTGATTTCGCTCGATCCCGAGATTCTCGGGATTGGATATTAGTATTTTCAGATTTTCGGGACGGCGTTTATATTCACACCGCTTTTCCCTGTCTCGGCTCGACTGTTACCGACTCTAAAAGAGTCTCGGTCGGCTTAACCGAGTAAGTTTTCTGCCTCCTTACGGATGAAATAATATCGGTGTGTACTCACCACCCTTCCTTACTCTGTGGCCGACGGAACCGACATACCATGTCGTTTTTCCTCTCTCAGTCGGGTAGCTTTTAACTTACTCAGGATTCTATAGGCTTACACAGACGCAGTTATCTCTCCGACCGAGTAACTTTAGTCGTCTTATGCTTATGCCTCTTGGCCTATTCATTATTCCCTCGGCTCCAACCGTTGTCTCAAACTCTTTGGACAACGCCAACGGAGCCGACCGACTCAAAATCCGAGTATCCGAACTTAACATATTTTTTTTCAACAGAATCCATTCTTGATTTGCATATGAGTTATTATTTGTATCACGCCTTAAAATGATGTCTCCGAATGATAGAGAGGTTCAAACACATATATCACAGTGGCCCACATAACTTGGTGACGTCACTTCGGTAGTGACTCTGCTATTCAATCGGTCGGTATCTAATCTTCGTCCATCGAACGAAGCCGCGTCCGGCTACAGTAGCTCTCTCCACGTGGGTTACAGGAAAGTCGCGTCCGTTGGGATGCATTCTGCAAACTACCTTGCGCGCCAGTACACATTTCTTCCTACCGGCTCGCAAGTAGCTTTCTAAGATGGCCACGCGTAGGTCGGAAACGGAGTGGCTACTCCCCTGCCACCAGCCCGATGGCTGATGGTCGATACTATGTGGGCCCCACTATAATGTGTGTGTTTCATCCGTTCCATTCAGCCATTTTAAAAGATCATTTTAGGGCTATATGACAAATTAGAGGGATATAAATCTCATTTGGACCACACCACAGGAAAATAATAGTGATTGGATATCCACCATTAAAATCCTCCTAAGGTCCAATTTAGTGTTTATTTGACATCCAATCTATCTATTAGGTCATACAAACCCAGATGAAGGGAAAAAGAATAAAGATCAGCTTGATCGAAAACTTTTATGGCCCCCAAAGAGTTTTTAATTGTAAACATTCATCCAACAGTCTCCTGTAATGTGGTCAACGTGAGACTGGATTATACCTAATTTTTAATCTAGTACCATAAAATGATCTAGAAATATAGATGGAGGGCATGGATGAAACGCATACATAATGGTGGGGCCCACAGAGCACGGACCACCACACATTGGCTGGTGGCGGGGGAGTAGCCAATCCGTTTCCGAGAAGGCCCACCAATCACACGTGTGCCTCTCTACTAAGAGTGCAGACCTCCATAAGCGTAATCATATTCGCGCGAGTAGCTTTTACAGGGCTTTTAATATGAGATTATTAAAATAATCCAGTTTTTAATTATTATTTCTGATTTTTATAATAATTTCTCCCTCATTTCAAGCTTCCTTGTCGGAGGACGCGATACCATCTGAAACCCTAGACCTCTGCAAATCACGTCTCTCACCCTCGGTGGCAGAACCGTAAATACCACCTCCCGAGATCCTTTCCTTCTATAAAACCCCACCCTTTCTTCTACATTTTTTTCTGGAAAATCTACTGCTCTGATACTTCAGTGGCAGT
This sequence comes from Magnolia kwangsiensis, assembly GCA_037074715.1. Classification (NCBI taxonomy): domain Eukaryota; kingdom Viridiplantae; phylum Streptophyta; class Magnoliopsida; order Magnoliales; family Magnoliaceae; genus Magnolia; species Magnolia kwangsiensis. The sequence goes on from CM073583.1 coordinate 109,259,404, forward strand.
AGCGTAAATATCACCTCCTCCGATTCCTTCCTTCGATCTCACTCTTACCCGTAAAAGCTGTGGATTCTCCATCTTTTCTGCAATTACAGCTGCTTTAATGGCGGAAACGTAGTTGCGGAAGCTCCTTCGGTCTTCTTCTTGCATTGCATTGATACGGGTTCCAGCTCTTTCCCGCTTCCTGCAGTTTCAGATGCTTTCGTGGCGGTGTTGTGAAAGAACCGGTAAAAAACCTAGATTTGTTGTATTTTTCTGCATTTTTAGTTTCATTGCTTGATTTTGCTGTAGTAAGCCTAGCTTTTTTGAGAAACCCGTGTTTTCCTGGCAATGCATTGGTAAAGTTCTGAGCTTTTTTGCTTTTTCGTGGTTTTCGAGGCAGCAACGTTAAAATCCAGTAAAAACACTCAGATTTCTCTCGATTTACGGCGGTTTCAGATCCTTCGTGGTGGAACCTTTCGATCGAAGCTTTGGCAGCTTATTTCTTTCGTTATGTGGTATAAAATCTACTTTTACTCGAATTTTCAGCTGTTTCGATGTGGTGTAGCACTACAAACCCTGGACTTCTGCAGTTTTTTCGTTGTAAATGGCCGAGATTTCGAATCGGACAGCATTGCGAGCTTCTTTGCGTGATTTCTACATAGTTTTGTTTTGTTTTTGTGTTTTGAAATTTCAGCTGTCTGATCTGCAGAAGCTGATTTTTGCGAGTGTAGCAATAAAAGCCCTAAGATTTTGTTGTTTGTTGCTACTCATTGTATGTAATAGCAGAAAAGTAAATCTCTGTTGACTGTACCTGGAAAACCGCTGACCTGATTGTGATTCCTGAAGTTTTGGATTCTTTGCTTCTGTCTTCTTTGATTTTTTTAGATGTTTGAAAACAAGATCTGATCTTGCACTTTTTGCTTCTTGTTCTTCTTCCAATTCGGGAGCATTTCTTGTCAATTCTTCAAATTCAGTAATTTTAAAGGTTTCTCTTCATCTTCTGCTGTTCAATGATTCCTGCTATTCTTTTGATATATATATATATATATATATATATATATATGTAAATTTTTTTTTCTTTCCTTTTTTATTTTTCTAGTGCTTATCGATTGTCAGTTTCTTACTTTCTTTAACTTAGGAAGTCGAGTATTTTTACCCATTTCTGTTTCTCTTCCATGGAACTTACAGTTGGTGAATCCAAAGTGACAAATCTTGAATATTACTGAAGTAGCCATCGGAACCATGAGAATGATGGTGAAGGTGTTCTGCTTCACGGTTCTGGCGTTTTTGGGGGTTCTGATATCTGGAAATGGGGATATTTACATTGTTACCATGCAAGGAGAGCCTGTGGTGAGATACAGAGGTGGCATTGACGGGTATGCTGCCACCTTCTCTGATTCAGAAGAAAAGATTGATTTTACCAGGTATGGATTAAAAAAAAAACTGCTTTGTGTCATGAGGATTACTTTTGGAAGTTCTCTGGAAAATATGGTTATATATCATGTAATTAAGTGGATTAACATTTTTGCAAAGAGAAATGTTTGCATTCAGGCATTCTGTGTGAACTTCCACATACAGCCCCATCTTTACACTACATACTTGTCGCTTTAGTTGAACATCTGACCATGCACTTTGTGTGCCATACAATGAAGATCACTGGGGGTGAGAGTCATGCTTGTCCAGCTGTAGGATTGACCACGCTGCCTAATCAATGGAGAGCCAATGGCTCAACAGATGTGTGTGGCCCATCTAATGACTGGATTGGCCAGATTCTCGTGGCAGGCACACTTCATGTCATGACCTCTCTTTTGAATAGCTCGAATGTCCTGTATGTATGACACATTGGCATGTGATCGTTTCTATTTTATACAATCCATAAGAATTCTTGTTTCATTAACACAATTAAGGATTACTGATACCTATTCTATTTGCAGAATGACGATCTCGAATTGCTTTTTTTAAAAAAAATATATTTAAATATCAGTTATTGTTTTCTTGTTGGAAACAACTGACTTCATCAATAATGGATAAGCAATTACCTCTTAAATCATGCACATCTTGGTGACTTTTTTTTTAAAATTTTTTTGGTTGACTGATCATGGCACTTCATATTTGGATGAAAGGACCCTATAGAATTCTGTGTAATCACAAGTCAGTTTTATCTTATTTTCATTGACCAGTGATTTGTCTTTAGCATCAGAATTTTGCTAAAGCCCATGTGCACTGTTTTGCATAGGCACCAATGCACATGAGGGTGACATCTGACTGTGAATCAGGTGGCTCGTATGGTGCTGAGGACCTGGTCCAAAATCAGCCTAGCCCACTCATCAGGTGGGCCACCCATGCATGCTGAATCTGGATTTTGGCTTTTCAGTTTTTTTTTTTTTTAAAAACCTTCCATTGTTTTGCTACATTTGTAGACTGTCAAACTCATCAGGACTGTAACCCACCTAATGAGTTGACAACCTGTTTTTGGGCCAGGTCATCTACACAATGAGTCCACCTTATGCACAATTGAGATGAACCTCATTTATAGCAGTTTGGCCTGATCCTTCAACATAAAAATAAAAATAGCAGGTTGGAAGGTGTGCTCATGTGCAAAGATTTATGTGGGCTTAGCAAAGGTCTTACTCTTATACAATTTCTTCTTTCCTGGAGATGTAAAAATCTGAACTGATGCCCCTTTATTTCATTGGATATACAGACCGCACAACCTGTTCTCCCTATTACCACTGGCTACCATTAACATATTATATCCACATTCACTGCCACACATTTATACCTTTCATGTTAATACAATCAGTGTTCTAAGATCCCAACTGAGCGGATGGTTGAACTACCACAAAATGGGTAGAGGTCTGGTACAATGCGTAAATAAGTTCTTTTTATTTATTGAATGTAAACTATTTTATTTGCTTATTTTGATTGAAACTTCCCAGCCACTTCCCCTTCCTGACTCTTTTAATAACCACTTCTTGCTCTTGAGTTCTCTTTTTCTCCCACTGTTGCTTTATGCAGCAAGTGCAGCCCAAGGCCTGAATTTTAGGCCTGAGAGGGCAATCTTCTTGCTAGTGCATTGGGCATGACAGGCTCTGATCCAAAGGCCTGCATTTTAGATCAAATGATGGTGCTATGGTTGGGTTAACATTCGATAACAGTGAATGAGAGTAGTCTTCAGTTTTCAGGAATTAATTACAATAGTTTACAAACTGTAGAAGCGGATAAATGGTCCACAATATTGTATTTTTTACTTTTTGTTCTTTTCTTGGGACCTGGCAGCGAATCAGTAATATCCTATTCCCGTCACCTTGAGAAACAACATGATGCTTTTCTTGAAGCTCTGTTTGAAAAAGGAACATACAAGAAGCTCTACAGCTATCGCTATCTTATCAACGGATTTGCCATACATACGTCCCCAGAACAGGTAATGACGCTTTTCTTATTCTGGTCTTTGGGAATGGGCCATCACTGCATTGCATCTCTTCATCTCTATTGCAATTCCGAATCTTTTGGTAGGCAGAAGCCCTTAGAAGCATCCCCAGGGTGAAACATGTGGAGAAAGATATGAAGGTGAAGAGACTAACAACACACACACCGCAATTTTTGGGGCTTCCCACAGGAGTGTGGCCAACGGGTGGTGGCTTTGACAGGGCAGGAGAAGACATTGTGATCGGTTTTGTGGACTCAGGAATATACCCGCAACACCCGAGCTTCTCGACCCACAATTCTGCACCATATGGGCCTGTTCCTGGTTACAAAGGAAAGTGTGAAGTTGATCCAGACACTAAGAGGGATTTCTGTAATGGGAAGATAGTTGGAGCCCAACATTTTGCAGCTGCTGCAATTGCGGCTGGACAATTTAATCCATCAGTTGATTATGCATCACCTTTCGATGGTGATGGGCATGGAAGGTTATTATACTTAAGCCTTTCTTCCAAGTAAATTTATGTAAATGTCTATCCTCTTTCTCTCAAGGAATAGTATCTGCATATGTGTGGAACGATGTGAAGATAGGAAGTAGTAAAAAGTTGGGTATTTCATTTATCAAACTCATCACAGGCAGCTGCTGCTGTGACATTAGAAAGGCTGTAATTTAAAATCATTTTTGTTTCGTCTCCTGCTTGTTATGCTCAGATTTGCCCCAGTCCATGCCAATGCTACCTTAGTTGTTTTTAGAGGATAAGGAAGTAGGGCCTTCACTACTTCTATGAATTTATAGATATATGTTGGTCATTTAATAAGTTTTGCCCATATTTGAAAATTAGTAAAATGCTCATTGATGATTGAAGGATAATTCATTTACCCACTTCCAAGAACTCAGGGGTATTTTGGTCATCATCGTAAGTGTTAGGCAGAAAAAAGTTGCATTATCGAATGTTTATCCTGTTGCTTGAATGTGATAAAATTATTCTTTATTGATAAGTTGAATAGGGCATTCCTTTTTTACTGCTAGATGCTTGATGTAAATGTCTATTGTTACTCATTGATGTTGATTACCAATGATTACCCATTTAAGAATTTGCAGAGCCCAGAAAGATTAAAAGTTCTTGAGTCTCCATAAAAAGGAAGATTCATATTTATGCTACATCGGTACTTTTCTGGTTTGCTCAGTTTTGACCAATATTTTTCCTTTTTTGTCCTGATTATGATCATATTTCTACATTTATGTTAGTAATAATAATAGAAAAAACAGGTAACTACTTTTGTCAAAGAATGCAGCATTGTTACAAAAATAATGGTTGATCCTTGTGATTGTTTTTTCTCCAACTGGAAACTTGAAAAATTTATTAAAACCAAACAAATGCGGTATAGAAGAGGAGACAACACATAAAAAAGAGGACGAATGTAAGATCGTACCACAGAACCCACACCCCCTATCAACAAAGGATTACAGAATACAATCCCAAGAACATATTGAGTCTTCCCTATCAGATCCCTTGAACAGGTTGATCCCAAAGCCCAGTGGATGACATTTATTTTCACAATTAATGATAAAAGTAATTATGTAGTAGTGCTTATGAAAAGCCACAGTAGTTCCAATTTGGAAGTGGTTCATTCCAGTCATTTGTTTAAGAAATTACTAATTTGGTACTTATGGAAATTTGTTGTTGATCTTCGGCATTCCTGATATCCTAGTTTTCTGTTCCCTGTTTTTTGTCATTTTTATTCATTATGTTGTTATTTTTGACATTGGTTACCAATTTACCAGTCACACGGCAGCAATTGCAGCTGGAAATAATGGAATTCCTGTGAAAATGCATGGATATGAATTTGGCAAAGCAAGTGGGATGGCTCCTCGTGCAAGGTAAGGAGATTTAACCTGATTTCCATAACTTTTTGGCCATTATCAACATATCGTACCAATACCATCCTGTATGTCTGCCTTTCAGGATTGCGGTTTACAAAGCCCTGTATAGGCTCTTTGGAGGATTTGTAACAGATGTAGTGGCTGCCATTGAGCAGGTTTGAGAATGACGTATGACAGTAAATGATTGGAGATTTTCCCATCGTATTTAGTTCCTAATATACAAGCCGTTCCATCAGAATTTTGATAAAAGATCGAGTAACACCCTAACTTTAAAAATTGTCATGTCTTATAAAATTGCATAATTTTGATAATGAACCAGAAGAGGAATTCTATGGATCTTGAGGAGAGTATATATGCCTTGAGGCAAGTGGTTCCCACAGCTTAGTGATCCAAACCATTGATCCATTGGGACATGACGTGACCATGCCATAAAAGCCCCTGACATTAGGAGCTCTTAGTCATTGAATAATTGGTCCTGTTTCTATGAAATGTGAACTGTCTGTATTTCTTCTTACAGGCCACCAACAGAAGAGGCTAGAATTGCGGGATCTGTTTTTTTTTGGGAAATCCCCATACACGGTGGGGTCCAACAGCAACAGTGTGGATAACTGATCTGTGGGCCTCACTTGTCCAGACTCAAGGATCAAGGATTCTGCGCAAATCCTCCCGGATCAAGGTTCATGTAATTCCTCTGGACTAGAACTTCTCATAGAAAAAGTAAATCTTCCAAAGAGACTAATTATGCGAACGTTATTAAGGTTGTCAAGAGATTTGTTTCCACTGTTATCTTTTGCTCAGGAGAATCCAGCTATCTTATTAGTGTTAAATTTGTAAATTTTCTAGGAAAAAAAACGTAGTTACCATTACCTCTCCAAAAAAAAAAAAAACATAGTTACTATTATGCATGCATTCACTATTGGCTCTCTGAGTGACCAAAAGTATAGTTTTGTTTTTACACTACTACTTGCTGCGTCAAAAGGTAAAACTAGTTGACAGCCTCCTGGTCATATCTAGTGTGCGTATTACTCCATTTTTTGGTTCAGAGATGCTCAGTCGTTCTTGATCTAGTATGGCACCATTTATTGTTAATTTTCGTTGTTCGCACTGGTACCGTGAGGGTACAGGGGGTCAAGTGCTTGTGAATGTGAGGTTGTTTGGTGTTAGGTTCTGCAATTGAAACTGTAAACTAGAGGGTGGATTTGAACAGAAAAATTCAAAGTTCTATTTCCACCAATGGTTCCAAGCAGTAAGGCTACTATATCAGCTACCCAAGCCAAACTTTGTTTGCTACAAGGATAGAAACTGGTTCAAGCAATTTTAATGATAGAGAAGAAAGCAATGATAAACTGCTGCTAACAGTATGCAGCTTGAACCAACTCATGGACGGGCTCTGACTAATGTACTAACAGAGAGCTCTGTGGAAAAGATAGGCAGAGACAGGCCAGCTGTGAACGCCCTCCGACACGAGTACACACGGAATGCCCTCACTTTCTTGGCTTTTTCTGTATGTTAGTTCTGGTTCTGGTTTGATCTAAATGTAGAGTTGACTCAGAGGTAAAAGTGTGTTTGATTTGGAGTCACCACTAGCCAAATGAAGCTTAGAATTTACGGCCGGTTAGAAACCGTAAAATCGATTATAGGTTGGAGAATTGTAAAATTCCCCGACTCAAGTGACTCATGTGGTTGGTCTGTGACCGTAGATTCTGAATAAGGGTCTCGGTTACGGAAAAAGAAGAGGTTGAATACCCTTTTCTGCTCGTGTAGTGCACGGCAAGGTGTACCAAATCAATTACTTATTGGCCGTAACAGCCGATATGTTGAGCTGGCTATGTCTGACCCGATCCGATGGATCCGACCTAATCCAAACTGAACCGATGGCCTGGATCGGTGCGGATCGATTAGGGCCATCCAGATCCGACAATTTTTCGGATCGAGTTTGGATCATGGTCAATCCGAACCAATTCGATCCGAAACCCAATCCGAATGGATCCGATCCGAATAGATACATGCACAACACGCAAGTCAGATGGCAGTGAGGATTTGGTTGCTTTGGAGAGGATGCTCTGTTCTGTAATGGAATCTGTTGTAGCAGAAGCTGTTTTGGCTGCTGTTGGGAAATCTCTGGTTTTGCTGCTCTTGGCGATGAGCTTGCTGTCAAAGCAAATGGTTGTTTTGCCAAGAGCAGTTGACTTAAATGAGAAGGATGTTCTAGTTGTCATCTGCAGAAGCAAACCCATGGTTGCTGCTCCTGAAAATAAGGATGATGATGATGACAACGAAGGAGAGGAACAGGATGATGATGGAGGTGAGGATGAGTGTAGGAGGGGTGGTAAAAAATGGCAAAAAATGCGATAGCTTTCGAGGATTTCATTCCTCTAATGACAGAAAAGCTTGGAGAAGGTCTTATGGACCGGTCCGAATTGTGCCTAACCCAATTTGACTTGGTTTTCCTGATTGAGTCAGACTTAGATTGGATTAGGCCAGCCGTGCATTAGATCGGTTCGAGTCAGATGTCTCGGACTCAGTCTCGGATCGGATCGAGTTCGGGTCAGGCCATATAGATTTCAGACCGAGTCGAGTTAGGCCGAATCCGATCTGACTCGGTTTGATGCCCAGCTCTACCGATATGTAACGGTAATGGCCGAATCGATTACGCGATGCAGGGGTAGAAACAGTGACTCCCCAGTTTTTGGTTTGGATTGGCCGTTACAGGGGGCCGTAACGACCATTACTGCCCTGTAACGGTAATGGTGTAATGGTCATAAACAACTAATTTATTTTTTTTATCTTTTTAAGTTGTGATTTTTCTCATTTTATTGGTACTTTTCTCCTTCAAATTCTTCCCTAAACTATTCTACTGCAAATTCCAACCACTTTAGCTTGCATTTGAGGATCAAAACAAGTTATTTTAAGAATTTTGTTGAATCGATACTCCGTGCACCATTTTTTGGGAAATCTTCAAAAATAGGTGTGTATATATATATATATATATATATATATATATATATATATATATATATATATATATATATATATATATATATATATAAAATTTGAGAAAAAGGGGGATGTCCATAGTTAATGTGTGCCTTTGCTGTATGAAGAATGAAGAATCCGTTGATCATCTTCTCCTCTTGTGCACTTTTATATCTCGGATTTGGGCTGAATTCCTTCTGCGCTTCAACATTCAGTGGTGCTTTCCTAGCTCAGTGTCCCTTCTCATTAAAGCTTGGCATGGGGTCAGATTGGACAAGCACAAGACGCACATGTGGAGAATGGCAATTGTTGCTATTTGGTGGTCAGTTTGGGAAGAAAGAAACGGTAGATGCTTCAGGGATACCTCAAACTCGGAATTGGTTATTGCTAGTAAGGCTAAACAGTTATTGATAGAGTGGGCGGTGTATGTTGTAGGTCAAGGATTGTGATTTTTTTTTTTTTTTGGGAGTCTAGCTGAGTTTGCTTCCTCGACGATCTCTCTCCTCTCCTTCTTTTGTACCCTTTTCTTTTCTAATATAAATCGTGACTTTTCAAATATATATATATATATATATATATATATATATATATATATATATTTGTTGTTATGGTTGAATATGATGCATTATTCAAATTAGAACATATGAATGTGCATTTTATAAATTATGCAATTGATTTTCTTTTTTTTTTTTTTTTTATATATAAATTTGAACTATTTTCAATCAATTTTTAAAAATTAGCAAACACCTACACATGTGAGATATTTTAGTATTAAATTCATTCTAATATATCTATCATTAGCATTAGATAGTTAGAAAATTAAATTTATGAGTTTGGTAGTTAATTTTAAGCTGTCAGGTTCATAAATTCATCAAACCACTCAATACATATGAATGTGCATTTTATAGATTATGCAATTGATTTTCTAATTTTTTTAAAAAATTTTTGAACTATTTTCAATCAATTTTTAAAAATTAGCAAACACCTACACATGTGAGATATTTTAGTATTAAATTCATTCTAATATATCTATCATTAGCATTAGATAATTAGAAAATTAAAATTATGAGTTTTGCAGTTAATTCTAAGCCGTCAGGTTCATAAATTCATCAAACCACCCGATACAACTTTCTCACCAAAGAGTGGACTGTTACACTACCATAAAGACGTTCAAAATTATAAAAGAATGCATATTTGGAATATTTAGAATTTTCTGGATTTAATTGATATATATATATATATATATATATATATATATATATATATATATATATATATATATATATATATATATATATATATATATATTGGATTTTTTGAGAACAAATTTCTTTTTATCATTAAAAGGGACGTATCGTCCGTAACGGCCAATACATCTTGTAACCATATCGGTAACAGTGGGCACCGTTACTTACACCCACCATTACCGCAATAGTACACCTTGGCGCATAGTTTATAGTTTACAAGATTTTATGGTTTTTAGGGGGATTTAGAGGAATTTTGGCGTTACTGCGTCTAATCGTGCTTCACAGAGTTTAAGACTTTGAGCAGGCAAAAAGAGAGAATAAATGGCACCTCCCCTTATTACGCAAGTTTAGACCCCGGGTAGGCAACAAGAAAATAAATGGAACATAGCCTTACTTTGCAGGGTTTAAGACGCTAGGTTGGTAAGCAAAATGTAAAAAAGAAGAAAGAATAGATATGAGAGGATTGCATAAATAAAGTAAAAAAGTGTGTATGTTATTGTTGGTGTGTTTGGAATGCAAGTTGATTTGAGATGTGAGAAGGAAAATGGGAGACCTGACACATTTTTTTGCAAAAGGGATAATCGAATATCCCCGATTCCAACGTACTCTTCTAACTTCAGTTGTCTTCTTTGGCTTTGAATATTTGTGCTTTTAGTTGGGCAGAGTAACGGCGCAGTCAGGCTCTTAAGGGGGGTAGAGAAACGGGGAAGATTTAGCACGTGTAGCTTTAAGTGGATGACGACGCCTCGACTTTGGCTTGACTCAGCATGATTGTGGCCGGCCTTGGGGCTTCTCCAACATCTTCTCTACTTTCCCGCGGCCTATGCTCTCTCAACTCTTTGTTCTCCTCCCCCTTGTTTTGTTTACAGTGAACCCCCTTTAAATAGGCTGGTGAAAAAATAATAATGGCCCTTCAAGGGCCTTGTGCATGTGTCTGACACCCTGCCAACCGCCCTGCAAAAGCAAGCTGGGAGGTGGTGCAAATGCGAGTAGACCTAGAAATAGCCCATGCTGGATCGTTATTGCGTAGAAACGATCCTTACAGGACCATTATAACGCAGAAACAGGCCATGCAAGACCTTTTCTAGAAAAGTTATTTTTTCAGAATGCAATGCCGCTTTGATGGTGTTTGGCATTATGGGGCTCCCTTGCTCACCCTGCTGCCTTTCTGCTTTGGAGATGGCTGATCTGGTCCGATGGTTGTCTTAGGAAGCCGCCTTGAGCCGTACAGGTACTTTTGATTAAAGCTTAACTAAGGTTGAAGAATAGCGTTAATCCTTAATAGGGTGGGGGTTCTACACAAGCAAAGGATTTCATGTCTAGTTCTCTTGGAAAGTCCTCTAATTTATTATTATTATTATTTTGAATCTTAGAGCACTCTTGGTAGACATAGTATTGTACTATATCTCAATTCTTCCAAACGAGGGCTTTAATATAGGTGTTTGGTGAGAAGTCAAAACAATATTCTCGGAGACATCTCTGCTGGTCCAATCTATTGGAATATGCTGGATCGGACAAATGAAAAGAAGCCATGTTATAGTGTTGATTCGATGAGATCCTTGAGGGTATAGGCTCTAATCAGATCTTGAATTGGCTAATAATGGGAGGTGCCATGTTGATGAGGGATAACTTGCTGGACATTTTCTTGACAGTTGACAGGCGCTCTGGGATTCTGCTAATTAGCCCCTTTGCTAGTTAGCTTACATGGCAAGCTGAAGTTGTTGCTGGAAATGCTCAGTCCGGAATGAGACCCTTCAGAAAATTAATGTTCATGGCAGACTCAAGTTCATCATCATCATGTAAGCCTTCTCCCAACTGACTGGGGTCATCTACATTAATCATGTTCAACCATACCACTCTATCAAGGACATGGAAGGCTCAATTTGTTGCTAGAATTGCTCAGTCCGGACTAACATTCAGCAAGAGACATCAGACTCCTCCACAGTTAATCGGATCTATCTTCAGCCCTTCGAGCTGATATCTTGAGAAATCCTCTTGAATTGTGCTTGATCAAAGGTTGTGAGCCTCATCAGCTAATGAAGTTTCACAGATGGCTCGAAATCCTGCAAGAAATGCTGAGTCCAAAATGAGTGTCTTTGAAATCCCAACAGCTACATGCTGAGGGTGTACAGCCCTCGGCGCTGCTATCTTGGTCTATGATTGTTCCTCAGAATTGAGAGCCTTTGGCCAGCGTCTTTCTTCTACCACATGCCACGTGCCTCAGATTAAGCCTCAAACTTACTTTTCCTGGAATTTTTTGTGAAGTAAGATTTTCCAGAAAATCTCGATGGCACGCTTTCTTGAAGTCTGATTCTTTTCCTTCGGAATTCTTCTAAAAACTTACTCGTTGTTAATTATGCTCCAAATTTTCAGGCTATGTCATTCATTTTGAAGATTACCGTAGGAATTGAGAATCCTCTGAATACAAATGATCCTTTTTCTTAAATCTTAACTCCAAATGCATTGAATGTCAACTTGTCAAATGGTTTATTGAATATTGAAAACAGAAACTCTGCAATGAATAACGCCTCTCAAAAAAAAAAAAAAAACCTGCAATGAATGACCAGTGGAAGCTTGCTTTCTTACCAATCAAATAGATATTCGGTTTTGCTGATTATTGTGGGTGGATTATTTTAGGAAGGATTTTCATATACCTCAATTTTTTGTAAACAGGCTGTTCAAGATGGTGTGGATATTCTCAATCTCTCAGTAGGGGCAAACAGTCCACCAACAACTACCAGGACCTCCTTTTTAAACCCTTTCGATGCCGCGCTTCTTTCGGCTGTGAAAGCAGGAGTATTTGTTGCACAGGCAGCTGGGAATGGAGGTCCATTCCCAAAAACCTTGGTCTCTTACAGTCCATGGATAGCAACTGTTGCTGCTGCAGTCGATGATCGCAGATACAAGAACCATATAACCTTGGGAAATGGGAAAATATTACCTGGGATTGGCTTGGCACGTAAGTATACATGCCGCTTTATTTGATCCATTTTTAAAACAGTTATATTCGGCAGGTATTGGGAGGAGACATTGCCTCATGGATAATTTCTGCTTGCCAATGTGATATAGATGCTCTTTTCATCAGGACATCATCTTAGCACTAAGACCAGGTAGTTGATTTGTTCATGAGAGGCACTGAATCAGATCAGTTGAGACTGAGTTGACTTGGATGAGTCGACTCAAGTTTCCACGATCACCATTCTAAGGCAGCGAGCCCTCCTAAACATCTATATTTTTGAACGCGTAGGAATGAGTCATAGTGGTTTTGGTCCATGGGCAAGTTGTACTCTGAAATTGAGCTGATAGGGTTTGAGGAATTTTTTGTTTTTAGCATTTTCATTTTACAAGAGAAACTGGCCATGATGTAATCACTCCTGCTTCATTTGAAAAATATTGAGGTTCCGGATCAATAACAGAAATGTCTGATTGCCTATGTATTTTTTTTATTCTTTATAATTCTTGTCATGTGTCTCGTGCACATTATAGTTAAAAGTTTTCTATCTCAGATTTAATGGAGGTTTTCTAGCACACGCCCTCTTCACACCACCTTGATTGTGGCACACGTGTGAACAGCTGAGCCATGCATAAGGCAGACTCCACCATTCAACTGACCTAAGCGCGAAAACAGGCCAGTGAACCCATTCAGTGGGCCACCCTGTTCGAAAGAAATGGAGTCTTACAAAAACTTACCACTGGTCCATTTTCAATGTGCATGTGGGGACTTCCTAATGAGTTGACTGGCCTCATTTTTGTACCAGGTCACCTCCATTGAGTGGCCCACCTTATGCATGGCTCAGATTTCACAGGCATTGCCAAGTTGGCATTTGTGCTGTGTGTAATGGTGCAAGTGGGTCTAGCAAACCTCGCTTTAGTTTTGGATGTCTGCGGTCAAATTTTATTTAACTGTCATTGTTCTGCACATTTTCATGAGTAGGATCATTTTTCAGTAATCTCCATTTGACAAGTAGGATTTTTTTACTATGCTATCTTTCCAATAATGCCTCTCTTTCTGAGTTGAAGCGTGCTGGCTTATTGCAGCATCTACACATTCAAATCGAACATTCAACCTGGTTGCAGCAAGTGACATAATGCTGGATTCCTCCGATGTGAAATACAGCCCTTACGATTGCCAGACGCCGGAAGTTCTAAACAAGAATAAGGTGGAGGGAAACATTCTCCTTTGTGGGTATTCCTTCAATTTCATCGTGGGCAGTGCATCAATGAAGAGAGTCTCCGAAACAGCTAAAAGTCTCGGTGCAGTTGGCTTTGTTCTTGCGGTGGAGAATGCTTCCCCTGGAACGAAATTTGATCCCGTTCCTGTTGGTATTCCTGGGATTCTCATTACAGACGTCAGCAAATCACTGGTAATCCATAGGCAAACAAACCCGTTGTCTACGCACGCACACACACACACACATTGCAAAAAACTATTCAATTTAGATAGCTGCTTCCCCCTATTAGAAAAAAAAGTTTTTTCTGCAGTACATGAAAGAAATGCAATTGTTGATGGGGCATGAGCTTTGAATCCATTAAAATTTCCCCCAAGCGATCACCCTATGGAATTGCAACAATGCACCTCATTTTCTAGCATTTTGGTTTGCAGTGAGGACTACATATTCTTTTATTTTGTTGAAGATCGATGTGTGATCTAAGATAAATGACACCACTTATTTTCTAGTGATTTGCCAAAGGCCTGAAAAAAGGAAAAGGAAAAAAGGAAATAGGCAATATTATTATAAAAAAAATTCTATATTTCATTTTCATGAAATATCAGCAGGCATTTTGTCCTGGAAGATTTCTTATCTTGCACTAGATTACTGCATCATGATACAACTCGAAAATTAGAAGTGCCAAGGCAGTTTGTGTTAGACAGCTTGAAGGGGAGATTTGTTGCATGTGCCAAAACATACAAGGCATGTGAGATCAAGGCAATTCATCAGGTGAGTTCCACTGTGAACACTCCATGGTGAGGATCATGATGGTCATTTCAGCAGGTGGGCCACACCTTTACGTTGAATATAGACCATTGACATTTTTCCTAGCCATCCATTTTATTGTGCACATTACCCATGAGAGTGGACTTGTCTGATTGTTGGGCCAGACAGGGTGACTGTGGGCCAGCTGATGAATGGTATGTGTTTTGACAGGAAACAAATGTATTCGATTTGGGAGAATTGCTTTACTCAATAATAACGAAGAAAGAGTGAAGAGAACAATCACTATATTTTATTTATTCTGAATTCGTTTACATCCTTTCTCTCATTTGATTCCAAAATAAAGCATTTACATAATGCAACACAAATATTAAATAATGTTAATTTCTGCAACATTTCAGATCGTATCATGATCTTCAGTATGGAGATGTCGTTGTGCAGGAATAATATTCATCTTGATTGATTTCATGCTCCTGATACTTTGATCCTTCAACCCAGATTAGGTTCTTTTTGATCCCTTAAAGATGAATAATCTTCACTTGAGCTTACTGTCCACACTGTGGATCCATTGTGCGGACATGACTGTTGTGCGCCCTCTTCGTTGTGCGGGCCACCTATTGTGCGCCGCATAACAGACACTTCCAGTACCTGGGCTTTTCTGAAATATGGACTCTTCTCTGCTGCTTTGGTGCTGTTCGAATGAATCAACTATAGAAGATATCGGGGTATTTATAGCCTTCCGCATATGTGAACCCTTCACAAAAGACTGATTCTGTGCATATACCCATTGTGCGGACATATTCATTGTGCGGACATACTCATTGTGCACCGTACAATGATACTTATAAAACAATCTCTGTTGTGCGCCGCACAACCAAGTGTTTGTAGAACTTTGTCTCCTTCAGAATTTTTTCTTCTCTTTTGATTTGAATTTTATGCCTCAACAGTATGGACCTCACATGTGTGTGCAGTTCAAATCACCTCCGTGTGAATTGCCCCAATTTGCCATCACATATCTCACTTCAAATTCATTGGTGCTTTCACATTTTCCCTTTTGAGTTGCCGTTGGTCGCCAATGATATGATTCTGAGCAATTTGTTCCCTTGGTTGTGCATCTGTTATTGTAGGAACTTATAAATTATTACAACAGCTCAACTACAAGAGATTGGGCTGGGCGGGTGACAGGTTTCAAAGCAACAGGTAGCATCGGTGACGGTTTGACGCCTGTTCTCCATAGGTCAGCACCCCAGGTAGCCTTATTTTCTTCCCGAGGACCTGATATAAAAGATTTCAGCTATCAAGATGCTGACATCCTCAAACCAGACATTCTTGCTCCCGGTTCTCTTATTTGGGCGGCCTGGGCACCAAATGGAACAGATGAGGCCAACTACATAGGTAATTGTCTTGGTACTTACATTGCCCACACTTCCGATCTTCAAGTACTCTCTCGATAATTTTATTCACTATGAATACGACACTCCAATCATTTTGATTCGCATGATCATGCCCACTTAATTGCATTTTGCGGGACCCCCTCTTCTATCAAAGTGGGCAGCTGCATTCTGTCATATTGCAAGTTCACTTCTATCCTTCTTTAGAAATAATGTCAGCACAACTCTCTCCAGCTCATTAGTAGAGCTGGTAGTGACAGCGTCAGTGTGAGTGATCCAGGGTCTGGTCCCTGGTCTTATTGTGTTAACCTTGCCACCTTGGGCATATCCAAGGTACATTTTTTTTCTGAAAAAAAAAAAAAGGAAAAAAAAAATCAGTCAGTGCACTTGAAAATGAAGTTTGTGTTTGTTTCATATTTATTATAGTTTCGTGAGTTTTGTATATCTCGTACTTGGATATACTTTGGGTCCTACAACTTATTTTGTACCTGAACACTGAGGGCCCATTTGGATGCTACCCAATAAGTAACTTTTTTAACTTACACAAGTCAACAAGTTGCTTTTTGGAAAGTTTGGTAAGTCCTACGGTAAAAGTAACTTTTGTGATGAAAGTTACTTACTTCCACAAGCCCTTTTTTTTTTTTTGTTGCTTTTCAACTTTTTACTGTTCTACTTATTTCTTTTTCATCCCTCCATGTGATGTGATGGATGATCTATATTAAAGGAGGCCCCACATGATGGACGGTCCGATGATGAATGACCCATATAATGTGGGCCCACATAATAGATGGTCTGCATCAAAGGTCAACCTCTATTGATAAATGGCTCAAATCCAAAGTGGGCCCCTTATGATGCATCGTAAAAAATAAGAGGTTTTCTAAACCACATTGTGTGGAATCCTATCCATCCACACACAAGCACACAATGTTACACGCCTGCAAGATCTCAATTTTCCTACAGTTGGCCCACTGTTCAGATAATTGGCGTGGACAGGCTGTTTCACCTCTCAGGTTGGCCACTGTAGAAAACAAAGTCATGGCTACAAATTCCTTTCAGTTTGCACACCACAGTGAGAGAAAATGTAAATAGTGGGCCCACTAGATGGAAAGCCCAGATCTTAAAAATGCGTGGGCATGTTAGAAAATAATGACTGCTGGACCATGTTCTATGCAAGTGTGGCCAACCCAACGAGTGGACAAGGGCTGATGTGGGGCCACCTGATGATGCACCCTGGTCGTTAGAACTACGGAACTCTTGGAGATGGGGGATCGTCTACAACATTTGTTTTACCACCCAAGCTATGCGGGGTCCATATCCACTCCTCTTTCAGGTGATAACCATCATCTGAACTGTGAGTAAAAGACCTTGAAAACTTATGTGGGCCCTACCAATGGAAAATTTGTAAAATTACTTCTAAAACCATAAAGTTCAAAGAGTGGTCCACATGGGTTTTCTGATCATGCTGATTTTTGTATTCTCTGTCCTGGTGACTTAACTGATTTACGGGTTTTAAGAAAAATGCACGGCATGCCGGCCCAATACAAAAACCTATTGCTGGCATCCCATCATCCGTTGTTCCATGTGGTGTGGCCCATCTGAGTTGTAGATCTAGCTGGCCTAATGGTCTACCAGCTGGGACATATGGGTGGTCCACATCAAAAGTGGGCCCCATATGATGGATGACCCATCTTAATGTGGGCCCACAATAGATGGTCCACATCCAAGGTCAGCCCCTAATGATAAATGGCTTACATCTAAAGTGGGCATGTATGATGTACGATCCACTTCAGGAAACCAAACATACTTTTCTACTATTTGGTTGATGAGCATGTTGTTTACCAAACACACTTATTGGCTGATTAAGTATTAAGTAAAAATCAAGATGAGCTACCTAATTGTTGCCTATAGTCACAAGAAGAAGAAGAAGAAGAAGAGAGAAAAAGAGAGAAGAAAACAGCTTAATCTTGTTGCCTATCTGAAAAAAGAAAGAGAGAGAGAGGGGGGAATTTTTGTTCGCTCCCAACCTGCTTGCTAGATGTGACACCTTCCTAGTTGTACTTTTGTATTACCAAAAGTAGAAAAGGAAGGGCATATATATGTTCAAACAGTTGAGGGAGGGAGGGAGGGAGGGAGGGAGGGGAATTGTTTGTTCACTCCCAACCTGTTTGCTAGATGTGAGGGGAATTTTTGTTCGCTCCCAACCTGTTTGCTAGATGTGACACCCTCCTAGTTGTACTTTTGTATTACCAAAAGTAGAAAAGGAAAGGCATATATATGTACAAACAATTGAGGGAGGGAGGGAGGGAGGGGAATTTTTGTTCGCTCCCAACCTGTTTGCTAGATGTGACACCCTCCTAGTTGTACTTTTGTATTACCAAAAGTAGAAAAGGAAAGGCATATATATGTTCAAACAGTTGGGGGTAAATTGTGCTCCACATTGCAACTGCATTACATTCAAGTTGGACTCGGAATGAATGCAACTGCAATTTGAGGGCTTCTCCCTTGTTATGTACGCTAGGAAATGCCATTATAATTGGGAAGATTTTGTTTGAACTGAATGTTTCAAATTTAATTCAGTTGTGCATCCAAACATAGCCAATTGTAGTCGCATGAGTATTTGACTTCGTGTGCTATTAATTCGCCTATCTCTCTCTCTCTCATGAGCAGGTGAAGGATTCGCTATGATATCAGGAACTAGCATGGCAGCACCACATATAGCAGGGATTGCGGCCCTTATAAAGCAGAAGCACCCTAATTGGAGCCCAGCTGCCATCAAATCGGCTTTGATGACAACTGCATCGACGTTAGATCGTGCAGGCCAGCCACTTCAGGCTCAGCAATATTCTGGAGCAGAAACAATGACATTTGTAAAGGGTACGCCATTTGATTATGGGAGTGGGGCTGTCAATCCAAGGGCTGCGCTTGATCCCGGACTCATCTTTGATGCAGGTATTTTGATTCTTTCAGGAAGTACTTGCAAATGAGAGAGATGCATTGGCTGCATGTGGGACTGTTGGAGTGTTCTTCTTCCCACATGAGCCAATGCAGCAGTCATCTTTCAAATCCAGGCCATGCATCAGGTGGCTCCACTGTGTTGTGGCCTGAAAACCAGGTCAGATGGGCCATAAGGTAGGCCCCA
The DNA here is from genome assembly GCA_037074715.1 of Magnolia kwangsiensis. NCBI lineage: Eukaryota > Viridiplantae > Streptophyta > Magnoliopsida > Magnoliales > Magnoliaceae > Magnolia > Magnolia kwangsiensis. The sequence continues at coordinate 109,278,375 of CM073583.1, forward strand.
TTTATGAAGAGAATGGACAGTTAGAATTAACTGACCAAGATCCATGTTTGCCATACACGTGGCCACACTAATTACCTGATTTTCAGGCCATGGCCCACACACTGTCAGGCCGTTGCATGCACTTGCCTTGTTGGCATGTCTAGAGATCATATTCTCATGAGCGGCCTTAACAAGGCTCTGGAGAAACACAAAAGCCTGCTATTCCTGAACTGCTATTTACTGGTAAACTCGTCTTTTGACAGGTTATGAAGACTATATCAGTTTCCTGTGTTCAACACCCGGCATAGATCACCACGAAATCTCAAACTTCACAAACTCGGCCTGCAACTCTAGCAGCAGCCACCCGGCCAATCTCAACAGCCCGTCGATTGCTGTCTCTCGCCTGGTGGGAACTCAGACCATAACACGCACGGTAACAAATGTCGCTGAGACAGAGACCTATGTCATCACAACCAGGATGTCACCTGAGATTGCATTGGAAGTCAACCCTCCGGCAATGACACTCCGATCTGGCGCGTCCCAGAAATTTTCTGCAATCCTCACTGCCAGATCAGTGACCGGGACCTACAGCTTCGGTGAGATTCTGATGAAAGGCAGCAGAGGGCACAAGGTGAGAATTCCTGTGGTGGCTATGGGTTACAGTAGTTAAGGTAATGTATGGCCGCAGCAGCCATTTTGAGGAGGTTTCTCTATCTTCATCTCATATGGGTTATTGTGATATTCTTTGTAGCCTGATTAATAAAAAAGAGAACCATATAAAGATAAAGAGGAAGTATACAATGATGGGGCCGATCGACTGTACTGTTCCATGTGGGTTTTCAGGTTTGTACAGGTGGGGCCCATTGGTTAGTGATCCAAGCTGTTCAGATTATGGGCCCTACTGTTAATGTTCCATGCACCAAAAATGTCCCTTAACCTTTCAATAGGGCAACAGAGAAATTGTTTAAGACATAAAATATAGTAATAGTCCTGTTCAATTAATAAGAGGCTAAATATTCTACGGCTAGGATCTTCCATTGGCACATCGGCCACAATGGGTATAAACTCCAAGACATCAATGTCTTGGATCGCGAAACCATGGGCCCCACATGTACAAGCTGAAAGCCCCTGAACCCGCAGTACAATTGCTCATCCCGAGCATTGTGTAATTTACCTGATGAAGATATATGTATGAAATGATGTATAGAGAGAGTATCTATATATGTGAGAGAAGGAGGAGACTGCCCGTTTCCACTGATATATAAGGTTTTGCTTATGTGAATGTGAAGGTTTCTTTGTGACTGTTTTCTCTGATTCTCGCCTTTGATTGGTTTTCGTTGCTCAATGTGTGTAATGCGTGTATTAGGGCTGTCAATGTGCTGTCTGGGGTGGGCCTCGTTCATGTGGGCTAGATGACCCATCCGTCCATTTAATGGACTTTTCGTTGCCAATTGAATTGGAACCTGTCAGTTGACTATATTCTCATTTCACATCTCTAATCATCAAAAGTTCTCCAATCCAATGGTGAGGAACATATGATTTTTAATCCTGTGGACTGCCTATTTGCAGTGGGGCCCGCATAAATGAAAAGTCTGTATTTGATGCATATCTGCTTGCCTGAGGATGTCTTCAAGATTTTGCTGATTTGATAGGCCATTCATTGGAAGTACCATGCCACATAAATCTTCCTGATGCAGCGGTGCTAGTGCACTATATGGAATCTTAGCATCTTTTGCTAATAGACAATTAAGAAATATAAATGGTTGACATTCAACGGGAGAGAACAAAAAAAAAAAACAGAGAGAAGGAAAGCCAAAGATCAGGTGGCTAGGATCTTCCATCTTGTGGTATGGTCAGGCTATGTAGGATCCGTCGGATCACCGATTGAGATCTACTGTAAGAGATTTAAATTTGGTCATTTCGTCTACTGTACACTTGATTGTATGATGGGTGAATTGGCCGAGCACAGAAAATACACCCATCACATGATCCTGGCCATTCGATATGCCATTATGACCATTCCATTCACTGTACCTGGTGGATGGGCCATGCATAAGAAGTAACACCGTTCAAACGATCCTGGCCATTGGATATATGCCATTACGATCCATGCAGCTCACTGTAGTGGATGGACCATGCATGTAAAACTCAATCAGGACACGATCCTAGCCATTAGATGGTTATTGTGGCAAATATTTGTGATGAATCAACAAGCACAGGACGAAAAGAAAAAAGAAGAAGATAAATAATCAACCGATAATAAAATGGGAAATATGACATCGGCTTAACACGAAAGTCAAAATTTCATTGCATCCATCCGGACTACAGGTATGCTAATATTTAGAAATTTCATTGGAGCCGTACACATCCACAGGCTGGCGCATGTGTCGCAATGTGAAACGTGCGAGATCTGAGCTTTCCATTATATGTAGCGGCATAAAAGTTAGGGACTGCACCCCTCAGGTGTGCCACACCTTATCAAAACAAATGAATCACTAAACAAGAGACTAAAAAAATGTTATCAACCGTCAATTTACTTTGTACCTTGTGGCCCACTTGAAGAGTAAAATCGTCTGATTTTTAGAGAAGAAGATCTAAGTGTTATTTCCAAACTTATGGAAAGCTCAGATCCCATACAGGAGTTTATATTAGCACGTGTAGCACGTATGGATGCGTGCAGCTCTCGATGTGTGGAGTGAGCAAAACTCGACAAGAAATCCTTCAAAAAAAGGAAAAAAGAAAATAGTTAACCAATGATAGAAACTGGAAACCAACATAGCCGTTCCTCTCTTAAAACCAAAGACAACAATGCATCACATCCGTCCAAACTGATATCATATCTACACCCAATGATTTAGATCCACATATTCAAAATGGTCCACCTTCTTGATTCTTCAGTTCTTCGACAATGCACAAGGATTCATTCTCTCAATGTTAGGACCCACTAAACACCATGCTCAGGTTAGAGAAAAATCACCCTATGTGTGTGGAAGCATCAGAACAGAAAGCTCACGTACGCACTCTTGATGAGGCATGCTAATTACACACGCGTGTAGATCCGTACACATCCGCTCGTGATCACGTACAGATATGAAACACGTGCATGGGATCTGAGGTTTCCATAAGGCTGAAAACATTGCTTAGATCTGCTGCCTAAAATGACAGACAATTTCAGCATTTAACTGCTCAGGTGGGCCACAACGTACATAAATGTAAAGCTTTAAAACTTTTATCTAGCCATTCATATTGTGTGGCCCACCTGAGTTGCAAAATTGCCTGATTTTTATGCAATAAGATCAAAACGGTATGCCTCACCTGATGGAAAGATCAGATCTCACATGCGTTCACTCCGTGACACGTGTTGGAAATATGTGCTTAGGTCTGATGAATCAAGTAGCATGCTCGGGTTCGGGCAATACCCGAATAGAATCTTATCTCATTCAGATCTTCGTTCCAACGACCTCTCTTCGATGGCCTGAAGAACCGGCTTCCACGATCGAACGCTAGAAGAAATGCGTGCCGCACATGAACCAACGGTCATATGATCACGTGGGCCCGCAGAGGGGCTATCGAATAGTGATTTGTTCGACGAGCTGCTGCGCTTGGCTATCGCAGTCAGGCGGGTTGCTAGGGACACAAGATGGACGGGAGAGGAGTCCGATTGGAAGATTGTGTAGGGTAGCAAGAAGTAGATGTGACCCGCCTCGAGTCGGGCATCAAGACCAAGCGGCTGAGATCCGAAGGAGAGGAGATGGGCTGATGAGCAAAGGAAGTGATTGGCAGGCTTGCCTGTAACTTCGCCTGCGGTAATCGGCTCGGCGAAGTCCTCCACGTAGCCGTTGAGATGGACCACACGAATGCAATTGAATGGTGGCGATGATTTGCATGAGAAACAGCTACCCATCTCTTGCAATCTCTCTCTCTCTCTCTCTATCTCTCTCTCATATATATATATATATATATATATATATATATATATATATATATATCTATCATGCAAGGAAGAGAAAGAGACCTATTTCTTGCAGGCAAACTACTCTTCTACATAGTATCTATATATGTCTTATGTCATGTAGAAGAGAGACACCTTTCGTTCGGAAGCCGAAGTGGCCAATTGTGTACTGAGTAAACTCTGTGGGGCCCACCATGATTTGTATATCTTATCCATACCGTCCATCCGTTCTACCAGATCAATTTAGTGAAAGAGGCCAAAATTTAAGTACATTCAAATCTCAATTGGGTCATAGTAGAGGAAATAGTAGTACAAATAATAACCACCGTTGAAACGTTGAAACCTTCCGAGAGTCCACAGAGATGTTTATTTGTCATCCAACCTGTTCATAAGGTCACATATACATGCATTATGGGAGAAAAAAAAAACAAATATGAGCTTGATTTAAAACTTCTGTGGCCCCCAATAAGTTTTCAACGGTAGGCTTTCAATTTCCACTGTCTCCTATGGTGTGGCCCACTTTAGATTTAGATGTTGTTCAATTTTGATCTCATCACTAAAACGAGCTGTTAAAACAGATGGACGGCGTGGATAAGATACGTACATCACAGTGGGCCCCACGGACCTACGAAGCATTTGTACCGAAAAAGATCATTCTTCTCTCAAACACAACTAAGGAAAATTTCTCTTTTACACGTTTACGCAGAAAAATGAGAGTAATGATGGGCCATACGTGTGGAAGAGGCAACCCAAAACAAGGAAATCTAACGGATAATCTACAGTCACAATCATTATTAAAGAAAAGACTTTGTCAGCCTCTTGAATTCAACGGTGGAGATGATTAAAAAAGAAAAAAGTAGAGAGATGATAAAGACTCTTAAAAGAGAGTCGTTCGTCGTTTTCATACGCGTCTTTGTACCGAAAAAAAGATATTTTAACGGAAGAGATGAAGTAGTTGACCATAAGAGAAATTTTAAAAAGCTGCACGTGATGACGTGGAATTACTTTTTGTCTTTACTGTTTATCATTATTCATGAGTTCGTTTTGCCTTTGTTGCTGAGGGGCCCACGAGATCAATTTTTGGATGATCAGAGCCGTTCGTTATAGAATCTATGTAAGAGGATACGGTAGTAAGTTTATGCTGAATAGATCCATGGAAATAAAATTTCAACGGTTCGCATTCAATTCTAAAAATCAAAGGATAGAATCTTTACTGGAGTATGATTATTGGAGATTAGGTTATCTATAGTAGAATTTATGATATGCACGGTTCAGATTACCGGAAAATCTCAGCTTGTGGGCCCCATTGAGTGGCGACTAACGCCGATTACGTCCAGCAACCTGGTGGACGAAGCCCGTGCAGCACAGACCTCTATGGGGCCTACCGCAATGTCCGTCAAACATCTAATCCGTACATCCGTGGATCCAAAACTCAGGTGGGCCACACAACAAGAAACATCGAATATTTAACGCTTGGGGTCCCAGAAATCATGGATCAAGATCTGATGTGTATTTTTCTTTATTCCTGGTAGGAATCACCTTATGAACGGTTTAGATGGCATATAAACATATTGATGGGCCCCAATAACTTTTCAATGGTGGCCGTTCAATCTCACTTTTTCTCGTGGTGTGCACGACCTGAGTATTGGATATTCCTCATTTTTTGGGAATACACCCTCACATGAGCTGGAGAAACTGATGTACCGAGTGGATTTCAGACGGACATCGTGGTGGCCCACCAGGGTTTTATGTTGCACGGTCGCTGGAGGCAGTTCCCGTCCGACTAACGCTGTATTGTGAGTCCTAACAGTCGCGAGTCGCGACAACAAAGTCCTACTGACGTGTGACACACTTATCTGACTAGCCCGACCGTCCAAATAGTGGGGTTTGGATTCTTAAAGGCTCAACAGTATCAGTTGAATCTTGGATTTTGTTTCAAACCCACTCGACTAGCAAGTTTCAACGGTTAGGATGGATGGGACATCACAGATGTTTAGGTTTTATTTTATTTTATTTTATTTTTAAGGAAAACTTTTATACTCTAGGAAAGTGCGATAGATGATACGCGGGCACTGAGAAGTTGTACACGTGACAGACAATTTTTTCAAATTGAACTGACCATATTGTGGGACTCAATCAGATGTATGGTAAACAAAATTTATGCTTATTTAATTATCTAGCTACAGAATTGGTGGAAATGAAAATATCCATCGGGTCCTGTTTTAAGCAAACAAGTGACCACTGATCAAAGGTTAGGATTGTTCAGATAATCCCTTACTCAGAGTGGGTTATACAATTTAAACGGTTTGATTTAATTTCATGGATGTGGAGAGAACAGTTTCTGAGTACCTGAGCATCAAACACGATACGCTGCCAGAGTATCAAATAACAAAAATTGCGAAAAGGAGCGGTGCTCGCCTGGGAGCCCACTTTGATATATGTATTACATATCCACGCCGTCCATCCGTTTTTCCAGGTCATTTTAGGGCATGATCTAAAAAAATTCAAAGATGATATTTGTTTTTTCCCTTCAGCCAGGATTTTTTTGACCTTATCAACGAGTTGGATGGGAAATAAACATAACGGTGGGTCCTAGGAAGATTTTAACGGTGGGAGTTCATTTATCACTGTTTCCTACAGTCTGGTCCACCTAAGAATTGGATCTGCTTCATTTTTGGATTCTATGTCTATAATGACCTGGAAACAGGGATGGACAGCGTGGATTTATAATACATCCATTAATGTGGGCCCCATGGTAAGGGCCGCACCGTCTTCATTTAGGCCATGGCCGCATCTAATCCGCTCCCGGTGTGAACACCAACCCACGTTGAAAATTTATCCAGGGAGAGTCACATCTCCCTCCTAGTACGCGTGGGTCCACTAGATTCAAAGGTCCTGCGAGTCACACGTAATAGTTCGAGGATGTGCAGCAGAACAAATGGGGCCATGGACCATTGATCTGATTGGCTCCACCATAGATGTAGGGTGCCGATTGAATACCCAGATTGGGAAATTCTATCATCCTAGTCCTAACCCGTCTAGATCTTGATTTTTCTCCGTTGAATGTGGACCATTTCTGTGTCTTTTACTCCTTTCAGCCGTCAATTTATAGGCGACCAATCAAAGGGCTAGGATCTTCATTTTTCCTGGCATCTAGGGTGGGCCTCATCAGATCAACGGTTTGGATCACGTGTACAGAATCCAGTGCAAACCACACGTTTGGTGACTTACAGGAAACCCTTAATGTGAAGGCCAATGGGTCCACTTTCCATCACAGGCTCCCCTTGAATCCTTTACCTAAAATAAATAAATAAATAAATGCAAGTGGCCCACTTTGGGGTCATATGGATGCGTGTATTTGGGTAGATGGAAAGACAGCAATTCCATCAAGGACAGGTGTCAAAGATCCAGGTGGAACGACCCAACAGGAGTCAGATCCGAGCCATTCATCAGGTAGGCCACACCGTGAACGTTTGGACAGCCGCAGATCAATCAGGTCAAACTTACATGGAAAAATCTGACGGTTAGAAAAAAAGGTGCATATGTGACTCGGTTGATGAGACACATACATCACGGTGGACCCCACAGAGTGTAGTATTCAGGCAATCAGCGTCCAGAAAGGACACCCAACCGTTCAAAATAAATGAGGATTTGTGGCCGGTCCCCTGGCCGACTTAACATTACCAAATTACCCCTCTATTGTACCGGAATTCTCCATCGTCTACGGAAGAGCGTCCATGGACGGTCGTGATTCAATGAGAGGCCAGTTACCTGGGAAACGGATCGGCTACTCACCCTGCCACTAGCCAATGGCCAGTGGTCAGTGCTATATGGACACCACCATGATGTATGTATTTCATCCATGCCGTCCATTCATTCTTCCAGATGATTTTATGGTATGAGCCTAAAAATGAGGTTGATCAAAATCTCAAGTAGACCGCACAGTGTTGATTGAACGCCCACCATTACAAAAATCTTGGGGTCCACAAAACTTTTGGACCAAGCTGATATATATTTTTTCCCTTCATCTAAGTCTGTATGACCTAATCAAAAGGTTAGATGTCAAATAACCATTACAGTGGGCCCTAGGAGATTTTTAATGGTGGAAATTCAATAACAACAGTTTTCCCATGGTGTGGTCCACCTGAGATTTAGATCTACCTAATTTTAGGAATCAAGCCCTAAAATTATCTTTCAAAATCGATGGATGGCGTAGATAAGACACATACATCATGGTAGGGTTCATATAGCACCGACCACTAGCCACCTGGCTCGTGGCAGCGTCACTAGACAAACCGCGTCCAGTTACTCGAGGGGGCGGCCGAGATCTGGGCCATTCATCAGGTAGTGGGCACTGTCAACGGGAGAGGATTAGGTGGGCCCCGGCCATACCTAGCTTCCGACCGTAGGAGGGGTCTAGGCAATATTCTGCGTTCGATCAGTGGTGGGCTAGGTTAAAGTTCAGATGGGCCGGCCAGGAGGGGCCCACACGCTTGCGCCACGTCATTACGGTGCATGCCATTATCTTACAAATGGCAATGGTTTGGTAATGAATTTTAGTTTTAAGTATATGGACGGCATTGACTTATGGTACACTCTTTCTTAACCGTCCATCTCTTTCTCCATCTCAGCTCCTGCGTTGAAGAAATTACGAAAATTTAGATCTCTTATTTTGAAGAAACTACAAAAATTTAGAGTTGTACACGAAGGAGTTACCTTGGTTAGTTTGTTTTACTCACCTTGATTTAAAATTGATTTTGGACCCGTTGAGATGGTTTTTAGATAGGGCTGAAAGTTGGGCGGGTTCAACCCGATCGACCTGTGACTGACTCGACATTGGGTTGGGCTCGAATAGGATATTTCGAGTCCGATCTTAAGCCTGAGCTATACAAACACCAACCCGATAAAACTTAGGTTAAGCTCGGGTTGAAGTCTCGGGTTGCCCAACCCAACCCAACCCGACCCGACCCGACCCGACCCGAACCTGATCAATATATAAGTTACTTATAAATTATAATTGAGTGTGGATCATTTGTGTTGAAGGCACACTAGTGATGTCAAGTCTCATTTGTCCATGTCATTTTCAAGGACTCAGGCTAACAAAATATGTTAGATTTCTCTCTCCCAAATAGAGTTCATGCTATGCTACATGACTTTTAAATGAGTAGTTGTCTTATATTTTAGCTTGTTTCTGAAAAAGAAAAAACAAAATTCTTTATAATGAATAATCACATATATAATTAATAAAATTATAAATACAAAAAATAAGTCTTATTTTGAAATATAATAAACTAATATAATAATAATAATATTTGTATACATATACTCGACCAACCCGATCAACCTGACCGAGCCTGCTTGGGTTGAACTTAGGTTGAGAATTCCCAACCCGACATTGGGTTGGGATGGGTTAGGGTTGAGGTAAAGGAACTTTGGATTGGGTTAGAGTTGAGCACCAACAAGACCCAACTCGCCCGACTTTTAGCCCTATTTTTAGAGCTCGAGAGCCATTGGGTCATGCACCATGGAGTCGGAGTGGATTTAGCCCGACAATACAGCTCATGCACACGTCAAAAATGTAACAGGATGGCACGTAAGTCCGAGATCCAATCCATCCATCAAAGAACACCACTATACTTTTCTCCTAATGGAGCAAAATAGATAGATACACTAGTCAGGTGGGCCATAGTTTTGTTTAAAAAATGTACGGTTGAGAAATACTTTGTTTAATTTTTCTAACCTGTCCACTAATTATACAATATAGGGGCCGGCCACCTGCTGAATGGATAGATTTATGTTTGGGAAACCATCTACAAGTTGAGACGAACCGGATGGGTGGACTGGATCTCGTACCTATTTGTGGCGTGCACATGACTGTCTTTCACACGCGTGTGAGCTTGGCAAAGCTCAATTAACGTTGATGTTGTCAAAATGCTAGCGTGAGTTGTAGGACTACCGAGTAGGGCGTGACTTTCCCTATCTTTGAGGGAACGGCTTTATGTTCAAGATCCATACCGTCTATCAGGTGTGCCACCTCATGTTTAGATTGAGTCAAAATCTGGCTAATCCATAAATGAGGTAAGCCACATCACAGGGACAATGAGGAAGATCACCATAAAAACCTTCCAAATCATTTGTGGTGTCGAATGTGGGCTGAATATGCCATCCGATCCATTCATCTGACGTACGTACGAGGATTATTTAAGGACCCTGCCCCCGTAATAAAAAAGTGTGTTATGAAAGACTACCTAGTTAATATGAAATTTATATAATTATGCCTTTGAAAGGTTTTCATTAGGCTACCCATTAGTGTAAGCAATTATCATTAGACTACCTACGGTCAGATTAGATTTTGTCAACCAAAGCTGGCCAACAAAGGAACGGTGGATAAGGTGGGTCTAACCATGATGTTCATGTGAAATCCACTCCGACTACAAGGTGCATGACCATGATGTTTATGTGAAATCCACTCCGACTACATGGTGCATGACCTAAATCGCCCGACTTTTAGCCCTATGTTAGAACTAATTCCAACTTGAATCGAATTAATTTGGTGACTCAGTTATTTTAATTTTTATGTTCTTTATTAAGTATTTGAAGAGAAGACTTATAAATTGTTGTCATATCATGATAATTTTAAAGTGGTCATTCAAGGAAAAATTGAAAAAACAAATTTCAAAGAAAAAAAAAATTATTAGAAAGTTACCATTGTAACGTAATTTTAACGCCGATCCGTGAATAGTTGATGAAATGCTTATAAGGTGTTGTTATTCTTTTTATTATACGAAAAATTGAAAATACATTTTTGTGTTTTAGAAATTTCCATAAGCTTAAACTCAGTTTATATTGGCCCAAGCTGGTTACCCAACCAATCTAAGCTGACCAATTAAACTCAAAAACTAAGTTGAGCTAAGTTTAAGCTGATGACGACGGTTGGCCGAATTGTGCCATTTCGAATCGGTTCAATTGGTATTCAGCCAGTCCACAGTAGTAGAATTGAAGAGTGCTTTTTCAGCCGGCCACTTTATTAGATCCATATCTGGAGTGGTAGACTCAGTGAAAGACACTTCGTTTCAACAATGAGGTCTTGATATCGATCCCCGTGTGGCCAACAGTGAAGTGTGATTATTTATCTGACAGTGGGGTGTACTAAAAAAAAGTGATCGATGATTTCTGATGTGGTGCACCCATCAGAGATCTAGGACGTTCACCGGTGGTCAACGGCCCTAAAATGGGGCCTGTCCATTGGTCAGGTGCCTCACGTGCGTTGAAGAAATATACCGTTAGGAAAACGGCGAACCGATGGTTTATATTCATTGTACATCTTTGGATCATCTGATAAGTAGGCTAGCCTGATTTTTAGGCTATGAAAAAATTCACCCAAGGGCCCACCTAATAAACGCGACGGATCTAACGTAGGTATGCCACATCAGAACATGCATGGTATGGTTGACTTTGGCTCCGAAAGATGGCAGCTGCAACTAGCATTCCTGGCGTGCAATGATAAACGTGAATCGCGGCGAAAGCAAAACCATACTCTGCCAGAGTACGAAATAAAAATACACATGCACACAATCACTATAACATCTCATGTTTGAACTTCAATCTAAACCGTAAAAATTGTGGGTCTCCTTGGATGTGTCTAACCAAATAAGTTACAATAATAAAGGATCAATCTTAACCATCTATCTAGTGGTCATCAAACAAACAGTTGAAAAAGAAATTAACCAATGGAGCGGATTTTAGCAAGAAATCTCCACGAATCGTACGGTTCTATTATTTATTTTCAGTGGGGGCCATCCACATACATTGTCGATCACAATTCAGAAATTTAGTGGACCAGCATACCTGAACTGTAATTTACCAGTTTGTTATAATTCCCTCTTAAAACCATCAGTGTCACTAAAAAACCGGAATACCATCAAACTTTGAAAATTTAGGATGTACACAAGTCAAATTACAAATTAAAAATAATGTAAGTTGATAAAGTCAGCTTGTTTATGTAATCAAGTTGCCAAAAATATATAGGCATGTAGCGGTAATCAAGGGGCCCATGACATAATGATCACGCTATCAACCACTCAATTTTGGTGCCCGTGGCACACGTGTGAGATTGGGACCGTTCATCTATTGTAACTTAGTTTTATGATCTTACCAATTCATTTTAAAGGTTTTTGGCCTATTGAATATGTTTCTGTTGGTTGGACATTTTCTAGCTGCTAATCCTTTTTAATCCTCATGGGTCCTTTAATCAGTGGCTAGGATCATCTAACCACGGTCCGATGAGTTGAAAGCACATTTCACGGTACATGAGGCTGGACGGATTCAATACAAAGCTGGGTAGGTTAAGGTCATCCCACAACGTGATTTGTGGGGACCAGTGTGATGTGTTCATGAAATCTAATCCGTCCATCATGTGTTGGGCATCGTAATTAGTAGATACCCAAAAAAATTAGATTGAGAAGAACTCTTACGGTACACACCACGTAAAACCATGCCTAAAAAATCGAAAAAAGAATGTGTTTCGTCTGCATACGTTTTCGGATGACCTGAGTTTCTGATTTCCATTCATCCTGGTGGGTCACATCTTATGAATGGATTGGATGGCATATACAGAACAAACTAGGCCAGAAAAAATATGAAAGGTTTTTAATGGTATCCGTTCTCATCCCTACTTTTTTCGTGATGGACGGATTAAATTTGATCAGAATCTCATGGTAAACCTCACAAATTGCCTTGTAGGTAAAGCTTAAACTACAAAGCGTTGTAGCGGATCCGGTCACTAACTTGAGAACGTTACAATAAATAAAATTGGAGAATGAAACCATGCCACTGGTTTGCACTGTATTACAATGCAAATAATCTGTATTGTAAATGTTAGAAATTTAATCTCAATCTTGACCGTCCATTATGTTCAACCAACTATTTAGGATATATTAATAAAAACTCACAATGATCAGATGGTTCTAACCATCGATCAATGGTCCAACCAGACATTTATAAGATACAATGGCTGTTATGATATACCCGTTCTTTTCCCAAACTAACTCACATATTTAGGATATCATATCCGTGAAAAATTTGATCCATACAATGAAAATTACCTGGTAGGAAAATCAGACCCATCCCCTCATTAGGTGGGCCAGAACATTACATGAAGTCATACCATCGGTTTCTGTCCGTTGGTACCAGTAGCTCGATATATATGTGTATCAACCTGATTTTCACATCAACCATGGTTCTGCTGGACGGATCAGATATTGTATATATGCGATTCTTTGGCGCGGAGGAGAATAGCTGTACCGTAACTTATGATACACCCGTTGCATCCACAAACTGGTTGTACACAATCATTTGCTCGTAAGAGCCCCGAGATTGCCTTATTTTTTAGAAATAATCACATACATCCTCTGCACGTGAGCTTTCATCTCCACCTATTTCTTTCCTGGCAAGGTGTCACGTGACGTCAGTAAACTCAGTCATAACAACGCCTGCCTGTTTATCTTGATGCTGTGTCATGGTCTTGATGGTGCTGGGCGTAGCAGTGTCACCAGATGTGCCCGGTCCAGACGTTAATCAAACAGGTATACAGATAAATATAAATTAAGCAGGGGCTGAGAACGTAGCGATTTATATGGAAAACTTTTACGGGACAAAGCAACAAGTAATTTATTATAAAAACGGAATTATAAGAGAGGGAGTCAACTTACCTGTGAACTCTTGAGTTAAAAATCCTATATTTCCTTTCTTCTTCGAACCGTCTCTAAAAATAAGTTTCCTATTACCTTAGGATACTCTAATCCCGTATTACACCTGTTTATATAACCTGGCTCTGAAATTATAAACAAAACTATGCAAACTGTCCATAGAATCTTCAATAGGATCGACTCCAATCGAAGGTCATCGATTGAATCAACCACACTATTGATTGAATTAAAAGTGCCCAAAATCATTTAGAGAGAAAACATGTATTTTTGGATTTTTTTGTTTTCATCAAATCGAGAGCCTCTTCAATCAAATCCAATATGACCAAAATATTTCAACGAGTAATTAGGGAAAAATTAAAATTTCTAAATCAAATCAAACAAGATGTCAATCTTATCAAAAATTCATGTTTAATGTAGATTAAAAGCACTCAGTTTCAATAATCTCCACCGTCGCTTTAATCTCCAAGCTCAATTGCTCTAAGCTGCTTCCTCCATCTTTAATCGTCTCTATTATAGCTTCATCATCACTTTTTATTCACACTCCGTCTTCATCAAAGTTTAGCCAAGCTTAAAGAAGTCAAACAAAACTTAAACTTTTCTGTAAGAACAACTTTTGAAAGTATACTGGTCGGATTCACGCTGGTGTGGATCTTTTCAAGAATAACATTGTATTCTTCAAGCACCTATTGGATAAATTGACGGCGAACATCAGTATGTTTAGTAGATGAATCATATAACGATATTTTTACCAAATTGATCACGCTTTCGTTGCCATAATTCACAGGTATGACTTTTTACTGAAGCCTTAACTCATTTATCATTCCTTTCAACCAAGCACCTTCTTTGAATGCCTTCGTCACTGTCATACATTCAACTTTAACTATGTAAAAAGTAACCACGGACTGAAGCTTCAACATCTAACTGATTGTTCTACCCACTAATACAAACAAGTATTCGAAAATTAACCTTTTATTGTCCACATTCCTTACATACTCAGAATCCACATATCCTACAAGTTTATCCTCCAATTTTTCAAATGTTAAGATATAGTCCTTCATATCTTGCATGTAATGAAGTAACTATTTCATTACCTACCAGTATTCTTGCTGGAGTTTGACATGTATCTGCTAATAACATCCACTGGATGTGAAATATCCAAACTCTTGCAAACTATGAAGTACATTAAACCGCCAACTGTGCTCGAATAGTGCACATAAGATATATATTGCTTTTCTTCATCTGATGCAAGATACTATTATGAAGAAAGTCGAAAGTGAGTAGCGTGAGAGTGCTAATTGGTTTTACCTTGTCCATCCCAAACTTAGGTAGAACCTTCATATGATACTCCTCTTAAAACAACTATAACCTGCTTCTTTCTCTGTCCTTGTGTAATTTGATGTCGATAATCCTCTTTACAACCGTAGATCTTTCATTTTGAATGTCTTACATACTTGCGCCTTCAATATGTTGATCTCAAACATGTTGTGGCTGGCGATAAACATATCATCAACATACAATATTATGATTATGATAATGAATTATTCATCACTCAGTGCTCTAAAGTATATATAATGATCGAATTACTTCAAGTAACCGCCTACTCAATATGAAAGAATTAAACTTTTTATACCGCTGTCCAGGTGACTTTTTCATGCTGTATAATAACCTCCTCAACCTATGAATTTTATTCTTTGACTCCTATATCTTGAACTATTTTAGTTGCTTCATATAAATCTGCTCTTTTAATTATCCATATAGGAAAGTAGTTTTTACATCCAACTGTTCAAGTTCAAGATTATATTGGGCAACCAGCGTAAACACAAATCTAATAGATACTTGTTTAACCATGGGTGGAAAAATCTCACTAGATTTGATACCCTTTTTTTCTGCATAACCCTTCACTACCAATCTGGCCTTTTACCTATCTTGTTTTTTTCAATAAACTCACTTGCGTTCGATTGATTTACGTCCAACGGGAAGCTCCACTAGCTCCCATATCTCATTTTTATACAAAGAATTAATCTCATCCCTTATCGTTGTCATCTACTTATCTACATCTACATCATCAAGAGTATTCTAAAAGGTAAACGGGTTCCCCTTATTTGTATTATTGGTGAATGCAATATTTAAGTCATCTTTATACCTCAATGGTATCTTGCAATCCCACAGTGGATATCTCTTCATAGGTGGGGGCTCCACTTGCTCCTTACATCTTCCTGTGACTCATTTTCTTTAAGTGTCTCACCCTCGTTGATTTCGACATCAATCATTACTGATTTTTCCGTTTCCTCTTGTTCATTTGTAAATTTTCATCAAACTTGATGTCTTAACCTATTGTGATTTTTCATGTGGCCTAGTCATGCGGCCTCTAGCGAACAAAGGTACACTTTTTCACCATTTTGTCTAGTTTATCTCTCTCAATAGACAATACATAAGAGTAAGCATCACAATCAAATACATGCAGTCCTGAGTAATATACTTTATGACCACTCTATACTTTTTAAGGAATCTTACAATCGATAGCCTCAGATGGGGACCAATTCACCAAATAGTAAGGTCTGTTAATACTCTCAGCCCATAGGTCCTTACTCAACGTATCATTACTCAACATATTTCGTGTCATATCTAAAAGTATATGATTCATACGTTCCGTCATACCATTCTGCTTTGGTGTGTGCTTGACTATATTGTGTCTCACAATCATCTCATCCTTATAAATCTGTTGAATTCCTTCGAAGTAAATCCTCCACTATTGTCTGTCATCAATACTTTCAACTATTGTCCTAACTATTTTTCAATCATGACCTTCCAAGACTTGAAAGTGACAAACACGTCTGATTTATTCTTTATGAAATAAACCCACACCTTTCTGAAAAAGTCGACAATGAATGTTAAGAAAAATGATGATCCTCTTCTAGAAACCACGAGCTACGACCCTCATACGTCAGAATGCATATAATTCAACAGTCTTTTACTACTATGTTTCCTAATTTTAAACGAAAATTTTGATTACTTACTATAGATGCAATGCTCACATATATTCAAATAAAAAATTTTAAAAGTTAAAATTAAACTGCAATCTAAGAGTACCTTTATATCATGTTTGCTCATGTGGCCTAGGCACGCATGTCACACATGTGCTTATGTGAATTCTGCTACAGACCCTATAGCTCAACTTGATACATTATTATCGATCAACCTGTAGAGATTGCCACTCATTTGTGTCTTCATAACAGTGAGTGCCCCTTTTGATACTTTCAGGACACCATCATAGCCATCAGAGCCAGCTAACTTGCATTATAGTACATTCAAAGCACCTAACGAATAGGATTTTTCTTCAAATCTGGAACGTACCTCACATCGGTCAGAGTGCGCTCCACCCCATTAAACATTTTGATGCGAATAGATCCAATTCTAACCATCTTGCAGGCATGATTATTGTTATAAGAACCATGCCACCATTATACTTGTTGTATGTGGTGAACCAACTCCGGTGATGGGTTACATAATACAAAGTCCTTATATTCAAAATCCACTCCTGATAGAAGTGACCCATTTTATACACCGGTAATACATCACAACCATCCGTACCTCACGGAATTTCATTGAATTGGCCTCCTTTGTTGAATTATATGAATTCTCATCATTCTGAGTTTTAGAGGACTGACAGTCCTTTTTTATATGTCCGATCTTCCTACAATTCCAATACTTCATCTTGCTCAGAATATTTCTTCTCTTAGTTCAGAAATTTTTCTCCTAAGAACCAACACATTAGTAGAGGAATCCCTCACCATCGTTCTTCTTTCTCAACTGCTTCGAATGAAGGGTTGAGTTAATGATTTTAACATCAATGATCACTCTATGTGACACAAGTAGTTTATAAGATTCTCGTAGGACTCTGGAAGAGAATTCAATAAGATTAGGGCTTGGTCTTCCTCGTCAATCTTCACCTCCACTGTTACGCCCCGAAATTCGAGTACCCGAATAAGGTCTTCGAGACCCGAATCCCAAGATTCGTGAGTTATAATATAATGACACTTATTACAATCTAGTTAATTCAATCAAATTCAATCAATATTCAATGTCATCTAAAAAAAATACAGCTGAAATGTTTATTAAATTCAATTCTTTGATAGTTTTCCCTTTCTACATCAAAATTTGAATACAAACTAAACTTAAATAACAAAAAATAAAATAAAATAAAATTGAATTAAAACTAAACTTAATTTTTTAGAAAATAAAGCTAATAATAGAGGCCCGCCTACTTGTAATATTCCAGCTTTGCACCTATGCATTTTTTTTAGTAGGATGAGCATAACAACCCAGTAGGGTCATTTCTTACCCAAAATTTAACATGTTCAGATAATATCATTTTATAACAATGAAGGAAACAGATTACAAATAATGAAATTTAACAACAGAATTATGAAAATACGATACGTGTGATATTTTCATGAATACTCATAACATTTATATTATTTCTTACAACACCGTACCCAAGTGGATGGTCACGTTGCATTAATGCCCACGTACTGGTACCTCATGGTGATGGACCTATTTATACGGTAGCTGGTCAGACTACTGCTCCAGTTGTACATCTGACGTATGTCCACACACACAATTGTACTCATACACCGTACACAAAAGAGACTCCAAAGGATCCTATGAGTTCTAGGGTCTTTCACCCAAAAGACACGATTGCCCTACTTACTGGCTTTAGGGTCTCTCACCCAAGGGACACAATTGCCCTACTTACTGATACCATTATCATTCATTTATTCCATTTCCTTTTTCCATAATTCCATAATCAGAAGAGACGAATGCATGTTATGAGTTATTCCAAAATCAGTAGTAAAATGATTTATTGTTCAAATTTCCATACAAAACGTGTAGCAATACGATGTCATTAAAATTAAATTCTTGAAATTTACTGAAACATAAGTTATTTCCTATAACAGTGCTTTAAATATTTATTTATTTATTTATTTATTTATTTTTGTAGATACCGCCGAAGAATGTTGAAATACCATGTATATCCTAAAATCATAATTTATTTATTTATCTAATTATGTACGGATATAAGCTAATTATTTCATTCTAAATTCTAATTTTTATAATTTACAAAATAATTATATGAACCTTATATTTAGATTTTTATTAATAATTTTTTTAAAATCAGAGTTTAAATTAGTATGAATTGAAAGTTTAATTTAACATCGAGTTAAAATTTTGATTTAAACAATTTAAATAATCATCTAAATTAGATCATATTAATTCTAAATGCTTAAATTAGACTTAAAACAATTTAATTTGATCTTGACAAAAGAGATTCTAAAACTTTTAAATTAGAATATAAACTTAGTAAAATTATTTATTTATTTTTATTTTTAATTTTTTTACTTAAATTTAGAAATAAATTTAATTAGTATTTATTCTAAACCAACTAATTGAAATTAATTACTCTAACTCAAATTTATGATTTAAATCTTAACACTTGATTTCAGAAATAAAAGATATTATGATCTAATCTACAAGTTAATTAGATTTAGTAATTACTAAAATTCAGAAAAGCAGATATCATGTATAAATGAATTTGAAAATATTAATTAAAGTCATTATAAATAAATTTTAGAAAATATATAAGATCAGAAAGTTCATAAGTGGAGGAGAATCACCCACGTAATAATCAACTGGAATAATATTCCTATTAAAATTTTGGGAATAAATTTCATAATAAATACCCGAAAATGATAAACTTCATGATAAGATCACCTACCTTAAAAGTCGATGATCTGGTTCCGCTCTAATCTCTCTCTCTTTTGATCTATAGAGCTCTCTCTTTCCCTCTCTCTCTTGATCTACTCGGTTTTCTCTCTCCCCTTTTGATACAATTGAAACTTTGTTTATATCTTTCTATCCTTTTTAATGGATGTGAGGAACGAGGCGAAAGAGTGGGGAATGTGGGTAGTTCGGTTCATGGGAGGGTTCAGCGCCTATTACCGTACAAAAAGGAAGGAAAGTAGAGAAAGTAGTTTAGTCGGTATGCAGAATGTATAATTTTTATTTTTATTTTATTATTATTTTTTAAAGATACAGTGGGTCCCACTAACGATAATATAAATCTACTCTGTCCATCATCTTGGCCAGGCCAAGAGAAGATATAAGGCCAAAAATGAGGCTGATCCAAAACTCAGGTTGGCCACATGCAAGCGGACGGTGGTTAATTCACAAAGTAATTTATTGAAGTCGTTAATGTGTTCATTGAAATTTTGTCACGCCCCGAAAATCGGAACCCGAGTTAGCCAGGCCCGAACCCGAATTTTAGGTTATGAGTTGTATTTAAATAAAATATATATCGCAACCCACATATTTCATGCATTTTCAAGGCAATCAGAGTAACTAAAAGGATACTAATCATTGTCATTAAATATTGTCCACTAATCAATCCTTAAATCTTTAATTACATTGACATTCAAAAATAAATAATAACAACATACATTGAATTTTAATTAATTTCTAAATAAACAAATATAAAAGTCTTTAATCTTGCCCAACCGGTTCTTCATATACAAACCCTGCAAAACAGTCTATATGGGTGTGAGCACGACGGCTCGTAGGGTCACATCCTTCCTAAAATTGAAAATTTTACGTTAACACCAATACAACTCAATAAAATAAATAAGATCAATTGCAATTATTGAATCAACATGTTACCTGACAATAATAGTAATTTGTTTTCATAATAACAAAATAAGATAATACATTTATCTAAAATCATTTTTAGTTTAATCTAGGGCAGAGCACCCGTGTGTGTCGATCCTCTTAGGAAATGACCCTCGGCAGAGCACCGATGTTGATCCTTTTAGGGAATGACCCTCGGCAGAGCACCTGGTGAATAAACTTTTAGGGTAAATACCTAAGACAGAGCGCCCGTGTGTGTTGATCCTTTTAGAAAATTGCCCAGGGCAGAGCACCCCATTAAAAAAATAATATGGTGATCCTTTTGGGGCAGAGCACTCGTAAATTTAAATACATTATACATTATGTAATAATAATGAAATAATTACAATTTAAGTACATGATGATAATTAATTGAAGTCAGTTAATAACTCAAATAAATTACCTCTATAATATACAATTAAGAATCAAATAAAATAATCTGCAACTAATGACAATAATTAAATAAATTAAATTTATAACAAATAATCAAATTAATGTATATATTATCTTAAAATTTTCAACAGAGAAGATCACCTACCTGATGTATTTATGAGTAAAAAGACAGAGATCTGAACTCTTAACGATCTAATTTGATGAATCGAACTCAACCACAATGATGTATTGATTGATTAGATATTGATCCGAGTAATTTCTGAATTTTTTTGCGATTGATATAAGTGATCTAGTGACAATATTAGGATTTCTTGTAGATGATACGAGGTTTGATGAGGTTATTGGGTTGCTTCGACTCGGTTGCAAAACAGGTTTTCTTTTCTTTTTCACTTCTTCTCATTTTCTCTCCTTTCTTTTCTTTTTCTATTCTTTTTCGTTGTCTTTCCTTCATTTTCTCGTGTGTTGCTTCCTTTAGATCACGTCCAACAACCTTTCATGAAAAACCTGCAGCTCAACGAGTCAGTGACTCACTAGGTTTTTCGTGATCTCTCTCTCTCTTTTCTGTTTCTGTACCCCTGTCACTATTGTTACCCCTAACTTCTGATGCTGGAGAAAGCTCTTAAAGAGTTTGGAGAGTTCTGAAATCCATCTGTACAAGGACTTGCGAATGGGTTGAAGTCGATCGGTGCGACAACGTGATTTGGATGTTGTTTGAGTTGGAAGTTGCTTCTATTTGCTGGAGGCTTCTGATTTAAGTAAAACTGGTTTGATGTGATCAAATGGTCCACTTCATTGCCAGTTCGGATCTTGATATCGCTGGTTATCTGAGAGTCAATGGTGGTGTATTCGGTGAAGAGAAAGGGCAGTCGATCATGGCAAATTTGTGTACATAGTGTTTTTTTCTATGTCGTTTCTTCTTGTCGATCTAGATCAATGACATGAAGCTTGAGGACTCCATTTTTTAGAGTTACAATGCCATTTATCTGGTGGGTTATGATCTCAAGCCATTTAGCTACCCGCCGCACATTACCGCGATAATCAAGGAAAAATGAGGTATTCTCGGTTTAGTTGGAATCCAGGAAGGATGTGGGGGTGATTCTGATGATGATTGAATGGTTTAGATTAATCCAAGGTCCAGGTTGTTATTTTTCTACCGTAAGTTACGAAAGAGAAGATCGGAGAGGAGATGACGTGGGGTGCGGTTTCCTGCGAACTCATTCAGGTTTTCTCTATAACAGAAAGCAAGGTGGGGTCCACCATGATGTTTGGGTGAAATCTAATCCGTTCATCAGATTCTTCGGATTGAGATGGAATATGGGTTGAAGAGTGGAGCATATTTATGATTCAGGTGGGCTGTGTGACATGAAATGGCGGGGAATGAATGGTTGCCGTTGAAACCTCAATGGAGTTAGCTTAAATAGACGGCTTGGATCATGTGGGCCCCATTGAGATGGGTGGCCTGAGTCAGTGACAGGTGCAGGACTCTTAGTCGGTATCTTCATGAGAGAGAAGCCGAGAGGGGGCAGGAGTCGGGAGAGGAGCTTGTGGGGTGACGTGCGTCAGCACATCACTAGATTTTTTTATTTTTTTATTTTTTATTTACATAGTGGCCCCTATGTAAGCGGAAAGGCAGATCCACTCCGTCCATTCGTCTTGTCGAGGCAAGTTAGGGCAAGGGCCAAAATATGAAGGCAATATAATGCTCAAGTGGGCCACATCATAGGGAACAGTGGGATCGAGTATCCACCATTAAGGAAAAAAAAGACGAGTGTTACATCTGCTATCTTCAGATTATAGAACTGCTTCTTCAAAACAGATGATTGGAGAACGATCTCATCATGTAGAGATTCTTCAACTTCCCTAATGACATTATAGAGGACCTCATCAGTTAAGCACAATTGAATTATGTTAATTGCCTTTTGATCTAGTTCATAGTACTTTTCATTGCCCATAATATTAGGACACTTCGTTTTCTTAAAGAGCATATGTTGTAACCCTTGCTAAATTAGAAAAACTTTGATTTTTACCCTTTACAATTCAAAATTATTTTTACCTTTAAATTTCTTTTCCTCCAACTTAACATTCGTCTTCAATCTAAAACCCTAACCTAATAACCTGATTTCTTTAATACCACTTGTTGGGCGCGGAAGCATCACCCAGACGTGACCCAAACGTGAATCAAACAAGCATAAAGATCAAAAATAAAATAAAATTCGAGCATGCACAAAGAACATACCGATTTACGTAGAAAAATCACAGTGAAAAAAATCACAGCACAAAGCGACAAACAATCCACTATGAAAATGAAATTACAAGAGATAGAATCAACTTATATGCAAACCCTAGAGTTGAAAACCCTAAACCACCTTTCTCCATACCCTAGCTCTCTTTAGAACAAGTTTCCAATCATCTTAGAATACTCTAATCCCGTATTAGACTTCTATATATAACCCGAATTTGGAACTAGAAATAAAATTGTGCAATTACGTAAAACTTCATAAACTGTGGATATGACCTTTGATAGGATCGACAACAATTAAGGGTCGTCGATTGAATCATCCACAATTTCAATTGAATTGAAAGTGCCGAAAATATTTCAGATAACCAACTTATATTTTTGAATTTTCTATATTGAATCGAGAGCCTCTTCGATCGAATCAAATAGGACCAAAATAATCCAACGAGTAATTGGGAAAAATCAAAATTTCTCGATCAAATCAAACAGGGTGTTGATCCTATCGAATTTTTTTGTTCAGCATAGATTAAAGGCACTTGTTTTCAACAGATGAGTGGGTGTTTGGTAATAAATTTTGTCATTGGTAAGTGTGCATGATGTCGAGCGTGCTAAAGCCTAATACAACTTGATCCAAATCAAACACCTATAATCCTAAGCATCAATATAGAGAGAGATATTGTGAGTGGTTGTATATGATTGAAAACATAGCAGTTTAGCCGTCTATTCAACCACCTTTAACATGAATATGATGATTTGTGATGGGAGGGTTTATTGTTCTAATGTGTTCATTTTGCCATTTAGCTAAAGTAAATTTTTTCTCTCCATGATAACAAAGGTAAAACCAACTCATACAATGTGAGAATAGAAGAAATGGAATTATATTAATAAAAAGAAAAAATAAAACTTACAAAAATAATATCAACAATCCAACATGTATAACGCAAATGGCGAGATCTTGGACCTAAATTTTTGAGTGTTCAACAACTTGGGCATAAATAAAGGGAATTATACTAATGCAAAAAAAAAAAAAAAAAAAAAAAGATCCTCCTTTGTCCAACAACTTGGATATAAACAAGAAAATTACACTATTCTTAAGTTAAGTCGATCCTGCATAGTAGCATAAACAAACTGAATTACACTACTCATAGGCTAAAG
Organism: Magnolia kwangsiensis; assembly: GCA_037074715.1. NCBI lineage: Eukaryota > Viridiplantae > Streptophyta > Magnoliopsida > Magnoliales > Magnoliaceae > Magnolia > Magnolia kwangsiensis. The sequence continues at coordinate 109,302,517 of CM073583.1, forward strand.
CCGATCCAGCCTGATAGTGTAGATGGATTAAATTACACTACTTCTAAGGTAGGACAAACCAAAATAAAATAAGCAAAATTATGTTATTTATAAAACTTTAAAACGGTAGCTGGAAAGATATCTTTGTAGCCACTTTTCATGTCTACTGATGTATAAATAACTATACGAGTCCGTAAAGAGTTGCGGCTTGTTATGCAACACCATGCGTGCTAGTAATTTATTTTGAGTTAACCATTGGTTGTGTACGCATCCTACTACTATATACCCAAACGAAAATTCTTTTCATAATACCACGTATTGGTGATTATTATTTTTTTCTCCGCACAAAAGATGTATTTTATGTGATATTATGGTGTATTGGCCGAATCTGTCACTAGCCCTAACTATATTTCAGTTGATATCCATTTTCGATCAAAAGTTTGCTACGGCGAGCAGTTAGCTCTCGCCGTGAGTAACATGTATGATGTATCACATGGCAATAGCCAATTAAATTTATTCTTTTTTAATTACTCATGACTTTTTGAATTCTAAATATATTCACCAATTAGGGCGGTTGAAGAAATCTTTTGTTGATTTCTTATTAAGATTTCGTTGTCACATGTCATCATTTAAATTGATTGATTTGGCGTGTTCAGATTAAGCATAAACAGGAGTCATTCAGATTTTCAAACTTGTTGATCAGCATGTGGTCCACCCATTTCACGGATAGGATATCCCATGCATATAACACATGGGCAGGAAACAAATGGATGCGTGTGATTTTTTTATTTTTTTTTCCATTTGTTTTATTTTATTGGGTAGGCAAGACACTTTCAATCGCGTTTCACGTTTGCCAATCCGTTGAGTGTGCAACCACGATCGGAGGATCGGAACCGTCCATTATCTGGGCACTGCCATGGATGGGAGACAGTCCAAAAATGACCAATGTATGCTTCAGCTAAGATCTTTTTTTCTTCTTTTTTTTTCCCTTTTCTTTTCTTTTCCCAATCTTCCGTTCTAACGGTACCAGTCATTGGTCAGGATGATTTGTTCATCACAAATTTTCGAATGATTGCCCATCCATGATAGGATGCAGTGGACCCCACATGCCTGCTGAAGAAAAACACCTCCCAAAATGGTCACGATTTCAACCGCTTTCAACCCTAAGGTGTCCAGACCATTAATCCAAGTGGGCCCCACGTTCAGTGATCTAGACCATTGATCTGTTGAGCTCCTCAATGGATGGAGCATGTACCAAAAATCTCTTCAATGGGAGATTCCTGAACTTCTCGTTTACTACAAGTAGACGGTCGAGAAGAAAAAAGGTCCCAGATTGGATGGACATGAACAATGGTCCATTCATGGTGGGGCCCAACAGACATGTCACTTGATCTCATCAATTTCTCCACGTGTGAAATGTGTACGTACAAATCCTCAGCCCCTAAGCTTTGCACAGACAGCTTGTGTTTTAAGTTCTGAGGAGTGGGGCCCATTTTTTAGTAATCCAAACCGTTGGTCAGTAGCGTCTCACTCGGATTTTCGTGAACCCATTTCAAATTTGAATATCCTAGCCATCAATTTTGAGAGTCTTTTCATTTGAATGTTGACCGTTGTCATATTTTTCTTCTTAAAACCATATAGATTTCGGTCCCTCTTCCAAGTATAATTGGATCAGGACCACCCAAATGATGGTTCCTACCCTGTATAAATCACACCTATTAAGTTAACAATCTCTTCCAATGCCACAAATCCAACGGCTCAAATCATCTGATCCATGTACATCTCGGTCCATCTGACATCAAACAGAATGATAGGTCCCGAATGACAAGACACCCTCTGAAGAGAAACCACTGGAAAGACACGAAACGCCCAAATGTCCATTCAGAACAATTGAATACCATCCATCTGAGCTAAATATGCATTGGATGTGATTAAATCAACGGTTGCAAGAGAAGCAGACAAGAGTCTTCTTTCAACAAGCATCCTACACAGAAACAGCCATGAATATCATGGGTCCACTGGCCGGACCCACTTTTAAAGTGGGATTGGGCCAAGCTAAATGGGTAGTAGACCAGTAGTTAAGGCTCGGGCTAGAAATGTGGACCATTTGAGAAATGGGTTGGGCTACTAATCATGGTTAAAAGGCCAAGATGACTGGCCAATGTTGAGTCATGGGCGACTCAAGGCGTTCAACCGGATTTGTCTTGCACATACCCCACATGCCATCATAGCGCATTCGTATGAGATCTAATCCATTCATCAGACAGGATACCACAATGTAGATGTTCTTGCCCAACAATCAGGTCGGTTCACTCAAGTGGGCCACAGTTCACAAAACAAACTAACTGCTGCAAAACAAAAAAAAATCTGCTAAAGTTCTCTTCCCTGTCCAACTTTTTCCAGCAACATGGCCCACCTATTGAACAGCCAGATTTATTTTTGGGCAAAATCAGGCCGATCTGCTCCTCATGTTTGGCAGCGTTTGAACAATGGGTTGGAAAACCTAATCAGATTCAATGGTGTGGGCCCCTCGTCGGAGATCTGCCAGACCTATCGACGATGTGATTCGTACAATGGGGCCCACCTTTTGCACTTGGGCGGTCCTACAACAGTAGAAATGGGGTAGCATGGCAAGCTTAGAATGCTATGTGGAATCAATCATGTGAATTTGCATCGTCTTCTGTTTCATCAGTCAGTGAAGCAGGCTGGCTACTCCCTTGTACTCACCATCTGATCATCCAATCCAAAGGAGACGATGAGCCATACATGCATGATCAGCTATGGCCCACCTTCCTATGTATTGTTTCTTTTTATCTTTTTCCGTCCAATATCCCTGATGGTCCGTGACTTCTAGGGCTAGGGCTGGGCATGAAATCTAAACCTGGTATGCAGCCAGCACAAGCCAATCATCAAGTGGGCCACCATTATGCAAAAGAAGATAGACGGTTCAAAGACATTTCACCAAACAATTGTGGCCGTAAGATCCTTGTTGGATCCAGATCATGTTTCAATTATCTAAACCAATCAAACAATAGGACTCATGGTCGATGGAGGATACCCAAAAAAATTATCAAATCAGACTTATTTCAAACCTTTGATCCGATTGACTGAAGATGTGGAGCAGTTGATAGGGTGGAATGGTGGAAAAGGATTCACGTAGCAGACCCAATTAGCTTTAGATGATGATGATGACTTATTTTGAACCTTTGATCATTCTCAAATCCGGCATTTTCAACCTGATTTGGAGCCATTGCCAGGGCTTGAGGTAATAAGACCAGGCTAGGGGGGCTGGGCCCATTGCCACCCCTGGTCTGAATATAACTTCCCAAGGTAAGAGAGAGCATGCAGGGATAAACATCTTAGTTCACAAGAAGCAGATTCTTCCCGTACACATGAGCTCCAGACCGTTCATCTATTGTGCTCTAACAAGAATAGGCCATACACCAAGAAATCAGATTAGCCATAACACATTCAATTTATTGGAGGAACCTTCGTGCATTGAAGCATGCGGGGATCACGAAAAAGGTGTGATTTTTTCTTTTTCTTTTTCTTGTGGAATAGGGCCCAATGGATGTACGGCCTGGATCTAGTAAACGTGCACCACATGTACAGATACCGAATGCTAGATAACTAATAATAATGGTGGTAGTGAATCCTCTGTCCAGAAAATAAACAAGTAAATAAAAATCACTTGCAATATTCCTCCCTGTTTTTTTTTTTTTTTTTTTTTTTTTAAAGGCTAAATGGATTACCAAAATTTGTGTCTTGAATCCAGAGATTCACATGATAGAAAAAACCCAAAACAAAGAACAAAAGAGAAAACAGGAGGAGAGGGGAAGAGAAAAATAGCAAAACAATCGCCTCCAAGAAGAAGCAGAGCAAAAGAGCTGCTGGCTGGCTGCTGGCTTGGCCCTGCTCAAGACTTGAAGTTAAGCCCCCGGGTTTGCTTTGCCGGCCGCAATCCGTTGTTGTGGAGTGGGGACCGGCATTCAAGCCAATTTGCATTTTACAACATTTATATAAATAGGAACCACGGGGTGGGTCAGGGTTGGGTGGGGTGGGGGCCGACAGCTGAGGATCGACCAAAGAATAATGATAATAATCACAGGAGAGATTGCTCAAATGCTTGTGTAATTGGAGAAATATTGCATCAGATTGTTGAGCGCTTCAGGATAGAACTTCCTTGCAAACAGATAACACGGCTGTTTTGACCCATTCAACAAGCACGGCCGCCTTTGAATTTCTTTCTGCATGAGTCCCACATACATTTTTTTTTTCAGCCAACGAAATTTTTTGTGATATTTGGTGCAACCAAATGCACCCTAAACTAAAATAACATGGTGGGATGTTTCAAGGCTCACTTCTACAGACCAGATGCCTATCGTTGAAAATATCAATGACAGATGTAGGACTGCACTATCAGTAGAAGTGTTAATGCCGACTGGGCAAAAACCAATCTGAAAAAGCAGGCTTAAAACCCCCTTTATAAAAACCCACTTTTGAGGATGTGCATCCAAACAGACCCAAAAGTAAACTAATGATGCATAACCCTGGTGGAAATTCAGTAGTGGAGCATGGGCACTGAATTGAATCAAAATACGATGCATACCTTTATATCGCTTGTGACATGCAAGCTCTCGTCAATCGCCTGCAAATGGTAAATAACAGCAGCAAGGAAGATCAATGACCCGTACACTAAATTCATATATAAAAAAATGTTTCGGGGGGATGGACTTTGATACACACGATATAAGAGTCGGTGCAGTCCTATCTCTCACATCCAGGCAGATGGGAATCCAACATATTTTTCAAAAACCCATTTGGAACGTTTCTGGGTTCCACCTGCCTTCCATCTCTGGACAGTAGGACATAGTTGTGCACTGACTCTTGGCTAACTAGAATGATCTTCCCCATGTTCTTAAGGCCAGAGAATCATACTGTAATGTTCTTCAAGAGTTCAAATGAAACATCCTGAGCCCTATATGCTTTTGGGTGCCATTTTCCTTCAGACCAATCTACATGCGTCACGGACCAATTTGCAATTCCATTGGGATCCACCATCTGAGGAAAAAAGGAAAAAAAAAAAACAGAGTAAAATTCAGCGATTTGGCAGCAAGGGACCAGATAAAATAACTCATCTGGTGATAACTAGTCTTATGTGCTGACATTGAAAAGGGTCGGCAAATAATGTTCATCGGAGTAGCAATTGCGGCTGCCTTCCATACCTGGCTGTGACAATGAAACAAGCATCAACATCAGCCCAAATGCTCAAAAAGCTTTTTGAGTTCATTTGTTCTGTATTTCAAACAGTGAATATATTTCTACAACAAAACAAAGAAACACTGGAAGTTAAAATCTAAGGTTAGGAAACTCATGACTCGCTAGAGCCAGTCCATTTTTTAGCTAAACTGATTCAAATTGTTGGAAGATGCCCTAAAAAGGACTTAATGCAGCCAGGTTTTAACATGACTCGCTTTACATAGTCTTGAGGGCTGTTTGGCAACCGGAATAACTGTTTAGGATAAGCTAGTTCTGGTGTTTATCCCAAGATAAGGCATTTGGTCAAGGGAAAAAAATCAACTGAGACAATTATTCTGGGATGCTTTTGGAATTCTCAAAATGTGGTCTTTTTTTTTTCTAGACAAGGGAAAAAACAAGGAGTTCGCACAAGAGGGTTGAGAAATATGATGGATAGTCCGATAAAATGTTGGCAAACATGATCAATGTGGACCACCCATTTTCTTTGCTATTGATTTGGATGGCTTGGACAGTTACATCAACTTGATTTCGAGATGCACAGGGAATCAAAGGCGGGGCCCACATGATGGATGGTCCATATCAATGATTCGACTTCCCTAATATAATCTATATGGGCCGCCCATGTTTCATGTCATTCATCAAACAGTAAAAATCATTCGATCAAGTGTTTCTTATGAGTAGAGCACAATAAAAGGTGGGCACCACAGACAAATGGCTCAAATCAATGATCAAACCACCTGTAGCATTATCAATCTAGACCATCCATTTCCTCACCACCTATGGTAAAAATCATCTTACAAAGGAGATTTTTTAGATGCACAAGCAACAAAAGAAGGGGCCCACATTATAGACGGTCTACATCAATTAAAATACCTTCCAAATAACAGTCAATCTGGACCATCAATTTTCCTAGACATTGATCAAATGGTTAAGATGGCAATTGCTTCTTGAGAGGCACTAACAGCGAAAGGTGGGCCCCGCATGATGGATGATCCAGATCGATGAGCATAAAATTTCCAATACAAATCAATCTGATCGATCATTTGGCATTCAAATGGATGGTTTGGATCATTTGATCAAAGCAACGAGTAATCAAAGGTGTAGCACACATAATGGAAGTTCTAGACGGATGATCATTTGGTCGATGTGATTTTTGAGATGCACGATCAATCAAAGGTGGTATGCACACATGGGATGGGCCAGATAGATGGTTGGACCTTTTCCAATATGACCAATTAGGAGACTGCATTTTCATGGACATCAATTAGACGGTACGATGATCCGATCTGAGTGATTTTTTTTTTCTTCTTTTTAATATATGGGCATCAAAGGTGATGAGACCACATGATCCACCATCCATATCAATGATTGGGCACTCTAAGATACACAATTTGCACCTTTTCTTGACTATGGGAAATATCACAGGAAACATCGCGATATCCTAAATATCATGCAAAATATTGTTGTTTTGGATGTCTTAAATCTATTCAGAAACAGGGTTTGTCGATGTCATCGAGGATTGTTCAATGTCAATGAACAGTTGCTCGATGCCATCAAGAATTTCTGGATTTCCTCGGTTGTTGGACATATTGGTGTCATTTCCGATGACATCGAGGAATGTTCGATGACATCGGAGTTTAAGTTCGATGCCATCGAACTTTTCTAGAATTTCATGTTTTGCCTCTGGACAGTTTGGTGTTATTTCTAATAACATCGAAGTAGCTCCGATGACATCAACGGTTAAGTGTCAATGTCATCGAAGTGTGTTCGATGTCATCAAACGGTTTCGCGCAGATTTGCACAAATTCGCGAATTTGCGGGATTTGTTTCCGATTTCGTTTGGGATTCTTCCAAAGGCTATATATTTGGGTGTAAATGGGGTTGGGAGATAATTCTAGGGTTTCAAATTCGTCCAAACGGTTTCAAAGGTGTATCAAGGGTTTGATTCAAGGTTGTTTGGATCGGGTAAGCTCTCTTCTCTTGTAATTTATGCTTTTCATAGTGATTATCTGTCGCTTTGTGCGTGGTTTTTCCCCGCAAGGGTTTTTCCACGTTAAATCGTTGTGTTTGCATTGTGCTTGCTTGGTGTGATTGGATTACTTCACTTGATTCATCTCTGTGTGCTTCCGCAGTACCCCAACAAATATTGATACTATCGACTGTCGACTCACACATGCTAATGCTTCGCGATATCCAAAATATCGCATATAAATGCACTATAGCATCTGTTAGGTAAATGGATTTGGAGATTTGGTAATGAAAAGGACAGCTTGTGGAATATTATTATTAAAGGAAAATATGGGAGTTCGCCTGGAGGCTGGTGGACGGTTGACTCCCCCCTAAATAGGACTTCTGCTATATGAAGAGGAATCACTCGGATGAAAGAAGAGGTCACCCGTGGATTAGTTTTGAGGTGGGCAAGGGCGATTGTATTCAGTTCTAGCAAGATACGTGGATTGGTGATATTCCGCTGAAGGAAAAATTCCCCTCCATCTTCTGGGTGGCGAGTAAGAAAAACAACTTTATAGCAGATAACTACTCCCAAGTTGTGGACAAGGTGATATGGAATATCCCCTGTAGAAGGAATCTGGAGGATTGGGAAGTTGACCATTTTGTTGCTCTGTTACAATATATCCAAGAAGCGCCCCTGAATATCGGCTACAACGACACTGATTTGGAAGCCTAAGAAGTCGTTTGCCTTCACGGTGCAGTCCTTATTCAACATTCTATCGGCCAGAATGAATCTACCTCCTCTCTACATCCCCATTACATTTGGAAATACGCTGTTCCTCCAAAGATTCAGGTTTTCAGGTGGCTGGCTGGGAACAACAGAATTCTGACCCTGGATAACCTCAAGAACAAAGGAATGATTCTTCCCAATGCCTGTTTATGCTGTTTATCCTCTGAAAAATCAGTTAACCACCTGCTAATCCACTGTTCTTTTGCTTACTCCATCCGGTGTGTCATTCTTTCTTGTTTCCAAATCAGCTGGTGCTTCCCCAAAGATGTGGACACTCTTCTCAAAGCCTGGCATGGGGTTAGATTAGGCAAACACAAATCAAGGATTTGGCGGACCAGAATCTTAGCGGTTTGGTGGGCTCTTTGGACTGAAAGAAACAAAAGATGTTTTCAGAACGAAGCGAAACCTCCTCACTTAGTTTCTTCCTATGCTAAATGTTTTATTGCCGAATGGGCGTCCCTTAGGTAAGGGACCAATGTAGATTTTTTTTCTTGTTTTCTTAGGGATCTGCCTCCTCAGCAGTTCGCTACTTTTGTATTCTCTTCTTCTTTTTATTTCAAGTTATCTTTCAAAAATAAAAAATAAAAAATAAAAATGCACTATGGCATCAATGCATGCGATATTATTACATGTATTTCATAATTCTAGCGAAAATCAACATTGCATGTATCAATGATAACATTGTAGTTCTGGTGAGGAAAAAAAAAAAAAAATCCTCAATCACTAACTCATGAGATGGGCATAGCACCGTCAATATGTGGAGCAGTAGTATTCTGGCAGCTCCATTGGGTATAGGGATGACAACTTCAATCTGCCTCATAACTTCATGCGGGTCTGAGGTTAAGGATTTTTTTTTTGTTCTCTTTAATTTTTGGCTGTATTGTTTGTGTTTTATTACTTTCGTTGCATGGCATTTTAATGATATGAACCCCTTTTGAATATAACTGCATCATTTATGGCCAACAACACATGAATTTGCACCTAAACCATGGAAAACTACGATGCAGTGTTTTTTTTTTTTTTAATTGATTCATAAGTGCGTAATAATCTATATTCTAACATCTCCTGAAGCTTAGCTGAAAAAGTCCACCATGTTCCTAATGTTTCCCACAGTCCACAGATGGCAATACATTTCCCAGTACCTGTGATATAATCGACAATGTTGATACATGTTTCTGTATCACAAGGGTGTGATACATATAAAGATAACAACACATGTGATGGATGTTTACCAAATAGAATGTTTGAAACGAATTAGCAGTTCGGATGAGTTCTAAGACATCTGCCAAACATAATAAAACCTTATTCTAGGAATAATAGTGTATTTACCAAACAGCAAATATGCTAAATCCATGATACATCTCAATTGGAAAGTTCGATCCCAAAATAACTTTACCAAGAGACTAGGCTTTTTCCTCTGGCTAAATGACCCCTCAGAGTGCCAGGAACTGCTGTGTTGCAAGCAGTAATGATACTGGATATATACCCAGAAACATGCATATGCTTAGAGCGCTGTTAAGGTAGTGTGTCAATACCAGTACTTGTACCAGATTACTGGGAAGAGACACTTGTAAGATACAATTTAAAAAATGTCCTATTTTACTATGTTTCTTATTTCCTGAACTCAGAGAAGAGTGTGTGTGTGTGTGTGTGTAAATACCAGTACTTGTACCAGATTACTGGGAAGATACTTGTAAGATACAATTTAAAAAATGCCCTATTTTACTATGTTTCTTATTTCCTGAACACACACACACACAGATATATATATATATATATATATATATATATATATATATATATATATATATATATATATATAGCACTTGCTATAAATTTGCTCTATGAGCTTCGTGCGAATGGAACTTCGAAGTTGCACACGCTCGGGATCTGCGTGTGGAACTTCATCGGTTTCTTGAGCCAGCGGCGGCTCCTCAAGGGGAGGGTTTTGCTGCATGTTGGGAAGCACTTCCCCAGTTTGGGAAAGGAAAGTCAGCACAATTTCCCATAACTCTTCTTTTTTTAAATTATTTCCTAAAAAAAAGATAATGAGCACTGTGAATATATATATATATATATATATATATATATATATATATATATATATATATGGGAAAAGTTTCTATGTGGTCAAGCTCATGGGAACTTTCCATGAGGGTCGAGCTGTGTGGGCGCCACCGTGATGCGTGTCGAACATCTACTCCATCAGTCATATGCACCATGGATATATATATATATATATATATATATATATATATATATATGGGAAAAGTTTCTATGCGGTCGAGCTCATGGGAACTTTCCATGAGGGTCGAGCTGTGTGGGCCCCACCGTGATGTGTGTCGAACATCTACTCCATCAGTCATATGCACCATTCCATGGTGGGCCTAGGGCTTAAAAATCAAGTCAATCCGTGACTGTTGTGGGCCACACCACATACAAAAGTTGAGAGGGGTTACCCTCCATTAAAACATTCATAATCATTTGTTGGGCCCACTGAGATGTGGTTCACAAATCCAGCCCATCCATTATGTGTGTCCTACTTGGATGAGGGGTCAGACCAAGTTTCAGACGCATCCAAATTTCAGGTGGGCCCCACAAAGTGCTTTTATATGTTTTAGGCATGTCTTCACATGATTTTAGATGGTATGGCTCACCTGTGTTCCTTGTACGGCTGATTTTTGGGATATCCCATAATTTAAAGGGGACCCATCAAATGCACGGTGTTGATGTTCGACACACATCATGGTGGGGCCCACATAGAACCTTTTCCATATATATATATATATATATATATATATATATATATATATATATATATATATATATATATATATATATATAAGTATCAAGTGTGATATTGATAGAGCAACTGTCCTAGATTTTGGGAAACACAAATTCGTATGCAGCTTCCCAAATTGACGTGTGTATCCAGATCCATACCCGTTTCGTACCTGGGAATCATAGATGAAGGATAAATGGCAATCTTTCCAATGAACAGGATGCTTAGCTTACCACAGGCGAATAATTACTTTGAAGAGGCCTTTTTTTTTTTTTTTGTAGCATCACGAAGGTGGCAAATTTCTAAATTGTACTTCTAACCATCTATAAATAATAGTCTTCAATATGGATCCTTTCAATCAGGATTAAGCAAGGTATCCCGTATCGGTATCGGTTGGCATAACGGTGCCCTCCGATACCGATATGGATACGGGGGCGTAACGGCCCGTAACGGTGCAAAAAAATTTGTGCCAAAAAAAATATGAAAAAACATGGATTAAATCCGGAATATTCTAAGAATTCCAAATATGCATTCATTTATAAATTTGAACATGTTTATGGTGGTGTAACGGTCCACTCTTTGGTGAGAAGTTGTATCGGACTGTCTGATGAATTTATGAACCAGACAACCTGGATTTGACTGCAAAACTCATATATTTAATTTTCTAACTATCTACTATCAATGATAAATATATTAGAATAAATGTAATATGAAAATATCTTACATGTGTAGGTGTTTGCAATTATTTTTCATAATTCATAAAAAAATATAAAATGATAATAACAATCTATGAAATAAACATTAACATGTTCTACTATGATTAACACATCATATTCTACCATTAAAACATCAAAACATTCAATAAAAAATAATTTTTCGAATTTTAAAAAAAAAGGCCGAAAATAGTGCGTAAATAGATAAAAAAATATAAAATAATAACAACAATCTGTAAAATAGACATTAATATCTTCTATTATGATTAACACATCACATTCTACCATTAAAACAGCAAAACATTGAATAAAAAGTATAAATACCTATTTTTGAGGAATTTCTAGAAAATGGCCCACAGAGCTTCGAATCAAGAAAATCCTTAATATAAGTTGTTTTTATTTGTAATATCAAGCTAAGAGTGGTCGAAAATAGCAATACAATGATTTAAGAAGAGTTTAGAAGAAAGAAGTTTCAAAAAAAGTGAAAAAACGGACCTTAAAAAGCAAAAAATAAATAAATAAATGGCTATTTTTTTACCGTTACACCCCGTAACGGCCGTTACGCCCTGTAACGGCCATTACGGAGCCATTACGGCTGCAGAATTGGGGGGGTGACCGTTACGGCCCCGTATCGCGTAACGGCCACAGCCGTTACCGATACGCCCGTATCGTAACGGATACGGGACACCTTGGGATTAAGTCACAGGCTGCTTTTGCTTATTTACTCCTAGTAATAATTTTCATGCTGGCACTTACCTAAACGAGCTTTTCTTGAGAAAAGTTCTATCCAGATGCTACCTATGTAAATGGAGAAACAAACAACCAAGCACCGAAGTACAACTGTAGAGCCAACTGAGACATTGAATTAAAAAATGACAAAATTGACAAAAAGAGAGAGAGAGAGAGAGAGAGAGAGAGAGAGAGAGAGAGAGAGAGAGAGAGAGCTGAAGGCACCAACATACCTTGCAGTAAAACTTGAACTTGGAGTAGTAGAGGCTGTCTGCCAAAACAAGCACAGCATGCTGCCTCTTCATGGTGAACCACTGCAACATGGATACAAGTTAAAATCCACTGCATGGAGTGTGAGGAAAACCTACTAAATAGAAAAACTTGACATAACCATGTAAATATATACTCTTTCCTACAGTACACTGTGGTTTTGGTTATGCAAGGCTAAATTGAGAGGTGGAGGTAAAATGCCAAAGAGAACCTGAGGAATGCATTCATCAAATATGCAATCACAGACCATGAAAGTTACAAGTTTAAGCATAAGAAGCAACTGGTAGATATACACAGCGTGTCTGGGAACATCAAGTCAGTTTCCAAGAAGATGCTTTGGTCTATCATCAATGAACAAATGGTTTCATGCACAAAGACTAAATTAAATGGGTCCTGCCTAAATCCCATCAATAATGTATCATTGGACTAAATAATTACACCCATGAAACAATTTAATACAAATTTTAGTTTATAATAATCTTTCCTTTGCACTTTGTAGCTAACAACTTGATTTTTACTTCAATAGATAAAAAAAAATTGCTTTTTTTTATACTTATGTAGATTTTCTATACCAAGTAACATCGTATTATAAACAGGATATAGCAATAGCATGATAGATAAGCTAGCTATTTTAATCAATATGATATAAAAGTTCACTATTTCTGTGCAGCCTACTAAATTTCGTGAATACACCCACACACACACACACAGAACCTACTATGTATAGTCTTTGGTTTTCCTGGAGGCCAGTGTATGGGACCACCTGGTCAATAGACTAAACACAAACAGATATGCCCGGCTATACCCATGTAGTGCTATAGGCAGACTAAGATTGAAATGGCTAAATGATTAGCATAAAATGTAAGATAATTTTGGATATCCAATACACTGATTATGTCATGCAAAAAATTACTTTTTTTAAAGGAAACTAAAATCTTATGAGCCGTGATTCAATGAGGGGCCATTCATGTGAAGAGGCTTGGTTCCCACATTTGAAGGAACATGTATACGAGATCCAGCCCCTTCATCAAGTAGGGTACACTGCAAACATGCCATGGACAAAAAAATGTTGGTGCGTTGATCAGCGAGGTCAAACTTGTATGAAAAAAATGGACGGTTAGGAAAAAGAAAGTCCAGCAATCCAGATTCAACATATATGTGCGGCTCACCAGATGAATGTACCGCCCTGATTTTTTATATATGGCATGTCCAGTGTTGCAAGGTCGAATGGATGGCCCAGATCTCGGATACATGTTTCAGCCCGACGTGAGAATCAGAACCCACACGGGACCTGTCATGTGGGGCCCCACATTCTATAAAACCCAAATTGTGTTAGCATCAATCAAAAAAGAAAGTACTGTTACTAGTCTTTATTAGTTGCATGTATTGGAAAAAATCAATTCAGCTCATAACTACGTGTACTGAACAACCTCAGATATTATCTTTCAAAAAAAAAAAAACCTCAGATATTGATTTTTTTCTGGTTGGCATTGAGCCTTTGATCACTTCAATAAACACATGTAGACTTCATGAATATACCTGTGCGCCTTTCCTCCAATCCTTCTTTTCGACCTCAGGCAACATGTGTTCAGAATACCTTCCTGTTCCATGTGGACCGGGATCCTCGAAGCTGAAAAAGAAAAAAGGAATATTGCATAAGAGTAAAAAGGAAGTTTGTGCATTATGATCAGATTGCTCGGTTATTTGATATTGCAAAAGACAGAATAAATTTAATCTCGACAGAAGCAAACAGCCCAAATCCTGCAAACCACATAGTGATCGACTCAGCATAATTAGAGTGATCAACAACTAAAACAGGTTATTTGCTACAATTTGATCTGCTAATGCCTTCAGAATTTAGGTTTCCAGTTTTTCCCATGAAAATATATGACATTTTCAAGGGCAAAATGCTTATAAAAAAGGGTCCAGTTGTAGGTGATCAATTCTGATGTAGTCATAGGAAGATTGTAGTATTGATACTTTGAACTTGCAGCACCAAACTTTACAACAAACCCACAAACCTCACAAGAGCCACAACAAAAACAACCCAGAATAAGTTCCATAACAAGAAGAGCTTACCAGTCAACAAAGCTGATATTTGATTCCATCAGATAGTTAAACACATAATCAAAATTATGCAGTGGCACGCAACTGCAATGAAAGAAGGAAAAATATATTAATCCAAAGTGTAGACTAGAGCACCATAGAAGCAATTCAAAGGGAGACAGGGATATAGTTAAAATTTTGTGAGCTGATCACCTGTCAGAGAGCAAAATGAAATGCTGGTTATCGGCGTCTTCAAGTGCATTTGCTAAAAGCCTCTTCTCTGCATCGACCATAGAAATTTTCCCCCAGACCACCTGCATGCATGCATTCTAGTCATGTCATCAATCTGCTAATCCAATTTTAATTGCCAAATAGGCACAAGAAGAGCTTTCAAGCAACTCATCTACTCCCAAAACAAATTCCGATTTGAATTCATAACTAATAATTAGAATCATCAAAATAATCACAACTCAAAATGTCAAAGTTATCTAGTTCTTCTTGATCAGAAATCATCATGTGATAATTTCTGTTATCTTAAATGATCCTTTTTTAGACTTATATCTGTAACTCCGACTTTATAAACACAATCCCGGATATAGGATTTGCTTAAGTATTCAGAATTGCCACATGCTTATGGATACAGGTACTTGAACCAGACCTCAAAATGGAGTGCCAGACAGCAACCTGATATTGGATACAAAATATTCTTGTTTAATAAGTACGTGGTGATTGTATTTTATTTTGCAACGAAATAATCATTACTCAAAAAATAAATAGAGGAACTTCAATGCACATGTCTCCTACCATTTAAAGCTGGTTAGCAGGAATTTAGCAAGCAATTAAAATGCAAATTTTCGAAGGCCTGGTTCGAAATGTGTGTTAAGATTCTCACCCACCTTTATTGGATGTTTGGAGATATGTGCGCGCAGAACCTTTTCCAATAAATATATAGACAAATATCTACCCAACACTAAAAATTATCCGGAAAAAAAATCAAAACACCAGGAAAGACCTAGTTTAGGTCATAAGAAGGAAGAGATGCAAACAGCACTAGGCTAAACCTCATCTGTAAAGTTCAAAACAAGGCAACAGGTCATAGCATCAGGGAAAGAGACATGATCCTGCGTCGCTACTCTCCTCTATATGGAATTGATGGACATTACTTGAATCCAGGGAAGGATATTCAAAATATCCACAACAAACACCCAGTATCACCCATAAAAGAACGGTCTTCTCATATGCTGAATGTGAACCCACCAAACAACTACGACCAAGCAGAAAATATACGAAGGCAACATATTTGTTTGCAGAGGCAGACTCCTGCATTGGTTTTGCACAATTCAAAATATGGTAGCAAGTCATCCTCTTCACATGAGGCATTCATATACAGCTGTCCAGACCATCCAAATTGTAGGTCCCATCGTGGATGGAGCATATCTCTAAAATCACACTGATTAAGCAAACAAATCATCCAAGTAATGGGTATGCAATTGATGGTTAAGAATAAAATAGTAAGTGGTCCAAATTCAAAGGACAAAATGAGATAGATAATGGTCTCTTCTGCGTGCAATTTGGTTTTGCTCCATCCACAGTTGGGTCAGCAACTTGGACAGTTTGGAAAGCCGTAAAACTATGCCATGTGTATGGTCGAAGAGTCTCCACCAATTTTTTAGTTGTGCAAAACTAACATAGGAGCCTAGCCATTGTTTGCAAAAGTAACAGAACCAAATGTGTCGCCTTTAGTTATGTATCTACAAACCAAAACTCCAAAAGCACACAAACAAAATTCCCCAACAACACATGATGGATGTAGGCCATCCAATCATTCTATTGACGCCCAAATAGGTCAATATTAACGACTGTTTATGATCAGACCCATCAAAGGGTTCAGATGTATATGCGGCCCAAATTTGGCCCAGCAGGGTCCAGATTTCAGATCAGGCATATCCAACCATTCAGGTTCAAGATCATCTTTATCCGAGATTAATGATCTAGACCAGTTAACGACAGATCAGGATCCAATTGCACAGGACCCCACATATCCACTTGGATGGCTTTGATTGATGATTGATTGGACTGTGGGGTTCACTTGTCAATCCATACAGCGCTATCTGCAATATTTACCAACCAATCAGCCTGTTTGGATGAGTTCCATGGATTGTACAGCCCCAACAAGTCTACAATTATAATCTTCAGATAAAGAAAAAAAAAAAAAAACAATTTTTTTCTATATAATTTGTATAGAAGGGTTCTAGTTGGATTTTGAACTCTGTAGTCCAATATTATGTTTATTTGATGTTTGTTTCCTTTCTTTATTGCAAGTAGAAGAAATATTATTGGATTATCTTAGGAGACTTTATTTGGGTCAGTAAGAGACTTTCTAGAAGCTTCTCTCTAGAAACTTCCCAGCCAATAATAGGGATCAGATGACGGGATCTTCTGGATTCTTTCTAAAAGCTTCTGAATAGGGATTCAATCCTATAAATATACGTATGCAACACTTCAATATGGAGTGGAATGGAAGTTTTTTTGAGGTTTCTTTTTAAATGGGAATTCTCACATGGAGTCAACTCCAGCATCATGTTCAATCATGACACTTGAACACCCATCATAAGATCTGGATGCTCCATTAAGTCTAGGATACATTTCTGATTTCACGTGATCCCATGAAAAATTCACACCAATCAGACCATCATAATATCCAATCATAGGCTAAAATGAACAGTCAAGTTCATATAAATGAAATAGGTCCAATCAACAAATTTGATACTACTCTTTGTTAGCCTCATCATGGATAGCTTATGCTTCTACAGCATCACTTTCAGTAGGTCATCTCCTAACCATCTCATCCATGGCTTGGGGAAAAAAAATGGCTACAAAAAAGAAGGCCATCAAATGGATAACTTTGATTGTCCAATGGTTGTGATTTTTTTAAGGAAGCCAATGAAATGTATTGGACCTATGGACAGTCCGATTCTGTTGATTGGATGTCCAAGTGTCCTGATAGAACTTGTCTCCAGTTCCACCATAGCTGTGGTGGAGTAGATTCCATGTGATCATTCCCCAAATCAAAATGACTCCATTCTAGTTTTCTTTCCAGTTCTAGCAACTAGAAGACTGTTACAAACTTACAATCATCTAAGGATCCATTATTGAGGGTATTTCAATAATTTGTTTGTAATCCTGTTCCTTTTGTTCTAATATATATCTCGTGACTTTTCAAATAAAAAATAAAATAATCATCAACCATGTGGTAGTCCTAGAGGTGAATTCTTGCATAGTTTACTGCATTAGCACACATACATGTATGTCCACCATTTCCATTTTCACTAGAAACATTGACACGCATGCACACACATCAATCTATTCTGAAATGATCTTTTTTTGCCTTCCCCTTGACACAGAATGGCAGAAAGGATCATGTAGCCAACCCAATTAGTTGGGCTAAGGTTTAGATGATGATGATGATCCATGTTCCCCCTCAACTATTGATAATTTTCAACGGAGCACAAGGAGATTATGTATCTTTCCAAAATGTTGAATGGAAAGATAATGTAAAATTCACAGAGCAAGCAACCAAAGGATATTTATGCTTCAGATTATCACATCATGGATAATCATCATTATTATCATAGCTTTGCCCCAGCTATTTGGGATCAGCAACAGCATGGACAATGACAAGTTTCTAATCTTCATCACAACTTTCCAAGTAAAAAGCTTATGAATTCAAGGATATAGACATGTTAAGTTGGGAGGCAACCTTTAAAAGTTTGGAGTATGGACCCAATGCTTCCTTTTTCTTTTTTGGCATTTGGAAAGTGTATCAACTCCATACTCCATAATGTGGCATCTTCAGTGGAGAAGGTTGTGGAAAAGATCAAAAGTAGGTCAAGTGGACGCTTCTCACAGAAGAATGCTGAGGAGTGTCCTTACTGGATTCAATGATAGATTGAATTAAGATCATTGATAGCAGAAGAAAAAAACCAAATGAAAGAGAGAAGTGGAGATGACCCCCTTCCAGCATCTGGAAATCTATTCCAATGGATCTTCGACTGGTAATCCAGGTCCATCCGGTGTGGAGGAGTTATTAGAGACAGAAGAGGTCAAATGACAAAGTGTTTTCCCAGATCAACAGGATGAGGATCTTTTTATTTTTTTATTTTTTGAAAGATGCTTAATGAAATAGAAGAAAAGGCTCCTAGAGAAGGTTTTGGATTTTTCCAATTCATTTTGTGGGAGGAGTGAGGACACCATGGAAAGTGAATCAATATTCTCGTGGATAGCAAACTCACATTCCAAACCATGTGGCCAGCTTTTGTTTTTTATGAGATTCATCAACTAGCTTCTAGGATAAACATTTTGTTTGCCCATGTTGTAGTGAGGCTGAACTGAAGAGTAAGGAGTTAGCTGATGTGTTAGTCAAAGAAGGTGGAGGAAATCTTTATATTTGAAACACATTCCCTCTGCCTAGATGTTTCTCTTGCTTCTTAAATAAAATATTGTTTATTATCAAAAGAACGATATAGACAGGTTAACGTAAAAAAACAAGTTCCAGAGAAGCCATGCAAACTAATTCATAAAAAGTCCATGCATTTATGAAATGAAAGGTGCAGGTGAATAAAAAGATTCAAGTACCTTCTCGCTCCGAATTTCTCGGTCAACAAATAACGGACTCAAATGCTCAGGTTTTTCCCTAGAAGCGTGTATATAAATCGTGTATCTTCCCTCGTGGCCCTGTAAATATAGATCAATAATAGATACACATTCAGAAAAATTATAGGACAATATCTACTAGTTAAACAGCACCTTTTTTTTTTATCAAAGATTGCAAAATCATCACCCTTTGTTTTCCACGAATATGAGACCATCTATTGTCATCATGGTTTTCTGATTCAACAACTTCGACTGACTCATCTAATCCTGAGTCAAGTAGGGCCGGGCTCAGCCAAGTCTGAGTCGACTTCGACAAGTCACATCAGACTTGGAGGAGTCAGCAATCCATGGGTGTCATATGTCATTGCTCTATTACATGCATCCAGCAAGTTATTAACCAGCCTATCCTCTTCCTTTTAGTTCTAATACACTCCTATTGCATAACCAGACAAGATGACTTAATAAATAAACATAAGCAAGATATCACAAAATTGTATACTTTTTTCAATGTTGAAAAAGGATATCGAGACTGAGAAAATTAAAACTCAGCACATCTTCCTTAAGTAATATGGTCCAACATGCAATCTTATGCCTTTTTGCAACCTTCAGTGGTGCCACTAAACGTAAGAGAACTCTTTTGGACATTCGTCTAACAGGAAATGACAAGGTGCTGGAATTATAACTGCAAAGGCCTCACCTACAGACTACAGTACACGTGGCATGTACCCCAAATTCAAACCATGCAAAGAGTGTAACCCACTTTAGATGGATAATAAGCCAAAAATTAGATGGGGAGTATGGTGTGACCAGCAGCTTGGCGGACAACTAGTGGGCAGTGAAAATGAAATCTATTTCAATGAGTGTCCAATAATCAGAGGCAGGATTGTCTAATCAGCTTGATTTGGGGATATGACCAATCTATGGTGGTTTCCGCTATTTCTATGGTTTAGAGGTGCATGCCCTGTGAACAGCAGGGGAGCTTCCCTAGGACCATCCTTTTGGTAAAATGCCCAACACCCTCATTCCCCCTCATCTCGTAAATGCGTCAAAGCAGTCAAGGCACTTTGCCCAGGCAACAGCACATGGGTATATCACCCAGGCTAAAGTCGCTAAAGCTATACGGGTCTAGGCGATCACCCAGGGTTGTAAGTGACATAACAGGTGATTGCCTGCCATCTAGGGCCGAGGCAACCTCACAGGAGACAGGACCCGAGGTGTAAATCACTACTTCTATGCTTTTAAAAGCTGTTATCTCCTTTCCAAAAGAGAATCAGTTGGCTAGTTTTTCCCTCATGCCTCCAAACCCCAAACGCCATCATACAGCCATTAAGAATCATACATCAATTCTATGAACAATAATTGCAATTTATGGTTTAAAACTAGATGGTTTCCCTGAAGTTTAAGACTTATGACAGTAATAAAATTCGCGATCGATGATGTTTTAGATTACTCTTTGCATGCTTAGTTAATTGATATTAATAATATTTTTATGTTATTTCATTTTTCATATTGCTGTCTACCTTAAATCTTAGGCTTCTTTACATGAAAACATTTTTTAGAATTTCTTCCTCCCAATGTTCACTGAGGGATTGTCTTGGCACCCAAGGGGGTTCAGTGCCTAGGTTCCTTCAGGTTGTTTAACAACTGTGATATAGATTTGCAATGGAAGTCCTGGATGAACTGTTGAGTTCAGTCTTTTGTTTGGAAATTTTGAGAAAAAGGGTAGATAGAATGTTTCTTTTCTCATTAATCAAAAGGAACAATAATGGCATAAAAATATATGGAAGAAGCATATTTGGGCACATCATGTATTATTTAGAGGACAGACAAGAAAATCTTACAAGGAAGAACTTCTCCCAGAGCTTCTCAAAAGGCAATGGACCCGGAGTCAAGAACATGAATGCAATTTTGGGATTCTTTGGCTGAATTGGATGTGAGTTCAGAATGTCCCTAATAACAACACGGGAGGCAATCTCATCATCGGTTAAGAGCCTCGCAGGAACAGGTGGGAGCCACTGCTTAAAAGGACTGCAAACGCTGGAAGCAAACAGGTAACAAGCAGCATAGCGTCGAGGTGGAAAAACATAAGCCCCGATCAGCGACAAGCACACCAAAGAAACCAAAATAATAATCCATGGTGGCCTCCTTGAAGGAGATCTGTGGCGTGTGGCCGGCATGATATGCATCTCTCCGATGCCAAGCCGCCACGCCTTAGGTATCTTCATCCAAATAATCCCATCAAACCATTATCTACACATGCAGTCTCTCCTTCCCAAATCCTTGACCCGTCTAAGTCTTGAATAGGACAGATTACCATACAATGACTTCAACAGCTGATCTTCCAATCAAGTGATATACAAAAGAATCTGAAACAAAAATAAAAAAATAAAATCACATCCCTTATCAGTAGTAGCAAAGAAATATTCACCATTTCTTACAACCTAAAAGTTCATCAGGCAAATCGACAATCCAGAAAAAGCAAACCAACAATCCGGTAATGAACATTATCTCCAAGTATGGATTTTTTTTGTTTCCAACAAGGAGACATGCATGGGTGAGCTGGAAATCCCCCAAATTCAGGATTCAATGCATCCAGTGCTTCTTCAGATTAGAGTTATAATAAAAAAAGAAAGCTGTTAGGGTGGTGCAGGAGTTTCAAATATGAAACTGAGAAAGGTACATTTCAAACCCAGATAGGAAGCCATGCCATTTCAACTCCTATTAGAAATGGCCACTTGTGATTTATGTAGAAGCAACCACCCAACTCAACTACGTACTCAATTCTATTGGCCGTGGCTTAAAGCATATGCCTTTCTATTTCTAATATTAGAAAAGGGAGAAAAACAGGAGGAGCAGAAGTTAACCTTGGAGACAAAAAGAGTCACCAAATTTCAAAGATAACAGATAACACCACACATCATTTACCGAATTCATCAATACACTATTTCCACTGCTAAACGTTAACAATTTCATTTTTCAAATCTGAAAACTAAAAACAAAGAATACCAACAGTGGCCCGTTCTATCATAAAGACCAACATAGCAGGCATAAATTCAAGTCTCAATCAAACAAAAGAAGAGGACCCTATAATAAAAAGGAATATATTGACTTCCTTTGGATTGAAAAGGAAGTCAATGGATAAAGTATGAAAGTGTAAGCAATTTTTACTGATTATTTTCAATCCAATCCAATGTTAAAGAATCTCGAATTAATGATTATTTAAACACAACTCAATATTATCCAGAAAAACAATAAAAGTTTTTTTTTTAAAAAAAAACGGAGAGATCTTTTCTCTGTTTTTATTTTGAAATTCTGTAGCTTGTAATTGGTTTTCAGAGATATCAAACCAATCTGACCAAATCAAATCAACCAACACCGATGAAAAAAATAAAAATATCAAAGAGATACAGAAAAGGGAAAAAGGCAATGACATTATTATTCTTGCCAACAAATCAAATGAAATATAAAAATTACAGAGAGAGAGAGATTGCTGAAAAAGAAAGAAAATTCAAATCCGCCGCCACTGCAGATTCTGCAAATAAGAAACAAATCTACAAAAATGAAACAAAATACACGACAATCAACGCCATTTCCAGCTCCCGACCGTCAAATCCGATACGAAAATCACGAACCAAAACCAACCCGTCGCCAGATCAATTTCCAGCTCAGATTCTTCAAAAACCGAATCGAAAACATCAAAATCCGTTGATTTCAACAGAAAACAATCAAATCGACCAAGGAAATTCAATGAAACAAAAAATGGAACCATTCTCAGCTCAAAAAACAGCAAAATTCGTTTTTTTAAAAGGAAATATCGGAGAAAGGGGGAAAGAATACCTGAGAAACAAGTGCGGGAGGACTTAGAACCGGAGCGATGCGACGATCTGGAGAGAGAAACGGAGAAAAAACAGATGGAGATTCCGACTGGAAAGGAGGATTTTACGAGATCTAGGGCAGGAGGGAGAGAGAGAGACAGAGAGAGAGAGAGAGAGAGAGAGTGGAGAAAATAAAAAGAGAAAAGAAAAAATAGTTTTTATTTGTGTTTGTGTTTGTCGAGTCTCTCTCTCTCTTTTCTTTTTTTTTTACAGTCGGAGTCGTTTCGATCGTTCCAACAAGAAGGATTAGAGCCGGCGACTTTTTATTATATCGTGTAAGGAAATGATCCAGTACTATGCGAGAGTTCGGGAAGTTGTTTTATACTCTGGTATAGTATGGCACTTGATACACGTAGTAAGTTGAATGTACGATGGACTTAATGGACGGTCCAGATTGGTTATATGGACTTCCCAAGTGTTCTAGTTTCACTAGGGAGCACTATAAATTGAATAGTTCTCTGAGCACTGGATGTCAGGATCGTTTCTCGTTTTGGATATACGGGTATGTTTCTGTATACGTATCTGAGGATATACGGACGGACCTGACTGCGACCTGGGACACGTGATGTGGGTGGGACACTGAACGTGGGGTCCACATATATGCATGCATTTCATATCCACGCTGTCCATAAGTTTTACCAACTTATTTTAGGGTATAGTTTTAAAAATGAAGTAAATACAAATCGCAAGTGGACCACACCATAAGAAACAATGATCATTGAAAGCCTACCATTAAAACCCTTCCGAAGTCCTGTAATGTTTATATACCATCCAAACCGTTGATAAGGTCGTACGGACCTAGATGAAGGTAAAATATAAAAATCAGCAACTTTCATGGCTCAAGAAAAGAACTTTATCTAAAACTTTTGTAACCCACATGAGATTTTAATGGTCGATAACCACCGTTTATGTGTTGTTGTCTGACTCATTTATACTTACTTCGGTAATGTCTTAAAATAAGCTGGCAAAATCGATCGACAACACGCGGATTGGACATACAATGAATAAATCGTAGTGGGCCCCACGGTCAGGGTAGCAGATAAGTTGCATCTGATGGGCGCGGATTGGGTACTATCCCCACTAAGGACGGAGCTAGAGAGGAATGGTCATGTCAAGGGTTTGTGGGAGCCACTGTGATATATATGCTTTATTCATGTGGTCCGTTTATTTTCGTAGATAATTTTGGAACATTAGCTAAAAGGATTTAGATCAAAGACTCAAGTGGGCCACACCATAGTAACCGGTGTTGATTTAAATCCTACCATTGAAAACTTTCTGCGGCCATGAAAGTTTTGGATCAAATTGATGTTTATTTTTCCCTTGATATGTGTCTGTGTAATATTATGAACCGATTAGATTGTAAATAAACATTAGGGTGGTCTCCAAAGATGCTTTTGATGGTAAGAATTCAATCCCCACTGCTTAATATGACGTGGTCCACTTGAGACTTACATATGCCTCTTTTTTTTATTAATGTTCTAGATGATTTATAAAAATAGATGGGCGGCATCGATCAAACGTATAGATCACGGTGGTTCCTTACGCTTACCCGGGTGGTAGACTCCCCGGAGTTTCAACAGGCCAAGGGTTCGAGTACTCATGGTGGTGAAATCCCACGGTGTGCGTGTGGAGTGTGTGTGCGTGTGGCGTAAGTGGCGGAGGGGGGGTCCGTGGGCGTGTCTAAAAAACAAAAAAAAAAAAATGATGGGCCCCACAGAACCCTGACATGACCGTCAGTCTCTAGCTACGTCCTCGAGGGTAGTACCCAAACCGCGCGCGCTTCTGATATTCGCATGGTATATGGTATGGTAAATGAGATGCGGATTTCCGGCTAAGGCCTTTCCAGGAAGCTCATGCGCAAGTATGTTGGGTGGAGCACACCGCCATGTTTGTTAAAAATCTATCCCGTTCATCCGTTTTTCGAGATCATTTTAGGAGGATAAAAAAAAAACTAGATGGATCAAAATTCAATTGGGCCACACGAGAGGAAAAATTGGGAAAAGAAATACATACCATTGAAGCTTCTTAGGCTCCACCTTGATGTTTATATACCATCAGAACCATTTATAAGGTAATTACCACTGGGATGAAGTGAAAATAATTTTTTTAAAAAAAACTTCGTCAGAGACCAAGCATTTTTGGCCACGATAATGTTTCAACGGTTCTCACCGAATCTCCATTGTTTCTTCTCGTGTGGCTCAGTTACGCTTTGGATCCGCCTAATTTTTGTTCGGGTATTCTAAAATGATCTCTAAAAATGGATGAACTGGTAGATTTATTACAAATATGGCGGTGGGCCCCACCCAGCATCCTTGCGCATGAACTTCATGCGAAAGGCTTCCGTAGGAAATCGGCGTCTGGATGTGTATATTTATAAGGAAAAGGAATTATTAATGCCACTCCCGCGACTGAGATGGTGAAGGCAACTCTCCGTGCACGTGTCAATTTGGTGAGTGTGTTCTATATCCGGGCCATTCATTAGGTTGACCATGTCCGGGTCAAAGAATAGAGCTGTCTTCTTATCAGGTGGGCCTCTCTTGTGCGAGAAACGTTGACGGTTCAAAAAATCATCGTTGTCCACGTTCATTGTACGCAACCATGTTATTTTTGGAACATAGAATATTCAAAAATGCATTCGTCTGATTAATGATATTGATATCTCACGTGCATATCAAACATGCAAGGCCGCATTTCACCATCTCAGTACACGTGCCTCTCCAACACCGACTGACGTGCAATACACATGCCATATTGGATCGAGCGTGCGATATGCAAGCCGCTCCCAGAGTCGGGCGGACAGCGAATTTCCCATAACGGCTGTATGGAGATCTAAAAAACTTTATGGCCCACCGTGCTGCGTGTATGACATCCAGTCCGTCCATCATTTGTGCCAGCTCATGATTAGACGCAAAAGTAAAAAATAAGGGCGATCCGAGATTCAAATGGTTCACAACACCGAGTTGTGGATCACGCCGATATTTGTTTTTTTCATTTTTATTGCAGTTTGAATCATCTCATTAACAGATTGGATGGCTTATAAACATCACGAAGGGCCTAGGAAGCTTCAATGGTGTGCGTCCGTCCACACTTTTCCAAGCTGTGTGGCCCACTTGAGTTTTGAATCCAAGTAGATTTTGGGTTTATTTTCTAACATGAATGGACGCAAATGATCGATGGAGTGGATCTCACGAACACGTCATCTTTGGCCCTGCAGAGCTTCTTTGTTGCACGGGCTCCCTTCGAGAGATCCACGTCACTGGCGGACCCACCATGTTGATCTGGCCGAAATGGGCCATACGGACACACTGGCAGGGAAGTGAGTCGTTTTACACGAACTCGGATTAGCGATCCAGCCAGGTGGGTGCAGTCCTGACCGTGGGGCCCACCTTGATGTATGTACTGTATATCCACGCCGTCCATCCATTTTGCCAGCTCATTTTATGACACGGTCCAAAAACTGAAGCAGATACAAATATCAGGTGGACCGCATCATAGAAACAGTGTCCATCCAATGCCTACAATTAAAAACTTTCTAGGGTCCACCATAATATTTGTTTGCCATCCAACCTGTTGATAAGATCACACATACGTGGATGAAGAGAAAACACAAATAGCAGCTTGATCCAAAACTTTCGTGGCCCACAATAAGTTTTTAACGGTGGAAATTCAATCCCTACTTTATGGTCCACCTGAGATTTGTATCGCTTCATTCTTGGGACCATGCCCTAAATGAGCTGGCAAAACTGATGGGCCGCGTGGATTTAAAAAACAGACACAGCGAGGTAGGCCCCACTGTCAGGGCCGCAACCACCCGATTGTATCTAGAGTCTCACCTAATCCGCGTCCGTTTTACACGAGTTGGAATTAAAATTTCAAAAAAAAAATAATCCGGACCGTCCATCCGGTCCCACTAATTCATGCCGTGCCGGTAAGCTGAAATTCACCAGGGATGCTCGTGATCATTAAATCCGTGTCTCGAAAAATAAACGGCCTGGATAACTTATCACGGGAAAGGTCCAATCATCGAGCTAGATCGTCAATCTGGTGGAACCCATCTTTGATTGCCCGTCTCCGAAGAGCCAAAGAATCACTTTAGGTTAAGAGATCCTAATCTTTTGGTGAATGAACTTAAATCTGGACCGTTAGAACAATAGGACATCAATCGGATGGCTATGATCACCCAAAAAGCATGAAATTGCCCCAATGACCCATGAAGATTTTCCACACTGGTTGGACGGAATAGATAAATGTATCGGACTTCCTGTAAGAAAAAATTTGTTTGTGGCGTAGCTATATTAAGGTGCAGCTACTTGCATGGGATTATATGAGGGAACTACCTTGTATTCTTCCTTGATATTTTTCCTGCACAAGTGGCACGTGACGTACTAGAAGATTCGGACTGCCCAGTCAACCCCACCGGTCAGGCAAAGTCCACCGTCAAAACAACACATCAAACTATCACAGCCGTCCAAAGGCAGGACTTTTGAAGAGCGCCGTGGTTGAAGAGACCTCGACGACCGTGCGTCGCTTTCCGTGGGGCCCACCTTGATGTATGTATTTTACATCCACTCCGTCCATCCGTTTTGCCAAATCATCTTAGAAAATGAGCCGAGAAATGAAGCAGATCAAAATCTCAGGTGGACCATACCATAGGAAACATCGGTGATTGAACATACCACCGTTCAGAACTTCACGGGAAAAAACAAATATCAGCTTGGCCCGCGATAAGTTTTTAATGGTCAATAACCACTGTTTCCCATAGTATGGTCCACCTGAGATTTGGATCTGATCATGCCTTAAGATGATCCGGAAAAACGGTGGACGGCCTGGATATAGAATACGTACATCGATGTGGGCCCCACGTTAAGGGCCACCAGTCATCCAGCACTAGTATTTTAGGTATTAAATCTTTTATATATATATATATATATATATATATATATATATATATATATATTAGAAAAAAAGAAGAAGAAGAAAAGAAGAATGGAAGTTTCCTAGGAGGTGGTTGTTTTCACTAATTTATTAAAAGGCTGACCACCTCATATTTGGATTTGGTACTGCAGTTCATGGAATGGCCAGAACCTGCCTAACTGGGTTCGGGTCTGGGTCTAATCCCGTTCATAAGGACTAAAACTCGGATCAAATCTAATTCAGCCACCTATCGTACTGTGCATCTGTGTTTTGAGTTGGGTTCAAGCGGTCAAGTGACTCAGGCTTGCTGGTTGAATGGATCGGATCATACATACGTGTTACTTTTTACATCCTGCTCGGTACTCCTTTCAGTTTGACTTATTTTCGTTAAGCATGGTCAACTAAACCACTTAACCCCAAGCGATATATATATATATATATATATATATATATATATATATATATATATATATATATATATATATATATATATATATATATATATATATATATATATATATATGGTCGAGCTCGTGGAAAAGGTTCTATATAGTCGAGCTCGTGGAAACTCTCGATGAGGTCGAGCTACGTGGATCTCACCATGATGTATGTCAAACATCAACACCATATCATTCAGGCTGTAGTTTAAGCGTGGGTTGAGGTGAGTCATTTATGTAACATACTAGATTTTTACTATTTTGAATTTTTAAAAATTTTTAAATTTTTTTTATTAATTAACTTATAATATCACTTAATGACCATTAGCATTCAATGTTAGTTTATACAGGGGTGATATCAGTAAAGAATCGCACAAGTCCGATTAATTAATCGTAAAAAGCTAACGAATCCGTCCGATCACTTAAACATCAGGTGTAGCCTCATGATTTACTCACATAGGATCCAAATCCAACCGACTCATCGCTAATTAATCAAGACAATCATGACTAAATTAAAGATCTAACTGAAGCTGAGTCAAATAAAACCCGGATCTTGACTAATAGACCAAATCAACCCCATTACTCTTTTAGCTTAAAATCGACGGTTTAGAGTAATCATGACCAAATCTCCACTTTCACTAGTTATAAATAGGTCACACTGTAACAACCCTAAAATTTGGTACATTAAAAAAATTAAAATAATTATTTAAAAATTTTATTTTTAAATAAAAAATAAAAACAAGTCAATAGTTGAGTTGATGGAGATGTTCTTAGTTGAAAGAGAGGATTAGGGATCAATTCTTAAAGTAATAATAATAATATTTTTATCAAATGTCTTAAAAAAAATTTAAATTTAGGATAAAGGAGGATGTGCTCATCCTATCTTATGAGAATTTTCTTTAAAAAGGGATACGGAAGATTTCCATTAAAAAAAAAATTAAATTAAAAGAGAGATAGAGAGAGAGAGATAAGAAGCCCTAAAGTAAAATGAAGAGAAAATTCTAAAAAAATGTTTGATCAAGTAAGTTCTAATCATTAGATCTTTTTAATCTTTTATTATGTTGTTAATTTCTTCTTGATCTATACAATGGATGGTGTGGATGATCCACACCATCATCGTATAGGTGTGTAGAGTCAATTTTAATAAAGCAAAATTTTTATGATTTCAGATCTAGTTAGTAATATTTTAAGAATATATTGAATGGATGGAATCTGATTGTGCTAAAATAGATTTGTACGGATCATATGATCCTTAATGCCAAAATATACAAGTGTCATAATTTTTAGATCAATCTAACAATTAGATAGGCCACATTAGTCATATTTAAAAGTGTTTAATAAAGGAATCTTAAATATTTTGCGCAAGTGTTGGTATCACTTGGCGTAGAAGGTTGAGATGAGCCATTGGTGTATGTGTGGTTAAATCTACACCATTCATCCAATGTATAGAGGCAAAACATAACTAAACCTCAAGAATCTTAATAATCTGATTATCTGATGGGTCACCCCGATCAAATAATTTTCAGTCAATTTTATAGTCTTAAAAAGAAAATAAAAGATAAAAATATAAAATATAATTTTAATTATTTGATTATTTTGAATTTGCCTACCTAGGATGTATATCAATGTGGGCCCCACCATATAAAATAACTAGATGAATAATAATTAATGTTGGTGATATAACTGATAGGATCTCTGAATTCAAGCAACCTAATTATCTTATGGATTCTACACTATTAGACTCAAGTGAGTAACCCAACTTATCTTATAATTCATTAAAATTAAAATAAATCTTTTGTGATTGTTGGATTGATTTACTGATTTGAGTATTTTGTTATGATAATTGTATGCTAAATTCGTAGATGAATATCTGATCAAGACAACTATGTCAATATAATAAATATGCATTTACATATCATCCATCATTCATTACATTTACATAATGTATGGTCGATCCTATGGGCCCTCCCTGGAAGAAATGTTGATTCTGGTAGAGCGTTACCAAATGCGGGCGCTATGCCCAAGCCTACCGAAAGGTGGAAGCTTAATCAATGGATGGATGCGGGTTGATGACCTCCAACCCAAGCAGATGAACGATCATCCCATCTGATGCATTCATAACCTATTTGCATCCATATCATTGTGCATACATTTTTATGTTATTTTAATTGCTATGATTATGAACCATGCTGAGTTATTTCACTAAGCCTGACCAACTTACATTTTTATTGATAAAAAATCGTACAGAAGAGCCATTAGCAGATGATGTGGCACAAGAATTGGAAGGATCTACCGTACCTAAACATGACCCACCTGAAACATGACCATACTTATGTAAAGACGAAATGGCGGCATTAAAAAATTTTTGATCATATGTTTATTTTGTTAGCATATCTTGATTAACGTATAATGCATACTGATATTTATTTTGAGACTTTAAAAAATTATGTCGCTTCATTGCTTTAGAATAATGTTAGTATGAAATAAACAACATTTTAAGGGTTGTCAAGATTTATATATGATTGATTTATGTATGTGTGATTGAGATTATGGTGGGACTTAGACTGAATGTAATTATCATCTCTGATTAAACTGAATAAGGAATTAAATTAGTACACTTTGTACACGAGTTACGAACTGAAACTTGTGTCTGAGGGTGCACACTCTGTACCCGAATTTCAAGGCGTGATAGAATGGTATCAGAGAGAAGTATTTTCTAAAACCTACAGTGACCTGTACGTTATGTACCCCCACTAAATTTCATAAATTGTAGACCCTTAAAATTAGAAACATTTTATTAGGATCCCTCTTAATTGATGTATGGATTGATGAACTTAGAGACCCAAAACTAAGTTCCTATTAATTTTTGTTAAACGTAGACATAAGATTCTATACTCTTATTTGAATATAATTTAAATTATTATGAATTAACATAACAAAAATAAATTTTAAGGATATTTAATATACAAAATTCTGCTGAACAATAATGGACAGAAAGAATTACCCAACTTGTAAAATTCATAACTATAAAAGTACAACTCCGATTGAAGCAATTCAAAAGTTTGATCAAAGATACACAAGTTTAAATTAAAATAATAATAATAATAATATTTAAATCTCATACAAAATTTACTGATCTAATGAATTAGTATATGCTGATCATAAATCATCAAATTTTATACAGGACTGACTGCAGGAATTTTTTAAAAAATTATATTTGAAAATGTTAACTAAAATTTTACAGAGACATAGTAAACTTATAATAAGATCTTCATAAATATTTTTAACCTAATCTGAAATTTTAAAGTATAATAAAATGTAATATAAATAACAGTCATCAAACCGAAAATCAATATTTTCATACTGGTTTTCTATAAATTTAATTAACAGAATTTTTCATTTTAATAATTACCTTTGGTTAAATAAATATTTCTATTTGAAGTATTTTTTTAATATATATATATATATATATATATATATATATATATATATATATATATATATTAAGTATAAAATAAAATAACTATAATTTCTACTAAAATTTAAAAATTTCTTCTTATAAGATCATAAGTATATATTTGGTGGAGAAAAAAAATACTTTAAAAAAATAATAAGAAGAAGAAAAAAATTAAATATTAAACTCACTAGAACCTTTTTTAGGTATAGGACAACATCTTTCTAAAAATTTCATGGTACGAAAAATTATTTCTAAATTTTCTAACAATTTTCAACATTATATAGTGAAAATTTAGACCAGTTTAGTATCCATGATCAAACTAGATAAAATTAGTGGTCAAAATAATTCCCCAATATTTTTTTGAGTCATGTACATACCTCTAGACAACTCTATAAAATTTTA
The DNA here is from genome assembly GCA_037074715.1 of Magnolia kwangsiensis. Classification (NCBI taxonomy): domain Eukaryota; kingdom Viridiplantae; phylum Streptophyta; class Magnoliopsida; order Magnoliales; family Magnoliaceae; genus Magnolia; species Magnolia kwangsiensis. Next base: position 109,334,773 of record CM073583.1, read on the forward strand.
TGATGATTCGAATTATAAAGAAATTAGAAACATTTAAGCAATAGGTTGTAAACGACATAAACAACTGTTGGACAGCGAGATTTTTCACTCGTAGGAGTGATAAAAACCCTAGTAAAAGTAATAATTTTAATCTGAATTTATTTTTATCATATAGTTAATGACATATTTCCTAAATTTCAAGTTATTATGACTTTTGATTCGAATGTTAAAGTTTCGTAAATAATATTATGTTTGTGAGTCCAAATTTAAAATATTTCGTTGGTTATTTTGAGAGATGCAATATATAAAATCATTGATTGCTATGATATCTGAAACTTAGAAACCCAACCTACGACCCCATAATATTAAAATAATAATTAACAAAATTTACCCCTCATATTTTGTTAAATAATGAAAATCACCTGATTTAATAAACTCATAACTAATTAAGTACGAGTCCAATTAAGGTGATTTAAATGCCACATCAAATAGATGTAACTAACTAGAACTAGAACAAGAACTATATATAGTTTGATTACTGTTATCTGAAATAGTTGTATGTTATTTGAAACTAACTAGAGCTAGAACTAAACTAAGATGTAATTTAAATCAAATAAAATTTAAGGAATAATTGTGAAAAATTATCTAAAACTTAAGAGAATTCAGAAGAGAGAAACTAGGGATTCATAGGATCCACTTGTAGAGATCAGGGAGATCTTACGCCTGCTTCACCAATCATGAAAATTAAACTGAACTTACTTGATATAGTTTTTAAGAGATGAAAGGTATATGAATTAAAATGGGTTCCATCACCAAACCATGCTCAGGAGACAAAGTAAACAACAGAATTAAAATAATTACCAATCAAGCACATGTAAGAAGGTTAGGAAGGGTACCGTCAACCGACCATGCCCAAGAGACAATAGTGAACAATAAAGCTTCCTGACGTCATAAACATAAAAAAAGTACGAACATACTCAAAGCCATCGCAGACCCATTGTAATTTCAGTTACAACAAACCATTAAAAACTAAAAATATTCTCATTAATCAAATTATAATCATGGTCGTTCATAAATTAAAATTAATTCAATGGCACAAAGTAAGGTCTCTCATCATACTACAAGCTTCACCTCTTAGCCCTAACTAAGAGGTTTAGCTACATATGAATGGGCTAATCATTTTAAAAGGAATAAAAATAAATAAAAGAACTAAAAAATATATATTAATTATTCTCCCTCTCTTCTCTGCTTCACGTCAGCCCCAACAACCGATGGATCTGCAATGTTTTTTCTCCCCCCTCCATACCCTCTCTCTTTCTCTTTATATCTGACATGGGTCGATGGAGTGGAGACCCAAATTACTCGTGCGCAGGAGTTTACGCAGCTCGCTGTGCAAGCAAAGAATTTTCTTGCGTTTAGGTTGAGATCGCGGTGCACAATCAACACATCTGTTGAATTTGACACCTTGGCTAGGGTTATGGCCACCTTCTGCAGTTTGTGGACAGTTTAGATCATCAAAACGAGCGTGATCAAGGTCGCATAACTATAACGCCCCGAAAAATCGGGGGTCGTGCATACACTCGACTCCCAAGTTTTCGAGTGTCACTTATCATCAATTTTATAGTTTTTAAGATTAATCAAGTTTAAACGCGCAGCCTAAAATTACTTGGAGCATGAAATGCAACCACAACTAGTTTACTAAAGTGAAAGAGATATATATATATATGTATAAGTTCAAAAGAATATAAAGGGGTCACCCAAGGCGTTGCCCAACAAAATTCATAAGAGAATCATATGTCCAAAAGAATGGTGCGCTGAGCCCATGACTCAACACCCCAGAATCCAGTCTTCTAAGCCGATGGAGGACCACCCATCAACTGAAAGTAGGAGAACTCGTCCTCCTCGCTTAAGCTCGCGTCGCCAGGCTCGTCGAACTCAGCACAATCTGCAGCTACTGAAGAGTCTGGGTGGTGTTTTAAATCAGCGTCCTAGAGTGGGAGTGAGTGATCAACTCAGTGGGTCCTATTAATCTTAAGTTACAACAGACATCAATTATAACATGAATTTAATGAAATGCAGCCAATCATCAATACCTAGCAACTCTTATTAAAATGCATGCATGCGGAATGATATGATGCATGTCCTCTCAACAACGTTCCCTCAAGCGACTTCATCTAACGATCGCGTATGTCAGCACTCCCTCATTGCGACCTCGACTTCCGAGTCGCCACCCTAACTAATGCGATGTAATGCGATCGTGTTAGCTGAGTTATTAATTAAGTCCATTCCAGCAGGTTGGGGAATCTGATACACCACGCGTATCAATGCCCTAAACGGGTTGCGAGGCCAAGACCCCCCAATGCGTGAGGTTGAGACCTCACGGTCCGTGATCCCGTCGGGTTCCTCATCTCCAACTTTAAGCACATGAGGAGTGCCGAGAGAAAGGGATCGCTCGCGGTCACTACGGGGAGGCGCGACACCCCAACGTAGGCCGACAGCTCGGACACAGTGTCTCATTCTACCATGCCCGGCTCACGAGGCTGTGGACCAGTTTTAAGTGCGTTATTGATGGGATACAACGGTTGCAGGGTGGTTCAGGTTCCAAACATATGTGAGCAATCAAGGTTAACAATTAAAGTTGGTCAGACAGTAGACTAAACCGCAAGAGTCAGGTGAGTGTGAGACGAGTGACATCGGGCACAAGAGACCCATGTAGTCGAACTACAGGCACCCGAACACACCCACCCAAATCTATAGGTTTAGTCTCGAGGTGGTCCTACTAACTAGACCGCCTTCGCTCTCCTCATGATTCTTGCCAACCCAAATGCACAAATAGTGATTCATAGCATGTCGACTACCAATGCATCACTAGAATAAATAACATCATGTTCTCACACTTCACAACACACAATTCAGATTTGAATAACACGTAAGACTAATTAACCATATCAAGAAACAAGTTCATGTGAATGTGTGAGTGTATGTGGGTGTGAGGAAGTTAAGCACTTCCTCCATCATAAGAAATCATATGCATAAGAGTATTGAAATCATATATATTATGAAACAAGAATAGATGAAAAAGAATCAACAAGGTATGAGCATACAATCATCCATACACAACATCATGTAAGAGCTAAGAACAACCTCATAAGATCCAAACACATAATTCCATGCAATTTCAACAAACATGCAATTCTTAAGGATTTTCTAGATTCTCCAAATATGGCATCCAAACAATCAAAATCATTACTTTCATACTAAAATTGGTGTTAGGCCACCTAAGAGTAATAGTCCGCACCTTCGAATTCTTTGGAGGCTTGGAAATGACCTAAAAGATGTAGATTTCGGGGGTTGATCGGTCGGAATCCCTAAATCAACATTTTGAGGTTAGGTTTCTATGTTAAACCCCCTCATCACAAGGGTTTCAAGGAGAAAAGGTGATGGTTCTTACCTATATGCTCAACTGGACGAGAGATCGGTCGTGGATGAGTGATTCTTCTTGGAGAAAATGTAGGAAGTTGTGGGGGGTTGCTCTCCTTGGGCCCCACCTCGATCCAAGGTCCACCTTACTCACCTTCACCCTCCCTTTCACTCTTTCTTCCTCTCTTTCTCTTTCTCTCTTTCTCTCTCTTTTTCTTTCTTTCTTTCTTTCCCTAGGGCAAAAATCGTATGGGGAGAAGGGTGCCCAAAAGAAGGCCTTTTTATAATTCTAGATTTAGTGGAAATGGTCCCAAATGTTGGGTTTTTACTATACTAGACTTATGGAGGATCTTTCTAAGCTCTAGGGCCCACTGTGGGGTGTACATATTGATTTACACTGCAGGATAAGTGCTTTATGGCTCGATGAAGGGCCATGCAAAATTTAAGAACGATCGGATATGGGGTTTGACCATATGGTCCCGATTCTTAAGTGGTCGTATGGGGCCTATTCCGGTGATTGGAGAGGTTCTGGTGGTCCCCTGGCCATGAAACTTATAGGATAGGTGGACCATGGCCCGATGAAGGACCATGCAAATTTTGGGATCGATCGGATATTTGGTTTGATCGTACGGGTCCGATGTGCGATCAACGGTTACCGTGTCACGATCGGGGCCCAGGTTTTGTTGACGGGCGTAGGACCGCACATTAGACCTTCACCATAAATTTAGAAGATATCTAACAGTTGAAAAGCTCGGAGTCTCGATTTCATTTGTAAGTGCCAGATTCAAATTCTGACATTGGTGGGGTGTATTTGGCCAGTGTCAGATCCTAGTTCTGGGTGTCCACTGGGTCTGAGGTCCGCGATGGACCTCAAGCCCAGTGATATCTAGTGTTTCCTAAAGTTTTGTAATTTTCTGACATTCCTGCGTCGCTGTGTGGCCTACACGAACTGTTGCTAAGTACAAACGGTCATCTGGCTTGGCGGCCCGCACTAGGTCCTATCATAACACGTCTGGTCTACTATAATGGGCTAATACTAAGTTAATTAACTTGTGGTACCTCACCACGAGTAGTCTAAACGAACGGTCCTGCGATAAATCCTACGCGGATGCCCCAGGACACTGTTGGTTGGACGGGACGTTACCGGTTCTTTACTGGTTTCACTCCTGTATATATTAACATTGAGTGCTTACGGTCATTAAGTGATATTATAGATTAATTAAAAAAAATTAAGAATTTTTAGAAATTCAAAATAGTGAGAATCCAGGATGTTACAATAACCGCCCACGGATGGCCAGTTTTCACGAACGCACGTAATGCTTACGCAAGTTGGCTGACAAGTTCGGTGGCCCCCACAGTGGTGTTTTCCGGGAAATCCACCTCATCCATTAGATTCAGCAGGAAAAACCGTCTATACATGGACTGTTTTGAGTTGCCGATGACGCAACCCACTTATCTTTCCATATCGTCATCCAACCTGCGTTTGAATAGTATTTTCATGTGTGTGCGAGCATGTAATTGGAAAAACCTCCTACGTATGGTCGGTTTTCCCTTCTAGAACGATTGGATGGTCTTGATTATCTTCCGGATGAACGATGGTGGCCCGCAGCGTCCTCTGTGAGAATCAGTGGGGCCATGATGATTGTTATATGGAAAATCCAGTCCGTCTACTGGATTCCCCACGCAAAAACAGTCGGAAATGTATGATTTTCGGGTCTGTTTAGGTGTGGCCCATGGAGTTTTGATTCAGCCGTACGTCCCTTGTTTTGAAAGAGAAATTCATATGATCGCTTGCATGAGACCAGAAGGAAAGCCTGGTGAGGGTCTTGGCCTCGCTCTAGATGTGATGGACGGGTCAGATTTGCCGAAGGATTGATGTGTGGGGCCCACTACGTAAAAATAGACGGCTACGTGAAGACGTTGTTGCCGTTTCTATTTTGGAAGATGAGAGTCGATTAGCATGCTTGCTGACCGAGCTCCTTGGCGTAGTGTACGGCGTGCGCACATGTACCCTATGTACATGCGACATACATGTGGGGTCCACTATGATGTTTTCGAGAAATCCACTCCGTCTATCCGTTTTGTTAGCTCATGTAAACAGTTGAGACCAAAATTGAAGCATATCTAAAGATCAGGTGGGCCCCACTTAAGGAATTAAGGGGCTGATCTATCCGTTGGGACACTTCCATAAGGATCCAACGGCTAAATTTCGATGTGTATGATTGATTTATGGTCCTCAGGCCATGTATGAAGTTTCGAGGCAAGCAGATGGTGGAAATCCTGTGATCTTACATTTTGGACCAATTTCGAGCCACTTAACCTTCAGTTTCTTAATTTTCTCAGATATCTGGCGTGTGAATCCGTCAATCTTGGCATCCTGGGGTCCGTCCCTTGCCTTGGTGCATTTTGAGCATTAATTCCATGCTTTTAACGTCCTATTTCAATCCACACTCGTAAATACACCCTGTACACAAAAGCACGATTAAATTATAATATTAGGCATTATCGTGTATGAAAAATCAGGTAGTAATCAGGGTCTGATATGTAATATTTGACCCTCAACACAACCCCCAACTAGTATCTTGCTAGTCCCGAGCAAAGTATGTGAAAAATAAGTTGAGAACTACAAGGCAATTTCCATTAAACCGAGTGATATTTTGAAAAACAATTCAGATACGAGAAATCTAAGATTCATGAATGTTGGGAATTATTTTTTCCTGGACTCAAGCACAGAGTAACTTCATAATCAAGTTCAAAGTATTAATCCATCAATTAGAATAATTATAAACATTAAGATCCATGGGTGTATAGTGTAATCTCGGCTTATCAACATTAAGATTCAATTGTCCATTTTAGGATATCATTGGTTATCAACAAGAGAATTCATGATAACTAAAACTTGCCTTACAGATCATCTTTTCATTCCTTCGACTTTTGATTTTTTTTCTTAACAGTAATGCCAAGGAGGGGAATCAAATCCTTACCTATAGGGAGCAAACCTAGCCAAGGAGGGGAATCAAATCCTTACCTATAGGGAGCAAACCTATGGTGAAGACCGTACACCCGACTCTTTTTGCATATCATTCAAGGGGTATTAAATCTACACCTATAAGGAGCAAACCTATGGTGAAGATTATTTGCCCAAATCTTTCCAAGGGTATCTTCTTTTTTTTTTTCATTTCGTATCGATCCTGTTAATATCGATCATGTTGGGCAAATGTTTCAGGCTAGTTTCTTTCATACTTAATTATTACCAAATTAACTCTTCAATATCAGACTGAAATCTTAATGTGGAAGCAAGATGTGACATGTGAAATATGGCTCAATTAATGTTTGAAACTTCTAATCCTGGATTAACTATTCAACTTAACTGTGAAATTTAAAAGATACTGAATCCAAGAGTTATAAATTACCAACATCACGTATCTTGAAATTCTAAGTCAATAATATCCATCAAAATTACTTCGAATTCACAAGAATTTTCAGAAAATTTTCACAATTTTTGTTAAAGACCAAGAAAACACTGATTACAAAACCTAATCTCCCACTCCTAACCAAAAATCTACATTGTCATCAATGTAAAAGATATATGAGCATGCAATGCACATGGGACAACGAAAGTAAATGAGAAGTGATGGGAAGATAGTACCTGAATAACGAATCGAGAGAGTTTCCAAATATATCTACGTAAGAGCGGGTCAGCACAATAGAGAAACCAACAAAAATAACAAAAATAAAATTCTACTTATACCACTTTCGCAGGTGCTCTCGATTGCATTTAGCGTATGCAACAAGCCTTTAAACCCCCAGGTTTCTCCTAGAGGACGAGTTGTAGTCTCGTGAGGGTTTACAACAATGTTACCCACGAACATTGAATTAACTAACTAGAACAATAAAATGAAATGAAAAGCTGGGTTGCCTCCCAGGAACGCTAAGTTTACCGTCTTCAGCCAGAAAAATAAAGCGAACTACCCTAGTCTTATGAAAGCGATAAACCTACTTATACCTCCATCAGACTCGGAGATCAATCCTGGTAAACAGGAGCAGTCAGAGGCATGGACATGTCTTCTGAATCAAATTTCTTGACAAATGGTTTTAATCGATGTCCATTTACTTTAAAATCCTTTCCATTGTCAAGATCTCTTATCTCAACGGCCCCATGAGAATAAGCAGTAACAATAATGTAAGGGACGGTCCAATGAGATCGAAGCTTACTCGGAAAGAGATGTAGTTAAAAGTCATAGAAAAGGACTTTCTGACCTGGCATGAATGATTTCTAAAGGATATGTTGGTCATGAAACGCCATCTTATCCTTGTAAATTCTCGAGTTCTCGTACGCATCGTTCCGAATTTTTTCAAGTTCATTTAACTGAAGTTTACGTAGCGAGCTAGCGTTGTCCAAATTGAAATTTAGATTTTTGATCGCCCAATACGCTTTATGTTCCAACTCCACAGGCAAGTGATAAGCTTTCCGATAGACAAGTCTAAAGGGAGACGTTCCAATAGAAGTTTTAAAAGTAGTATGGTATGCCCATAAAGCATCAGTCAATCGAGTTGACCAATCCTTACGATCAGGGTTAACCGTTTTCTCTATGATATGTTTGATCTCCCTATTGAAAATCTCATCTTGTTCACTTGTCTGTGGATGGTATGGGGTGCTCACCTTATGAGAGATACCGTATTTCTTCATTAAGCTCTCGAATGGTTTATTACAAAAGTGTGAGCCCCCATCACTAATGATGGCTCGAGGTATTCCGAACTGCGAAATGATGTTCTCTTTTAAAAATTTAATGACTGTACGATGATCATTGTTTCGGCACGGAATTGCTTCAACCCATTTAGTGACATAATTTACGGCAAGTAAAATATATAAATTTTCAAAGGATTGGGGGAATAGTCTCATGAAATCGATGCCCCAGCAATTAAATGCTTCAATGATAAGGATGAGATTCAAAGGCATTATATTTCGACGGGACAGTGCTCCCAATTTTTAACAACGCTCACAAGCCTTGCAAAACTCATGAGTGTTCCTGAACATAGTGGGCCAATAAAAGCCACACTGCAGAATCTTGGCCGTGGTCTTTTTAGCAGAAAAGTGACTACCATAGGCTTATGAGTGACAAAAGGAGATGACACTCTGATGTTGATCGTCTGACACACATCTCCTTAGGATTTGGTATAGGCAATATTTAAACAAATATGGATCATCCCAAAAAAAGTTACGCACCTTGGTAAAGAATTTCTTCTTATCTTGTGCAGTACAATGTGTTGCAATGGAACCTGTGACAAGATAATTAGCAATATCAACAAACCAAGGTAAATGAGAGACTCTGAACAATTGTTCATCAGGGAACATGTCATTGATATGAGTCACCTCAAGGAAATCAGAGGTATTAAGGTGGGAAAGATGATCGGCCACTACGTTCTCTACTCCTTCTTTATCTTTAATTTTAAAATCAAATTCTTGAAGTAGAAGGATCTATCATATTAAACGGGGTTTAAAATCATTCTTATAAAGAAGAGACTTAAGTACCGCATGATCTGTGTAGATAATAATTTTGGATCCGATCAGGTAAGACCTAAATTTGCCCAAAGCGAACACCACAGCTAAAAGTTCTTTTTCTTTAGTCGAGTAGTTCACTTGGGCAGGATTTAGAGTCCTACTTGCGTAATGAATGACGTAAGGTCGCTTATCTTTTCTCTGGCCTAGAACTGCTCCAAGAGCATAATTAGAAGCGTCGCACATAAGCTCAAAAGGAAGGCTCCAATTGGGTGGCTGTATGATAGGTGCAGTGGTTAACATGCCTTTAAGCTTGGTGAAAGCTTCCTGGCATTACTCAGTCCACTCGTATGGTGCATCCTTTTGCAGAAGATTACATAATGAACGAGAGAGGAGACTAAAGTCCTTTATGAATCGTCTGTAAAACCCTACGTGTTCTAAGAAGGATCGCATGTCTCTGATATTCTTGGGTGGAGGTAGGTTAAAGATAAGATCAATTTTTACCTTATCTACCTCGATTCCCTTGGACGAGATGATATGCCCAAAAATAATTCCCTTTTGAACCATGAAATGACACTTCTCCTAATTAAGTACCAAATTCTTTTCTTCATATCTTTTTAGTGCACATTTAAGCCTCTCTAAGTATTTGCTGAAAGATGAACCGAAAACAGAGAAATCGTCCATGAAGACCTCTAAATATTTTTCCACCATATCAGAAAAGATACTCATCATACATCGCTGAAAGGTGGTAGGGGCATTACATAACCCGAACGACATTCTTTTGTAAGAAAAGGTGTCGTAGGGGCATGTAAATGTGGTCTTTTCCTAGTCCTTAGGGGCGATTTCAATTTGATTGTTTCCCGAATACCCGTCAAGGAAACAATAATAGGAATGACCAGCTAGCCTTTTCAAGATTTGATCGATGAATGGTAAAGGAAAGTGATCCTTTCTTGTGACGGTATTTAGCTTTTTGTAGTCAATGCATATTCTTCAACCAGTAGTAACTCTAGTTGGTACGATTCATTATTGGCATTGGCTACGATGGTGATCCCGGACTTCTTAGGAACCACCTGAGTTGGACTCACCCATTGACTATCGAATATGGGGTATATGATACCCACATCCAATAGTTTAAGAACCTCAGCCTTAACCACTTCCTTCATGTTTGAATTTAGTCTACGTTGTGATTGCCGAGCAGTCTTTGCATTATCCTCAAGATATATGCGGTGAGTACAAATCGATGGGTCAATTCCTTTGAGGTTCGTTATCGTTCATCCCAAAGCTCCCTTATACTTAAGGAGAGTACCTATGAGCATACTCTCCTGTTCTTTCTCCAGGTGGGCAGAGATCACCACCTGGTATGTCTCATCTTGACCTAAATAGACATATTTCAAATCAGAGGGCAAAGATTTTAGGTCAAGCTTCGACGACTTGAGGTTAGACGGTAGAAGCAGTACATCAGTTTGGGGTAATTCTTCAAATTGTGGCTTCCACCGGTTAATTTTAAGTACCGGTGCAATATCAAGTATGACACACGTCTCCCTGATCATGCCATTATCAAAATCATGAGAGTGAGTCAGGCACGTCTCTAGAAGATCAGAGGATAAGGCAAGAGGCGTTCTATCTTCCACGAAAGAATCAATCATGTTAATGTCGTGAAAATCATCATCATCCTCTGAATTGCTGCCGTTATTGAAAAAGATGTTTGACTCCAATGTCAAATTTCTAAAAGATATAGTCACGACACCATTCCTGCAATTGATAATCACATTTGAAGTGGCCAGGAATGGGTGACCAAGAATTATGAAAATCTGAGTGCTCATGTTATTGATGGGTTCAGTATCCAGGATTATAAAATCTACAAGATAGTAAAATCTATCGACCTGGACTAACGCATCCTCGATTATCCCTCTTGGTACACGAACAGTGCGATCAGCAAGTTGTAGTATGGTTAGGGTGGGTTTTAATTCACCTAATCCTAATTGTTTGCATACCGAGTAAGGAATCAAATTAATGATTGTTCCTAAGTCAAGAAGTGCGTGATCAATTCGATAGTTTATGATTACACATGATATGGTTGGGCTACCAGGATCCTTGAATTTCTGCGGCATATCTTGTTTTAGGATGACACTCACTTTCTTAGACAAGAAAATCTTCTTTTGAACACTTTGCTATCGTTTGGTCGTGCATAAGTCCTTTAGGAATTTGGCATATGAAGGTATCTATTTTACGACATCAAGTAGAAGAATGTTGACTTTCACTTGTTTCAACACCTCTACGATATCCTGAGAGTTGGAGAGACGTTTTGGTGCAACCAACCGTTGAGGGAACGGAGCAACTGGCTTCTCTAGAAGTTCCGGTTCTAATTTTTGTGGGGCATCACTAGATCCATCATTGTTGTCCTCTTCTGGTTCTTGAGGCTTTTCGGGCCTAACCGGAAGGGTTTTATCAATAAATTTCCCACTCTTAAGAGTGGTGATGGATTTAGCGTGCCCCATTTGATTTGAAGAGCTGAGATCACTTATCTTGTACTGCGGTTTAGGATTGGGGACTGGTTGTGCAGGAAGCATCCCCTTTTCTATAGCCATCATAGTGAATCCATCTTTTGCATAAAATCTCGCATTGTCTGAATCAGCTCTTGCATGAAATTTTGAACCGGTTCTTCTTGAGGTCTCTCCTGATTTGGATTTTGATTGAAGAAGCCTTGAGGGGTAGCAGTTTATCCGTTCCTCCAACTAAAATTGGGATAATTTTTTCAACTAGGATTATACGTATTAGAGGTTGGTCCATTGAAAGGTCTTTGATAGTTATTTACAGCATTGGATTGTTCATTCAACACTTCTCGAAAGACAAGTATTGTAGGATAATTTTCAGTTGCATGAATGTTGCAATCACAGATGCCACAAACACTTTCATTAACCTTATCCTTCTTTCCTTCCATGGCTTCAAATTTTCTTATGAGTGTAGACACTTATACTTGAGATCATCATCTTCTTTCAAGAGATACAATCCACCTTTCTCCTTAGATTTAGTCGGCCTTTTACGTTGGGTAATAGTCCCATGATTGTATTTTTTCAGCAAGACTATCGAGATAATCTCATACCTCGTCAATATTTTTATTAACTAATTCTCCATTACACATTGTCTCGACCATTTAGCGCATGAAAGATGTCAGTCCATCGTAGAAAAAATTTGTAATGCGCCACGTTTCAAAGCTGTGTTGTGGGCATGAACTGACCAAATTCTTGAACCTTTCCCAACATTGGAAGAATGTTTCATCTTCCTTTTGGAGAAAGTTCATGATTACTTTTCTGAGGCTAATCGTTTCATGATGTGAGAATTTTTTTTTTATGAATTCTCTCTGCATGTCATTCCATGTGCCAATGGATCTAGGACGCAGTGAATGTAACCACATCTTGACCTTCTCTTTCAAGGAAAATGGAAATAGTTTCAGCCTAATTGTATCCTCAGATACATTAAGAAAGTATAAGGTGACTATAATCTCGTCGAACTCTTTCAGATGTAGATACGATTCTTTAGACTCAAGCTCATGAAACTTATGAAGTAGTTGAATAACCCCTGACTTGATGTCCATCTGTCCTGTACTTTCAGGAAAAATCATGCATAAGGGCGTACTCACCCCCACCGGATGTAAATTGTCTCGTAAAGTACGAGGTGGGGGTGCTTGATGCACCTCATTCTCAGCTTGTACTTCCTCAACCCTAGGTTGGGGTAGTGCTTGAGGTTGATTTGCATTCATAACCTCAATTAACTTAGAAAAATTCGAGCAGTGTCTCGTCCTACGATGGATAGTCAACCTCTTAACTAATCCTCTTTCGGTCAAGAGACGTCGAGTATTGTCACAGGCCCACTTGGACATGAAACACTCACAGCCCTAGATTCTAAACCCAATCCTAAGGAAGGAAATAAAACTCTAAAAAGAAGAGAGAGTTGGAGCGAAGTTACCAAATTGGAGTCCATAAGTTAAAAACTTGCAAAACAAACAAAACAAGTTAGTTTCTAGAAAGTTTAGGAATAGAAAATTCCTAAAAACAAAGATAAAAGTATTAATTTCTAAAGAAGGAATTCCTAAAAAAAAAAAAGGTAGAAAATTTCTTAAATGGATTAGGAAAGTCTTAAACTAGGAAGCAAGTTAATAAAAGGGATATGAAAAATAGAAAGTAAAAATTAGAAGGAGCTTACTGAATTAAAAGTTTCTATCTTAAAAACTTACAAAAAAAATAGGTTAGTTCTTAAACAAAAAGTCTATAGAAAAATTCTAAAAATAGAATAAGAAACAAAGTTAGGATTCTTAAAAGAATTAGAATTATAAACTTGCTGAAAGGAAATAAACCTAATCTAGAAATAGAATGGAAGAAGTTAAGAAAGAAGTTATCAATTTAGAAACTATCTCAGAAGCGTACAGAACAAAAAAGTTGGGTTAGTTTCTAAAAAGAGAATAGATATCTAAGACTAAAGAAAAATAAGAAATTTCTAAAATTAAAAAGAGTTTTTAAAACGGAAAATAACTTAGTTTCTAAACCTAGAATTAGAAAGTTCTAAAATGGAAAACCTAACCTTAGACTAATCCTAAAACTAATTAATTTTAGAGAATCATATTCGTCAGTTCCCGGCAACGGCACCAAAAACTTGTTCACTCCCCAAGTGCAAGGTTGTGATGTAGTAATAAACTCGATAAGACCGAGGTCGAATCCCAAGGGATTGATACCCGTACGTTATCTGAAACTAACTAGAACTAAAACTAGACTAAGATGTAATCTAAATCAAATAGAATTTAAGGAATAATTGTGAAATAATTATCTAAAACTTAAGAGAATTCAGAGGAGAGAAACTAGGGATTCAGAGGATCCACTTGTAGAGATCAGGGAGATTTTACGCCTGCTTCACGAATCATGAAAATTAAACTGAACTTACTTGATATAGTTTTCAAGAGATGAAAGATATATAAATTAGAATGGATTCCATCACCAAACGATGCCCAGGAGACAAAGTAAATAACAAAATTAAACTAATTACCAACCAATCACATGTATGAAGGTTAGGAAGGGTACCGTCATCCGACCATGCCTAGGAGACGATGGTGAACAATAGAGCTTCCTGACATCATAAACATAAAAAGAGTAAGAACATGCTCAAAGCTATCACAGACCCATTGTAATTTCAGTCACAATAGACCATTAAAAATTAAAAACATTCTCATTAATCAAACTATAATCAAGGTCATTCATAAATTAAAATTAATTCAAAGGCACAAAGTAAGGTCTCCCATCATACTACAAGCTTCACCTCTTAGCCCTAGCTAAGAGGTTTAGCCACACATGAATGGGCTAATCATCTTAAAAGGAATAAAACAAAACAAAAGCACTAAAAAAAATATATATTAATTACTCTCCCTCTCTTCTCTGCTTCACGTCAGCCCCAGCAACCGATGGATCTGCAATGTTTTTTCTCTCCCCTCCGTACCCTCTCTCTTTCTCTTTATATCTGACATGGGTCGGTGGAGTGGAGACCCAAATTACTCGTGCGCAGGAGTTTACGCAGGTCATTGTGCAAGCAAATAATTTTCTTACGTTTGGGTTGAGATTGCGGTGCACAATCAATACATCTGTTAAATCTGACACCTTGGCTAGGGTTATGGACACCTTCTGCAATTTGCGGACAGTCCAGATCATCAAAACGAGCGTGATCAAGGTTGCATAACTGCCCACAGATGGCCGGTTTTCACGGACGCGCGTAATGCTTACGCAAGTTGGCTGACGAGTTCAGTGGGCCCCACAGTGGTGTTTTCGGGGAAATCCACCCCATGCATTAGATTCAGCAGGAAAAACTGTCTAGACATGGACTGTTTTGTATTGTTGATGATGCAACCCACTTATCTTTCCATATCGCCATCCACCCTGCATTTGAACGGTATTTTTCTGTGTGTGCGAGCATGTAATTGGAAAAACCTCCTACGTACGGTCGGTTTTCCCTTCTGGAATGATTGGATGGTCTGGATTATCTTCCGGATGAACGATGGTGGCCCACCTGGATCAAATGCAGCTCTATTGCGAAACAGAGCATGCACAGCATCCTTTGTGAGAGTCAGTGGGGCCATGATGATTGTTATATGGAAAATCCAGTCCGTTCATTGGATTCCCCATGCAAAAATAGTCGAAAATGTATGATTTTTGGGTCGTATTGGTGCGGCCCATGGAGTTTTGATTCAGCTGTCCGTCCCTTATTTTGAAAGAGAAATTCACATGATCGCTTGCATGGGACCAGAAGGAAAGCTTGGCGAGGGTCTTGGCCTCGCTCTAGATGTGATGGACGAGTCAGATTTGTCGAAGGATTGATGTGTGGGGCCCGCTATGTAAAAACAGACGGCTGCGTGAAGACGCTGTTGCCGTTTCTATTTTGGAAGATGAGAGTCGGTCGGCGTGCTTGCTGACCGAGCTCCTTGGCGCAGTGCACGACATGCGCACATGTACCCTATGTACATGCGACACACATGTGGGGTCCACTATGATGTTTTCGAGAAATCCGCTCCATCTATTCATTTTTTCAGCTCATTTAAACGGTTGAGACCAAAATTGAAGCATATCCAAAGATCAGGCAGCCCCACTTAAGAAATTAAGGGGCTAATCTATCCGTCGGGACACTTCTATAAGGATCCAACGGCTAAATTTCGATGTGTATGGTTGATTTATGGTCCTTAGTCCTTGTATGAAGTTTTGAGGTGAGCAGATGGTGGGAACCCTGTGATCTCGCGTTCTGGATCAATTTTGGGCCACTTGAGCTTTAGTTTCTCAATTTTCTCAGATCTCTGGCATATAAATCTGTCAATCTTGGCATCCTGGGGTTCGACCCTTGCCTGGTGCATTTTGAGCATTAATTTTATACTTTTAACGTCCTATTTCAATCCACGCTCGTAAATACACCCTGTACATAAAAGTACGATTAAATTATAATATTAGGCATTATCGTGTACAAAAAATCAGGTAGAATCGGAGTTTTGATATGCAATATTTGACCCTCAACAAATACCCGAGAACTCAGGATCGGGGTCTCTGTACTTGGGTGTCAATTTTCGGGGCATTACAATCATACCCATAAAAAAATTCATGATCGATCAATTATCATTGTCATTATATCGCATTACATCTCCTACACGTAAGAACTGATCTTATTGCTCAGAATTTAGTCAGATCTTGTGAAGTAAATACTATATATCTACATGGGTAAAGTGGCTGCCTAATCCATTCCCTCTCTGTAACTGCAGTCCCTTACTCGAAATCTCTGAAACGCAAACTCAATAGTCATCTTAGAGTTAAGGATCTTATGGTTTTTAATTGCAAGTGTTTCTATATGGTCTAACCGATTGTATATTCGTAGTAATTGGTTAGTGGTGACTCTGGTCAAATATAACACCCTCTTACCCTCAAACGAAAGCCCTCGAGCGAGGTACCCATGAAAAACCGAGCCGATCCCCCCACCCTTGAGATCCTCAGCATCCACACTATCCAGTTCAGCGCCTGTTGTACTTCTGCAAAAAGCATTGTAAATATCTCTGAAGATCGTTCGCATGCTATTTCGTCCCTGTGCAATAATACATATTCGTTTCTAATTAGCTAGGCCAACATTAGGGTACAACATTGGCCCCACACATCACCTCGCCTTTGGTTGAAAAGGTTAGAGTGACATTGGTTTGTCATTTAGCACAATAAATGTAATAGCTTGACTGGGCAAAAACATTAAATTCAGCCATGTCGGTCGAAAAACATTAAATTCTATCGTCTTGGTCGAACTCGAGCATCTCGATTGACAAACATCAATTCGACCGTCTTGGTTGAACTTAGACATCTCGGTAAAAAAAAATATCAAATTCAGCCATTCTGGTCAAAGTCGCCCACCTTGATCAAGAGACATCAAATTTGAATGTCTTGATTGTACGTACTCGTCCATCTTGATCGAAAAACATCAATTTAGGCCATTTTGGTTAAAATTTGTTATCTTGGTCGAAAAACATCAAAATCAGTCATATTGGTCGAAAAACATCAAAGTCGCCCGGAGCAATGAAGATTGTCCGCCAATCCATTCCGAATAAGACTTATGATAGACTGAGGTGGTAGTTTGACCAATAACTTGGCCTACCATCTATTGGACCAATTGTAAAACTTAATCGCGGTCCAAATGGTGTGGTTTGGCTACAAAAGATGGTTCAGGACCTACCGGGTATTGTTCCCCATTGTGAGGGATATTCCTAGGTAAAGGTTTTCCCCATACATTTCCTAATTTTTTACCATAAGAATAAAAGTTCCAATTCCCGTTTGAATTGTCTAAGCTTTGTGAGTTGAGGAATATTCTATGCTTCTTGTATTGGAGCAAGATATGTGTTCCATTGTGGAATAAGAACTGGTGGTATCGATACTAGGTTTTTGACAGAACTAGTCTCAACAGTTTACTAAGGCACTATTTGCTGAGGCACAATGTGTGCTCTTTAAACGAAAATAACTATTATCTGATTCAAGCTTTTAGTCTGATTGGTCATCCGCTAATTGAAGGTTTCATCCTGAATTCGAGAATGTTACACAGATACTTCATATCTATTTTTCTTTTTTACTTCAACCATCATAACAACTGAATCGTTGCCGTGTAAGTTTTCCAGATCCTTCTGCCTTTGTATATTCTTCATAATTGTTTCTCTTCTCTCGATCATTTTCTATCCCTTAAGTTTCTGAGCCGTGCACTATCATTAGATGACATATACTATCTAGCTCAATGCATTGTGTGTGTGTGTGTGTATATATATATATATATATATATATATATATATATATATGAAAATAGTTGGTATACTATTTCTTCCATGCAATGGCTATTGTCCATTTTTAATTGGCTAGGCCAAAATTAAGGTACAACACATCCTAGTGCACAAATGCCTCTTTTACATACACCTGGTTTACCAAGATCTCACTGTTTTACTAGAATAATTAAATATGTTTAATCATTCCATGTAGTCCCCAGGGCGAGAGACACTCAGCCGAGCAAATGGGTGAGTTGACCTGATGGGTCCAGGTCATTGCACCCGACATTTAGACCCATGCGATGGGTCTTGGTTTTGAAAGTTCAACCCAAGTTATTAAATGGGTAGGTGGGGGCCTTCTCAAAAACCAACCAGACGCATTTCCGGACCTAGTTTATGTGACCTAGATGAAATCCAAGAAAAAATAGTTAATTGCCTACTTTGGTTTTTTATTTTTATTGGTGTTGTGTTATATAAGATTGGTTCACAACCTTTCTCCCAAACGTGATTACCCATTTATTACTATTATGTAACAATCTAAACAATATAGATGGAGAACATACAAAATAATCATACTTATCAAACTAACTGTACCATTTGATTTTACTTATTGAATTTAGACTGTTAATTAGTTTACTTTCTACCCTAAAAATTAATAGCCACAATTAATTAAATGTTTTGAAATATGATTTGTGTAAAAGCTCAATTGTATTTTTACACGCGGCCAATGATTTTTATGTTGACCTGACACGAACCAAACCCTAGACTTGGACACGATTGTTAGACCTTGAATGGCCCATTGAATTACTGAGTTTGCTGTTTTTGATTTTGACCCGGTCTAGCGGCCCCGTAGACCAAAAACGCGCAGGTTGGTCTCTCTAGTTGAGGCTGCATTCAAGTCAAACACGGCGTCGCGGACTCTCTTCACTTGCAAACTGCGTATGCTCGTGTCGCGCCTCCCCTGTCTTCCAACCTGGACCTGATTCGAATTTTAATGGGCTGCATTTGGGGTTGAAATTCAGACCCAATTCTTAAATTACTCGGCCCGAGGCTTTCCTCAACCTCACCCAACACATTTGCACCGTCGGATGATCTCCTTTCATACAGAAGGAGAATAAAAAAGTAACAGTTGCACATGAACCCGTGTGGGGCATTACAACTAATCTGACTCTACCTGTTTTTAATCGGGTCTAATTTCGTGGACCCAACCTGTAAGTGGGTAGACCCGATATATTTATCCGGGTCTTTTGAAAGTGAGACCCTGACTAACAGGGTCGGGTCCATCAGATGCCAGTTCAGGTACTCACTGACAGCCCTTGATTAGTCCCTCGGAAGTATATTGGGGCACCATCTATCATATCAACGGTTCCGATGGACCCACCTACAACTTTCTTCTTTCAAGATTTACGTGCCACATGGAGCACATTGATTTGTACACCATACATGACTATTCGATTTGAACGAGTAGGGCCCTTTGTTCGATAATCTAGACCATTGGTCTGTCTTTTACTGCAGTTGGAGAATGACCAATAAATCTCCCTGGTTGAATCTGGACCTTTAGTAATAATGTGGTGACATGGCCAGATGTGGTTGGTCGGCCGTATACCATGAGAGAGGAATCGAGTACCTACACAGCCAAAAAACACTTTAAAAAGGGGTGCAGGTTTGAGTGGGCGTTTACCTTAATGTGGGGTCCACCTTGATATTGTGTTGTACATCCACACCGTCCAATCATTTTTCCAGCCCATTTTGGGAAGGTGCTCCGATATAGTGATTGAACGTCCACCATTAAAAACTTCCCATGGCCCACTCTAAGAAGATCCTAACGTTTATTTTCCGTCCAATTCGTTGATAAAGTCAACCAGAACTGGATGAAGGAAAAATACATATGCTAGCTTGATCCAAAACTTTTGTGGTATGCTTAAAGTTTTTAATGGTCATTCACGGCTTTTTCTGTTGTTGTTGTCCACCAGAGATTCCAATCTGCTTAACTTTGGGAATAACGCCTTAAAATGAGCTGAAATAACAGATGGGCGACGTGGATATACAACGCATTCATCTAGGTGGGCCCCACAAGGTAAGAGTAGAACCAATCAAATCTTGCCACGCCACCACTGATGGTGTTGTGGGGCTGAATACCTAATCCGCATCTTGATTTCGCATCATGGGTGGGCCAGATCTTGTGGTGGATGGTCCAATCACCCATGTCTCGGAAAGTTACGGCGGGAGAAAGCTGCTGTTTTTTTCGTCTTTTTTCTCCCAACGATCTCGTTTTGAGCTTTCAGGTAAACTGAAATTACCAAACTACCCTTGAAACGTGAGAAAGGGCCAGAGACGTCTTTCTTGTAGTCCACGACATCGGATTTTGGGGACGATGTGAAATGACTAAAACGCCCTCATATTTTCGCCCATTGGCAATGGCCGACCGCTTGTTTATGGTGCACGTCTCACACGTCCCAGGATGCACGAGAATGAGAGATCTGAGCCATTCATTGGGCGTGGTTCGGTGTAAACATGCTCTATGCTAAAATCAGGTCGTCCAATCAATGAATAGGCCGTCATCGATCATGCGTTTGCCATCAGATGAGTCTAGCCCCGACTTTTTTTGGCCGGTGTACATCGACAGTGAGCATCACTTGATGAACGGCCTAGATCTTGCACATGATGACATTGGCACTGTTAATTACTTCCTCGACCTATCCAGACTCAGAGCCCGAATGGCAAGTATTTTCAAGCACATAATGATTATTCAAAGGGGCTTAACCATTCTCTTTTCTAAAAGTCACGTCTCAAATAATTCACGCTAGCCAGTTAGATGGACGGTGGGGCTGTTCATGAGTTGAGCTAACTTGGACAACTCGCTCGGATAAGCTCCAGTCAGCTTAGATCGGCTCGGCTTGAATGATTGACTTAGCCAAGTCAAGCTAATTTTTTATAGCTTGAATTAGGTTTTAATCGAGCTTCCCCGTGGTGCATTTTAACTCGACTCGACTTGAAGCTTGAAGTCAAGTTCGAATCAGGTCGATTAATTAGTATATTATTTTCAAGAGAGAGTTTCTACATTACTTTTCTTATAATCTCTTTGGTTGAGTTTTTTTATCTCTTCTTTTCATTTTATTTTTATAATTGTATGATTTCAATCTTTTGAGATTTACTTATTGGACGAGAAACTCAAGAAATCTGAGATGAGTTCTTTTCAAATCTGTTAGAGCTTCAAGCAAATCCAATGATCTGATTGGGTAAAGCTTTTTACTTAGATTTCTATTCTGTGTTCTGCTCTGTTTCTTTTTTACTACTTAGATTTTTGTTGGTGGAGAAAGACCAATAACAGATCGGTTCTTACGGGTTTCCTCATCCAATTTGAAGCTTTGTATGACTTTTTCATTAAGTTTTGTTTTAATTCTCTTAAAATTTTTGAATTATTTATCAATGAGAAAGGATTAAGAACAAAATTCATTACTCTCTCATCCAACAAACTCAAGCTCCATTAGATAGTTTCGGCAAACAAATCAAGCTTCAATGTTGAGCTCGAGGTCGAGCTTGACCTCGAGCTCAAACTCGAGTACAACATAGATGAGCTGAGCTTAGCCCACTTCAACTCGACTCGGATTGATGCCCACCTCTACTGGACCGTTAGGATCCCTCTGGGCCATGGATTTGGTGGGGCCTACCTAGTGAATGACCGGCCTAATTCATTGAGGGAGCTGATCTTCATGATGAAGCACTCACGCCTTGGCAGGATTTCGTCACCTATGAGTACTCAAACCTTTTACGTGGTGTTGAAACTCATGTGAGTCTACCACCAGGGCAAAAGCAAGGACCCAAGATAATATACTGTACACATGATATGTTAATGATATCCAAAATAATATAGTAGTCAGCCACTAAGCTAATATCACTAAAATGATCCCAATAGCAAAAACATTAGCCACATAAATTGATGGTTGAAAAACATTATGCGTTGCTCATTTGTGAAAATATGCTTGTGGCCCACTCAAGGGTTGGAATTTCTTCCATTTTTATACAATATATACTTTGATAACATGAGTAAACTAATTTTGAATTTTAAAATTAATTTATTAATCAAAGTCTATAAATATATTATAAAATTGTTAATGTAATTTTATTTTAAAATTTAGTGCAGTCCAACTCCAAATTATCAAACACAATTGAGAATTTAGGATCACTTTAATTTTAGTGTAATTGTGATTTGGATTTACAATCCATTCCAAATACAAGCTCCCAAACCAGCCTAAGTATATTTTTCACTCAAGTAATCAAAAGCTCCTTACAGCTCATTGCGGTGTCCATACGACATCTACTTCATCTAATAGTTTAGTCAATTATATTTAGCATTTTATCATAAAAATGAAACAAATCCAAAACTCAAACATCCAATGTTACTAGAAAAACTGGAGATGGCAACACTCACCATTGAAACCCTCCTAGGTTTATCTTAAAGCCATCCAACCCCATTTATATGGTCATTCCCACCCGAGAAAATAATCTTCCGGACCTATAACTTTCATGTGTGTAATAATGTTTCAATTATGGATGTTCAAACCCCCTTTTTCTTCCACCAGGCTCACTTGAGTTTTTTATTTACCTAATTTTTTAATTTACATTTTTTAAAACTATTTAATAGAGTGAATGTCTTTGGGAGATTGCAGCAGCCTGCAAATATTTAGGATTGCTTAACCAATCTAATTTTCGGATTGTGACTGAGGGACTGTGAATTCAACAATTTAAACAGTTGAAATGAGTTAAAATTGTTGGTGTATTTTTATGGAACGGCTCCTGCTGGGTCGGATCTTCTTCCACCTGCACAAACAACACTATCAAGGGGACCCTCGCTAGAGCCGGGGAGCCTCCGATGCTTAAGTCAGTCGTTTTCTCGATAGCAAAGGATTTTCTCAGTTTTGTGTCTCGTACCTTTCTCTATAGAAATCTTTGATATTTATAGATCTTAGGAATCCTCATCATACGGGGATTCTTCTCCTTATTATTCGGAGATTTCACTGATTGCTCCCGATCCCAAGAATCTCGGGATCAGATACCCGTATTCCTGAATTTTTGGAGAGGTATTTACATTCATACCGCCTTCTCTTGTCTCGGCTCAGTCGATACCGACTCAAGGGGAGTCTCGGCCGAGTCGGGAACATAAGTTTTCTGCCTTCTCACGGATGGAATAGTCTCGATGATTATCCGTCGCCTTTCCTTACTCCGTGGCCGACGGAACCAACTTATTAGGTCGGTTTTATTCTATCGGTCGGGTGGCTTATAACATACTCGGCCTTCTGTAGGCTTATGCAGACAAGGTTATCTCTCCGACAGAGTAACTTTAACCGTCTCTTGCTTATGCCTCTCGGCCTATCCCTTATTCTCTCGGTTCTGACCATTGTCTCGGACTCTTCGGACAGCATCAGAAGAGCCGACCTACTTAGAATCCGAGTCTCCGGACTTGGCATATTTTTTTCCAACAGTAAGCCCCCTTACTCCTTGTGTCGTTCGCGGCATTAAGGGGTAACGAGTTTTTAGGTCGGTTTGTATTAGAGTCCGAGGTTATGATGAAGCGTTTATTGCTCCTTGAGTCGTATCTAACGTATGACGTTGCATTCCCCGATGCCGCACATGCGGCCAGCCGTCATGTCGTTCCATCCGCGTATAAGATTTGGACACGTGGCGAAGACGTTACCGCTGTCAGTCAGCGTGCGCCACTTGTCGAGCGGGGGAGCCGAGAAGAACGACGATTCGTTTTTTCCTTAAAAGCCCTGCCATGTGACACAGCTATAAAAAGGCCAGGTGGGAGAACTGTGCAAATTTTATTTTCGCGTTCTTCCCTCCCACTCGTATCCACTTCCGAGTCTTCTTTCTCTTCTTCCTTCTTCCCTCCGCTGTCGTTTCTTGCTTCGTCAACTCCCTTTGCGTTCGCTATCATTTTTCCCGGTGAGTTCTTTCCTCCCATCTCTTTAAACTTTAATGGCTGCGCGTGGCTCTCTCAAAGCCCTCCGGAGGGAATTTTAGGCGATGAGGGTGTGTCCCAACATCTTTGGGACGTTGCGGAACCGCTCTCCCTACTGACGGAGTTTGCCGTCGGCGCTGATGCCGCATTCCGGCTTGTAAGGGAGGCCGATGACTCATCGCCTAAGTGCTCCGCTCAGGCCGATCCGTCCAGTGGTGGAGTGTCTCTGGTAACCGGTCCAGGGAGACCTAACCTCGGGATGGATAAGCAGGAGGAAGAATAAGTAGACGACATTGTTATAGGCGAAGGGGTGGCTGTTCCAGACCCCGTGAACCAAACTGTGGAAGCTTCTGAATCCTCTTTGAAGGGGGAAGAAGGTGAAGATGAGCCGAGTGGCCTCGTCGGCTCAATTTTAACCGAATCCGACCTAAACCGGATCAGGGCTGGATATCATATCCCTTACTCGGTCGTACTTCATCTCCCTCGTTCGGGAGATTTGTTCGACCATCCTCCTACAGGGATGGTCGTAATTTTTCAAGTCGCGATGTAATGTGGCTTGCGCTTGCCACTTCAACCCATTGCTCGTGATTTCTTGTCCCGAGTCAAAATAGCTCCCGGTCAAATTGTCCCGAACACGTGGATGAGTTTGTTCGGGTGTGTCGTGCTGTGGGCCAATGTAACATCTCGAAAATCGGGGGTCGAGTAAAAACTCCACTCCCGAGTTCCAGAACATCACTCATGCAACATAAATGTGTATGATTGAATGTTGTCTGTGTTAATGTATTAAACATGAGTGGGATTAATCCAAAACATCATATCATACTCTAGAGACCGTTAAATTAGCAAGCGGAAGACTGTGCTAGTATGTATAACATATATAAACTGTTGTATGTCTCCAGAGTGTGAACATGTTACCAGGTTATATACATACATGTATACTCTAAAAGTAAACAAAAAGAATATACATGAGTGCTCTAAAAATATAAAATGACAAGTGTTAAGGCATCTAATCAACCTCTCTGTAATCCCGTCAATCAGAACACGCATAAAGGAGAGATCCTCCTCATCATCATCAAGTCCAGCTCCTCTTCTCAAGCAGCGCCATCATCTGCAACCAAAATAGGAACTGGTGGGTGTCCGAAAACACCATCCCGTAACGTGGGAGTGAGTGATCAACTCAGTGGAATAATAGAGCAGAGTTTAACATGTTATCAAATCAATCATGCGATAATAGTAAAGCAATAAATCAAACATTCTTAATACTGTTGTTAATGCAATATAACATGACATGATTGATGCCCTCACCGACGATCTCCCTCATACGACACCATCTTGCGCCCGCGGCATGCTTTCTTCCCACAGTGCTCCACATCTTCCAGGCACATGCAATGTGATGGTGATATGATTACCGAGTTATTATTAGTCCTTTTCATACAGCAGGATTGAGAAACTAAGGTACCTTGCTTATATCAATCCCAACACAGATCCTGTCTAGGGTCGTCACTCCTAGTAATCACATACGAGGTTATATTTTGTAGGTCGCTGCAAGGGCTGCCAGGGCTGTTACTCGCACTCGTTGCACTGCTCCCCCATCACCTTATCAATACAGGCCTACTGTATTCTCATTGTTACGGAAGGGTCGTCGCCTCCCGTAGACTCAGAATACGCTCGCGGTCACTACAAAGGGCTCGTCGCCTGATCAGTGTAGGCCGACAGCTAGAATATAGTGTCCCATACCACCATAATCTGCTCACGAGTCAATGTGCTCACTGGTTACTACGGGGAGGTTTGTGGCCCCAGCGTAGGCCGACAGCTAGACCACGGTATCCCATACCACCATGCCCGGCTCATGAGTCTTTGTGGATCAAGGTACCATGGTTGACAGGATTTTCAATGGTAAGTTCAGTACCCTAGGTTCAAGCAGTTATGACACATACATGGTGAACATACAATGGCCAGTCGAGTTACTTGACAGGCTCTACTAGTACGAGCGCATCTCAAGCTGAACGACATGAAGTGCATAAAACACTTCGCGTGGCCTAACCACTACCGCCAATCCAAAACACGACTCGTGTTCATCGACGCGTCCTTCGTGGCAAAGATAGGCCAACCACGAATTTACTCGGTTACCGACTGCCTGGACTAGGTATAGTCTCAAACATTTGTGAATTCACTTCTTTAATCATATGAAAGTAATGGAAATGCATTACAACAACGTGAGCATGTTAACACATATTATGACATATAACTTAAGTAAATCATCTAACACATGCATCTCATACATATAATGAAATCATACACATAGCCACCATGAAGGAAATCATTTACATCAGCATATTATTTGAGAATTCAATCTCGAACAACTTCACAACACCATTTACTTCAATACATACTAATACAAACATTTATATAAACACTTAGTCTACACACTTAAGTCTACATAGTGTATGTCGACTCAAAGTGTGCATTTGGGCGAATCTCTTCGCCAAACTGATTATGCACGCATTCCTAATATCCTAAGGCGACAAAAAATCATGTCAACCATTTCAGCAAAATATAGATGTATACAGTATTTCCTACAAATGACTAAAATGCCCTAAATCTCATATTTTTCGTCTGCTTACGAAACAGGAAACGGACAGCATGTTGTACATGTCAAACGGCGTTGCCGTCGATAATATACTATTAAACGACATTGAAAGTGTTGAAAATAGCCAATCAAAGCGTCTAAAATTTGCACGTTTCACTTTAGATGTGTATCGTTCCAACCGGAGCGTATACGCTTCGTCTACGGCGATCAGGCGACCTAATACACAAGCTACATAAGCTACACCGCTAATGGAATTGACGGAATGCTAAATCAGCAAATGGTTAGGGTTTTCCTTACCTAGAAATGCGGCGGAATCACCGAAAAAGTGATTGGAATACGCCGCTTAAGCACGTGCAGCAGCAGCAGCAGGTGGCAGGAAGATCCCTCCCACACTCTCTCACAATCTCTCACTTTTTCTCTCACTCTGCTAGGGTTTTTAGCAAATTCGGATGGGTGAGAGAAGTGAGGGTTTAAACCCCTTTTATAACCTAATTTCTTCCTAAATTAGGCTTGGGAACAATGTTTACTTGGGGTCTAACCAATTCGGGGCTGTTCTGGTCCAAAAGAGCATTTCTGGAGGTCCCCTGGCCAAACGCGGTCGGAATTAAGCTCATGCATACTGGATCTAGCACACATCAAGTTTTCAGACCGGTAGAGTTCGCAGATCGCACGTGGCGGTCCAGTTTCAGTTCAGCGGTCATCGCACCTAGATCAGGTTTACAAGTCTCATGATATGAAAGAGAAATTTTTCCTGATCCGAGGGTATAATTTGGCTGAATTCTGACGGTCAGAACACTTAATAATAAAGCGTCAAGTCACGTGCCAGATTTGAATTAAAATTTTCAAATCTAACCCTATTCTCATTCTCTTCACTCCAGGCTCAATGAAATAGCATCTGAACGTCGGTTGGCCTTGATTTTCGAAACGATTGTCAAGTCCAGCCAAGCAGTCATAACGGTCTAAGATTGTAGCTATCGGACTTTCGACGCGCGGTCTAGATCCAATACAAAGTTTCAAAGAGTTCCTGAGAGCAAACGAGTTTAGAGTTTGATCCTAAGTTTCAGGGTATTATAGCACCATGGATTCTACAAGTTTTGGGTCTTGTAGAACGTATTTAAAGCGATCAGGGACAATTTCACAGCTACTCCAGCGTAGCGCTAACCAACTTATGCTTAGTTTCTAAAGGAATTAATCCTAAGTGATTTCTTTGGCTATGGAATTGGATTCTGAGCGGTTACCAATGTGTTTTAGTTGAACCATTGCCTAAGGACGTCTAACCCCAGGTTGACAAAAATTCGGGGTGTTACAATCTACCCCCCTTAAAAAATACAATTTCATCCTCGAAATTGGCGAAGGGTAAGGAGTACTTTTTCTAAGGAAGGTTCAAATCCTATTTAATAACCTAACCTTATGTAGAACCTAAATCAGCTGTTTCAATCCTGGGCCAATGGGAAAGATGCTAACCACGCTTCCGCTGCGCCACTCTGATCGAACAGTTGCATGGGCTGACCTAACTGGATTGGACTCAATACGTTCTACCCCTCTTAAAACTTGGTTCTACTTAAAGTTCAAGAATCTATGCATCGCTCCGTATATCGGAACGAGATGCAACTTAGGGACTATCCTTGACATGAATTGGGAAACAACCTCTCATTACAGTGGTTTTCCCCTGCCAATGATGCGTTCTATGGCATTGGTACCTATGATTATAGAGATGAGCCTAATCTCTATTGTGGTTAAGTTCAGGGGCAGGTATGAGTTGGTGGCAAGATATCTAAGTCTTACTAGCTACTCTAATGACTATATGTCCTTAACATTTAGTAAGGGCAAAGCAATAACTTTTGGTTGTAGGTGGTTGGGCCAACACGGAAGAATAGTTGTATAATGGGCCTAAGCCGAATACATAAACCTTCTGCCCCGCGATGACAGAAAATTTGTTGTATCAGTCATCAATCCTAGTCGATGCCGATCTTCTGCTTGATCAGAGCATTGGATTCATTGATAACTACTACGATTAAGAAGTCGATTCAAACCGCGAATACTTCGCTGATAATTGCATTTCCTTTATTCCGCGTTCCCGAATGCAATAAGCACTTGGGGAAGGCAATTCTAAGGGGCGTGCTAGTTCATTCTAAGTTCAATCTAAGGGATTTATAAATGTTTCCTGAGAGTGAATGGTTCTAAGTTAAAACCACTTTCCTATGGGCTACAACAGAAGCCTATAAGTAATAAGGGGATCTATCGAAGGAATAAGGTTCTGCTTCAACCAAATCTAACCTACAATTTCTTAGCATATACAGGCTTTACACTACTTAAGGTAACTAGTGGCCTAGTCTGTAACTCAGTAGCTATAATCCGAAGCCTAAGCTTATATGCTAAATGGTTCCATACCATTACTAATACAGGAAATTGCTCTATCGCTTAGGGTCAAGATTATCTAAATGGAATTGGATTTCTTATATCGTCAGATCCTTCAAATCCAAGAGTACTTAACTCTAGGTCCAAAATACCAAGGGCCTATATGGCCAGTAGCATTAAGTTGCATTAAATGGAACTGCATTCCTAATCCCACGTCGGGATTGGGTGTGACATGCTTGGTAGGAGGGTAGGGTGGGATAAAAACTAATTTTGTATACTTAATCCCGGGATTTACAACATGACAGTGGAAACCATAGGATATACCCAATCTAAGGACAATACCTTACAGCAAACGAAATGGCATGCACTCCATTCAACAAAATTTGTTACAATACATGGAATAAAGTTCCACATGGATTATAACAGGAACGCATTCGGCTATGCTAAGGCCAAACCACTAACACAAACACATTTTTCTACCTCTGACTTCACTAGACCCAACAACAACAAAACACAGAAATCCTTAAAACGGCAATCAAACAAGCGAAGAACGTAGAGAAATGGGATGGGTAAGCAGGTTTCCACGAGTCTGAGGATCAAATAAAAGGGACATGAGAAGGAGGATGGTGGAAAGGGAGAAAAAAGGCTAAAACAGCCTTAACAATAGCCATAGAAAGCGGAGAAAATACGGAGAAATGGTTGTCCAAATGGACTGAAACGAATCTAGGCCCTGTAGAGGGATGCATCAAGCTCCCAAAGGCTGAATTTTTAAAGAAAAAAGAGAACTATAAAGGGGAATGAAGCTCCACACGATTTCAGCCTTGCATGAAGGTTGTGGGAGCTTCAAATGACGAAATCGGAGAGGGAGAGGGTTACTAATCACATTAGAGGGATGGGATAGGGTCGTTTTTAGTAATGGGAGGAATTGGGAGTGATGTCGATCCCCCACTGTGGGAAGGGCCACGGTCCGGACATCGGAGTGAGTTTCTCGGGGGGTTGTCTCGGGATAACCTCAAATCGCTGACGCTTGTCGCACTTTTGGACGAACCTCTTAGAATCATGTTGTATCGTCGGCCAATAATACCCTTGCCGTAACACTTTATTGGCGAGCGAATGTCTGCCTGAGTGATTCTCACATATTCCTTCGTATATCTCCCGTAAAACATAGTCGGCTTCATCGGAGTCCACACATCTTAATAGGGGAGCGTGAAATCCTTTCTTGTACAGTATATCATTCAAGATGGTATAACGCGATGCTCGTACCTTCAGACGTCGTGCCTCAGCGCGATCCTCTGGTAGTTCTCCATCATTGAGATAACGAATGATTGAATCAAATCAAGTGGGTTCTGACATGATAGGAAGTATGGTCGAGTCTGTAGCCGAGTCTGCCGGCTCGTTTATACTCGGTTTTACTACAAACTCGATCGAAACCCACCGAGGTATGGTGTCTTCGTCGGCCGAAGAGAGCTTGGGTATCAGGTCAGCTTTGGCATTGTCGGCCCTGGGTATCCAAATAACTTTGCATTCTTGGAACTTGCTGATTAATTCTTTGACTTTTTCCATGTACGCCTTCAGTTGTTCTTTTCGAGTTTGATAAACACTGGAAACTTAGTTAACGACCAACTGCGAGTCACTGAAAACGTTGAGATGAGTGGCGCTTAAGCTCGCGGCGAGTCTAAGGCCAAGTAACAAGGCCTCGTACTCTGCTGTATTGTTCGACGCTTGAAATCTAAGTCGCAATGCATACTGCATACAAGTTTGATTGGGAGTTTCTAATACTACCCCGGCCCCACTTGCTTTGGAGTTGGATGAACCGTCGACAAATAGCTTCCAGGATGTCGGGTCAGGCAAGGGGTCGAGAGAGGAAGAAGCCACTGGATCAGTAACTGGCTCAGAATCATGTGTTGTGTTATGGTTGGAGGTAACTTCAACAAGAAAATCAGAAACAACTTATCCTTTTATGGTCATTCTCGGCCTGTACTGTACATCGAATTCACTCAATTCGACAGCCCACTTTGTAAGTCGGCCGGAAGCTTCTGGCTTTTGAAGAATCTGGCGCAGTGGTAAGTTGGTCACAACAATGATGGTGTGAGCTTGAAAATACGGCCGGAGTCGCCGCGAAGATACAACCACAGTTAAGGCTACTTTCTCGATCTGAGGATACCTTATCTCTGCCGGCAGTAAAGCTTTGCTAACATAGTACACTGGCAGTTACCTCCTTTCGTTCTCTCGTATTAAGGTCGAGCTGACTGCCGCATCGGATACAGCCAGATATAATAATAAAGCTTCTCCTGGCTCGGGCTTAGACAGCAGTGGTGGGGACGCGAGGTAAGTCTTTAGTTCTTGAAATGCTTTCTCACATTCGTCCGTCCACTCCATCATCTGTCGTCCCTTTAATTTCTTGAAGAACGGGAGACATTTGTCTGTGGCTCGGGACAGGAAGCGGTTAAGCGCGGCTACTCTCCCTATCAACCTTTGGATGTCTTTGATTGTTTTCGGAGACTCCATATCAAGTAAAGCTTTGATTTTCTCGAGATTCGCTTCAATTCCTCGCTGGCTAACGAGGAAATCGAGGAATTTTTTCGAGCTTACTCCAAAAGCATACTTGCTTGGATTCAACTTCATTCCATACTTACATAAGGTCAGGAACATTTCTTCCAGGTCCGCCACATGGTCGGCTGCTTATACACTTTTGACGAGCATATCGTCGATATATACTTCCATCGTTCGGCCAATTTGCCGAGCGAATATTTTGTTTACCAATCTTTGTTAGGTTGCCCCAGCGTTCTTCAGACTAAATGGCATCACTTGATAATAGTAAAGGCCTTTGTCAGTGACAAAGGTAGTTTTTGATTTATCATTTTCGTGCATTACAATTTGATTGTAACTTGGATAAGCGTCCATAAAACTAAGCAATTCATGGCCCGCAGTACTGTCTACCAGCTGATCAATGCGAGGAAGAGGGAAGCTATCCTTAGGGCAGACTTTGTTCAAATCTGTATAATCTATACAGACTCGCCACTTCCCATTGGCTTTTTTCACGAGTATAACATTAGCTATCCACTCTGAATAGTATATCTCCTCGACGAATTTGACTTTAAGGAGCTTACCGACTTTCTCTTCAATGACAGTGTACCTTTCCGGACCGAGAGGGCGACCCTTCTGTCGGACGGGCTTGTAAGTCGGGTCAATGTTGAGTCGGTGCGTAATGACCGAGGGATCAATTCCGGGTATATCTTCGTGGCTCCAAGTAAATATATCGACGTACCGCCGAAGCAAGGCGATCACTCGTTCCTTAAGAGGTGGACTCAGAGACGAGCCGATTTGCACTACTTTCGACGTATCTGTCTCGGTCAACTGTTCCGAGACGAGTTCTTCCATCGGTTGCCCTCGTTCATGAGATTCGATTCGAGGGTCCAGCGATTCGATCATCGATACTTCCGTCGGTGCCTTGACTGTGGTGGCATAGCATCTTCGAGAATCTTGTTGATCTCCTTTCACAATTCCTACTCCCGACTCAGTCAGGAATTTCATGAAAAGATGGTAAGTGAAAACCACGGCTTGAAGGAGGCTTAGGGAAGGTCGACCGAGTATAGCATTATACACTGATGGTTGGTCCATAACCAGGAAGTCAACCATTGTAGTTGTCTGATGAGGTGCAGTTCCGACAGTTAGTGGTAGTGAGGCGATTCCCTTGGAAACTACCTGTCCAACAGAGAATCCTATCAGTGGGGTTCGGACCGGCCATAAGGTCGATCGTCTGATGCCCATTTTGTCGAATGCTTGGGTGAATAGTACATCCGCCGATGACCCAGTGTCTACCAGGATTCGGAACACCTTTCTGTTGGCGATGGTGAGAGCAACGACAAGTGCATCATCATGGAGATGATGAATGCCTTGGACGTAATCCTCAGTGAATGAGATGCAATATCATTCTCTCTTCTGCTCCTTGGAAGGTCAGGACAGCGAAAGAATCTCAGACTCCGGGCGATCGATGCTTCTGGCGTGATTTTTCCTGGCGTTATTTGAATCTCTGCTGCCTTGATGTCCTCCAATGATCATTCAGATTTCTTCTGTGGGCCGATCTTCACTTGGTCCTGCTGGAACACCAGACCCTTCTGTATGTTCTCTGAGTTGGCCTTCTTTAATTAGCCGCTCGATCTCATCCTTCAACTGGAAATAGTCACTCGTATTGTGACCGTGATCACGATGATAGTGGCAGTATTTGTTCTTGTTCCGTCGATTCGGGTTCCCTCGAAGCTTTCTGGGCCAGTTGACGAAACCTTCGTTCTTGATTTCCATCAACACTTATTCCTGAGATTTGTTCAGGGGGGTGTATGTAGAAAATCTCCTGTCGGGTCGCTTTCCCGACTTACCATCGTCTCGTGTCCTATCATCTTTTCACTTCTTCCCCCCGGCTGAGTCAGCTTCTTTCTTGGCTGGCTCTTTAGCCGAGGGCTTTGCATTCTGAATCTTCTTTCGTAAGAGTCGGGTCTCTTCAGCGTCGGCGTATTTGTCCGACCGAACCATGAATTTGCCCAGGGTCTCCGGTGGATTCTTATCTAATGAAGCCAAAAAGGATTTATCTCTCACACCTTGCATGAGAGCGTTAAGAGCTGTCTCTTCAGAGTTCTTTCGAACCTGCAGAGATTCGAAGTTGAAGCGCTTGATATAGTCCTTCAACAGCTCTCCTTCCTTCTGAACTATGTTGTTCACATATACGGGCGCCTTTAGCTTCTTCTTTTCGCCGATAAAATTATTGAGGAAGGCGTCACTGAGCTCGGCGAACGACGTGATTGACCTAGGTTTTAATTGCTTAAACTAAAGTCGGGCCACATCAGTCAGGGTAAGAGAGAAGGCCCGACACATAACAGCGTCCGAGGCATCGTGCAACTCCATATAGGTTCTGAAGCATTCAAGATGCTCTGTCGGATCGATTTTGCTGGAAAAGGGAGTTATCTGAGGTAGACGGAACCTTTCCGACAATCGTGCCTGCATCACCTCGTCCATAAACGGAGAAGCCTTTTCCTCGAATTTGTTCGGATTTGAATTCCGACCATGCTTCATGTCTGCCATCTCTTTTTCCATCTTTTCACAGACCTCGTTCTTGAAATCTTGCATATCGGCTTTCCAGGGTTCTTTACTTTCCGCCGTTTCTTCTACAGGGAGCCGACTTCGCCTCCTCTGATCTATTCTATATCGCAGATCAGAGGGAGGCAAAACGGCCATTGCAGAGCGAGCCGGCGCTGGCTGACTCGGTCCTTGATGCTGACTCGGTCCCTGTGGTTAATTCGGCTGTTGAGGCGACTGTGGAGCAGCAGGCTGCGCTACAGATGTTGGCGGAAGAACCTGTGTCGACTCGTGACGCTATTGCATCTGCTGATTACATAGTTATTCCAGCATGTGTTTCATAACTGCCATATCGGAACGCATTTCTTGGACTTCCTGGTCCAAGTGCGCGTTCCCTCAGCTAGGCTGGCTGGTAGTCGCAGGCGGTGTTGTTGGGGGAGCTCCCTGAGCTGTGCTAGCAGCGGCCTCCCCCGCTTCATCTGGATCCGTCCTCCTAGTTCTTGCCATTCAATGAATTGCAGAAAATGACTTTTTGTCCGATTCTCACAGACGGCGTCAAACTGTTGGTGTATTTTTATGGAACGGCTCCTACTGGGTCGGATCTTCTTCCACCTGCACAAACAATACTATCAAGGGGACCCTGGCTAGAGCCGGGGAGCCTCCGATGCTTAAGTCAGTCGTTTTCTCGATAGTAAAGGGTTTTCTCAGTTTTGTGTCTTGTACCTTTCTCTATAGAAAGCTTTGATATTTATAGATCTTAGGAATCCTCATCATACGAGGATTCTTCTCCTGATTATTTGGAGATTTCACTGATTGCTCCCGATCCCGAAAATATCGGGATCGGATACCCGTATTCCTTGATTTTCGGAGAGGTATTTGCATTCATACCGCTTTCTCTTGTCTCGGCTCAGTCGCTACCGACTCAAGGGGAGTCTCGGCCGAATCGGGAACATAAGTTTTCCGCCTTCTCACAGATGGAATAGTCTCGGTGATTATCCGTCGCCCTTCCTTACTCCGTGGCCGACAGAACCAACTCGTTAGGTTGGTTTTATTCTATCGGTCGGGTAGCTTATAACATACTCGGCCTTCTGTAGGCTTATGCAGACGAGGTTATCTCTCCGACAGAGTAACTTTAACCGTCTCTTGCTTGTGACTCTCGGCGTATCTCTTATTCTCTTGACTCTGACCGTTGTCTTGGACTCTTCGGGCAGTGTCAGCAGAGCCGACCTACTTAGAATCCGAGTCTCCGGACTTGAAATATTTTTCCCCAACAAATATTCGTCACGTGTACATCTTCTGAGTAACTGCATATTAAGTGTGATATTCTGCCAGAGTATCAAACAACTCCCCCTTAGTGAAAGATGAAATTAATAAACCTGGCCTCTTAACTCTTAAGCTTTGAGATTCTGTTGGGACCCACCTTATCATGCTGAATTCAATCACATGGCGAGCCCATTTGTGGGTGAGGATGCCTAAAATCTCTCCATTCAGATGATGCCGACTATCCCATTTTGGCCCCATCAAATGCGGACCATTGATTGCAATTGTCCATCTAGCTTGTACAATTAGAACATCAAAGACATTGATACTCTGACAGAGTGTGATGAATAATACGCAGGCTGTGAGAATTTGTAAATGTGGCACGCAAGGGCCAAACTATAGGTCCCAGTTTAGATGTATCATGAACCAAATATTGCACTTTTTTCACTAACTGTCAAATTGGCGGGCATTCATTAGACAGTTGAAGTGAAAAATATCCAACGGTCCTATTTAATTGAAGAAGAATCAATGAATCTGAGGTAAGGATGGATCAACATATCTGATTTTGGGATAGTGATCTAGTTACAGTGGGTTCCACAATTTAATCTGTCTGACTTGAGTTGGTGCATTCCACAAGTACAGTTTCTAACTCCATGTGTATCAAGCATCGTACACTGCCAGAGTATTAAATAATTCCCACCAACTTGATCAACGAACCCTATGGGCCTACAAAGATGTCATCTTACATCCACACCGTACATTGGTTTCTCGAGATCATGTTAGGGTGTGGTTCCAAAAATGAGGCAGATCTAAGACTCATCTCGAGCACATCATGAGAAACAGTGGGATTGCATCAAGTCAAAGAGAAACGCTCGCATTCAACGGGTTGGACTGTGAGTTTCCGTCCACACAGAGGATAACTTACAACTTATCGTCTTTATGTGAAATCCACTCCATCCAATAGGTTGAAACTATTGCGAGGATAACCTTACAAAATCACTCCCATCCACTTATCACGAGAGCTACGAAAAATAATGGATATCCGTTGATAAATACAAAATATAAATGTGGTATGCATGATAACTGGATGGGGCGGATTTTTCTCCAAAATAGTACTCGTGGTGGAGTCAACCTATTTAATGGGTTGGATGTCTCAAGAATATAACATGCTAGAAGTCATCAGTTGGATGGATGAAAACTTCTCGTCCAACAGATTGGATATAAGCATTTTTCCGTATACATATGTATGTACTCTCTCTCCGTATATATATTATATATATGGGAAAAGGTACGATGAAGTTGACCTCCCAGAAAGCTTCCCACGAGGTCGAGTTTTGTGGGGCCCACCGTGATCTATGTTTGACATTACCCCATCAATCAGATGCCCCTGTCCATAGTAGGCCACAGGCCTAAAAATCATGCCTATTTATCACTTAGGTGGGCCACACTACTTACAACAGTTGAGAGTGGATATCCACCATTGAAAACTTATGATTAGTTATAAGACCAAATAAGATGTAATTCGTAAATCCAACCCATCCATTGTGTGTGTTGCACTTAGATGAGGGACCACACCAAGTTTCAACCGTATCCAAGACTTAGGTGGGTCCCACAAAGCGATTTTAGACGTTTTAGGGATGATTTCACACTGTTTCAAATGGCGTGACCCACTTAATTTCGGGATACTGATAATTTTTTAAATATACCATAACATAAAGGGGACCCAGAAAATGCACGATATGGATTTCCGACATAGATCAAGGTAGGGCCCACATAGCTCGATATCATGGGAAGCTCCCATGAGGTCGACCTCACAGTACCATTTCCATGGGAAAAATATTATTTATTTATTGTACAAATCATGGGGCACTAATTAGACGGCCCATATCTCTCGGTGACATTTGGGTCATGTGATCCACGTCAGCACGTTCTATTTTTATTTTTATTTTTGCCTTGTTTTAATGAAGGTCTGATTCTCCTTTATCCCTAATTAATGTAATACCTCATTAGCTGGCTGTAATCAAGATGCATTTTGGTCCTCTCAACTAATAATCTATCCCTAGATGAGTCTAATCATGTTTATGCATATGAGAGAGAGAGAGCACCATAAGTTATGGTATTCCTAATTGCATATGGACACGTGCATAGGCCAATCAAATGACCTGGACCCTCCATTAGGTCCAACCCGAACTCATGGACCATTAGAGCTGTACGCGAGTCAGCTAGATTAGCTCACTCAATTCAACTCGAAAAAGATTGACCTGCTCCAGCTCAAAATTGGATTCGGGCTGAGTTGAGCCGAGTTCAAGCTTGCCCAAGTTTGACTCGACTCAAATCGAATCTCAACTTGAATTGACTCGAATCGAATTAACTTGGTGACTCAATTATCTTGATATTGATGTTGTTCCCATCTGTTTGATGAAATAACTCAACTAAGTATTGTTTCGAGTGCATACATTCTTCGCAGGATCAACTAATGGTGAGGAATAGATGTGTACATGAGTTGAACCGAGTTGAGCTTGGCACAACTTGACTTGGCTCGGCCAATAGCTGACGCCAGCTCGAACTCAGTTCGGCTCAGTCCTCGAGCTTGACTGGCCAGCTCGACTCGGTTTGGTCAACAACTTGGGCTAGTTCGAGTCGACTTTAAGCCAAGATCGAACTGAGTTCACCTCTGCAGCATTTTCAAAGACACATGAACTACACTTTTAAATTCTCACTGTCTGTAAAACAGTAGTAACGATTTTACAGGTATTTCATCAAACACCTTGTAGACAACATCAAAATAAAAAATAATAATATTTGTTTCACATACATACCTTTCTTGCCACCGGCCAACACTTGGTTGGGTCATTTCATTTAACACTTGGTGAGCAACATTAATATCAAAGTTATTGAGTCATCGAATTGGTTTGATCCAAGTTCGATTTGAGTTGGGTTTGATCCGAGTCGAGTCGAGCCCGATCAAGAGCAAACTCAGTTCAAATTTTTTGTGAGCTCAAAAAAATTAGTTTGACTCGACTCGAACTCAGTTTCGAACTGAGTTGAATCAAGTTTTTTCGGGTCGATTCGAGTGAGCTAACCGAGCTAACTCAATTTATGTAGAACCCTAGTGAGGAAAAAATGAATACGAAACAAATCACTAAATAATAATTTTAAAAAAATAAAAAAACAAAAAAAACTTTACCCCTCTCATGTCGATTTTGATGCTAATCGCCGAGTATTTGATGAAATAACTATAAAGTACTATTACTATTTTGTATTACGTGAGAAATTGAAGATGCACCTTACATGTTTGATAAAATGTTGCATATGTTTGAGCTTGACTTAAATTGGCCTGAGCTGTTGACCAAACTAATTCGATCTAGCCATTTAATTTGAGATAGGGTTAGCTACGGGCCGAGCTGAGCTAAGGTGAACCAAGCTCAACTCGGTTCAACTTGTGTATATCTCCATGGACCACCATGCCCAAACAATACCAATCCCATGATCCTATCCATATCCAAAAGTTATCCTTTTACATAGGGATCACATGATCTAGCGATTCTTCGGAACCATGAACTGGAGGATGATCGCGTACAATATGGATGCATCAAAATTACCATATGTTTGAACTGGATACAACATCACTCCCTTCTCCCCATTGCATCCATGTATATTAATCAAATTAAGAAATAAAATTTCAAATCTTGTGCCTTAACTTTAGGGTGCATTTTTTAATTGGTGCAACCAAACGCACCCTTTGGAAATGAATGGCCGGTCAATTTGGACAGCATCATCTCTTTTCCATAAGCAATCCTGGCCATCCACTTGATGCCACTTTTCAGTGGCCCGTGAAGCTTGGGCTGTACCATTTATGTCACATGTATGGAAGATCCTGTCCATAAATAAGGTGGGCCACGTCATGAACACTTCTAGGTACGAAAATTAGGCCGATCCATGCAGAGAACGGAAGACAACATCAATAACACTAGACAGACGATCCTATGGCCACCCATTGAGTGGATGGGCCTAACTTTTTTACTGCCGGCCTTTCCTTAATAGATCAGTATATTCTCTGTACAGGAGCCTTTTTCGCAGGGCCTCGACCGTGGGGTGCATCTTGATGTATTTGTTGTATATCCATGCCGTTCATCCATTTTGCTACCTCATTTTAGGGCATAAGAAAAGATGAAGTAGATTTAAAACTTAGATAGACCACACCACAGAAACTGTAGTAATTAAATGCTCACTTAAAATGTTTGCAGACTACGGAAGTTTTAGAGCTGATACTTTTATTTTTCCTTCATCCAATCTATGACCTTGTTGACAGGTTGGATGGCAAATAAACCACACGGTAGGTTCTAACAAGTATTTAATAGCCCAAGTTTAATAACTATTATTTCCTTTGGTATGGTCAAGTTGAAATTTAGGTCTACTTCATTTTTGAACTCATGCTCTCAAATAAGCTGGTAAAATCAAATCGATAACATTTATATAGAATAAAAACATCAAGGTGGGCCCCACCTCACTACCGCTCTACATATATGACACGTTAGCTATGAAAAATGGTCGTATATTAACTGATGAGGAATCCAGATCCTCTGTTTGCCAGAAACGAGAAAATTTTTTTTTTTCTTTATTGTGATAGGTCTATCTCATCTTTAACATTATCAATACTACTGCATTAAACGCTGTGTGATGATGTGGCTCAATTAAATTGCAGCAAACATGATTTGACAGAGTACCCGAATTCACATATGATATATGCTTCTTGTGTCGATGATTATTTATCTTTTTGATCATGTGATAGAAATTGCGTGGATGGATGAGTTTCTTATATTTAATCAAGAAAGAAGGCCCACCGATCAAGCCTCGTGGGCGGACTTTTACAAGATCTTAGTCATCCTTAAATCTCTTCTGGCCATAATTTATGAAGCTTGTTTTCCGTCTGTCGCCGCTCACTATCGTGCGTGTGTATTGCCACTCACTGGGGCCCACATGTTGAGTGGTCCGATAATCACAATCGTTGAAATAAAGGACACGGTAAGAAACTTAGGTGAACAGATCGATTTGACCATCTGTAGATGAATTTAGAGAGAAGAAGAATTTCACTGGCAAAGAACTTAAGCCTAAAAAATCAATGAAGTATTATCATGGGGAAATAGCTTGTTTATGTTAGCAACGAGAATATCAACGGTTCAAATCATCGGAGTATTGCAGCATGTGGGTCCCAGTGTGTGGCGACACACGCTAGAGGAAAAAAGAAGAAGCCCACATTGCTGACCTCTTCAGAAATCTTCGCAGCCTTTCCGTATAATATCTGAGAATAATACTCCGCCAGTGTGCAATGGTTCATATGCATGACATGTGGGGTAGATGTAACTAATAAACGGTCCAAATCACGGGACGTTAGATGAGTGGCAGATTCAAAGTTACATTTAATTGATGTTCTAACTGATGGATTTGTGGACATCTAATGAACGGATGAAATCAAAGCAGACGTCCATTAATGGGTGGCTAGGATCGTCTCGTCAATCTGATCTTGGGTATGATCCATCAATAGCAGATCTTTTGATTTAGGGCGTTTGATTCAAGTCGTATATATGTCACGTGTACAACTGCTTGAGTGCATGCGTATGAACCATCACTCGCCCGAGTATCAAATGATTCCTCCAACCATGACAGATCCGTTGCTTTCTTGCTCCCATGACGGGAGTATGTGACTCTAAGCACGCCGAGTTAAAAAAAGATGACTCTAACTCGCTTTGGTTTTTTAAGCATGCTGAGTTAAAAAAGGTAACTCGAGCGTGTCATGCTTTGGTTTTTTTATTTTGTTTTTTTAATTACAACATGGGTAGTCCTTGACTCTCCCTGAGGGGATACTACTTCCTACAAGTGCACACAGTTAACTACACGTATATCATATCAAGTAATGCTAGAGAGGGGAGTAGAACTACATCTATAGGGAGCAAACACACTATTCTGGTCCTTCATCGAAATCACGTTGGAAAGTCATACTTTTATAGGGAAAATAGATTAGCTGGTGTACCACACACCACCAATTACTAATGTGTTGATGTTATCGATTGATGTCTTAAATTTTTAAATCAATAGTTTTGTCGATGACAAGTTAGATGCCATCGAGAGGACTTTCAATACCATTGAAAAAATTCGAAATTTAATGAATTGGTTGTTGGACACTTTATATGCCATGTTCGATGATATTAAAGGCCTGATCGAAACCATCGGTAAAATCTAGAAATTTCATATTTAATCACTGGAATGTTTTGGTCATTAGTTTGATGCCATCGAAGTGAGTTTGATGCCATCGACGGTCTGTCAATGCCATCAAAGGTGTCACCGAACATATGCGCAGAGTTGCATATATGCAAAATTTGTTTCTAATTTTGATTGTGATTCTCCTATATGTTATATATATGGGTGTAATCGGGATCAAAGGGTTCTAATTTATTCCTATGATTTTTATGGGCTTGTAAGAGGATATTTGAGGCTTGTTCGAATTGAGTATTCTCTTTATCTCTTGTAATTTTTTGCTTTTATAGTGATATCTGTCTCTTTGTTTGGTGATTTTTTCTGGAGAGGATCTTTCCACGTTAAATTTGGAGTGTTTGTGTTTATGATTCGTTGTGCCATTAGAATACTTTGCTTAATTCATCTATGTGTGCTTCCACGGTCCCTCAATAGATCTCACCAAGTTATGTGATTCTCATCATAAGGTATGTGTTATATCCCAATTGTCCTCCCATTTGGCGAGTTCATTGTAATGCTTAAGCCAAAAAATAATACAAATCCACATATTAAGTGGACCGCACTATAAAAAATAGTCGACGATTGAATGTCTACCATTGAAACTCTTTTAGGGTCTTTTGGATTAATATGATATTTGTTTTTCCTCTTTATATAGGTATGTGTGACCTTATGAATATATTGGATTGAAAGTAAATGTTATGGTAGGCCCTGTGAATGTTTTAATGATGAAAATCATCGTCCCAACTGCTATTTATGGTGTGGTTCACTTAAGCTTTGGATATGAACTACTTTTGGAGTCATGCTCTGAAATGATATGGCAAAATGGATGAACAATGTGGATATAATAAATACATCAATTTGGGGCCATGTAACTTTGATCTCCTTTGAACTGTTCGTATAACTCGGAGCTCATGGGGCAGCCGCGGTCGTCTTGGCATGACCCATACCTACACCAGCCAAATCGATAGTGTATGGTGCACCCGCCTATGTAACATAAGCCCATTTATTTCCATCCTTTTCCTACTAATGATATTACTATAGTACAACCATACACTATTATTGTACTATTAAATAGTAGAAAAAATTAAAGCATATCAAGAAATAAGGTCAATTTGTTTGTGGCGAACAACCATTTGCTCTAAATGCTTGAATTATTAGAGGATGACCTATTAATATATATCAAGAAACCTTAACACTATAATAATTTGCAAGTGCTATGCGAGGGCCCGCCAAGGTGTGCATGTGCAGCACCACGTCTGCCACGTGAATTTGGAGGCTATTGAATGATTATCCATTGTTTTTTATTATCAGCCCCTCCATGTTGAGTACACATACCCACCAAACTCTTGCATTACCTTAGCTTCATTATGACGAAGGAATAACGCAATAATATGACTTATATGACAACTACTAATTGGACTATAAAATCACTCTGCAGCTTATATTATAGTTGCATTAGCTTGATTTGGGCATCCAACCATGGTGAGGAGACCCTATTGGATGAGTTAAATGCCATAAACATAATCTAGAATAAGGTTTTTCTACAAGGAGTGGCAGAGAAATAGGGCTTGGTCGCATGTGAAAAGGGTAGGAGATGGGCATTTTCTATTTCTTTGTTAGATTAGCTAAGCTAAGCCCATGTACAAGGAACTCCAAGGAGCCATCTCTTACAAACACACGTCAGAGTGATGTGCATATTAGGGCCTATCCATTGAATGACCTCACAGGTGGCCCACAAAAGAAAGTACAAAAGAGGTGGTCCATATTTAAAGGAAAAGAATTAAAATTTGGAATATTCCCATATGAGAGCTTTTTCAGATATCCTTATCAACAATGAAAACCATTATATAAAATTATTAAAACATGACATCAGATTCAACCTTATACATGGCATACATAGTCTTATAAAAATATAGACCACCTACGCCAATGACCCAACTTCAAATGGAACACAAATATACACCATCTACGCCAATGACCCAACTTCAAGTTGAGCACAATCTATAAATTGCAACAAGAACATGATATTTACCATTTTATCTTACTATTAGAATTTGGACAACTCATTAGTTTACTTATAACGAGCGATGGATAGCTAATATTTTTAAAATGGTGGTGAATTATTGTATGAGTTTAGTTTTATTTTTATAGATAATTATATGTAGCCTTACTTTCTAAAATCATTGGATGTCCACTAATTTAAATTTATACCATTTTTGCTATTTATTTATAAAGAAAAGTTTAAGTGACGAAACAACCGATTAGGGAGACTTTTTTTTCCCCCCTCGCCAACTAAAGACTTAGATTGTGTGGTAATCCCAGCACCACGTAGCTGATCAGTGTTTATGGGATGTGGATGGATTAGGGCACATGCTATGGTACTTAAAAATGGAGCCCATGCAAAGCTTGTTAGAAAGTTGTTAGGTTGAGTACGGACTCAACTACTATTTTTTATTTTTATTTTTAAAATTATTTTTACACACGCATACACACCCCCACACACTCACGCTGGTGGAATTTCACCACCTATGGGTACTCGAACCCTTGACCGGAAGTTGAAACTCCTTGGAGCCTACCACCCGTGCAAGAGTAAGGACCGAACTACTCCTACCATTGAAAGGAGGTGGATTACGTGGAGTTGCCATCACCACTCTTAATGGTGATGTGGAGTAGTGATGTGTTGGTGTGTCGGGTGTGGTGGGGCCCAATGTAATGTGTGTTTTATATCTACAATGTCCAACCATCTTTTCAGCTCAGAATAGGGTATGAACCAAAAAACGAAGCTGATCTTTTTGGCTC
The DNA here is from genome assembly GCA_037074715.1 of Magnolia kwangsiensis. Classification (NCBI taxonomy): domain Eukaryota; kingdom Viridiplantae; phylum Streptophyta; class Magnoliopsida; order Magnoliales; family Magnoliaceae; genus Magnolia; species Magnolia kwangsiensis. The sequence continues at coordinate 109,378,769 of CM073583.1, forward strand.
ATAATAGGGCATGAACCAAAAAATAAAGTTGATTTGAAGCTCAAATGGACCATGACATAGGAAACAGTGGGGATAATGACACCCATTGTTGAAACTTTTTTAGGGCAGCTCATATTATGGCATGAAGCAAATCCAAAACTTAAATGGACCACACCAGTTGGGATAATGACACCAACTGTTGAAACCTTTCTGGGCCTCTTATAATGCTTGTCATCCAACCTGTTTATAAGGTATCAGATTGAACCAAAAATTTTATAGCCCTTTGGAAATTTTTAATGGTTAGCGATCAATTGCCACTATTTCTGTTGGCATGGTTCACTTGATCTTTAGATTTGTTTCGTTTTTAGGTTCATGTCTTAAAATGAGGGGGCAACACGGATGCATGACACAAATATAAAACACATATATTAGGTTGGGCCCCACAGTGCCCAACACATCAACACCACTGTTGGGAGTGGTGTTGGCAACACCACTTGAACCACATCCTCTCCGGAGCAGATTGGGTGATCCACTAAAGTGGGTGGGACCCCTGATTGTGAGGCTCAAAGTGATTTATGTGCCTTAAATTCATGCCATCCAACCATTTTGAAAGCTCATTTTAGGGCAAGATCCAAAAAGGAAGCATATCCAAATCTTATATGGATTATCCCATAGGAAATAGTAGTGATTGAATCCCCACCATTAAAAACTTCATGGGGCGACTGGAATGTTTATTTTCCATCCAATGTTGATAAGTTCATAAATATCTAGATAAAGAGACTACACAAATATCAGCTTGATCCAAAACGTTTGTGGCCCATGATAAGTTTCTAATAATCAATTACCACTGTTCCTTGTAGTATAATCCACCTGAAATTTGGATCTGCATAATTTTTTGGATGCTACCCTAAAATGAGCTTTCAATATGGATCGATAGTGTGGATGTAGTCACATACATCATAGTGGGCCCCATAATCAAGGGTCCCACTTACCTCGATTCTTTTAAAAAATCAGCTCTCATCTCTTTTGATAGCGGCATGTGACCCAATAAAATCCGGCAGGGTCCCAACCGAACTAAATACCATGGGGGTCATACACAATCTACTTCCCACTGCCAATGTCACAGGGAGACTAATTAGGATAAAAAAAATGTTACAACTTTATCATGTGCCTTTATTGAAAGAAGCTTGCTGCAATATGTTGAATCAGGCTCATGTGACAATAATCTAAACTGTTTATATGATGGACCACATCATAGATGGCTCAATACCAAAAAGCAAAAAAAATAATACAAAAATCAAGATGGTTTTTTATTTTCTAAATATCTCACATCAACAGCTAACCCCATCATATAAAAGGATTTGGATCATTGAAACATGACATGTGTGAATTTCCAAAATAAACAGTGAAAACAATCTTTTCTAGCCATTCATTTATTTTATCCACTTTGACCACTTGAGCAGTTGAACGGCCTGACTATTAGGTTAGAAGATCTAACACGGGCCCACCTGATGGAAAGCTCAGGCTCGCTTCTTTTTTTTCTGGTATTGAAAGCCGCCTTTTTTGTCTAAAAAGAATAGGATAAGATCCGACCGGGTCAACCGTAGACCCGACGAGTCTTCTAGAAGAGTAATCCAACTCCCGCCGATTCAAAAAAATCCAACCGAGGGACTTTTCAAAACGGTTAGGATTAGGTACGGCCCCTGGTTACCCAAGACGGTACAACCGCTAACGTGGGGCCCACCTTGATGTATGAATTATATATCCACGCCGTTAGTCCGTTTTTTAAAATTATATTAGGACATTAAACTGAAAATGATGATGATCTAAATCTCTAGTGGACCGCACTATAGGAAAATTTGGTGATTGAACGCCCTACCATTAAAAAGTTCCTATGGCGCACCTTAATGTTTCCATAATTTTTATTTTCCATACAACCTGTTTATAACGTCACATAAACAAATATCAGATTGATCTGGTCCATTAATGGTCAATCATCAATGTTTTGTAAGGTATAGTTCACCTGAGAATCAAATCTTCTTAAAATTTTTTATATATTTCCTTAAAATTATCTATAAAAGCAGATGGACGGCATGGATATATAATAAATACATCAAGGTGGGCCCCAGGGTAAGGTCTGCACCGTCTTGATTACGGCCGGGGCCGCACCTAATCTGCTCCCTTCTCAAAAACAAGCAGCAGACTCCTGTGTCAGTTTTTCACTGTTTAAAAATGGTCGTGACTCATGCTTCGCACGTGGAAATGATATACATCTATCCACGCCATCCATTTTGTGGTCCCATCGTGGATGGATCATATCTATAAAATCAAACTGTTCAAGAAATCCTAACCATCAAATTAATGGCCATGAAATGAACGGCTAAAAGTAAGATAGTGACTGATCCGAGTAAGAAGCGAAAATCGACGGTCAATATAATATATTCTAGTACAATTTTTCGGCTAAGATCCATGCACAGTTGCGAAGCGATTTGGACAGTTTAGATTTCCTTACAAACCATGCATGAGTGCAGTTGAAGCGTCTCCATTGTTTTTTAAACTATGTAAAACTCACAAAAAGAGTCTCGGTCTTCAAACCGCGATACTTCTCTTTTGGGCAAACCGAATGCAAGCGAATATGGTCGACACGTGTATTACTTTAGATGGTGTTGAGATCTACACATCATCACATTTGCTAATTTAACGCACGTGTGGAGTCCTGCAACCCACATGAATCGCACGTGCAAATATGAAACGCGTATGTGAGATCTGAGATTTGCACACATAATGCTCAGATCTGCCTGAAATCTCCAAGTTGGCCTAGCCATTTATATTTTTTGATATCCTGTGGCCCGCCCAAGCTTTCCAATGGCCTGATTTTTAGAAAAGAAAATCCAAACGTCGTAGCTCGAATGATGGAAAGCTTGGATCTCACACGCGTGTCGGAATGCCTGTGGATGGGAAGGGCTCCCACTCGCGCGTGGAACTAGCAAATTTCCATCTGCAAGTCTCCAATACGTATTGATTTTTCCAGCATCTAATACCATACCACTTGTACGGCATAGAGACTCTTTATGGTAAGTCGCCGGAGTTCTCAAAATTGTATCTCGCAGAGCGACCACCATCAGATCGGATCCAAACAAGTAATCGGAACCGTTCATCCGTCTAATTTCATCATGGATGGACCATATTGGAAGACCCCAGCAATTGGTGAACCAACTAAGCAATGGATGTCTGTACATGATGGCTGCGAACGCGAATTAGAAAAGACCCCTGATACAGCTATGTGGGTGCCGCCTGACTGTAGGTTCCATCTCTATGTATGTGTTGTACACCTACGCCGTCCATCAGATTTTTCAGCTTATTTTAAGACGTGGGTGAAAAATTGAAGTAGATATAAATATTAGATAGGGATTGAATTCCCACCTATAAAAAATTCTCGGTGGCCAAAAATTTTGAATGAAGCTGTTATTTGTGTTTTTCCTTCATTCGTGATTGGCTGACCTTATCAACAGGCTCCAAGTTAATAAACATTACGGTGGACCTTAAGAAGATTTTAATGATGGGTGTTCAATGACCACCGTTTCCTTTGGTGTAGTCCACTTGAGATGTGGATGTACTTTATTTTTGGGATCATGCGCAAATATGAGCCGGAAAAACTGATGGAGGGCATGGATATACAACACATTGAGGTGGGCCCCACAGTCAGGGAAACAGCCAGTACAGTGGTGTTGCCCAGGTAACACCTGATCCGCTCCTCTCATTGGAGGTGTACACGAACCGAGCTAACTCGGTTGGCTCGGTCAACTCGACTCGAAAAAGGTCAACTTGACTTGGTACGAAGTTGAGTTCGCGCATACTTTTTGAGCCTGAAAATGAGTTTGAGCCAAGTTCAGGTTGGCCTAGCTCGACTCGAATCGGACCGAATCCATTTGAATTTAGCTTGACTCGGTGTAAGGTATATAAATTTTTAAAAATTCTAGCCAAAGTTTACCCATTTCTCTAGCCGAACGAACCCACACCCCTACCTTTACCCTTCTCAACCCATGCCCAACTGCAGACTGCCCGAGCTCTCCTTCTCTCCCTCTTTCAGTCTTCAGTCTTCCTCCCTCTCTCTCTTCCTCTCTCAGCCTGTCAGCCACCTGCTGCACCGACACTACTCTCCCAAGCTCTCCACCTCTCCCTCTCTCAGCCTGCTGCATCGACACTGCTCTCCCAAGCTCTCCACCTCTCCCTCTCCCTCTCTCAGCCTGCTGCACCGACACTGCTCTCCTGAGCTCTCCACCTCTCCCTCTCCCTCTCTCAGCCTGCTGCATCGACACTGCTCTCCTGAGCTCTCCACCTCTCCCTCTCCCTCTCTCAGCTTGCTGCACCGGCACCGGCACTAGTCACTCAGCTTGAAAGCTCGAAAGCTTGAACCTGGCTTGAACTCACTTGACCTGGTTCGATTGATGACCGAGCCGAGTCAAGCTGGAGATGCTAACTTAGTCACTGAGCCGAGCCGAGTTCGAGCTGGGTGTGCCTGGTTATCGAGCCAATCCGAGCTGAGGCCGGCTCAACCCTGTTCGACTTGATGTACACCCCTACTCTCGATTGTGGGGCCCACTGGATGTCACCGGGGTAACAACTGATCCGATCCCCTCGATTGTGGGGCCCACTGGATGAGCGACCTAAATGGTGGAGGTGGGCTGTACGGTAGAGGTCCTACGGCTTACTTGACATCTCCCCTACGACAAGTAACCGTCAAACTTGAAACATGAGGTGGTCTGGTGACCAAACCAAGCTACCAGATGAGTTGGTGGCTCAGCATCCGTTGAAACAACTGGTTGGGCCCACCTGCTTTCAAATGGGGTTCATGTAATAGAGCAACAGACGGTCGAGTGTCATTGTGCCCATCCCTATAAGCATGGGGCCCACTGCTTTGGTGGTCCCCAAGGAATAACCATCTTTTGTTATGTCTCTTTTAAGAAAAGATTGGATAAACAAAAGAGAGGTGTACTAACGGTAAGTTGAAAAGTCTTTGCCTTGAATCAAAAGGCAGGGGCGGCTTGGATCCTACGAGGTGGGTTGATCACTGAATGCGGGCCCCACCTTGATGTATGTGATTCACATCCAAGCCGCTAATCCTTTTTGATAGATTATTTTAGAGCATGAACTCAGAAATGAAGCAGATCTAAATATCACATGGACCACGCCAAAGGAAACATTGGTGATTGACCATTAAAACTTCTTTGGGCCACCAAAGTTTTGGATCAAGCTGATATTTGTGTAGTCCCTTCATTCGGGTCTTTGTAACCTTATCAACAGGTTAGATGGCAAATAAACATCCCGGTGGCTCCCAAGAAAATTTTAATGGTGGGTATTCAATCACCAATTTTTCCCGTGATGTGGTCCACTTGATATTTGGATCTGCTTCTTTTTTAGAAGTATTCTCTCAAATGAGCTTTCAAAATGGATGGACTGTGTAGATGTAAGGAAAATACATCATGGTGGGGCCCAAAGTCAAGGATCCACCCACCTCGGAAGTACCGTAGCCGTGCCTCCCAAAATGCACTATTTCGTTACCACTTGGAAATGTGGCTAAGCTAACAGTAGCTTTTGGTATGGCACATGGGGAGAGAAACGATGCACGAGGAGAGAGAAAGTTGAAATGTGAAAAGAGAAATCTCTGCTTTGCAGAAAAAAAAGGTAAGAGATATTGTTAAGTTATAAAAATACCCGTTTATATTTTTAAGAGTTTGGTAAATTTGTATTTTTACTGTTAAAATCTAAATAATTTAAAGACTCTTTCAAATGAAAATTAAACCGTTCGACGTATAAAAACTACTTTTAAAATTTTCTAGAATACAATTGCCTTCCTATAAAATGTCATTCTATGACCTTTGAATAGCTAAAATCATTCACCTTTTGATAAAAAGTACATCAATACTACTCACGTTATATATAATAAAAATTATGTATTAATGAGGTTGCCACTAATGAGTGGGCGCCACACAAGTTTCCTTTTGTAACTCTTTTTTGACTTTATTTTTTAGAATATCTTTTGAGATTAAAAAAAATAAAATTTGAATTTGAATTTAATGTTTACATTTAGTATATAATTAGATAAGCGTATCCTTTCCTTATCCAAACTCCTCAATCTCAAGCTTATAAAAGGAGGAGAAATCCTGATTGTTCATTTCTGCCCATCCAATATATAATTTAACCAGTTGATCTGGTTAACCGTTTCTTCGACTGTTTCATCATCAATCTTCAATATTATGAAGGTCTCAAGATTGTATAAGACAGTTGGATCCCCATTCAAGCAGTCTATTAAATGATTTACGTAACGCTTAAAAATAATGTTGGTAACTCATAATTCTTATAAAAGTGCGTTTAATTTAATCAAATACTTGTATAATAGTGATGATGGTGACAATAAAGATAACGATGAAAATACTAAAGAGGTGGCAATTGGCTGAGCTGCCTAGTCCTGTTCTCCAAGACAAGGCTCGGGCCTTAGCTTCATTACACTTGCTCCGGTGGTAGACTCTCGAGAGTTTCAATACATGGTCAAGGGTTTGAGTACTCATAGGTGGTGAAATCCCACAAAATAATTCTAAAATTAGGCCTATTAAAAATCTTATGGGCTAAGGGTTGGATGCAGCTCGGCCCAGCTCGTTAAACAAGGACGATGTCTGGCAGACTACTATGATAATAAATAACACATTGCAAACATGTAACCTGAAAATAAACCGTTCAAAAGGTGGCCCCACGTTGGATGTATCATAAACCATCAAAGAAATAGAAATTAGTTTTTGAGGTTGACATGATGAGAACAAAAATGTTGTGTTAACGTTGTTGTGTATGATTATATGATGATTCATCATAGCACATACGCCTGCAATTTATATCACTTCTTTTTTTTACACACGAACTCACACAACAGTCGCTTACACACACACACACACACAGACACACACACACACACACACACACCATGAGGCATGAGTAAGGATCCTATATCACATCTTAAATCCCTCTACTTTTAGAGAAACGCCAGACATTTGTAGGTTATGTGCGTGCAGGTTTTGGGAATTCATCAAAGTGGCCTCCACTTGGTATGTTCTTGACCCCAAAATCAGGCCCATCCGACCATCAGGTGGCTACACCTACGTGTACACTGGATGTGGACCACGACCCTTTTAAAATGGACCTGGATTGCCTGCAGCCCCAACACAAGCTAGGTGGGGCCCCCCATGATGTTTGTGAGAAAACCACCCCGTCCATCCCTTTTTCCAGCTCATGCTAGAACACGAGACAAGGCCACACGACAGGAAACAATGAAGATTATCCATCATTGAAACATTCACGGGACCACAAATTTTTTAATATCAGGCTAATACATGTGTTTTCAGTTCTTCCAGTGGAAATGACCTTATGAACTTTTTAGATGTCATATAAATATGGCAGTCGACCCAAAGAGGTTTCAGTGGTAAGCATTTCCCTCCCTACTCACAAACATCATGGTGGGCCATACCTAGAACTTCCTGCCACACGTAACACACCTAATTAGGAGGAGCGACCTGATTATAGGGCCACTGGAAATGCAGCATAATCCCCCATATGGATGACCAGGATCTCAGCAACACACCAAATCTACAAGTGCCAAAATTGGCTCAGATTTCAATTCTCGCAAAAGATCTTTCCTGTACTCGATGCGGGTTCCTCTACGGAAATAGTACCTGTATCAGGCACAGTAGCGTGTGCATGCCATCCAACCAGTGCACCATATAAAGTCCCAACAAATAATCAGAGACCCAGCCTATTTAATTATCAGGTGCCTACACCATAGGAAACAATTAACAACAATACAATTGACAACCATCCAAAAATCTCCAAAATTTTACAAGATAACTCACATTAGTGTTGAATCAGCCAGATTTTGGTTGCATCCCACTTTTATGATGGGGCGGAACTGCTTGAAAGGTTGAATGCTGTAACGCAAACCATAGTTGGCCAGCCCGCAACAGTCTACAAAGTTACCCATTACCAAAAAGACGTACTCTTTTTCTCCACCTGGTTCAACAGGAGGAACTAAACAAAACATGGCTCATATTCACATGGTGGGGTCCATGGTTGGGCAATCCAGACTATTGGTTTTGAGTCCCAGTGTGGATGGAGAACATACCAATATTTCCCAATACTGGTAGACAATCAATATTATGATCTTTTTCAGTCTAATGCCGACAGTAGTTGTACCAATACTGGTAGACAATCAATATTATGATCTTTTTCGGTCTAATATCGACAGTGGTTGTATTACATTTCGGATGCTGTTTTGGGAACTACCCCCACCGGGACCTAGCTAGCATGGAGGGTCTGGCAGGGGTTGTGGGATCCTCCTTGATGTATGCGCTTTATGCACAGTGTCCAGCCATTTTAATAGATTGATTTAGGGTGGCATGAACCTAGAAAAGGTGCCAAATCGATAGCCTAAGTGGACCACACCACATGAAGCAATGGTGCCTACTGTTGAAACATTCCTAAGGCCCACTGTGATGTTTAATAGCCATCCAACCCGTTCATAAAGTCACATAGGCCTGGATGAATACACACACACACACACACACACACACACACACACACACACACAGAGCTTGATCCAAAATTTCTGTGGCTCCCAAGAGGTTTTCAATGGAAGCAGTTCAATCCCCCGTTTCCTGTGGTGTGGTCCATTTGAGCCTTCAATCTGCCTCCTTTTTGGCCTCATGCGCTAAAATGATCTGTCCAAATGAATGGACAGCATGGATAAAGAAAATCATACATCAAGGTGAGCCCCGCAGAACCCCTGTGAGGACCATCATCTCTAGCTAGGTCCAATCAAGGAGTTTTTTAAGCAGAGTCCATCTGCAGTGGTACAAAACAGATCAATGTTATATGATTCTTCTCCATTCCAAGTCTCCATGTCCATTGAATAAAACCATTTTTGGATAAAAACAGGATGACCCAAACTAGCTGTGGAATCAATGTCCTGGCCAGTGAAAGTGGTTTCATTCATTGGGCTGTGCTCTTGGGAGCGATACAAGAAGAGCGATACAAGAAGAACAGAAAATGCATTATAAAACATAACACCTTTCTGTGCCCTTTCTACCCCCAAATGACCGACTCAAATGAGAAAGGATCTTGGTTTCAGCAAAGCAGTTATCATGCTGCTGTCTGCCCATCTTTCTAGGGACATCCATCCAATGGCACCCCTGAATTCATAGGTCTAGAAAACTACAGATGAAAAATGACTAGAATGCCCTCCTCAGGTAGTTGGGAGCTCAAGGGTGCATTTGGTTGCACCAAATATCATGAAGTTTCATGATTAATTAGTCTAATTTGGTGCAAAATTCATGGTATTTCATGAAATTTGGTGCAGCCAAACACGCCCTTAAGCAGGACAAGGGTATTAACCCAATGCATCTACATGTGGATGGCCCACCCTATTGTGATCCAAGGAGTTGACAAAATCAATAGCAATAACAGAATTACTGATTACAAGCCTTACATGGACAACCAGTCAGTAATATGTATCAGGTATGATCTCTGTTTTTAGACAGGTACAGATCCATGAAAAAAAAAACCCAGAAGGAATTGTGATTATAAAAGCTACTAACTCGTAGACATTATTTTTATAACTAAATGACTGGAATATGAAATTTAGGAGGAGAGGCGACCAAATGAAGGCAGACCAAACAGACAAAATAGCATGAAGGGCCGCACTCAGCCTATGTGATTCACGAATACTACAAAAAACAGGAAAGCGGAGAGCTGATATGTGTGTCCTGATATTATTAATTTTTTACCGTATTTCATCCTCGAGGTTGCGGAAACCAGTGTTGAGGTCTTCATATAGTTTACTGAATTTCCCGACCAAAGCTGCCTCCCCTTCTGCAGGATCCTCGAATTTCTGGGACCTGCAATTTCATAAAATTACAATTTACCCTTTTAATAGAATCCCAGTGTTAAGAAACAACCATCCCATTGTTCTCAAACGAATGATTGTGTATAAGCATAATGAGAAATGTACGCTATAAGATTCGTTGTGAAAAATTACAAATATAATCATGGAAGTCAATATCAAGGATTAAAAATCAGTTCTGGAGTGCCATATCAGTCACCACTGAAATTGATGCATATCAGCAACATTGACCGATACACAGCATACGCCCCCCAATCTTGGGTACCTTCCATCCATATCAGATGGTTAGAATTTCTTGATCACTGGTAGGGGTGTACACAAACCGAGCTAGCTTGGTTAGCTCGCTCTACTCGACTCGAAAAAGCTCGATTCGACTCTGTTCGAAGCTGAGTTCGAGCCGAGTCGAGCTGATTTTTTGAGCTTGATAATGAGTTTGAGCCCAATTCAAGCTGGCCCCAGCTTGACTTGACTCGGATCGAAACCAGCTCGAATCAAACTCGGATCGAACCAGTTCGGTGACTCGGTTAACTTTGATATTGATGTTGCTCACCAAGTGTTTGATGAAATGACTCAAAGAAGTGTGGCTGGTGGCAAGGAAGGTATGCATATGAAACCAACACCCTTTTTTTTCTTGATTTTTATGTTGCTTACAAGGTGTTTGATAAAATACCTGTAAAACCATTACTGCCATCTCAAATACAGTGAGATTTTGAAGGTGCAATCCAAGTGTTTGTGAAAATGCCTCAATGGCGAACGTAGCTCAATCTTGGCTCGAACTCGGCCCAAGTTGCTAACCGAACCGAGCTGAGTTGGCCAGTCAGGCTCGAGGACCGAGCTGAGCCGAGCTGAGTTCGAGCTGAGCCGAGCTGAGTTCGAGCTGAAGTCAGCTAGTGGCCAAGCCGAGTCAAGCTGAGGCCAGCTCGACTCGGTTCAACTCGATGTACACCCCTGATCACTGGTGATCTTTGAGATATGCTCCATCCACATATCCCACATTTTGGATGGTTCAGATGGTTGTATGTGAGCTCCACATGTAACCAGGATGAGTCACCACTGTGGTTCAATGGCCATATTTCAACCAAAAAAAAATGTCCATGAAACAGAGGTTAGCATTGTTCAACCAATCTGATTTTGGGACTGAATCAGCAAAAGGTGGGTTCCACAATTTAATTTTGAGTTGATGTATGTCACGTGTACAATTTTTGAGTAGATTATTAGGTAACTGCCCCCACTCTTCACCCGCTACTGATACACACAGGCAGCGCATGTAGACGCCAGCATATAGAGCTGTTTCTGGGCCAATGTTGATTTGTCTGTGGCATCCAAACCGTGCATCAGCATTCGGCGGTGCCACACTATGAAGATGCAAAATCTAAAAATCAGGCCAATCCAAAATCAGGTGGGCCACAACAAAGAAAAAAAAAAATGTAAAAACTTGCCCTAGACCTCAAAATTCAAAGTGGTGTGGCTCACTTGAATTTTGGATCAGGCTGATTTTTCAGGCATCAATTCATTTTGGTTGGCCGCACCTTTTTAATGGGTTGGATGGGTAGATAAACACCATACACATTCTCTACTTTTCATATTGTGGGAGTCCTCCCCCATTTTTTCACTGTTCTGGACCACCTGAGTATTTTTCTTAGCCTGATTTTTGGGCTAAAAGACAATCATTGAGGGGCACACTTGAAGGACAGAATGGATTTTGGATAGGTAAAATGGGTGGGAGCCACACAACTATCATCTACGAAGTCTCAGTGAGTTGTAGAGGAGTGTCTTATTCCAGACTGTTCTGACTCATCCGAGTCAACCCGGTTAGGGCAAGTCAGGAACGATTTGGCCCAAGTCACCTCCAACTATCGTGTACAGGTGGGATGTAACATTCAGGGCTGAAAGTGGTACATACTGGTTTCAGCAGATACTTTAAACCTAGGTCAGTTCAATATCAAATACATTTCAGAACATGTTTGTCATTTTGAGCAAAAAAAAGAAAAAGAAAAGAAAAGAAAAAAGAGAGGTTAAAATGAAAGATAAGGTTACTTATTCAACAGTTGTGCTTTCTCAGTACTCAACACATTGAAAGCAAAACACAGACAAAACGATGAAAAGAGAGTATGCAAGGAGAAATGATCACTCACACTAAACGGTAGAAGAGGTCACCAAGGCGTTGCTTGATAACACTGTATGTTATCTTATGGCCATCTAAACCTGCTCCTCTTTCCACTGCCTGCAAATCAAAGGAGAATTTCAATGTGTGCAAAACTCATGATCTGTAGTGTCGTTGCTCTACTATGAATAAAGATCACAGTTTTCATTCTAAGCAAACTTGTGATTTCTTGAAAACTGGCAACACTCAGAAATGGTGGGAAATGTCCTCATACATCTCAGAATAGGTTAAACCAGAATTTGAAAATTCAACACTATCTCAGAAACCAATATACGGATTTACGAGTTTCAGTCACCTGATCCTTTCATGAGGAAAACATGGAATTGGTAACAATTGCTGACCTAGAAGTTTTCCAAAATGATCACTTTCGATACCTTGGGCATTGTTAACGGCAAGAATGTCCATGTTCTTTGAACCCATATTGGCGAGTTCCGTTGTCCAGACTACATGGGTGTCAAACTTTCTCAGTCATACCCCTGGCTGTCAAAAAGCCAGCAGCTATCTGCTTTGTAGCTGGGCAACCTCTCGGATACTACTCTTCTTGGCCTTTGTTCACACTATCACATCATATGGTTGTGTGGTTGGCGGCGGAGCGGCTTTATACCAATCGCTGGTTTCAGGCCCATGCTATATTAGGTGATGACATTGTTATCATCGACAGTAAGGTTGCTTTTTAGTATGCGAGTGTGTGAGTGGATATGGGAGTTAGTATTTCTCACCAAAAGTCCCAATCATTTGTCAGTATATAGATAGAGAGGGCCTGCCCGTGGATGTGTATCCCATGGTGGTTATAGTATGTATACTCACTTGATTTGGATCTGAAATGGGTTCTGCGACTATAGGATCTGAACCTGGAACTGGAAACCTACACTCTGAGGTAAGTGCTTAGGCAACGATTGTTACGTTATGCACTGAACTCACTCTCATTTCCTTTCCTTCACTCACAAAGCCCCTACTACATAATGAATTCCATTTGCCTTGTGTTAATGTGTGAAAAGCCACACTTTCTAAGTTGCTGAGTTATAACAAGGGAGATTCGCCCAAATTTCATTTCACCGCAATCCAAGTTATAACAAGGGAGATTCACCCCGAAACTATTGATCAGATTGCTAAAAGTGAGGACACCTCAGTTGTGTTGTGTGCCCTATTTGGTGGACCAAACAATGTCCGATCGACTTGATTCCAAGCCTGAATACAAGATTGCTCTGATCCGACCACTAACAAGGAAGACATGGCCATTTTCTCAAGACTACTACATATAGAGGAAAACGGGATGCGCCAGTTAAGTAGGGTGGACAATATGACGTGCCACATGACAAGTATTCTTAGTTGGATACAACTGTCACCCAACTGTCAGCAAATACATATGTGATCCAATGAATGAAAGCCACATGGCGACTCTTCATCTCCTCATTCTCTATAAATAGGAGAGGCTTCATAGTTTCATTCTCTATAAATAGGAGAGGCTCTCCCCATTTCAAAAGAACTCTAATGACACAACCAAATTGTCATTTTCCTTCCATCTCTCTCTCTCTATCTTTTTATCATTTCTCTCCTTCTCATCTCAGATCTAGATCCAAATATGAGATGGTCTAGATCTAAGATCACATAAGGGACCAACTACCAATGTCCACATCCACTACCCGAATCACACGGTCCCATAGTTGGCCCTACCTTGCGACCATTCCGCATATCAAAGACCCCACCTCGTTGGCCACCCCACCATCCACCCACGCTAGTGAGGAGACTCGAACACTGGACTCACGCTCTGATACCATTTTGATAGTGGGCAATCGACCATTGCACCAAAAGCTCCAAAGCTGATGGGGAATGACCGGTTTATCCCTATATGCAAGCCCTCCCAGGCAAACCCAAGAGAGACCTCCCCGTGGGCAACCCCTGCTTCGCACAAGTCCCTGAATCACATGGTCCCACAGTGGGCCCCACCTCGCAGCCATTCTACATCTCACAGACCCCACCTTGTGGGCCACCCCACCCCAGTGTGGAGATACGGTGCATCCTTGGAATCACACCAAGATGCCCCCGTATCACTAAATGGCCCGTTCTATGACTGCAACCCATCTCATTGGCATTCGGCCCATTCACATGCTTACGCCCATTTACACTGTCCATGGCCCGTGGACTATTTGTTTAGCCTATGGCTAATGACTTAGCCTAATTGCTATTAATATCACTAATCTCAATATTGATATACATATTTTCCATATGCATCACATATTCACATGCATTAGCATACTTTGACATTTCATCTTATGAGAAGGCCGCAGAGCTTAGACTATTGGCTCGAATGTAATCATTCTACTAGGGCTACATAGCCAATAAACATATTTGTAGCTCTTGATACCATTATAATAATGAAAGTTCTAACTTTCTCCGTAGAGTAGGAAGATTCCCCACTAGTAAAATCACCGAACCAGATAAATTTCTTTTGTTATGGTTTGATTCTCTTTTATAAGTCTTACATCCCGCATCAATTGAGCCCTTTCGATTGCATCTTGAGGACTCCACCTGATATAGTCTCATTGACTTCTTGTACATGTGTGCGCTCGTGTTTCACACACACACACACACACTCTACCTTAGAGGAAATGTTACAATGTTGCACAAGAGTACATGACAACCATATACACGCGCACACAAAATTACACATCTCCACACTACCCCTCAAGTTAGAGCATGTATATCGATCATGCCTAGCTTGGAATATATACAAAGAAGATAGTGATTATGAGCATGGATCATTGCTCCCCCTCAAACACAACATGGCAAGATATACATTGTAGCTTGAATTTTCTTAATCCGTTGAACATTCTCTTCAAGCACACGGCCATAACTAAACTTGACAAACATTGAGTCACAAACTTGTGATCCGCATGCAAATTCTCTCACAAACAAGTGAAACTTGCACAATAAATAAGTATGCATCACATGCAACACTAGAGAGAACACACACAATAGCACGTAGAGACTTGTGTGCTTCACGTGCAACACAATGTGAGTGAACTACACTCACAACAAACGACGGGGCCTGTTGCAAGCGGGGCATGGAGTGCATATCGGTAAAGAAAAAACAAAGCTCTGGAGGATGGTTGTCTTTGCGGTATGGTGGTCAGCTTGGGAAGAACGGAATAACTGATGCTTCAGGGACATTGTTAATTCTGCAAATTATGTTTCATCGAAGGCCGAGAGAGCTTTAATTGAATGGGCCACTCATGTTGACGCCCTGAAGGATAGCGAGTTAATTTTCTAGCAGTTTAATTCGATCTACTACCTCAGTGGATCTCTTTTCTTGTAGCTGTTTTCTGTTTTTTTCTTTCTAATATAATCGTTATCTTTCAAAAAAACAAAAATAAAAACAAAAACAAACAAACAATGGGGCCTGATAAAGGAAGAGAAGATGAATTGAGAAGGAAAGATCCACCATTTGTAAAGAGATCCCATGTGAAGTTAAGTGAAGCGTTTCGTTGAACACCTTGTGTGCGCAAGATACTTTTAGGCACGATACAAGACCAACTTCACAATCAGCATTAAAATGATTGATGGTACCATGTCAAATCACCACTTAAAGCTCTACGAATCATTGATGATAAGTGCGATCCTGAAGCATATTTATCCCAAAACCACATCAACAAAATCAAATGGTCAAGATCTATGATGAGGAGAAATGAAAGAGAATTAAGAGGAGAGAGAGAGAGAGAGAGAGAGAGAGAGAGAGAGAGAAATCAAGGGAAAATGGCAATTTGGTTGTGTTGTTGAAGCATTTTAGAAATGGGAAGAGCTTCTCCTATTTATAGAGAATGGGAGGAGGGAAATTTGTCACGTGGCGCTCATTCATTGGTCCACATGCATTTGCTGACAGCTGGGTGACAGTTGTATTCAACTAAGCAACACTTGTTATGTGGCATGCCACATCATCTACCTTAACCGGCGCATCCTGTTTTCCTCTACATAGAGTGGTCTTGGGAACAATAGTCACATCTACCTTATTAAGGGTTAGATCGAGACGATCTTGTACTCGTCAGAAAGCTGACTCGAAAGGCTACGATACAGCTTGGAATCAAGTCGATCGGGCATCATTTAGTCCACCAAATGGAGCCTGCAATACAGCTGAAGCGTCCTCACTATTAACAGTTTAATCAACAGCGTATATCTTCATTGTTTGGGGCAGATCTCCCTTATTATAACTTGGATTACGGGGAAACGAAATTTCGGTGAACGTAGACTCGATCTTTTTGATGGCTTAGAAATCATCTCAATCAAACACCGTTTGCCCCTCCGTTCGCTATCTCGAACACGTGCCACACGCATTGTCCAATTTTCAACAACTTAGAAAGTGTGACTTTTCATACCTCAACACCTGAGTAACATCATGTTATCCCATTTCAACTCACCCGCTCAGTTGAACGATCTATCAAAAGTCGTGAATCTTAACTAAAACTGTTCCAACCATTTGGTCTCTCTTCAATGACACTTGTCGTCCTCGGTGATGAATCAGTTCAACCCACGAAGAGGAGTTAGCCATTTGTCCAAGAGTCACTCATCCCTATTCTGGAAATTTGGATATTGTGTCATATTAATGTCGCCCTAGATTACCACTTTGTCCAAAGAGGCAAGGTGTATTAATTCATGAGAGTGGAGAGATTTAAGGATGTTGCCCCTAGAATTCAAGCTGGGTGGAATAAATGGAGATGTACGTCGGGAATTTTATGGGATCGTCGTGTATTGCTCAAACTGAACAGGAAATTTTACAGGATGGATACAAGACCAGCCATGCTTTAAGGGACTAAATGTTAGGCAACTACGGAACAACATGTTCATATAATGTGTAGATGCAATGAGGATGTTGAAATGGATGAGTGGCAAGATGAGGAATTATACAAGAATGCATTTGAGGGAATTTAGGTGTAGCACAAATAGGTCATAAGATGAGGGAATGTAGACTTACATGGTTTGGTCAGGGCATGGATGGAGGTAGCACGAAAAGACTTGATGACCCATGATTTAACTGAAAGTATGGCCCTAGATAGAGTGGAATGGAGGAGCAAGATTCAGGTACCGACCTCAATTAATTGGGATAAGGCTTAGATGATGATGATGATTATTATTAGTCACCTAATCCCATCAAAAGCTCAATGATTTGAGTTTTTGAATGATTGATAATGATAGTGGAAAAAGTTCTATGTGCAATTCGGAAAAAAGAACTTTGGGCCTTGGCGAACAGGTGTTTCAGGTGTGTGCAGGATTAAAGAGACGGCTTTGTTTTGAGGAGGAGAAGATATGACAGAGGCAAGTAGCTTCTGATTCATGCTAGAAAGAAGCAAAGAAGAAAAAGTGGAAAGACAGAGAATAATGCATGGGCATTTTCACACTGGGCTCGAGTGGGGTTGCCTGTGGGATGTAGGGGCACACTCAGGGTAGGCGGCCCGTGTGAGATGGGTGGCTTGTGTGAGGCGGGCACCACCCATGAGAGGCGAGTGGCTTGTGTGAGGCAGAACCCATGTGATGTGGGGCTCACAAGGAGGGTTTGACCGAGGTCCTAACCCATGAGATGTGGGGCCTGGGCTATGAGATCAAGGGATTGATTCGCCGTGCTCTATCAGTTCGAGCTTTTAGAGCAAGTGGTTAATTGTCCTACATCAAAGTGGTATCAAAGGAGGTCTCGTGTTTGACACTCCCCACTGGGGGTGATTAATGCAGGGGCATTTTCACACCGGGCTCAAGTGGGGTTGCCTGTGGGATGCAGGGGTACACTCGGGGTGGGCATCCCGTGTGAGGCAAGCCCCACCCGTGAGAGGTAAGTGGTTCGTGTGAGGCGGAACCCATGTGATGTGGGGCCCATGAGAGGGGTTCGGTTGAGGTCCTAACCCATGGGATGAGGAGTCTAGGCTATGAGATAAAGGGATTGATTCGTCATGGTCTATCAGTTCAAGCTTTTAGACCAAGTGGTTAATTGTTCGGGTCCTTAATCTTGCCTAGGTGGTAGACTCTCAGGAGTTTCAACTCCCGGTCAAGGGTTCGAGTACTCATAGGTGGTGAAATTCCACCAGCGTGAGTGTGTGGGGTGTGTGTGCGTGTGTTTAAAAAAAAAAAAAAGTGGTTAATTGTCTTGCATCAAAGAGCCACTATTGACACCCATCCTTACCCTTTCTTTCAAGTACCATTGTCTTGCCAAAAGAAGAAGAGAGGTGTGTAACTATCAACTAGGGTAGGTTTGGATGTTTCCAACTCGGTAGGCTCCATTCGATACAAATTGATTTACTTGGCTGATTAACAAGTATCACATATTTATATATTGATTCAATCAAGCTCACCTCTCACACTCAGCCTTGCTCAAACTGAAATCTGTCAAGAAGTGTTGACACTAGGTCAAATAAACTGCATTACCTGATTCGCCAAAGTGTTGAAATGGATAATATTGCGCATCATCCAAACAGACTTGTAGAATGGACAGAACTTATCATATCTGTACCAACCATGCAAAAGACAACATATCAGAGAAATTCATAACCATGCAAAAGACATACATATCAGAGAAATGCATAGAACCACTATAACCAAGGGTAGAAATGATCAACATGTGATGAAATAGTTATTGATGCTTACGGAGTAAATGCATTCTGAGCAAGATAATCCTCTCTCAGAAGCTTCGCGGTCTCCAGGACAATTTTATCAGTTTCTGCCAAAGCATCTTTACCAACAAGCTGCATTAAAGAGAAGCTTCAACGATCATGCATTCATCATTTTGAAGCAATCTGCATAACTCAAAAGGGAATTTAACAAAAAACTACCCACCTAGTATAGACTTTACATTCTGGCACCTTTTTTAAAAGGGTTTTCAATAAGCTACCCATTAATTTAAGTGATTATCATCGGAGTAACTTTTTGTTGTATTTCTTAACGGAAGTTGGGGTTGGCTGTGCAAGGAAAGGGGTCAGCGGCTAGGGCCGGCTCCACCATGATGTTTATGTGAAATCCACCCCGACTACTAGGTGAGTCACCCTAGGGCCCAACAAGCAGTCCCATCTGTGATTCAAGTGGACTACACATTCGAAATAGTGTACATGGCAACCCTCACCTCCAAAGTATTTCACTTGGTGTGGCCCACCTGAATCACAGATAAGCCTGATGTTTGGGCCCCTTGCCTAAATTTTGGTGTAGCATCTAATAGCTGGAGTGGAATTCATAATCATCGCTGTGGGCCCTGTAAAAATCAAGGGCGAACATCTCTCCCAACTGTTTCCTTTAGTGTGGCCCACTTGAATCACAAGTCAGCCTGATTTTTTTGCCCTGGGCCTAAGGTGGGATTATACATCTAATGTCAGAGTGAATTTCACATACACAAAAGTGTACGGGTCAAAAACTAAGGTGGGTGTCCAGTAAAATTCCCTTTAAATCTATGTTTTTTAAAAGTTGGCAAAGGGACGACCCTTGATTTTTTTTCGTGGACCACCATGATGCGATTGTGAAATCCACTCTAACCGTTAGATGTGTAATCCCATGTCAGGCCTAGGGCCAAAATATCATACTAACCTGTGATTCAGGTGCGCCACACGAAAGGAAACAATTAGAAGAGAGACATCCACCCTTGATTTTTACAGATCCCACCGAGATGATTATATGAAATCCACTCCAACCATCAGATGCCAAACCAAAATTTTGGCCTGGGGCCCAAACATTAGACCCATATGTGATTCAAGTGGGCAAAACCAAGGGAAACGGTTTAGAGAGTGAGAGTTTCCGTCTACACTGTTTCCAATCATATGGTCAAACTGAATCACGGATGGGGCTAATTTTTGGGCCCTGGGCCTAACATGGGGAGATGCACCTAGTTGTCAGAGTGGATTTCACATAAACAACATTATGGGGCCCACCTGAGCTGCGACCCTTTGTTCGTATGGCCAACCCCAACTTCTGTTAAGAAATCTAATGGAAGGTACTCTAATGATAATTACTTAAATTAATGGGGTAGTTTTTTTTGTAAAATTCCCTAATTCAGACATCACACAAACAACAATAAGGAAATTCAAATGCTAAAGGAGATGGTCAAAAGGCTATCCAGTCATAAGAGAAATTTCAGAGAGAGAACAAATGCATACTTGGACAATTTCATTCAGATCATCTTCTCTTTGCAGAATCTCACGAGCTTTTGTCCGGATGTCAATGAAATCTTGATCGAATTGATCGTAGAAAGACTCCAGGGCCTGTAATGCAAGACATTCTGCATGAGAAATAAACAAGAAATCCAACCAATAACATTGTATAAAACATAAAGCATTAGGGTAGTTTTGGGCTTTTGCAGTCCCGAATGTGAACAGGATGCAGCACTTGTGTCAAGTCATGGTTGAGATGAAAATAAGCACTTCAGATCTCTCCCAGCCATGGGCAGGTAAATGCCAGCACCCAGAATGCGGTTCGTTTTTATTCACTAACCCAAACACCAAGTGCATCACCAGCCATGATTTGGTGATACATTGTACACCCAAATGCTACCTTAAAAATAGAACTGGATGTAGTGTACATTATGCAATATTCAGAATATGGTATACAGACCTTTGAGTACTTTGAATATGAAATAAGCCAATTTACAGATGGAAAATGTTTCCTCTGAGCAAGTTTCTTATCCAGACCCCAAAAGACCTGCAAAATGAGTAATTAAGTACAAGGCCAACCTATAACTTGAGAAAAAGCATCAGCACTTCAACAGGCTCCATATCATGGCTAATAGAATGTCTTAGGATAGAAGATAAAAGAGCAGTGTGAAAGAAGATCATTATTACCTGAACAATACTGAGGGTTGCAGATGTAACAGGGTCTGAGAAATCTCCTCCAGGAGGAGATACAGCACCAACTATCGTTACACTACCAGTGCGATCTGGGCTACCTAGACATTTTACTTTACCAGCTCGTTCATAGAAGGAGGCCAAACGTGCTGCGAGGTAGGCTGGATAGCCACTGTCAGCTGGCATTTCAGCCTGAATAAGAAATCATGTTTTAACCATCAACAAGTGCAGAAGGCATCCATTTTGAGCATAGATTGAAGAAGTCATCAAACATTTCCATAAAACAACTATCCATAAATCGTATACTGGTAAGCACAGAAGAGAAGTCATCAAACATTTCCATAAAACAACTATCCATAAATCAGAACCTGATAAGCACAGAAGAGAAGTCATCAAACATTTCCATAAAACAACTATCCATAAATCAGATCCTGACAAGCACAGAAGAAATTAGAAAAATACATACAAAAGCACAACTTCTTAATCCCACTTCAGTCATGATCACGGTATTCTGTAACAGTAACAGTGGCCGTAACAGCCACCATTGTAACCTTTACGATACAGGTTGCAACGGCCGTTACCCCCCCTAACAACCTTTACGGTCTCCTTTTTTGTATTGAAAAAAAAACCTCAAAAAAACTGTACCGATTGCATAATGGACAATGGCCTCTGCGGGGGGCGTAATGGGCCGTTACGGGGGTCGTAACGGCCATTACGGGTCATTTTTTCTGTTATGGCCATTGCAAATGTTATGACCCCGTAACGTGTAACAGTTGTTACCGTTACATTTACGTAATGGCATTTACAGCCCTGTAATGGCTGTTATGATACACCATGGTCATGACTCATGATATTCAACAACAATATCTTAAGTGTTAAAAATATCATGGATGGTGCTGATGCAGGGCCATGGCCCACCTAGGCCCATCTTGGCCCACTTTAGGGCTCAACTCATTGTATGGCCCAACAAGATGTAGACCCATAGCCCACCATAGGCCCTGATTTTTGGCTGATTATTTATATATTTGGGGCGCCTAAATCAATTATTATAATTTATTATTTTTGGAAGATATGGAAAGTTGATTTTTAAATGTGATTAAAGATGTGAAGGAAATGTAATTGATATGATTAAAGATATGAGCTGGTTTTAGAGATATAATTACTTTCCATCTTTGCTTTTTATTATTAGGATTTTACCATATTAGGGAAGATTTGATTGATTTGAAATAAATTATGATTGATTTAAAATCGATCTCTTAGTTCGGGGGATTTTAATTAAAGATTCATTTAGGAATTAGGATCTATAAAGGGGGTGGTGGTGTAGGAGTTGGGCATTCAAATATTTTTCTAAGTGTGAGTTTTCTTTAAGCTTTTGTAAGAGAAGAATGTTGATATCAATAAAGTTCTCTCCTTCCCCACTCCATTGTTCTTGTGAGTGTACTTTTCTTTCTTCTTCTTCTTCTTCTTCTTCTTATTTTTATTTTTATTTTATTTATCGTTTTGCAATTTAGGTATCAGGATCATATGGACTCAATAACCAGATTGTACTATTTTGGTATCAGAGTGGGTTGTCTTTGAGGATTTTTCAACTCTATATCATCCTCTTCGAAATGGGTGTACAGTAAGAGTTTGTACAAGTAACCCAATTGATCCGTACACTCACGCATACGGTAGGCAATCTCACTGATCAAGTGGCAGAGCTCTAGCATGGAGGGAAGTCGAAGACCAAAGTTGGAGCACATAGACATGTAGGGGGAGGCCCCCACCAAGGTCCTAACCAACAATGGGCAGCCCCAATTTACGAAGATACCAATGATTGAATCCTTCGATTGTTGGAATGTGATAGAGAGCCCGGAATTAAGGTAGAAATTCCAAAATTCCATGGTCGGTTGCATGTTGACAACTTCATCAATTGGCTGGCTAAGGTGAAAAATGTGTTCAAGTACAAGAAAGTCACGGATAATTGGAAGGTGAAGTTGGTAGATATGAAGTTTTCTGACCACGCATTACCATGGTGGGATGATCTCCAAGCTAAACAAATCTGTCAAGGTAAGGAGAAAATAAACTATTGGGAAAAGAAAAGGAAAAAAGAGCCACATGAAGTCAAACAAGGAGGTTGTAGTCGCTGTTGAGGGTCAAATATTACATATCAGACCCCAGTTATTTCCTGGATTTACGTATAAGATACCGTTTAATGGGCCGTTTTAATCGTGTTTGTGATGCAAGGTGTATTTACAAGCTTGGACTGAAATAGGTACTAAAAGCATGAATTTGACGTTCTGATGACACCAAAGGCAAGGGATCGACTCCTGGGGACCAATATCAACGCCAGGGATCAGCAAAAATCAAAGAACTAAAGCTTAAATGGCCTAAAACTCATCCAGAATGCAAGATCACATGTTTCCTACCATCCGTTCGGTTCGAAACTTTATACGTGGCCTGAGGACAAGAAATTAACTGTACAAGTCAATTTTCAGCCATTGGATCCCTCTGGAAGTGACCCAATGGACAGATCAGCCTATAAATCAGTGAATTGGGGCCCACATGAGTTATGGATATGCTTCAAAAGTGTTCTGGACGGATAAAATGAGATGGTGAAAAGGATGGACGGAACGGATTACACAAAAACATCACCATGGGCCCTACATACGCAGTGCGTGTACATAGTGTACACGCACCGGCTGTGCACCGGATGGTCAGCCCGGTCAAAAGACGGGCTGACCCGTCTCTTCTTCTTCTTCCCTGTTTCAAATAGCGTCCGCAATGCGCTGGCTGTTTTTTAGTAGTGGGGTCCACCCATCATGAATCTTGAAGATCCAACCCGTCCATACACTTCAGAGGGGGGGTATTAACCTCACCTAGGTGACTGTTTGTCCCCATGCAAGCATTTGTGCGGTTTTAACAGTTAAACACAGAATGAACGGCGGAATAGAAACTCCCGTGGGCCACGCAGAATCCAATCCAAACTGACCATGTCCGAATGTTTTTCCGATCAGAATCCAATGGACGGACTGGATTTTGTCTTCGTCACCAATCATGGACCCCACCAATCACCGCAGCAACGACGGCGCGAGCTCTGTTTCGCAGCAGAGCTTGCGGGTGGGCGTTGTGGGCCCCACTCATCATCCGTATAGGTGATCTCAACCGTCCATCAGAAGTATAAACGACCTTTTACCACTGTCTAGGTGGTAGTTTTTAGTTGGCAACAAAGATCTGGTTTCCATTCGTCCAAATAGAGGACTGACGGTGCACGAAACATATGGGTGGGATACACCAATTTCGGTCCAAAAATAGCCTAGTTTTACTGAATTTTCAAGGGCATCCCAATGAGCGGATTGGATTTCACAGCAGAGCCTGATAATGGGCCCCACTTTTAATTCAGCGCAGGCTTGTTACGCAGGGAGAGTGCGTAATGGTTCCGCACCTGTTATACCTTGCGATAAACAACGTCGCCCCGAACTTCAGCCTCCCACCGACCATCACAGCTATAAAGGGGAGAGAAGCTGCATCTGGAGGCATCCATTCACGGCTGGAGCTGGGCTCGAACGTCAGTTGAGAGAGAAGCATTAAGAGTAGTTTTTATTTGTTGTTTTTTTTTTTCTTTCTTTTAATTGAGATTAGTCGCATCATGTCTATCAGCGGCTAAACCTCTTAGCTAGGGCTAAGAGGCAAAGCTTGTAGCAAGATGGGGGATTATTTTGCTTGTGTTTCTTATTTATACTGAATGATGTTGATTTTAATTTGATTTTAAGGGAATGCTTTTAGGTTTTTAATGGTATATTGTGACTGAAATTACAATGGGTCTGCAATAGCTTGGAGCATGTCCTTCCCTTTTATGTTTATGACGTCAGGAAGCTCCGTTGTTCACCATAGTCTCCTGGGCATGGTCGGATGACGGTACCCTTCCTAACCTTCATACATGTGATTGGTTGGTAATTAGTTTAATTCTGTTGTTTGCCATAGTCTCTTGGGCATGGTTTGGTGATGGAATCCATTCTAATTCATATACCTTTCATCTCTTGAAAACTAGATCAATGACAGTTCAGTTAATTTTCATGAAACATGCATAAGATCTCCCTGATCTCTACATGTGGATCCTCTGAATCCCTAGTTTCCTTTCCTCTGATTTCTATAAATTTTAGATTAATATTTTCACCATTATTCCTCAAATTATATTCAGTTTAGATTTCATCTTAGCCTAGTTCTAGTTCTAGTTAGTTTCAGAACACGTACAAGTTTCAGTCCCTTGGGATTCGACCTCGGTCTTACCGAGTTATTACTACATCACAACCCTGCACTTGGGGAGTGAACAGTCGCTGAAGAAGGAAATGGCCCGAATGAGGGCCCTCGACAGTAGGATTCTGAGGGGAAGATGGGGTAGAGTCAGTTATTAATGAAAATAGTTTCCTGAAATGTTCGACTAGGGTGTCCTAAAAAAGGCTTCAAATAAGGGACTTGTGTCAAAAATATAGAGGACAATTGGTTGTGTTTCAAGATACTAAATTGCAAGGGATTGAGAGACATGTGGTGGACTCACTATGGGGAGGAAAACATAAGGCCTGGGAATCGATTGATGTCGGGGGGTCTTCAAGGGGAATTTTAATAGTTTGGAACTCTCAAATTTGGGGTATGGAGGATAGTTTTAAGGGTTGGTTTTCTTTATCTTTGTTGCTAACAAATATCTCTACTGGTTATAAATGGTCGTTGACGGTGGTTTTTGGTCCAAATAAATCCAAGACGAGGCAAATGTTTCGGGAGGAGCTAGATGTTTGTGCAGGAAGTGGGCATATACCCTGTGTGTGGGGGGCGACTTTAATGTCGTTAGGTTCCTGTATGAAAAGTCAAATGGGTGAAGAATTAATCGAAGTATGCGATACTTTTCAGGCTGGTTCTCAAAAAATGAATTGATTGTTTTACCGATGGGAGTGGTTAAGTTTATGTGGTCAACTAGGCAGTCTCAACCTATTCAATCTAAGTTAGACAAATTTCTTCTATCACCCGAGCTGCTGGACAAGTACCCGTTGCTGCTTCAAAGGGGTTTGCCAAGACCGATATCTGATCATTGCCCTATTTTATTAGAAGCGGATGAGGACTAGGGATTGAGGCCATTCAGGTTCGAGTTTTCGTGGCTAGAGGTGAAGGGATTTATGGCATTAATTAAAGAATAGTGGAGGTCCTTCTCGGACCAGGGAGGAGCTGGCTTTAACCTATTTCAAAAGATGAAGCTTCTAAAGAGCACGATCAATGTGTGGAAAAAAGTCATCCTAAATACAATTCAGGAACTAGACAAGGAAGAAAATAGTGAGTTGACAGAGGAAGAACGAGCATGGAGGGATGTTCACACAGCAAAGTACCATGCTAGGTTGAGAGAGGACGAGATAAAATGGAGGTAGCAGTCAAGGGCCATTTGGCTTAAAGTAGGCGACAAAAATACTAGGTTCTTTAACAATATGACTAGTGCGAGAACAAGAGTTAATAAAACAAAGTCAGTGGTAGTTGAAGGGAAACGATTAGAAGGGAAGGCCAATGTTTGCGCAGAAATAGTAAATTTCTACAAGAAATTATTACAAAGGAATGGATCCAACCGAAGTTAGATAATCTACAATTTGATGCAATTCCAATGGAGGCGGCGGAAAATTTAGAGAGAGCCTTTTCAAAAGAAGAAATCATGAGGGCGATTTCCAAATTAGGAAGTGAAAAAGTGCCCGGTTCAGATAGCTTTCCAATTTTGTTCTATCGAAAGTTCTGGGAAGTCGTGAAAGGGGACGTGATTGGTTTTATTAAGAGTTCTTTCTTGTAGTTAAGTTATTTCCGGAGTTAGGTGCTACATTTATTGCATTGATTCCAAAAAATGAGGGAGCGGAAAGCTTATCAAATTATAGGCCTATAAGTCTTTTGGGTGGGTCGTATAAAATTTTAGCGAAGATCTTGGCATCCAGATTCAAAGAAGCAAATATCAAAGTGCCAAGGGGCATTTGTAGCAGGGAGGCAGATTGTGGATAGCGTGTTGGTGGCACATGAAAGCATAGATGCATGCCATAGGAGGGAAAAAAAAAAAGAAAAAGGAGTGGCTTGTAAGTTGGACATCGAAAAGATGTACGATCATGTTGATTGGCACTTCCTGGACTACATGCTATGTCATTTGGGTTGTGGGGAGAAATGGCGGGCATGGATCCATGCATGTGTAGCGTCGGCGAAGTTTTCGGTGTTGGTAAATGACTCGCCAAACGGCTTCTTCTCTTACTCCAGAGGTTTGAGACAAGGAGATCCCTTGTCCCCTTATATCTTCATGGTTGTAATGGAAGCTTTGAGCAGGGGATGATTGACAAAGGGGTGGAGGAAAAGCTAGTGAGAGGTTTTTCTATTGACAACTCCGATTTTCAGTTATCGCATCTTCAATATGCGGATGATACATTATTGCTTTGTAAGGCCGATGAAAAATTGGTGGAGAATTTGCGATTGATTTTGATATGTTTCAAAGTAGTTTCGGGGCTGAGAATAAATCTTTCAAAGAGTGAACTACTAGGAGTGGGTATATCCAAGGAAGAAGTAGCTTTCTTTGCGAGTATGTTCGGGAGCAAGGCTGGATCATTCCCGTCCACCTACCTCAGGCTTCCTTTGTGTATAGGAAAGCCTCCTAAGCATGCATGGGATAAGGTCATCAAGTGGTTCGTAAAGAAGTTATCTCAATGGCGGAATAGATGATCATCATTTGGTGGGGGGGATTACACTCATCAAGGTAACAATGTCTAACCTCCCGGTTTATTATGTCATTTAAATGTCTGAAATCGATTGTGGAGAGGCTGGAGTAAATCAGGAGAGATTTCTTCTGGAAGGGAACAGAAGACTCGCACAAGTTCCATTTAATGAAGTAGGAGGAAGTTTGGAGAGTATAAATGATGCGTTGATAGCTTGGAGGTTCGGGGTGGAAGAGGATTCCTTTTGGAGGTAGGTAGTGGGTAGGAAGTATGGCTTTGATGATGGGGGATGGCGGACTCGTTCTTCATCATTGTATAGAGCTTCCTCGATGTGAAAAGCAGCTACTCCGATTAGGCCCAAGGTGTGGGAACGTGTTGGATCCTCTTTAGGTAATGGGTTGAAGATCAAGTTTTGGGATGACATTTGGATGGGGGATCAAAAATTGGAGGATGTGTTCCCAATGGTAGCTAGATTGGCATCAGAGGAGGGGATTGCAGTGGTAAGGTGTTTCTCCTTTCAGGGGTGACAAGGTAATATGGACTCCGCCATGTAGGAGGAATTTAGATGATGAGGAGGTCAAGGAAATAGTCAGATTGTCATCCCTTCTTGGGAAGTTGAGGCCGGTGGCCTCAAAATTAGATTCGATGGGTTGGCTAAAAGATAGGTCCGATAAATTTTCAGTTAAATCCTTTTATAAGTTATTGGAGGGAGGTGTTAACAAAAATGGGTTAAATTCAACTACTCATGTATGGCGCTACGGAGCACCCTCAAAGGTGGTGGCATTTGCTTGGCTAGTAGGTAGCAGCAAGGTTCTTACAATCAATAATCTCAGGAAAAGAGAGATGATTCTTCCGAATGTTTGTGTTATGTGTTATCAAGATGGGGAATTGGTGGATCACATTTTCATTCATTATGACTTTGCGGCTCAGTTGTGGCAAAAGTTCTTCGATCTCTTTGGAGTTCGATGGGCTTCACCAGCTTCCATTAGGCAGTTTTTTTTGTATGTGGCGTGATGGTATGCATTCGAAAGTGGGCGAAAAGTATGGAGGCTCACACTACTGGCGGGGTTATGGTTCCTATGGTTGGAAAGAAATAATAGATGCTTCAGAAACCAATTGAGCCAAGTCGCAGAAGTCTTTAAGAAAGCGAAATCGCACATCATACAATGGGCATAAGCATTGAAGATTCTAGCTCGTGCTCCGTCAGAGTGGGCTGATTTTGAGGACCCTTGGGTTCTTGGGTTTTTGTATAGTTTTCTTGTTTTGTATATTCTGGCTTTGCTTCTTTTCTTATTTTCAATATTTAAAATAATAATTATTATTATCGCTAAAAAAATTGTTGAGCAATCAAGGATCATAATGTCCAATAGAATGAGTGTTACTGAAACAAAGATGATGAGGTCGATGAGTGGAAAATTGAGGAAAGTTTTAGAAATCTATACATTGGAAGGAACTGAGTAGCCCCAATAAGTAATAAGATGTGGGGAAGTACTCAGAGACACTCAGAGACCAAAAACTGCAATGATTAGGAGTGAGTTGTTTCAAGTTTGAAGGCTATAATGGGGAAAGGGGAAGGCTCAAAATGACATAGGTGGAGTGGAGGCAGTAAGAAAAGATTTGATGACCTATGCTCTGTCTGAAGATATACTCCTTGACAGAGTGGAATGGTGAAACAGGATTCTGTAGCCAGACCAATTAGTTAGAATAGGAGGAGTTGTAGAAGTGAAGATGTGCTTGTGAAGTATTGTGTGATCGCCGCATGTCTATGGAACTGAAGGAAAAATTGGATGGAGTAGTTATTTGATCATCTATTTTGTATGGGGCAAAGTGTTGGACAGAAGGCAACATCAGCAAAGAGTGCTGCAGAGATGAACTTATGGGAAGATGGATATAATTACAAATGAGGTCACTGGAAGTAACCTTCAACTAGTCCCAATAAGATATGAAAAGATGCAGAGCATACTGAGATGGTTTGATCACGTGCAACGAAAACCAAAAACAGTTCCAATGAGGGAAACCTGATTAGGGGCTGAGCTGGAGAAGGAGAAAAGACAAAGGCCTAAAAAGGACTTGGATTGAGGTAGTGATAAGGGAACCAAAGGCTTGTTTACTTATTGAGGCAAGGATATGGACTTAGGAATGATTGGCGAATCAAGATTCATAAAGCCAACATAAATAGCTGAGACATGGCTATGATGATGACAATGGCAATGGTGATGATGATAAAGTAGACGATGATAATGATCATGTTAATGTCGGTGATGACAATGATGCTGATGAATCTGTTCAGTACTATCTGTATGGCCAGAATTGTTGATTGTCACTTTGGAACAATGGCTAATCCACACCACAGAGCGAGAAACTGGATCAGCGGTCCGATGAAATGGGCCAAATGGCCAACCATGGATAATCTCACTTTTACAATAGCCTCACAATACTGTTCCCATAGAATGATGAATAATGCTGCATGTTTTTCAACAAATGGCGGTGTTATCCTCCTACCTACACTATTGATGTCAAACAAATAGGATCTTCATAAAAAAGAGAACATGATAGGAAATTTTGCATAGATATGTTAAGATAGAGGCAATTACCAGCCGCCCAGATATTTCACGCAATGCTTCTGCCCAGCGAGATGTCGAATCAGCCATCATGCTAACATTGTAACCCATATCTCGAAAGTACTCGGCAATTGTGATGCCTGAAATATCATGTCAATAGAACATAAAGCATTATATTTGCAAAAACAGAAGGGCCACCACAATGCTAGAGAAAAGAAATTCCAGCATCAGAAAATAACTGACACATGAGAACAGTTGAGCATCAGCAAGTTTAGTACAAAGTCAAATGTGCACGATGATACAATGGAGATGCTACAGCCCAGTGCCTTGGGGATATGAAGTGTGGTTTTGAGAATTGAAGCTAAGCTTCAGTACATTTTGAGATCAGATGGGACAAGTGGTGAAATCCTCCAATGAAGCCATTTGCATCAAGTTTATATAAAAGTTCAAGTGAAATCATGAAGAACTATAGTAAGCACAACAGTATGCATGAAAACCCCCTTAGAAGTATCAATATCAACTAATAGAACTTGTGGAACCAGTAAGATTCATGGCTTGTTTGCTTATCCTGAAATAAAATAGACCATCATGATACACGGCTATCTGAAGTCTGAACACATTCCTGTCTCCTATTTGGTCTTTAGACTCAGCCACATATTATCAAGCATAATAATGGCCTCTAGAATTCTTAATGACGTCAATTGCCATTGTTTTGTAGCACAAAGTCTTGGCTCTATGACTGGTCTGCCCAAGATATCACAGTAGATATTGCTTGCATGTTTGCAATCCAGAAGAAAACCACTCTAAGCATATATAAAAGAAACACCCAGTAAGTTACACCTCCACAGGCAGCAACACCAGTGTATACCTGTATAT
Source organism: Magnolia kwangsiensis (assembly GCA_037074715.1). Lineage (NCBI taxonomy): Eukaryota > Viridiplantae > Streptophyta > Magnoliopsida > Magnoliales > Magnoliaceae > Magnolia > Magnolia kwangsiensis. The sequence continues at coordinate 109,409,791 of CM073583.1, forward strand.
ATGGATGCCTCCCGAGCAGCGACGGGCATGTTAGAAGTATTAGCAACAAGTGTTGTACGCTTCATGACAGATTCTTCACGGCCATCAGGCAATGTCATGGTCAATTGAGGGAAATCTATAAGAACCTGAAATTGGATAAATAAGTAATCAAATCAATATGCCAATAGAAAATGAAATCATTGACAAAGGATAATAAAGAACAATATAACTGCATACCTCTGCCATCTCATTTCCTCTTTCTCCACAGCCGACGTATACAACAGTGTCAGAATTAGAGTACTGCACACAAAAATTGGGCTCAAGAACTTCATCAATCAGAACAATTTTCCAACATTTGAATGTCCAACAAGGACTCCAAGTGAAAAAAGAACTGATGATTTTACCTTCGAAAGGGCTTGACTAATGACTGTTTTCCCACAACCAAACGCTCCAGGTATAGCACAAGTTCCGCCAAGTACTGAGGGGAACAGGGCATCAAGAACACGCTGCAGAAATTATGCAATTAACCTTTAGGAGAAAAAGTTTAAAATAAATTATTAAAACATGGGAGAAAAAAAAAAAAAAAAAAACACAAAACAATAGAACATGAGGCAATAGATTTAGTTTGTCATATCACCTGGCCAGTCAGGAGAGGGGTATCAGCAGCAAGCTTTGATGCAACAGGCCTTGGTGTGCGCACAGGCCAAGTCTGCAAAAGAGTAAAGCCACAAATCAAATTTGGATAAATAAACATAATTTCATGATACAAATAAATGCAGTTCAAAACGGTTCTTAAAATTTGCACTTGGGCACCTGAAGCATAGTAAACTGCTTTTTAACGCCTTGAAACTCCAACTCTAACACAGTGTCCTGTTAATATATTGAAAAAGTCAAAAGCATAATAAACGTGTGATGCACAATAATGTTAACAAGATGTATATGTAAAAGCAAACACCAGATATGAATTTCGCAAAAACATGTAGATTATAAAAGCAGAAGCCCTAATCCCAAGCACATGGGATCTCAAAGACTACCAATATTAGGTATCAGAAATCAGCACCATGTAATGTGTGGGCAATGAAGAAAGAGATTTAGCAACCCCAGTTAGCATATCTTCATATGCACAATTTATTTATTTTTGGAGAGAGGTTACAAGAAAATTTCATCAACAAAAAAGGCACTAAGATGGTAGCAGATATGGCCCAAAATTTCATATACAGTCTTACAAACATAGTTAGCAAAATCCTATACAGCAAAAGACTGTACCGGAAATGTTCACATTTAATTCGGTATCAACGCTTAAAAAGATGCTATAAAAAATTTGGTCAAAGAAATAGATTTGTCAAAATAAAATAATCAGAGAATGAAAATTTTGGATTTAATACAGGTTTTAACTCAAAGAAAATAGAGCAAAAAATAAAAATAAAAAGTGGCTATATGTAGTTACATAACCAGATGTGTGTATACATTATATAATTTGGACTGAAATACAGATTTGAAATTAAAATGGTTAAAATTTCTCTGTGCATCATAGGTGATTAAATAGTGGGATAATACCATGCTTTGCCTCTATCAAATATTTTCTTTCCAAGTAATTCATGTATTAATTGATTCCTTTCCATTAAAAGTTTCCACTTTATACTTGATTGTATCAAAGGAAGGTATTGGAATCACCCTCAAAAGCTTTTTTCCATCAATAAAATGAGATTTCTTTTCCTAGAAGAAACAATTTTAAGTTGGTTTGCCCAAAAACCAGGTTCTTTGCCTATCTTTTGAAATATACAGAGTTTTAAACGTCTAGGTCAATTCATCATCATCATCATAATCAACAAAGCCTTATCCCAATTAATTGGGGTTTGGCTACACGAATCCTTATTCCGCCATTCCACTCTGTCAAGGACCATATCCACAACTGAACCATAGATCATCATATATTTTTGTGCTACCTCCACTAACGTCCTTTGGGCCTTCCCCTTGCCTTTTTAGTGCCTTCAACTTGATCCAACTCACTCAATTTTAAAGTGAAAGGGTCTTCCCCTTCCCCTTGCACTTTAAATGTTTAACCAGCCATTTTTTTTCTCCAAAAACACAGTTTAAAACTGAGTTTTGCAAACTATGATTACAACTACGGACTACCCCTCAAAAAAGTGGACATTCACGAGAATATTTTTCCCCACCATGTCCTACATCCAGGTTGCATTGCCCATACAAACAACTAGAACAAGTTGCATCAAATTGGTTCAAAACTTTGATATACATGAGTACTACAGAACTCAATCAATACAGAAGAATTGCACTGTGTATTGCTGATATGGACAAGTTGCACTGACAATCACGCCACATGACCTGGCCAAAAGTTGGAACGAATCCCAAGGAATTCATGATTTGGACCAAATAGCTACCTCTTTTCTGAACTGTGCCCTGAATCATCAAACCTAGGGCCAAAACCGAGTCGACTTAGATAAGTCTCTTGGTAGTCAGCAATGGATAATATCTTAGACCACGCCTACATTGTATAAAGAGAAAACTACCACACGTCACCAAAACATTCAACCAGGATAATCCAGCTTCAACACTACTTACTAGCCCTGGAAATAGCAGAAAATCTCGTAAACATACTAAGTGACTTTTAAAATAATGATTCATCCTGAATGTGTATAGCAGTTTAGATACCACCAAGGTCAACAGACAAACCTTCAGGCTGTATTCACCAGCTGGGGCAATGTAAGTGATTTTTCCCATGGAACCCGGAGGAAGCGCAACATGGTGTTGCATCAAGCTATTCTCGAACACAGTCTGCATTTAGAAGTTATCCATGCTGGGATTAAGATGCAATTCAAGATAGAAAGAAAAATAGAGGTTTAGAATCACTGGGATTTCATCACGAAGCTTCACAATTATTACATAAGAAGTTCAAGGGTGCTAAACTTACAGCATATAAATCTCCACCAGTAACGAGATCTCCCACACCTACACCAAGTTAAAAAATAATAATAATAATAATAATAAATAATGATTTTGAAACCAAACAGTAGCAAGTGACTCCATCGATAAACCCATATGTTCCATAAAGTTGGGTCTGAAATCTCAGGCCATGGTTCATTGATCTTTCAAGTATTTCAATGGAATTACCTAGTTTTTTGGGTTGGAATTCCCATGGTAAATCTTTGTCAAGAGCAGGGACTGAAACACCACGAGGGATGTAAACATCACCAGATATCCGAGCAATAGTTTTCAGGGGCCTCTGCATTGAAGTAGTAGTTACTAGATAGGTACTTGTGCAAGAGAGAAATTGTGAGAGGCACATCGAATTAACAGCAAAACTGCTCCAGAAACTGTGAATACTTGATGAAACAGATGTGCAAAACCATGTCAATGTGTGCAGGCTTATGCATGCAACAGAAAGCAAGTCTCCTCTTAGGTTGCATTCTTCCCCTTTGGGGTCTTTCTTAATAAAATTTCATTCCCGATCAAAAAAGAAGAAGAAGAAGAAAGAAAGAATTTCTGAGGCAAAAACATGAAAGGAAATCTAGTATAGAATTAAATTTAATATGTAAAGAATTTCTGAAGCAAAAACATGAAAGGAAATTTAATACATAAAACAGAAAGATGCTCAAACATGAGCCACTCAAGCATTTTTCAAACCAAAGACAAATTGAATGATATGATCCAAAGAAAATGAAATTCATTTGGCTATTTGGGAATTTAAGCACACCTGAATCCCATCAAAAATGTTGCCGAGAATTCCAGGTCCTAACTCCACTGAAAGCGGCTGCAATAAGAATGCACAACTCAACACCAATACATTGACTCTGAAGAAAGGATGAGATAACCTTCCAAAGATACCTTCCGTGTTCGTAGAACAGGGTCATTCACCGTTAATCCAGCAGTTTCTTCATAAACTGCATCCAAAAGCAAGCAAATTGTCTTTCACCATTAATTCAGCATTTTCTTCAAAAACTTCATAGAAAAGCCAGCAAGTTTAAAAGGATTTGCCAAAAGCATAACACAAGAATCATGAAAAATAACCACGGAATAGAAACTTAAGAGTACACAGAGACTAACGGCCTGATAAATAAATATATAGAACAATAACAGAAAACAGATCAATTGACAACAGGAATGGGTCATCAGCAGAGAACACAGAAATCAAATACCTTGGATTGTGGCAGAATTGCCCTCCAACCGAATAATTTCCCCAATAAGCTTGTCATGACCCACACGGACAAGTTCATACATAGCAGCACCTCCCATTCCATCTGCAACAACAACGGGTCCTGATACCTGTAACATTGCATGCAAAGTGAGGAGCAGAAACAATCAATTTCAGTTGATTACATACATTGTTAATTAAAGTTAAAATAATAATAATAATAATAATAACACAAAGTTAAGCATATTAGTACAGTGGCAATAACAATAATTAATATAAAGCCTTTGATTATATTGTCCAGAAAAATATGAAATAAGCACTTGAAGCCAGTGGAATAAATATCACTAACAACAGTTTCTGAGCTACCACGTGTGTTTTCCTACAAAAAGATAGTGAGCAAATACTGACTTCAAACCTGAAAGTGGACTGGGACTAAAAAGATAAATCAGCGAATATCCACTTAAACAGTAATTATAGAGCTAAAACACCCAAATAAATTCTAGCCAACTTCTTTCTTCAAAAATAAACAGCTAAGCCGGGGAGGAGCCATCTGAAGGACTCGGAACCTAGTAAAGAAACCACTGAATCTCCACAGCCATCATCCGAAGTCACTTTGAACCAAGTAAAGAAGCCAGTGAATCTCTACTGCCATCATCCAAAGTCACTTTGAAGCTCATCTACTACTTAGTTAACAACCATATCCATCAATCCCGTCAAAATCCAACGCAAATCACAGTGAATTCACAGATGATTGTCCAAATGGTTCAATCTCTACATGAACCAAGAGCAATGTATGCAAGACACCACTATCAGCAACTCGATCAACAACAAAAAATGACATCGTACTCGAATCCTTCTCTAGATCACCATGATCACTGTGAGAAGAAGTAGAAGAAGAAGCCATAGTCGGAACCTAGTAAAGAAACCGTTGAATCTCTACTGCCATCATCCGAAGTCACTTTGAACCTAGTAAAGAAACCGTTGAATCTCTACTGCCGTCATCCAAAGTCACTTTGAAGCCCATCAACTACTTAGTCAACAACCATATCCATCAATCCCATCAAAACCCAACGCAAATCACAGTGAATTCACAGATGATTGTCCAAATGGCTCAATCTCTACATGAAACCAAGAGCGATTTATGCAAAACACCACTATCAGCAACTCGGTCAGCTAAAAAACTTTATAAAAAAAAAAAAAAAAAAAAGGGCATCGAACTCGAATCCTTCTCTAAATAACCGTAATCACTGTGAAGCTGAAATCCTACTAAAAATCAACACCTAAATCCATCAATTCGATGTGAATCCATAAAAACACATCAATTCAACAGTTGAAAGAACCGAACCGTTCGATTTCATCAAATTCAACCGATAAAGCTGAAAAACATCGATACCTTGCGAACATATCCATACTCGCTCTCCTTCTCTGAATCCTCGAACGTCGTCAATCGACCACCGTATACCATCGTCATCTTTTAGCGACGAGGATCGAATGCTGCGAAGCAGGAGAGGATGAACGAGGGCCCGGAGTTTGGAGATCTGGAGCGGTGGTATCGAAGAAAACTGAAAAGAGGTCTAAAGAAATCGAGAGAGAGAGAGAGAGAGAGAGAGAGAGAGAGAGAGAGAGTATTAGGGTTTTGGAGATGGGATGAGAGACAGAAGAAACGAGATCCGGAGCAGAGGTGGATGAAACGGTGCTGAAAGGAAAGAACTTGTGAGTCCTTTTTTCCACTCCGTCTCCGTCACCACATCTCTTGATAAATTTACATTTCTGCCCTTGAAAGTTATTCTAAATTACATAAACATTTCGTCCCGCGTGTCATTCAGAGAAATCGAAATCGCAATATCGCATTCGAAGGAGTTCCTCTTTTCTACACTCGCATATCATACGTGGCAACTTGTAATACGTGTGGAAGATCAAATCCGTTCATCTATCCAAATTTAGACGAAATATCTTCAAATTTTAAATTTTATGATCATTATAGGGGCCACACGTTTGAAACCTAATGGATGTTAAAAGAAAGTTATTTATCTGTAACACGCCTATCTGATGATCATTATATATCCGTGTGGCCCACCTGATGATCATATACGCCTGATTTATCAGAAATATCCATTAAACGGTTCTGATTGGAACCAATGGAATCCTTCAAACAGGGAACACGCTGCCACGTGGGAGAAGTTAGCACTAAACTCGCGCGATTGTCTATAGATACTGGCGTCTTTCCTTCGGAACGTCCCGTTTGTTTGGATCTCGGAAGAAACCAAAATCTCGGACATGTCCGAACGAACGTGAGGTTGGTAGCACCACACACACTTTACTAGAAGAGGTACACGAGGAACACGTGCCAATATGGCTTGTTTTTAGGACATCTGAGCCATAAAAAATTTGGGCCCCATGATGGATATTTTCCAATGCAAAAATTAATCTGGTCCACTCTTCAGGTTTGTTATACGTGTACATTGAATTTGGACGGCCACAAAGGTTTTCTAAGCTGTCCAGCATATCTGTATAAGTGCGGCCTTCCCATGGGACGGGGTTTGGTTAGTGGTCGGAGCTATGTGGGCCCCACAATGATGTATTTTTTTATCCACGCCGTCAATCCATTTTGAAAGATAATTTAAGGGCTTGACGCAAAAAATCAGTTAGATCTAAACCTTAGGTGGACCACACCATGCGAAAACAGTAGTGATTGAATGTCCACCATTAAAAACCTCCTAGGGCCCACTGTAACGGTTATTTGAGATCTAACCTGTTGATTAGGTCACAGACTCTGATAAATGGAAAAAATATATATCGACTTGATCCAAACTTACTTGGCCCCCAAGAAGTTTTTAATGGTGGGAGTGCAATCACACTGTGCGGTCCAATTTAGATTTGGATCAACCTCATTTTTGGGTTCCTATAATAAAATGATACATAAGAATAGGTGGACGGAATGGATGAAACACATACATCATGGTGGGGTCCACATAGCACCGACCACTAGCCATTGGCTAGTGGCAGGCTCAGTAGCCAATCCGTTTCACTCCTGATGAGTGTACCAGATTGATCTAAACCCCAGGTTATGCAGACTGTGAGGGCCCACTTATTAAAAGAGTTGGATGTCCTGCAAACGAGGAAGGCTAACTCATGTTTGGCATATGAATGTGGAGGGTGAACTGGCACAGTCGCCTTCATGATATGCTGTATATCTATTCCACCCATTCGTTTTTACCGCTCATATTAGAACGCGGTACTAAACATTAAGAACATCTAAATCTAGGCGGAGTACGCCATTAGAAATGGTAACGATTGAACATTCATTATTAAAAACTTTCCAAGCCCCAGTAAGCAGATTCATTAGGTTTATTTGTATCCAACTCATTGATAAAGTTAAAAAGAAGTAGATTAACGGAGATTGCATCCTACACCAGCCTGTCTTTAGGCCCAAACAGTCAATTTTGTGGGCAGGCCCGCTATGATGTATCTGTCTATCCACGTCGTCCATATTCACTCTCTTAAATCATTTCAAAGTATGTGTGCATATACCCTGATCCATATTCACTCCTTTAAATCATCCATAGCTCGAGTGGCAGATTGTGGGAAATATAATATACCTGGTTTCAACACTGAGGTCTAGGCATGAGCGTGGCTAACAGTGATGTATGGACTGACAGTAAAGGTGCACTAACAACCTAATAACAATAACAATAATAATACTAAGGTATGTGTGCCTAAAAATTATATAGATTTATTAATTACCAATTGCATTAAATGCAGTAATACCAATCTATAAAGAGTTGATTGGTGGACATTTAATGGACGGTATAGATGAAAAAACAGCCAATGGTCAAACTTTCATACTAGTCCCATTGACAGAGCTTAGTTTAGCTTAATCAATCTAAAATTTTAGAGTTGATCACTTACAGTAGACGGACCAAGTTTGGACGGTTTGAATTCAATCTATGTGTGGCCCACTTGCACGTGTGCAATTATGAATGTCTAAATATCAACCATCACATCCCGCGCAGTTAAATAAATTAAAGAAACTCCCGATACGATTTTCATGGAAATGTTTCATGTCGCTAGATACTAACAGCCGTCGGGGATGTTATATTTTAGAACTTCGATAATGCCACTCTCTTGCAAATCTTCGCTTGAGCCGCGCAATGGGTAGGACAAACCATCTACGACGTCTTAGCCACCACCGTATCGATTGGCGAGGATATCTTAGCCGTGAAAAAGGTGGGCCACACCACGAAGTTTGTCTGCGACAGAAATCAGGCCAGTCCACTCATAGAGTGGATGCCACAGCCGAAATCAATGGATAATCGTTGGTCCCACTTAAAGTACAGGTATGACCCAATAATGAGTGGACGGACCTGATTTTAACTTAAACGATCTTCACAGCGCGGCCCATCTTTTGTACGGTTCTGATGATTGGATGTTCGCATTGGATTCTTGTTTTCTCGTGTGTAGGAATTGTGCGGAAGGGAGATTGATTTCTGCGTGGAGGTCGTTAAAAAATACGCTTACGCGAGAAGTTACCAAAATATCCATTGCACCAGTTCATCCGAAAAACGGAAACAATATTATTTTACAAATTTTAATAAATGACTAAAATGCCCTTGATTTTTTTGAATGGACGAGATCGTTAGTAAATCATTCATGGTGAGAAGAAAAAAACAAAGAAAAAAAGAGAGGCCCGAATTCAAACTCACGACCATGCATTTTGGAAGAAAATGTGATTTATTTAAGGGTGCGTTTGGTAGTACCCCCAAATTGACATTTGGCTTGGTTTGCCTTTGAACTTATATCTACCAAACATTGTGCTAATAGCTTTGGATATTTTTATCCTTGCAATTGTTCTTGCACTTTTTTAGTATGTACATGTTCGCTACACTAACTTCACTTCTCTTTAATTAGACATGCATGGTATCCAATAAGGATGGCTTTGAGATTGGTTTTATGGATTGTATCATGATGACTACGTGACATTTACTTCATATATATATATATATATATATATATATATATATATATATATATATATATATATATATATATATATATATATATATATATATATATATATATATATATATATGAGTTGTCTTTAGATCATATTAAAATATTTACTTAGAAGTTAGGTGTGTCGGGGACTTAAAGGAACCACAACACCATACACATTAAGTCTAGGTCATGCATATTTCCTTCATTCTCCATTCCCTATTTGCTCCAAGTATATCATGCTTGTGCCATCTCTCATTAAACATGATGCTATTAGGGTAACAATTCCAATTCTAAGTTGTTGAAAAGATCATGGGTCACCTTCAATGCCCTAGGTTCTTCCTAATAATCTCTAATAGTCTATTTGATTTTTTAGTTGTAATAAGAAATTATTGTAAATGAATAATAATTAATTATTCTTGTAATTGTGTAGTGACATCATTTACATTTGATTGAAATGATGATTTTTTTATATTATTTATTTCATTCAAAAGCTACTATAAAATTAATAATTTTATAATTTGAAAATGTAATGATTATAATTTACCTTATTTTATTTATAAGTGTATTTGACACCCAATTAATTATAAGAGTTATAAAATAGTTTAATTGATTGATGATTTGAATCTAACTAACGATTGGATATTGTGATTGGGTACACTGATGGACCTCATCAGAGTTGTGATCAATTTAAAATTCATATAAAGGGTAATGCACTTGGTGTTGGGGGCCTTGCACAAAACCTTAGAATCTAGCTGCCCGAACAAACCAGAATTATTGGATAATAATGCAATGAAATAAATCAAAGCAACAATCATACACCACACAAGAGATTTTTACGTGGAAAACCCTCAAAGAGGTAAAAATCACAAGACCTCGTCCAGATCAACAATCCATTATGAAGTAGAACGTTACAACCTTCTTCACTCTCGCAGGAGCGGATAAACAATAAGAGAATAAAAAGAAAACTGAGAGATCTCACTGATCACGAAAACGTAAAAGCGCTGAGACGACGGCTCCCTTCCACAAGCTTCCTCTCTCTCTTTTCTCTCTCTCTCTTACACCCTAAGCCCTTTAGCAAAACCTTTGTAAAGCCTTTAGGAAACCATCTTGTGTTTTTCTCATACCCTAGAAAAACCCTAGAGACCCTTTTTATAGTTTTAGGAAACTCATTTCCGCATCCCTGTTGCAAAAGGACTCAAATCCGTAATTTTTCGTAAAAACTGCGTAACCTAGGACCGGTCCTGGAAATTTCAGGACTGGTCCTAGCCGCCTACGACTGGTCGTAGCTCACCCAGGACTGGTCGTAGACCACAGAGAAAATTAACAATAACTCGCTGAACTTTGAGTCGTGTCAGGGCTCAAACCCACGACCGGTCGAGCGCCTCCCACGACCGGTCGAAGACCACCTACAACCGGTTGAGCAGAGCGATGTAACCCTCCGAAATTTCAACCACTGCACCGTCTCTCCTCTGAACTGAGGAGGAAAAACCCCATCAAATCTCTCCCTTTTCCGACTCAAGAGGAATTCACTTTCTTCAAGCCAGCCAGGTTTCTACAAACCTCAAACTTGCCCTTGAGCAAAGCCTTGGTCATCATGTCTGACCCATTATCGTTCGTGTGGACCTTCTCAAGCTGTAACACCTTCTGTTCCAAAGTATCTTTGATCCAGTGATACCATATCTCTATGTACTTCGACTTGGAATACTGACTTGGATTCTTATTCAAGTGTATAGCATTCTAACTATCGCAATAGACCACGTGCTCCTCCTGCTTCAGGCTAAGTTCGTGTAGGAACCTCTTCATCCAAAACATCTCTTTACATGCCTCAGTGACTGCAATGTACTCGGTCTCTGTAGTCGACAATGCTACGACCTTCTGTAGCTTGCTCTGCCAAGAAACCACTCCCCCTGCAAACGTGAACATGAACCCCGATGTAGACTTCCTGGAGTCTATGTCACCTGCCATATATGCATCTGTGTAGCCCTCTAACACAACTTTGCTGTCACCATAGCATAGGCTCAACGTGGATGAACCTCTTAGATACCGCAGTATCCATTTCACCGCTGCCCAATGTTCTTTGCCAGGATTGGCAAGGTACCGGCTGACCACACCAACCGCATATGCTATATCTGGGCGTGTACACATCATAGCATACATCAAACTTCCTACAGCTGACGCGTAGGGTATCTTCTGCATCTCTTCCACCTCTTTCTTCGTCTTGGGACACTGCCTGTCACTCAATCTGAAGTGACCATCCAGTGGAGTACTGACCGGCTTCGCTACATTCATATTGAACCGCTCTAGGACTTTCTCAATATACCGCTCTTGTGACAGCCAAAGTTTCCTACTACTTCTGTCACGGGTTATCTCCATTCCTAAGATCTGTTTAGTCGGGCCCAAGTCTTTCATCGCAAAAGACTTGCCCAACTCCTGTTTCAGCCTGTCAATCTTCTTAATGTCTTTTTCCATGATGAGTATGTCATCAACGTATAAGAGCATAAATATGAAATCACCATCTGAGAACTTACGCGTGAACACACAATGGTCCGACTCCATTCTGTCATACCCATGTTGTAACATGAACGAATCAAACTTCTTGTACCATTGCCGTGGAGCTTGTTTCAACCCATACAAGCTTTTCCTCAGCTTACACACCATATGCTCTTTGCCCTTGACTTCGAACCCTTCTAGTTGGTGCATGTAGATCTCTTCTTCCAGGTCGCTATGGAGAAAAGCAGTTTTAACGTCCAACTACTCTATCTCCAAATCCATGCTAGTTGTCAACCCAAACAACACCCATATGGATGTCATCTTCACCACTGGTGAGAATATCTCCTCGAAGTCTATGCCTTTCCTCTAACCGAACCCTTTTACCATAAGTCTGGCCTTAAACCTCGTCTGTGAATCTTCTGCTCAACCTTCTTTCTGAACACCCACTTGTTGCTAAGAGCTTTCTTACCCTTAGGTAGTTTTACCATGTCATAGGTGTGGTTCTTATGTAAGAATTTTATCTCCTCTTGCATAGCTTTCAACCACTCCTCCTTATGCTCATCGGCTAGGGCCTCAGAATAGTCTTCTGGCTCTCCTCCATCAGTCAGCATAATGTACTCATGCGGCGAGTACCTCTTGGACGGCTGCCTGTCCCTAGATGACCTCCTCACCTGTGGCTCAACAGGTGGATCAAGTGGGGGCTGCTCCCCCGGTCCATCTTCTGTAGGAACCCCCTCGTCCTCTGCACCTCGTTGTACTCCCCCGTCATCAGGCACCACGGGAGGAATAACTGGATCCATGTCCTCTAGCTCACCTAAACTAGGCTGATTCTTCTGTGGCTTACCAATGTCTTCATGTAACATCCCGAAAATCGGAGGTCGGGTAGAAACTCAACTCCCGAGTTCCAGAACGTCACTTATGCAACATAGATAATAATAAATGTATGTTGTCTGTAAAATGGCATTAAACAAGATTGAGACTAAGCCAAAACGGCATATCATACTCCAGAGACAGTTAAATTAGCAAGTAAAAGATTGTGATAGATACATAAAATATATAATTAATTATAAGTTTCCAGAGTGTGAACATGTTACCAGGTTAATAATATACATGTATACTCCAAAAATGGAAAGAAAAGAATATACATGAGTGCTTAAAATATATATATATATATATATATATATATATAATGACAAGTGTCAAGGCGTCTAATCAACCTCCCTTTAATCCCGTCGATCAGAACATGCATAAAGGAGGGATCCTCCTCATCATCATCAAGTCCGGCTCCGCTTCACAAGCAGCGCCATCATTTGAAACTAAAATAGGGACTGGTGGGTGTCCGGAACACCATCCCGTAACGTGGGAATGAGTAATCAACTCAGTGAAATCATAGAGCAAAGATTAACATGTTATCAAATCAATCACGCGTTAATAGTAAAGCAAACAATCAAACATTCTTATATACTGTTGTTAATGTATGCATGAAATGACATAATGGATGCCCTCACCGACATACTCCCTCATACGGCACCATCTTACGCCCGCGGTATGCTTACGTTCCTCAGTGCTCCACATCTTCCAGGCACATGTAATGCGATATAGATAATGATTACCGAGTTGTTATTAGTCCTTTTCGTACACAGGATTGAAAAACTAGGGTACCTTGCTTATATCAATCCCAACACAGATCCTGTCTAGGGTCATCACTCCTAGTAATCTCATATGCTGTTATATTTGTAGGTCGCTGCAAGGGCTGTCAGGGTTGTTGCTCGCACTCGTTGCTCCTCTCCCCCATCACCTTATCAATACAGGCCTATTTATCCTTAAGACTGCATCAGGACTCGTCGCCCCCATGCGGTGTCAGGATAAACTCAAGGTCACTACAAAGGGCTCGTCACCTGATCAGTGTAGGCCGACAACAAGAATATAGTGTCACATACCACCATAATCTGCTCAGAGTAGGGTGCTCACTGGTCACTACGGGGTAGTTTGTGGCCCTAACGTATGCCGACAGCTCGACTACGGTGTCCTATACCACCATGCCCGGCTCACGAGTCTTTATGGATTAAGGTACCATAGTTGACAGGGTTTTCAATAGTAAGTTCAGTGCCCTAGGTTCAAGCAGTTATGACTCATACAGGGTGAACATACAATGGTCAGTCGGGTTACTTGACGGGCTCGACTAGTACGAGCGCATCTCAAGCTGAACGACATGAAGTGCATGAAACACTTCGTGTGGCCTAACCACTGCCGCCAACCCAAAACACGACTAGCGTTCATCGACGCATCATTCGTAGTACATAGAAACCAACCACGAATTCAATCCATTACCGACTGCCTGGACTGGGTCATAGCCCCAAGCATTTGTAAACCAACGTCAGTAAGCATATGTGAGTAACAGAAATGAAATACAAAAATGTAAGCATGTTATAACATACAACTTAAGCAAATCATCCAACACATGCATTTCATATGTATAATGAAATCAATACATATAGCCAACATGATGGAAATCCTTTACATCAGCAAATTAATTGAGAATTCAATCTCAAAACTAATTCACAACATCATTTACTCAATACCTACTAATACAAATATTTATACAAACACTTAGTCTACACACTTTAGTCTACATAGCGTATGTCGGCCAATATGTGCGTTAGGGCGAATCTCTTCACCAAATAGATCATACACGCATTTCTAATATCATAATACGACAAATAGCCATGGCAATCATTTCAGCAAAATACGGACTTATACTGTATTTTCTATAAATGCCTAAAATACCCTAAATCTCATATTTACCGTACGTTTACGAAATGAAAAACGGACAGCATGTTGTACATGTCAAACGGCGTTAGCATGGTGTACCTGTCACGTCTGGAAGGAGCCGCTTCCTTGCTAGTAACTGAAGCCCTTTTTCACTCATGTAGCCTATACGCCTGTGCCACATGTCTATAGTTGAATCTTTCGTTGCGTTCAACCCACCCTTGCATACACTGACACTTGCCTTATATAGGGTACAACACTTCTTTCCTTTGGCTGTGATCAACGAACCCTTGATGAGCTTCCAGCGCCCACTAGCAAACCGGCTTTCATAGCCATCATCATCCAACCTTCCCGTCGACATCAAGTTGAGGCGAAGGTCTGGGATATGCCTCACTTCCCTGAGAACCAATGTACAACCCACATCGATCTTCACACAAATATCACCAACTCCCACGATCTTCGATATACCAGAATTTCCCATCTTCACGGTTCCATAGTCACCTGACTTGTAACTTGTGAAGAAGTCCCTGCGTGGAGTCGCGTGAAAAGAAGCTCCTGAGTCTATCACCCAGTCGGTGTCCTGACCCATAGCCATGAGACATACATCGTGATCTGTGAAAAGAATAATAACAACGTCGCCATCTGAAGCGACTGCAGTGGAATCTGATTCATCTTCCTTCTCCTTTCCTTTTCCTTTCTTGTCGTTCTTATTCTTACGACATTCATGCTTGTAGTGGCCCTTCTTGCTACAATTCCAGCATTCAACATCCTTTCTGTTACTCGACTTACCTCTTGATTTATCTCAAGCCTTCCCGTCATTCCTGCTCTTTCCTCTCCTCCGTTCCTGTGTCACAAGTGCCTCTTGCTGAGTGGACCCCTGAGACTTCCTCCTTGTCTCTTCATTGAAGAGACAGCTAGTAACCTGTTCCATGGATACCTTTCCATCTGGCGCGGATGTCTCTCAACTGTCAGGCAACGAACTAAGTAATAGTAAAGCCTGCAATTCATCATCCAGGACCATCTTCATAGAGGAGAGTTGGTTCACTATATTGCTGACCTCATTCATGTGTTCGGCCACAGAACCACCATCCTTGAACTTGAGATTCACAAGTCGCCTTATCAGAAAATTTTTATTACCGGCTGTTTTCCTCTCATACAGCCCTTATAGTTTCAGTCATAGGCTAGCGGCTGAGGTTTCCGTAAACACATGGTGGAATACAGAATCATCCAACCATTGTCTAATAAACCCCACCGCCTTTCGGTCCAACTTCTTCCAATCATCATCAGACATATCCTTAGATTTTGCTGATATGCCTAAAATTGGAGAATATATATCCTTACAATAAAGCAAGTCCCTCATCTTAGCCTTTCATATGGTCCAGTTAGAACCATTGAGGCTGATCATCCTTGAGCCACCTTTAATAATTCCAAACCGATCCTACCCAGTCAATGAACTTAGCGCTTTGATACCACTTTGTTGGGGGCCTTGCACAAAATATTAAGATCTAGCAGCTCAAACAAACCAGAATTATGGGATAATAATGCAATGAAATAAATCAAAGCAACAATCACACACCACACAAGAGATTTTTACGTGAAAAACCCTCAAAGAGGTAAAAACCACAGGACCTCGTCCAGATCAATAATCTACTATGAAGTAGAACGTTACAACTTTCTTCACTCTTGCAGGAGCGGATAAACAATAAGAGAATAAAAAGAAAACTGAGAGATCTCAACGATCACGAGGACGTAGAAGCGTTGAGATGACGGCTCCCCTCCACAAGTTTTCTCTCTCTCTTTTCTCTCTCTCTCTCTTACACCCTAAGCCCTTTAGCAAAACCCTTGCAAAGCCATTAGGAAACCCTCTTGTGTTTTTTTCATACTCTAGAAAAACTCTAGAGACCCTTTTTATAGTTTTAGGAAACTCCTTTCCGCATCCCTGTTGCGAAAGGACTCAAATCCACAATTCTTTGCAAAAAATGCGTAACCTAGGACTGGTCCTGGAAATTCCAAGACTGGTCCTAGCCGCCTACGACTGGTCGTAGCTCACCTACGACTGGTCGTAGACCACCTACGATTGGTCGTAGCTCACCCAGGACTGGTCGTAGACCGTGGACAAAATTAGTAACAACTCGCTGGACTTTGAGTCGTGTTAGGGCTCAAACCCACGACCGGTCGAGCGCCTCCCACGACCGGTCGAAGAGCACCTACGACTGGTCGAGCAGAGCGATGAAATCCTCTAAAATTTCAACCACTGCACCGTCTCTCCTCTAAACTGAGGAGGAAAAACCCCATCACTTAGACTGTTACACATATTGTATTGGAATAGGCATGGGAACTTATATACATGTGGAGCCTTAAAGAGAAAGAGTTTTGGTGGGTTTTAAACTCTTCTATCTTGCATCTATATTAACACAATCGAATTCGAAACTCATGCATGTCTAAAGCTTATTTCTTATCCCTAACTGTCGTAAATGTGTAATGTGTAGGGTTGTCAACGGGTCAATACTAAGGTAGGCAGTGACCTAGATTTTGAACTATTTCATAATTAAGTACACACTTGATAATACTGACTCATTTATTATACATTTCATAAGAAATTAAAAACATCAAATAATTAAATAAGATTTTAAAATGCTATTCAATCACGAGCTTATTAGATGAGGGCGTATTTGGCCCGATGAATTGGACGGGATTAAATGGGATGGAATTCAGTAAATCCCATCATTTATGACTGGGCAGGGGTTTGTCGTGGGATAGTGGTATAGACCTCTATCCAAGGATAGTGGGTGCACTATTTGGATCTCGGTGGGATGCTACCATCCTGTGAGATATGTGACTGGACTTGTTTGGAAATCTCATGGGATGCAAATGAATTGCTAGAATCCATTTGGTTGGACTGTTTGGAATGAGCGTTATTTGGTTGGATGCACCGGCCACAACATAACGTGCACCCTCAAACATACACAAGCGGACATTGCAAATCCACTCCACTAGGCTGCCACTAGTTCATATGGTCCCGTGACATAATGTGGTATTCATCTGCATTGTCCAGCATTTCAAAGGACCCAATATTTGTGGGTTTTACTAATTTTCCTCTATGTGGAACAAATCCAACCTTTTGTTCTTCATAATTGGGTGGATCACAGCCCTAGAAATGGAGGTTAATATCTGGAACAAATTCAAAACTTTGTAATTAACTGTGTGGAGAACATATCAATTTGGAGATGAATATCTACTTTAAAGGAAAGTCACATATACGTTTACAAATGGAGATAATATCACAAAATATACTACAGTGAAAGGAATTGATGCCTAAATCGATACATATGTCAGAATCTCGTATTTAGTTATATTTTTAAATCATTTATCTAATATAAGGTAATCCACCACCAGCTTCAACACGGTGGTCCTTCCTCTCCTACAAGTCGAGGACAATGCCATCTTGTGGTGATAAATCTGAAAGTGAAACCACCACATGGCGCGTGAATCGAGGCCATGAATCATCGTCTGCAAAAGCACAATCTGTGATTAGATTCGAATTACTATCTCATCTTCGAATATCATAAAAAGTGTGAAAAAATTAGAACTAAAGGTTTCGGTCCCCACTCTTTAACTCTTTGAATATGAATTTAGGAATATTTTGAAGAGATGAGAATATGATGAGAAGAATTAGAGCAAGAAACACGTGAGGAAACGACACCCTAAACCTACAATCTACAACGGATACTTGTTTCCAGAGATCGATTCTTCCTCCCTCTACCACAACGATTCGAGCTCAGGGGGGATAAGTAATGCCAACTTTCCCACCAGTTCTGTCCCACATCCCGCCATTACAGTCAATAAGATGTGGAAATACAATTCCTATCTTCAATCCATATGGCGGTGTTGTGAAGAGAAGATCAAATCTCATCCCTTAGTCTGGATGACGGTATTGGGAAGAGAATGGGTTGGGCTCGATGATGGAAGTGGAATAGACATCATATCTCTGTGGGATATCACAATCCTACCAACCTGATCCCACGTGCCACATGCTCGCAAATCCCTCGTAAGTCTACTTACATCCAAACAAGACTAAAACCATCATTTGTGGGATTAGATACCACAATCCCTTGGAAAACCACATAAACCAGATACCCAAACTGGCCCTGAAGTGTTCATGCATGGGATGCTTGAAAGAAATACATGGCCTATGAAGTTACAATGAAAAATCCATCTCAGACACATAATGCTTTATGTCATGGCTCAATGCTAGACAATTCTCGTTTCAACTTTGAAGGCTTGAATGGAAGCCCTATCCACGGTAACAATATATATATATATATATATATATATATATATATATATATATATATATATATATATATATATATATATATATATATATATATATATATCCACGACAACCTCACCCATGCTACCGACTTGATAAAGCATTGATGATTCCTAAGAACTGAATCTAAACCTCACACCCTATCCAAAATCGCAGCCATTTTCCAAACCTGATCCAAACCCTAACCAAACTTAAGCCATTATGAGCCATCATTCAAGCTAGAGCGTGCCAAAAAATTGATCCATTTAGCGAACCATTTCCAAGCTATTTCTGAGCCCAAATATCTAAAACAGGCTTCAGCCCGCTCTCAGGGCCCGAAATAGGCCCACCAGCTAAATCACGAGAGCAATCGCACCCGAGCGGTAGACTACCGCCCTCTTTCAATAGATATCCCCTCTGAGCACTCAGTTGTTCTCCCTCCAAAAGTTAACTCTTTTATAAACTTACCCCCAATATTTGCTCTATTTACCATCCTACATATAGCTGTCCATCTTAGTTGAAACCTTGTATCATCATGCCACTAGGGTGCAGATCTGTCCAACGGTAACCCAACTTACTCAACATCAAGAGTGGCACGAGATTCACTGCGGACCCATTATCTATCATAATTTGCTTAACTTTCTTCCCTCGGATATGACATTCTATCATTAACGACCTGTTATGCTCTGCTTCACAAATCAAATCATCGTCAGAAAAGGAAACAATTGGTAAACAATCCTTCCGTTCATTATCCTCTGCGTGC
This sequence comes from Magnolia kwangsiensis, assembly GCA_037074715.1. NCBI lineage: Eukaryota > Viridiplantae > Streptophyta > Magnoliopsida > Magnoliales > Magnoliaceae > Magnolia > Magnolia kwangsiensis. The sequence continues at coordinate 109,429,252 of CM073583.1, forward strand.
TTCATCTCTGCTAGCAAAGTTTCTCTGACATCATGGTCAGACAACACCTGGACTAAGCTTCGTCGAAATTCTTCTGACAATTTAAGCGCATCGTAAATGCTAAGTCGAGCCGGGATCCCTTTCAAATGACTCACCACGTCGTAAGTCACCTTCGTCATCTCATCCTTCTTTTCATTCTGATCATCTTTGTCTTGTCTTTCAGTGGCTTCTTTTCTTATGCCCTCTGCATTCTGTTTTACAAGACTTATTATCTTCTTTCCTGATCTCAGGGTGATCTTTGATACCTTCTTTACGGCCTTGTGATCTTTTTTCTCTTTTCATCTTGAGACCTTTCCCTGATTGTGAGCGTATTCACCGTTGCCATGGTACTCTTTTCTTTTTCTTCACCAATTACTATTTCGCCTTTGTTTATCATTCACCGTATTATACACTTCAACGTATAACAATTTTTCATCAGATGCCCTATCAGACGATGATAACGGCAGAAATCCTTTTCCCTAGTCCTTATCACATCTTTAAGACGTTTGGGTTCCGGTAACGATATTGTGCCTGCTTTCAGTAGCTGATTCATCATAGGAATAACATCTTCTTTGTCGAAAGCGAATCCTTCATAAGAATTAAGTACTCTAACCCTCTTCTTGTCATATCTGCTTCTTGATTGTTGCCACTCTTTTTTATGTTCTCGTGTCTTGTCAATTGAATCCCTTGTGCCCTTACTTGTTTTATCCTGCTCGACGGTATTTGCGGCCATCCTACTAGGTATTTTTCTACCTGGTTCATGGTGAAAGGTTGACATCTTATGAGTCATTAATTCTAAAGCATGAGCCTTGGTGGCTAGGTCGCGGAAAGTTTGGATATCGGCGCTAGTGAGTCCAAATGTGATTTCCGTTTCCATAGAGTTCGGGCACATCTTGACTTGTTTTTTTTCTTCCGACAATTGTCTGCACGAAGCTCCTAATGTCTTCCACCTGTCTATGAATTTTTTAATTGATTCTCCTTCTCTTTGCCGTATAGAAGCCAATTCTGTGATGCTCGCGTCACGTTCTGAAGAGAAGAAGTTTGACATGAAGGCGTCTTGCATCTCCTCCCACGTACGTATAGACCCTGGAGCTAAACTGGAATACCATCGAAATGCTTTGCTTGTTAGTGATGACCCGAATAACTGTAAGTAATACTGAGGTATTGTAGAGAAATTTCTATGCTGGTGATGAAGTGCATTAAGTGCTCTTCTGACGATCCTTCCCCGTTAAACTTCTGAAAGTCCGAATGTTTGAAGTTGGCTGGAAAGGGGATATCTTCTATTTTCCTTGAGTACAGCTTCCGGTACCTGAAACGACCAGTATTTACGTGCTCTCTTTCCATTCTGACAGCTTCTTCAATGACTTGTCTTATGTCGTCTTGTGTTACAGTCCTCACAACCGGAACAGATCATCTTGATCCTATCCCTTGTGGGTGAGAGCGTTCAAGATGGCTTTCATGTCCATTTACTGCACCCGTTATTGGTGGAGCCGCAATTTGGGCCACATTATGTGCAAGAGTTGCTAGTGCTTCCCTGAGGTTTCTGCATTCATCCATTAGCGCTCTTTGTACTTCTGCCATTTCATTAATACGATCTTCAATAGATGGCCTATCTTCCCAATTTGTCTCAACCATGTGTACTGTGGCTTCTATACTTTTTGACGAAGTTGTAGCTGGAGTAGAGTGAGAGGACTTTGACATCATGGGGCTTACAAAGAGGGGAGAAAGTGGAGTATCGTGTGACTCTTGTGTACTTCCTGTGCTATCGATCGATTGGGGTGATACGGACATCGGCGAGCTTACTTGGGGTGACACGAGCATTGATGATCCCATCATTGGTGCTTTACCCTTTTTCTCTTTCATTCATCTGCCCCTTGGGGCGATTAAAGTCGGAAAGTCGCGCGATGTTAACCGTGGAACTGCTCGTTCGGGATAAATTGCAGGGGGAGCGAGTTCAGGATTTCTTCTGGCTGCATTGCGCGTCACCGGGCCCTTAGCTCTCGACGAAGGCAGGTTTGTTCAGAGATTCCTTGCATTTCGTATTCCTGTCCTACGAGTCATTACTAGGGTCTAGTCTTTATCTCCTTCCGACGGTGGAGGTGAAGCAGATACGACCCTAGCTATAACTTGCGCCAAGCTGTTCTTTTTTGTAAGCAGTTGAGTCTTGTATTTCTGAGGCGAGTCCGACACGCATTCTATCATGAACCCAGTTGGAGTGAAACAGAACCTCACTTTCATCGCAGTAGTTGTTATTGATTGTGATTTGTAGTTTGATTCAAAAGCCTTCAATCTATCTTCAGATCTCCAACTTTCTCCAGAAAACCTTCCGTCCCAAATGAGGAGGGGAGTGGGGTATTTATAGGCCTCCACACGTGCCAACCCTCGTTTCTTGTGCCATGGGCCCCACCTTGGATCAATTCTAGCCCTTCATCTCAATCTGTGTCTGTTTATGGTTGCGCTACCCACGTAAGGGTAAAGATAGCCGCGCGATCCGCCTAATGGTTGTTTCTAGTGCGTGATCCGCGCAAGGATAAAATGATCTTTTCCTCTCGCGCAACGCCTGTTCTGGATGCGCGATGCCTAAGATTCTTTCTACCGATTACGGTCCCGCGCAACGATTGGTCTGGTTGCACGATCCGCGTAACATCATTTGTTCCCTTCTTCGTTTCTTCACTCTGTATGGTTTTTTCTCATCTTTGAATTTTCCTTCATGATGATTTTTTATGCTCCAACAAGTAGTGTGAATATGATGGAGAGTGAATCTGATGGTTCGGGCCCCAAATCTTTAAGGTGATTTAAGACTAGGGCTTTCCATGATCCATACTGGATGATTGTGATGGTCAATTTAAGGGTCACACTTTCGTCACCATTGGGATCCTAACAACACAATGGATTCCTAAAGAATAATATCACTTTTAGGATGAGATGATTACTTGTTCTTAAGAATTAACGGTCAGATGACTCTATATATGAATGAAGATTGTACTAGATGGTCTAGATGGATAGATTGAGGACCATTGGATGATGATGGATAAGGTAAGTCACGCGTGTTCTTACACATGTTTAATTAATTTAGATTTTCAAAGTAACACCCGATTACTGAAAAGTACGGGGTATTACAATATGTTTCTATAAACATCAGAGGTGTACATGAGTTGAACTGAGTTGAGCTTAGCATAACTCAACTTGGCTTGGCCATAGGTTGACCCCAACTCGAACTCGACTTGACTCGGTCCTTGAGCTTGATTGGCCAACTCGACTTGGTTCGGTCAGCAACTCCGGCCAGTTCGAGCCAAGATCGAGCTTATACGGCATTTTCTCAAACACGTGGAGTGCACCTTCAATTTTTCATGGAATGTGAAGTAGCAACATCGGTTTACATGTATTTCATCAAATACTCAACAAACAATACAAAAATAAAGATACAAAGGTATTTGTTTCATATCCATACCTTCCTCGCCAACAACTAACACTTCGTTGAGTCATTTCATCAAACACTTGCTGAGCAACATCAATATCAAAATAACCGAGTCACCGAACCGGTTCGATTCCAGTTTGGTTCGATCTGAGGTGTGATCTAAGTCGAGTTGAGCTCAGGCAAGCTCGAATTCGGCTTGAAATTTTTTCGAGCTCAAAAAATCAAATCGACTAAGCTCAAACTCAGTTTCGAAATGAGTCGAATCGATCTTTTTCAAGTTGAGTTGAGTCGAGCAAGCTAACCGAGTTTAACTCGGTTCGTATACATCTCTAATAAATATATTGAAAAATTCTAATGCATTTTGGTTCCATCATTTATTCCCATCTAGACAGAATACTTATATGTCAAATGCATTTTTAGTTTAAACATAATCGACTGAGTCATATTCTCCGAATTCATTTACCTCAATTACGTTTTTCTTACCTCCATTTGCATATCTAAAATAAGCCATACGAGGTGGCCAGCCAGAATTACAATACTATGGTAAGCGTGTTTGTTCATACGTAGGCACCCACAATTATAGAGGTGACATGCACGTAACACAAATTAAACCGGGCAAACGAGGACCCATTTTAGATGGGCCTTTGAATTTGTTTCTTCATTTTAATCGTCAATAGATGGCAACCAATTTGTGTGTTAGTTTTTGCTGTCCCGAGTGGTGTGGGCCCCACATTTTGGACGGTTTATGCTACGTAAACAATATCCGAGTGTATGTGGTTGAAACATCACACTCCACAGAAATATCAGACCTCCTTTTTTAGCAACAGGAAGGGTTTTGATGGGATACAGTTCCACCTTATGATAGCATGGTACTCGGCAGGTTTCCACCTCCTCGTTGCATCTTAAATGATGATCTAAGCTGTTCATATTCTTGATTCTATACTCCTCGGGCTATCATAAGAAGAATTTGTTGAACAAGAGATTGTGTATGAAGATGATCATTTAATGGTTTATATTAAGTCCAAGATTCAAAGGTCAGGATCATCACTGAAGTATGATTATAAGACCTTAGCTTCTACATGGTATCAATGAGAACATGAACGGATCAGATCATTCTAACGGTGCAACCCGAAGATGGAAATTGGCCACCGTAAGATAATGTGGTAAGGTGGCACCGCACCAGAAATGGGTGGCGTGGGAGCAGCAAAACAACGAACTTGGTGTGTTTGGTCGCTGTGACTTTTTTTGTGATATTTGATACTCGGCAGAGAACGACGCTTGATATGCAGGCACGCAGAAATTGCACAAGTGGCGTACATTAACTCAATGGAAACCAACTTCATTATGCAAATCACTGTTCCAAGTCAGATATCAAAATGAGATTAGTCGGCGTAATGTTAGCCGCTGATTCAATGCTTGTTTAATGGAACAGGACTGTGATATTCTCAATCTTAACCGTCCACTTCATGACCACAAATCCGATAGTCAGGTAATTAAATAAGCGTGCTTTTAACTCCATGATCCATAATTTGGACAGTTTAACGCAATTTCTAAGTAATTACTACATGTCAGAGTATCATTTATCACACTCTTACAGAGTATCAGAAGTTTTTCTATAAGACTTTTGGGTCCTTGCTGTCTACGTGGACAGCAACTCAACACGGATTTGATACTCTCTGAAGTTTGAAAGAAAAAGTGCTTTCAAGCTGGCAGTTTATCCATTTTGCTGGTTATTTTAAGAGATGGGATAAAAATGAGGCAAATTCAGATATAGTAGACCACACCGTCATAAATGGTGATTAAAGGCTTATTAAGAAGAACTTCTTGGGGGTTATAATAAAATTTGAATCCCTTCATTTTAAGCTTATCCTCTGAAATAAACTAGCAAAATGGATGAATAACATAGATGAAAGACATTATGGTGGGTCTGGAGAGCTTTTCCCACACTGACGTTAGTATTGGAGGGGAGCCGGTTGTATGAAGTCGCAGGATGCCACATGGATACATTTTATTGGCTAAGCTAGACGCTTGTTAGAGAGAAGACACGGGGGAGCAGATCAGGTGTGGTTTGGTGTGGCCCTTCCTTTGGGCCCATCTTACGCTGTCTATCCCTTTTTCAGTGTCGTTTTATGTCATGTGCTTAAAACTAAAGAAGATCTAAATCTCAGGTGGACCATGCTATAAGAAACAATGACTTTACCATTGAAAACTTCTTAAGCCCATCTTAATGTTTCCATGATCTTTATTAGACATTCAACCAGTTACTAAGGCTACGTGAACCTGAATGAAAGGAAAATAAATATTAACTTGATTCGAACTTATATATCTTATTATTGGTCAATTGGCCTTGTTTCCTATGGTTTAATTCACTTGAGAATTGGATTGCTTCATTTTTTAGCTCATATCCAACAGTGATATGGAAAAATGGATGAACATTGTAAATATAGCATGCATGCATCTAATGCCACCATGCTGCGGAAGTGGATTGGTTGGTGTACCACACACAAGCTATATAACTAGCGTAAGCACTGCCGTGTGAAGACAAGCGCAGATGCTCCTAGAACTTTTAGTGGTACGAATGGTTGAAAGGAGATCAAAGTTACCTAGCCCCATAATAATGTATTTATTATATCTATACCTTTTATCCAATTTTTGAGATCATTTTAGAGCTTTGGATAAAAAAAGAATCATATCCAAAGCTCGAATGTACCGCCAAAAAGAACATTGCTAATAGTGATTTTCACTATTAAAAAACTTGTAGGGCCCATTATAACATTTATTTGTCATCCAATCCATTAATAAGGTAAAAATTACATAGAGAAAGAGGAAAAATAAATTTCATATTAATCCAAAACTTCTGCAACCCCAAAAGAATTTCAATGGTAGAAGATAAATCCCCTGCTGCTTTTTGCATTGTGGTCCACTTGATCTAGACCTGTCTTACGTTTCTTCTCAAGCCTTAAGACGAGCTTTCCAAATGGATGGACGGTTTGAATATAACACAACACATACCTCATGATGGGACCCACGTAACTTGCTGACGTAAATATATCAGCTATATAGCTGGTGTGTGGTACACTAGCCAATCCGCTTCCCCATGACACGGCCTTACACGGCCTCGTCGATTAGGAAATGGAATTGTGTGGTGCGCCGGTGGTGTGTTGACGTCACCAAGTTCCATGGCCCACCATAATGTATGTGTCATATCCAATTCGTCCATCCATTTGGAGAGATCTGGCCGGTACCACTGGTGTATCGATAAGTGTACGTGGATGCAGTGCAAATAGTAGCGCCTCACCTGAAGTTTACACATTCTAAGGTCTAAGGTTTCAGTTCACCATCATCTTAAAAAATGGTTCTCACTCATCCACGCACACATGGCATGATCTGGACCATCCATTAGTAGGGCCCATTGGGAAAAAGCATAGCTGAAAACCAACGATGGGACATCAAATGGTTGGCTAAAAATGAAATGGTCAGCACTCCAGACTCAATACGTGAATTCAATGGCTGAGATCGCTTGATTGATGTGATTTTCTGGACATTAGATGGTCCAAGTTGGAACACATGCATCGCACACTGGAGTCTGTGACTGGTTCAATTTTTAATCGGGCCTAAAAAGGCCCAGGTTGCCCACGTAGAAACGGGCCTACAAAAGGCCCAAGCCCACCTCGCCTACCAAGCGGGCCTCCTCTTTTAGGGCCTGCCTACTAGAGTTATAAATGGGCCTATTCTCGGTCTAGGTTGGTCATTGCAAAACCTAGTACCAGCCTAATGTGGTCATAGAGGACAATCAATCTCCACCGTTGAAATGCTCAATAGGCTTGGGCTTTCAGTTTGTCCAAGCAGGGTCCACAGTTTGGTGACCCAGACAATTTGGATAGATAGACCCTGTGGATAGAAAACGGTCCAAAAACCCCCCATTAGAAAATCCTAACCTTCCAATTTGTGGCCTGCAAATATAAGTTAGTACATCAATGGTCCACATCCAACCAAAAAGGGTGAACAATATCGGTGGCTATGGCCCAGTCAGAAAGTGTTGTGGGCCTATTGTTGGGCCGCCAATCTAATCAGATGACAGCTGCAGTTATAGGTTTCTCTTACTCTGAAGTCCACCACCCTAGACACTTTGTGGCTCCACATGGGCATGATGGACAATTTTCACGTTCAATGGCCATGATTGGAAGATTTCTATTAGATGGGCCTTATTGGATCGATGGCTTAGAATGAACAAATCTATTAATAGCTAATCAATTTGAATTTAAGTATACTAGTGGGCCCCATACAAGTTGTGATGGGTTCAAAAATGTATGGATGGGTGGTTGCCTTCTCTGTACTGTTATGTATATAGGAAACTTCAGAGAGAGAGAGTATCGATTATGTAAGTGTGGAGAAGGATGAGTTGTGATCGGTTAAACTACTCCGGTCCTTGTTATGTATAAATATATTAGTTTTGGTCTCTCACCTATACATGTAAAAAATATTATTATTATTATATCATAAAAAGTTTTTATGAGGGTGAAAAATCAAGTCCATCCTCGTCAATATTTAATCAGCATTCAATAGGAATGACTTTCATTCAAGTATGCGGACCATTAAAGTATGTGATTAGTTCTTTAAATTTTTATATTTGTTTAATGGAGTGATCCATTATTATATAAATTAAGCTAATAATTGGTATAAGAGCTAACCTATGCATTCATCATAGTGGATCCATCCATCAAAACCCATGTTCAAAAACTTAATTTTTTTTATGTGCCCGCCTGTTCTCAAGTTGACAAACCAAGTTATAGTATTGGGTGTGATGATTGGTGGTCTGAATTTCAGTAAAATGGACAAATAATTTAAGAGATCTAAGGGTTCAAATTTTACCGTGTCATCAATGGTCAAAATTAGAATGTGTGATCGTTTAAGGATGCATGGGCTATCTAATCAATTCTAATCCATCAAATTTGATTCATTATTGTTTATGCAATGAATGGTGTGGTTTGATTATTTCAAGATTTCATGTTTTTTAGAGTCATCGGCTTTAAAAAAAAAAAAAAAACCATTTTTCAGTTGTAAGTTAAGAAATTCCTATGTAATATGATAGATCTCGATTTGTTTAGTCTTATAGATAACTTAGATTATCTGATATTTTGATGTAATTGAAGAACTTGGACACACCATCTCAAGCCAACAGAGAGCCTACACGAAAATCGTTAAACCAGTACGGTTGGGATTTTGGTTTAAAAACGGCTTTAAGCCGTTCCTGATTTGAAACGGTAGCAGTCCATACAAGAATTGCTGCTATTATTCATTGTTATTTCCACCGTGCTAGAATCACCATGTACATGTTTGACACTGTTAAGAAATCACAAGGGAAGGGCTCAATGAGAGAGAACTAAATGATTGGCATCCATATGGGGCCATGCATGGGGTAGTACGTCAGTCGATCATTGGCATTATGATAATGTCATCTCTCTCTCTCTCTCTCTCTCTCTCTCTCTATGCTAAGAGCCTGTTTAGATGGTAAGTCATTTTACTTTGACTTATGTAATTGATTGTGATTTCTACTTATTCAATAAGTATGTTTCATTTATTCACCAAAATATAGAAAAATGTTTCGTTTGTAACCTACATAAGTATTTATTTTTATTTACTTTGCTGCAATAATGTTTTGATGTACAATCTTAATCTCAATTCAAATTCAAATCTAAAAAATATGCAATGTTCATAAAATTTCAATATTTAAGTGTAAGAAAACACCACAAGTATGATGGATTTAAAAGCACAATCTATATTGTTCACTGATTTGTCTACATAAGTGACACAGGGATGAACGTGATGAGGTCGATCACCATCTTCCTCAAGGATAACTACCCTAAATCCACGGAGCTTCTTTGGACTCCTCACAGAGACTTCTCTAATCCACGAGGAAAGAAAACAAGAAAATTGAAATAAATTCGTAAATTGATTGATGAATCAATTAAACGAGTTCACAACCTTTTAAATAGAGATACCAAGCAATGAGAGAGAAATCAGAATCAAACTACAACTAAAACTCTTACAATTGGTAACTTACTATAAATAGTAAATTTACTATTTATAGACGGTCGTGATGTCTACTAGTGCGTTGTTCTCCTAATTATTCTAAGTACTTCTCGCGTTGGGCGCAACTCCTAAAGCTTAACGGATGAAGAGTTATAAACAAACTAAAACTTACGATTTATAGTAAAAATGGAATTAAAATAGGGAAAAGACCGTTGATCTAGTGTTATTTTGTAAATCTGGCTTGTGCAACCCAGCATAGCGGGTTGGGTGACTAAAGTAGCTCATTCTACCATAAAATCATATATTTTATGTCCGATAACTCATTCAGGATTGCGAGATACGCCTGATGGTCTGCCAGTTCAGATCATTTCTATCATTGACCGAGCCTTTTCTGATCTATCTTGGCCATGAAATTGTCCGCGACCCGCTCTACATCGGTCCCCTCCACTTCAAAAGAATTCGTACTGCTCTGGTTCATGATAATTAATCAGGTCCGCGACGTTGAAAGTCCATGAGATCGCTATGTCATCTGAAAGATCAACAACATAAGCGTTGTCATTGATCTTTCAGATGATTGGTACCAGTCCAATATTCTTATTCTTCAATTTGTTGTTTGTTTCGGTTGAAAATATTTTTTTTCCTAGATGGACCATAACGTGGTCGCCCACCTCAAACATTTTTGGTCATTGATGCTTGTCCGCTTCCTCCTTGTACTACTCATTCGAGGTATGTAGCTTGGTCTGCACCTTCGCATGAATGCTCATGATCCTGTCTGCCATGTTCTGCCGCAATGCTCATGCCTGAGAGTTTGGGCAGAGGGACCAAGTCAAGTGTTTGGCGAGACAGTCATTCACAAATAATCTGGAACGAGGATTTCTATGTCTAGCGGTTTATCATGTTGTTGAATGCAAACTTCGCTTGAGATAAAGCCAAATCACACTGCTTTAGTTTTTCTCCTGAAATGCATCGAAGGAGGTTTCCCAACATGCGATTCACAACCTCGGTCTGCCAATTAGTCTATGGGTGGTAGGCGCTGCTGAACTGAAGTCGTGTAGCGAATGAAGTCCACAAAGTTTGCCAAAAGTACTAATGAACTTCGTGTCACAGTCAGAAGTAATAGTCTTGGGAACCCTGTATAGCCGTATAGCCTCTCTGAAGAATAGATTCGTTATGTGTGTTGCATCAAGAATCTTCTTGCATGGGATAAAGTGCGCCATCTTGGAGAAACGATTTACCACCACGAACATGAAATCCATGGCATGTTTATGTTCTTGGGAGGCTAAGCACAAAGTCCATAGATAAATCCTCCCAAGGGTCGTCAGGCATGGGTAATGGGGTGTATAGGCCTATATTCTGATATTCTCCCTTGGAGGTTTGACAAACATGACAACGTTGCACTGCATTTTCCATATTACGTACTTATTACAGTCAGTAATGCTGCTCTTCTAGAAGAGCTCGCGTCTTGTCTCGTCTAAGGTGTCCACCAAGGTCACCTTCATGTAGCTCCTGAATAATTTGCGCCCTCAGATAACTTTGAGAAATCGATTCCCTTTGAAGAGAAAATCATCCTGCATATGTAGGTCATTGAGATTACTTTCTTGGCACTTCACCTAAGAATCCATGAAGTCCTCATCCTCCACATACAACTCCTTGAGTAGAGCTGTACACGAGTCGAGTATCGCCCTACTCGTACTCGGCTCTTAACGCCAGAGTGCTGCTCGTACTCGGCTCTACTCGGCCAACGAGCATGGACTCGCTGCTCGTACTTTACTCGCCCGAGTACGAACCGAGTACGAGCAGTAAACGAGTCGAGTCGAGTCGAGTCTGAGTTTTCGAGGCGAGTTCGAGTACGAGTAAAAATCGAGTCGAGTAAAGTGCGAGTTTTCGAGGCGAGTTCGAGTACGAGCAGAAATCGAGTCGAGTAGAGTGCGAGGCGGGTTTGAGTCAATTGAAATTCAAAGTTAAACTAAATAATAAAATATATAAAATGCACATAATGTATGATTAAAAGACTTTGATAATTACATTAATATATTTACATTACATTGTTCGCTTCAAAATGACAATTTATAACTAATAACCTCCATAAGAGGAGTGTCTTCCTGTATTGTTATCTGATCCATCGGAATTGCTATCTATTTTTTCATATACAAATTGGTTTACTTCCTCTGATTCAGAAGGCGAAGAGATTTTTCCTTCGTGCTCTTTTATACTTTGAACTAGATTTTTTAAACTTGTTTTATGTGAAGAATTGTATGTAGTACCCAATGCCCTATAAAATTCACCGAGACGAGTCAGGAATTTGAATTTTTTATTCTTTTTCTTCTTCTTGTTTATCGTACTCGAGTAACTCGACCCTACTTCAATATCGTGTTGTCTTTGACTGGAATATCACTGAAGTCTAGAAACACCATACTGCATTTTAAGGCGAGTTGGAATTGTTCTTCCTCCAAAGCTTTTAATCTGACTTCCTCTCTACATCTTCTGTGGATGTCATTCGTGTACTAGATCTAAAAGCAGAAGGTTTGGATGGAGTGAAAGGTTTTCTATTCGAATCTAACAGAGCTTGAAAAAGATTTTAGACATCCTTAGGGGTATTGGGGCATGGTTTTGCATCACCACCTCGACATGACAAGTATAAGCGAAAGTGATTAGTCTTGTTTACAAACTTTACGCCACACAAGATATACTCAATCTTTATTTTTTCAGACCTTGGTGGTGATTCAACTAAGGAAGTATAGTCCCAAATGTTTGTCGATGGCTCAGATGACGACATATCTACATTTAATTTTTAATTTAAAAAAATCATAATATTGATAAATAAATTGAACTCGATATAGGAACAAAAGAAATCAATATAAATGTATCAAAAGTAAAAAATAAAAGCAAATGAATAGACATATATAAATAAATATCAAAGATTCAAAGTCTTCCAAACCACATTCCAAAAGGACCAACACTTTCGTGTTTGCAGTTGCAGTGAAATAATATTACAGATCATTCAACATTCAACTAAAAAAAATAAAAAACTGAAAATAATTACTGATCTGTAAGTAGAGACTCATCACGAATCTCAATTTCCTCCTCCTCCTCATCATCATCATTCATATCTCTTCCCCATATTAGGCGCAACCAATCTTGCGTACAAATCAACGCTTCAACTGTATTTGGCGAAAGTACGCTTCGATACTTGCTCACAACCCTGCTCCCTGTGCTGAATGCGGATTCTGATGCCACTGTTGAAATTGGTATTGATAATATGTCCCATGCCATCACAGATAATGTAGGGTATTTTGATTCACTAACCCTCATCTTCCACCATTCCAACGCATCAAATTCGAATTATACTACGATTGACTCCTTGAGGTACATTTCTAACTCTGATTCATTCGTATTAACTCTCATTCGTGCTTGTGCCAAGTATGATATGTATTCATTTAGCACATCCGGATTACCAGGTACACAAATATACACATCTCTACTTTCTTCAATACCCGCTGCAGGTAAAGTATTAACATACGATTTGTACAAATCTTCAAGGGCTTGACGAACCTTAGACGTCTCTGCTGCCGCTCTTTCAGTAGGATAAAGCTTCATGAAAATAAAGCTAACCAACCCCATATTACAATGAGGATCAAGAACAACTGCCAAGGACATCAACAGATGGCATTCGTCCCAGTATTTATCGAACTTTGTCTTCATACCAACTGTCATCTGGCTTATGAAATCTGAACCCGCATGGCATTTTTCTGAAGAGCATCCTTAATCTTTCAAAGAGACGAAAGAAACAGATTCGCGGTTGGATACTGATTCCCAAAAAAAATATTAGTGCACTCGTAAAAAACTTTGAGAAATGTGTGAACTTATTGTGCTTTGGCCCAATCATTTGTGCTCGGTAACCAAGAATACGTTCTGTCACGTGCCGCGCATTTAGGAAATGCAAGCTGTAATTCCATTGCTGTATCTAACATTTCATAGGTCGAGTTCCAACGTGTACAGACATCCAACTTTAACACTTTTTTAGATGGCACATTCAAACGTTGAATGATGTCATTCCATACTCTCACTCTTGATGGTGACCCCCTTATATATTTCACACTTTCTCTTATATTCTCTATAGTGTTGTCAATTTCTTTCAGCCCTTCTTGTACAATCAAATTTACAATACGGGCACAACATCTGACCTGGAATATTTTTTTTTCAAAAAATAAATTTCTTGTAGCCCTGAACTGGTTACGTAAGCATGAAATGACACTGTCATTTACTGAAGCATTGTCTAAAGTTATTGCTGAAATTTTCTTCTCAATGTCCCAGCCTTTTAGACAACTATAGATGCAATCTGAAATAAGTAAACCAGTATGTGGAGAAGGAAGGTGTTTGAAGTTTAAAATTCTCTTGTATAGTTTCCAATCCTTATCAACATAGTGAGCGGTTAATGAAATGTATCCTTTTCTTTGATTGGACGCCGTCCATAAATCAGAAGTCAAAGCTATTCTGGTCACTGAAGCCAAAACTTCTTTCAGTTTCATCTTCTCCTTTGCGTACCTCTTCATGCTTTCTCTCTGCACTGTGACGCGGTAGACATTCTCGCCCCGAGGGTTAAGGAATTGACAGAAAGCCCTAAACCCTTTACTTTCTATCATTCTGAAAGGTTTTTCTTCCAAAATTACTAATCTAACAAACCACTCATTTAACTTTTCCTTGTCAAACTTATGAATGGACACTACGCCTTGGGAGTCGTCCCCTTCTGACTTCGTAAATAACAGCATTTATTGGCCGGGAGGAGGGAGTCTTGCTTTCTTAGGACATGTCTTCAAATGTCTAATTAGATATATCATAGATCCTCCTGAAATCTTACTAAATAACCCTTTGCAGTGATTACACTTTATCTTTTGTACACCATTAACTGTCAAATCTTCGAAATCATCCCACACTTTTGATCTCTTCTTATTCCCTTTGCATACAGTTGACATGTTTTTGTCCTCTACGGTTAGAGGAGATGTGGCCGATGCACCCATTCTAGGGGTATTTGGGCTTTCGTCTTGACTAGCCATATATAAAATAAAGTTTTCGATATGTTATACGACTATACTTAGGGTCCTAGTCTCCTAGACAGCTAGACCGCTAGACAGGCATAATTACTTAACTGTCTAAATCAGTCACTCTTTCAAAGTTAGATGGATTGTACTGCTTCATTTTTCAATTTATATACTACGCCGAAATTTTGACAACATCTCCCCTTATCTCTCTAGAATATATTAATCTCGTATTTGATTCCCATGTCAATCATCAACACAAAGTGTTGACATTTGACGACGGAAATAAATACATGAAATATATCCAGAGAGAAAAAGGAGAGATGAAACCAGAACAGACATATGCATTTAAAATGGAATAAATGAAGACATTACAATCTATCTAACCTTGAACTGTCCAAAAAGAGACAATTTGAGCAATTTCTATGCATCCAAGAACACACTGAATCTATGTCTGGCAACATAGAAATCCCCAAATGGGCAACTAATTATCCTATACTACAAGTCTACAACTAGAACAATACAAATAATTCATATCTATGCAAACAAAGGAGCATGCTGAAATTGACATTCATCATCTACCTAACTAATAACAAAATGTCAAATGAAAAACCAAAGGCATCTTAAAGTGGTAGCATTCAACACTAACAAAGTAACAGCTAACAAATAAACTGTCATTTATAAAGTAAATTAAGAAATATGAAAAACATAACTATTAGGGCATGAGACTTGAATAGCAGAGGACAATAATTATAAAAACGATATATATAAAAATCAATTCCCCTTTTTTATTTTTAAAAAAATAAGTTTTAGGATTTGTGTGATCGCATATGCGATTATGTGATTGCATATGCGCACAACCCCCTTTGGTCGCGTGTAATTGTTTAAGCCATTTAATAACATTGCTGGAAACAGAGTTCCAAAATCTTGTCTTGAAAATGCAAAGAAAGCTTGAGGTAAACAAAATTATTATAAGTGCAAGATTAATAAAGAAAAACACCCAGCTACAACTATAACAACAACAACAATCTCCCAACCTTAGGATATCCAATTCCAAACTCTTTTTACAATGTGAAATTTCCTAACCTTATTCAACTTCTGTTTAAGTTTATTCTACAAATAGACTATCATAAGGAAAAATCTACATAGAAGAACAAGTTGTACAATTACCATTTGCATCCACAAAACAGTAAGAATTTTCAGTCTTAATATTGTAGAGATGCTTTCTCATTTATTCATGCATTATAAATTCATTTAGTATGTAGTGGCTTGCCCTGCTGGCATGGGTCTAGACAGTTTGGAAGGAGTTAAAAAAAATGAAAATAGGACATTCAGAAACAAAGTGGTTCATGTTAACAAGGTCTTTTAAATGGTGCAAGGAAAGTGGTGGCCGAGGGTTTACGGCTAGGCCCTTACAAAAGGGTGCTGTAAAGAACTCCTAGAGGGTAGTTAGGATTCTTAGGATGCCACTTAATCCGTTTACTTGCCTCATTTTTTGGTTCATACCTTAAATGATATTATAAAAACGATGACGGCGTTGATAAAATAATTACATCACAGTGGGCCCCACAGATCCCTGCCCGGACGGATTACTGTCCGGGTGGGGGTAGGATACAATCCATGTCCGTTTGTGATGGGGCGGGTTGGGGTTAACACTGGGATCACTCAGGCCATAAATAGGGGACCACTTTGATGTAGTGTTGTATATCCAGTCCGTTCAACGCTTTTGACAGATCATTTTAGGATATGCTTTCAAAAATGAAGTAGATCCAAATCTCAATTGGACCATACCACAAATCTCAACCTGTTCACAAGTTCACACGAACCTAGATGAAAGGACAGTAGAAATATCATCTTGACCCAAAACTTTTGTGGCCCAGCACGACTTGAGATTTGAATCTGAGTATTTAGTTTCTTTCTGATTTTGAGATATTTAGGGAAAACACAAATATCAGGTTAATCCCAAATCTATACTAAATAATTTCTATATTAACATATATTAAACAATTTCTAAAAATAAAAAATTAAAAATTAAAAATCAAAAATCAAAAATAAAAAATCAAACCCACACATACTGGGCGAGCTGGGCAGGAACGACCGGCAGCTGCATGCAGGGTAGGGCGATGACAGACGACTGGACGACACCGGACGAGTGGCAGGGAGGAGCTCCGTCACCAGACAGGGGCACCTGATAGGCCACAGGGACAAGCGGACAGGGGACGGGCGAGTGAGAGGGAGAGAGATGGAAGAAGAGGGACGACCGGACGAGGCTGGGAAAGGGAGGGGAGAGAGAGAGAGAGAGAGGGAAGAAGGTTTTTTTTTAAAAACAGCCGCTGGATGGAAGAAGGGTTTCGAGCGGGTGCTTGAAAATGACGGG
Organism: Magnolia kwangsiensis; assembly: GCA_037074715.1. NCBI lineage: Eukaryota > Viridiplantae > Streptophyta > Magnoliopsida > Magnoliales > Magnoliaceae > Magnolia > Magnolia kwangsiensis. The sequence continues at coordinate 109,446,134 of CM073583.1, forward strand.
CGACTGGGTGAGTCAAGTAGGTTTTTTTTTTTGCTTATATATATGGGTAACGAGTCGAGTACCGAGTCGAGTACACGAGTCGAGTACCAAGTACGTACCTCCAGACTCGTACTCTACTCGTAATTTAAACGAGTAGATGAAACCCGCTCGCACTCGGCTCTAACTCAGACGAGTCGAATACGAATCGAGTATTCCGAATCGAGTCGAGCGAGTACTCGAGCCTTTGTCTGCTCGTGTACAACTCTATCCTTGAGACAGTCGAATCCGACCACCTAATTCTCATTGTAATAAGTAGTGATGCACGACGATTAGGTGCATTAGTCACCTTGTTCTGTCGCCCTGACTTGTGCTATAGAACGAACGTGAATTCGAGTAAAAATGAAACTTATCTGGCATGCACACGATTCACGTTAGTCTAACTGTTAATAAACTTTAATGATTGATGGTTAGTGTACAGAACTAACTTTTTTTGAATCAGATAATGCCACCAATGTCGTAGTGCCTGAACAATTACGTATAATTCAAGGTCATATGTTGACCACTTCTTTCAAGCTTCACTGAGCTTCTCGCTGTAGAAGGCTACCAGCTTGCCTTCGTATAATAATACTCCTCTAATTTTAACATATGAAGCGTCACACTCAACCTCAAATAGCTTGTCGAAATTAGGAAGAACCAAGACCGGTGTTGTGGACAACCGATTCTTGATTTCATGAAAGCTCTTGTCAACCTCATCGGTCCACTGAAACGATCATTTTTTCATACAATTTATAATATGTGCGATTATCGTGCTAAAATTTCGCATGAACTGACGATAAAAGGTCGCCAACCCATGAAAATTCCTCACTTCATGAATGTTTGCAGGGATTGGCTATTCCCTAATGGTTTACACCTTTTCATCATCCACACAGATGCCCACGGACGTTACAATAGATCCTAGGAACAACAGACTGTCCATTAAAAAACTACACTTTTTAAAGTTGAGGTACTACTTGTTAACTTGTAGGACCTGTAACACCTGCCTGAGATATTACTTGTGCTCTGTCTCATCTTGGTTATATATCAAGATGTCATCAAAATATACTACCATAAATCAGCCAGTGAACAATTTTAACACTTGATTCATCAAATGCATATAAGTGCTTTATGTGTTCTATAAACTGAAGGGCATGACTAGTCACTCATAAAACCCTTCCTTGGTATTGAATGTTGTCCTTCACTCATCATTAGGTCGGATACGAATCTAATGGTACCCGTTCCTCAAGTCTAGCTTAGAGAACACCCTGACCCCTTCTAGCATATCGAGCATGTCGTCTAACCACGGTATTAGGAACTGTTATTTGATGGTAATTTTGTTGATTGCCTGTCTGTCAGCACATGCATCAGCTCATTTCTTTTTTTGGCATTAATACTGCTGGTACGATGCATGGGCTCATGCTTTCTCTCAAACGACCCTTACAGATCAATTCCTCCACTTGCCCCTTAAGTATCTTACACTTATTCAAACTCATTCAATAATGAAGGCGGTTGGGTAGGCTAGCCCCAGGGACAAGATCTATGTGATGTTGGATGTCCCTCATAGGGGGCAATCCATCAGGTAGATCTTCAGGCCAGACTTCTTTGAATTCGTTTAGTAATAGTCTTAAACTTGGAAGAATATTTGAGGGCTTCGATTCCTCGCCCTTTACTACTATGGCATATACCTCACATGTTTCCTTAGATTCCTCCATCAAATCCTGAATGGTTAGGAGAGACCTCCCCTCCACTTTAGAGGCTTCAATATAGTTCTTTGGTGTCATAGGGGCAATGATTATTTTTTGACTATTTGATGAAAATATAAATATTGTCTCGTCCCCTGTGGGTCGCATCACGGTCTGATTCCCATGGTCCACCAAGTAACATATGACATGCTTCCATGTCAACTATGTCATAAAGTATTTGATCCTTATATTTTTTTTCAATTGAAAATGAGACGGTGCATTGTTCAGTTACTTTAATCTCGTTTATCTTTTTTTATCCAAACAAATGAGTACGAGAAAGAATGTTTTGTCTTTGATAGTTGCAACTTGTCCACCATCACTCTCGAGATGATGTTTCCTCTACTGCCACTGTTTATGATTACATCATAGACTTTGCCATTGACAGTTTACCGCATATGAAATATATGTGTTGTTGTGCCTATAATTCCTTCCATGGGGTGTACAGTAATCGCCTCACAACTAGAGATTCGCTACGATCTTCGCCCGTCCATTCATCGCCATCTGTCCTTTCCTCAGTGGCTTGTTCATATTCATCATAGCCATGGTCTTCTTCTGCGGCCTCACATTCAGTGCCCCCTTCATTTATCGTCAAGTGTGCTGCGGGACTTTGATGACAAGTGTTTGATAAGTGGCTCGATTGGCCACAGTGCTAACAATTGTTTGACCTTGGACAAAAGTAAGGATTTGAAATCCTACTCTAGCCTGCTGTTGTGGGTACTATATGTTGAGGCTTAGATGATCCACTCACCGTATCACTGTTTGTGGTTGCAGGAGGTTGATGACGTTCTCCTACTGGTTCTTTTCCTCGTGCCAATACTGGATCCTACATAGGACCCATCATGGAATGTCGAGTTGAAGGATAAGACCAATTACAGACTCTCGCAAGTTGCGTTTCTGCCCTACCCGCCAACTGAACCGCTTCATCCATGGTCCCGACCGAGTGCATCTGAACTCGATCCTGAATCGTTGATCGTAATCTGCTTATAAACCGTGCTACCTTTTGTGATTCAGATTTTGATAGATCGTTTCGTGTTACCAACTGCTGAAATTTATCAGTGTAATCCGTGATGGTTCGATTTCCTTGTCGGCAATTATAGTAGTGCTGGAATAATATATGCTCATATTCACTGGCGAGAAATCGTGATTGAAGAAGGCGTCTCATCTGTGACCATGATGAGATGGACGACTTTTCTGTCCAGCACATGAGAGTTGTAATTACTCTCATTATGCAGAAACACCAAATTTTATTTTAAATGCTAATAATTTCAGCCTTTTATGATATGACACATCCATGTAATCAAAATATCTCTCTACTTTTTCTAGCCAATCGAGAAATTTTTTTATGCGTAATAAACCATTAAAATTGAGAAGTTCAACATTATTTTGATAGTTTCTTTCAACACGATGTAGATGATTGCCTATATGAATTGGTCATCACCTCATCGGGTAAAGCCTCCATTAAGGTCTTCATCGCTAGAACTTAAATAATTTGATGCAGACCTATGATTTACCACTGGAAATGCTCTACGAAAATTAGGGTTGTGTTGTACAACAATCACAGGCGGTGGAACAACCATAGACGGTAGAGCATCGCCTTGGGCTCGGGGTGGAAGTAGCGCATCCACAAGACAGTCGAGGGTTGCGTACAACCCTTGCGTGGTCATGTAATAGCCCGTATGTTCTAGTACTCGGGTGTAACTGTATAACCAAACTTAGTATAAATACAAGCTTGACATGTTACTTATACACCTTATAAATATTTAAAATTTCTTAGTAAAACGATGTATGATTATAATCCATAATATATTTATACATTTGCAATGTCATTTATATAAATTACGAACCATAAAAATTTATATGATGTAAATTAATAAGAATTTATGATAAATAACCCAGCTCAAATAACTTAACATTTTATATAAAATTTAAAACATAAGACAGATATAACTACATGAACAATACCCCAAATAATATATGTTAATCTTCATTCTTCCTCATTATATTCATATAATTTAAATGTATTAATAATCTATTATAAAATAAACTATATATGACAAATTTCATTAATGAAATTCTTAGTATTGTTAGACAATGATAGTAATGAGTAATAATAGTAACAAAATTAATATTAATATTAGTAATTAGTAATCTATTATGAAATGAGCCATTTGGACTGTTTTGACCGTTGACGCTCAATCCCGGGATGATCCAACCATTAGATTTACAGAAATCCACCGTTAGGCCTAGGAATTTAGGTGTATGGCCCACTTAAGATTTAGGTCAGCCCCATTCTCGAGATCATGGCCTTATATAAGTGAACAAATCTAATGGATGATGTGGATTTCTCTTTAATATCGCGGTGGACCTCACCATGAGGTGTGTATGCACAGAGAGGACGTGCACTCGCCATGCGCGGGGCCATGAAAGCTCGGTTAGCAGGTCTGACCCGACGTTTTCCAAAAATGGAAAAAAAATCCCACATACAACTGTTTGAAAAGAGGCGCACCTGTGCTTCTCTTCTCACATTTGATCGACATGTGGGCCACCATACCATTTCAACTGAGAGATCTGGACCATTCATCTAATCCAGGAGGTGGGCCCAAACTTATCCACGCCGTCCGTACACTTCCAGGTTTTGATGCATGTGCACGATCCCAGGTGCGACAGGGACGTACGTACGACTATCTTGCCAAAAATAAAAAACTTTCGTTTCTCTTGTGGTTTGTCAGCTCGGTGATTCGAGTGAGGAGAACTCCTCTCATCTCAGATGTCTATCTATTGAAATCTCAGCCGTCCAAACCCCGTTTCCACCTTAGCAAAACAAAACCACATCCGATTTTGCTAAAACCGGCCGTAACAGAACATGATTTCTACCAGACCTTATCCGAGCCCTTTGTTTACCATTCAACGGTCCAGAAACATTAGGACAAACCATAAGAATGGGAGGAAAATGAGCAAACACACCTCCTCGTCCATTTCTTATAACTGCAACCAAGAAAACCGTCATTTTCTTCTCCTTCCAAACCCACTGAGAAGATATCATCAAACATCTAGTTTCTTGCATCTAAAAGCTCCGTTACATCCCTGGGGACCATCCCACGAGGTCAAATTGAAGAAAGGGGTAGTGGGTGGTAATCTGTCATTGGAGCTCAATCATCTTCCTCAACAAAGCTGCTGCCACCATGTGATCCGCACTGCCTGATTTTGAATCTGTCTCAGTCCAGAGGTTTCAGGACATTGTAGATGAGAGTGAGGGAGAGAAAGAAATTGGGGGAAGAAAGAAAAGAGAGGAGAGGAGGAAAGAGAGAAAGAATGAGAGGGGGAGTCGCGGCTGCTGTCCAGCGAGTTGGGTTGGTTCACCCTAGGAACCTTGCTGGACGTGTGAGCCTGTGTAGGGACAAAAGTAGAAGAGAGAAGAAGAAGAAAGAGAGAGGGAGAAACAAGTCAACCCGGTTTCAAACTAAGTCAACTCGTTGAGTCAGCCTATTGGTCGTTGGATGGTTGGAGTCCAGGGACTGCTGGACCTCTCTACATAAAAAGGAAGGGAAAATGGGAGAAGAGATAGTGGGGAAGAGAACAGAGAAGAGGAAATGAGAAAGGAGGGTTGGATTGAACTCAACTTGGTCCAACCGAGTTGACTTAGCTGGGCTCATATTGAGTGAGAAGGAGAAGAAAGAAGAAGATGGGGAAAAGATGAGGGGCAGCCGAGTTAACTCGGGTGTTAAGCTGCGTTGGTTCAACTCAAGCCAACTAGGTATGTCTTTTCCTCATACTTTGTAATTTATTTTAAATTAGAGTTTAGTCGGTTAATAGATTTTCAAATATCAAATTAAGGAGTATGTCACGCCCCAAATCTGAAAATCGATTTCATAAGAATCTTGATCGCCGAATCCGGTGCCGACAGCCTCCGTAGTACCCCATTCTCGGCTCCTAGCGTCCATACGCCAGATTCAGATACTAGGATCTTATAAGGAGGATTTTTCAACGTTCATTTAATTCATAATAAACATAACCACAAGTATACCCAAATCACAAAGGCAATATTATCATCACATATCCACTAATATAAACATTTGAATACAATGCTGAAAGTGAAATACATATGTAAAAAATCAAAGCTCCAAATAACCGCTGCTCGTTCCATGCTTAACGCTACTGCAACCTAACGTCATTTGTACACATCTATCGTGCATAAGCTTATAAAAAGCTTAGTGGGTGGTGAAAGTGTGTGCACAAGGTAAGTGCCAAGTAAGCAATATCAGAGTAAGCGAAAAATACTGATAAGCCCATAAATTATATAATGTCAGAGTACAATAACAGAAATACTGGTAAGATCATAAATCATACGATATCAGGATAAGCAGAAATATACTGGTAAGTCTATGAGTGCTATCAGCCGTACCAAGGCTATACGATGCAAAACATAATAAGACAATAACAGATGCTGAGGATGCAATGCAATATGCAAATCCTGACGAGCCACGAATACCATCAATCTCATTTAGGCCATATAAGTGTAAAAATATAGTAACCCAAAATGCTAAGTACTGCGGATGCAATGTGATATGCGGTGCGAATGGAATGACCATGCTGGAATGTGAAGTCGGGATGTAGTACGAAGTATCACAGGCTATGAGGTCCATCATAAAGGACTTCTATTCAAACCAGTCCCATACCTAAATTTGGATAGTCAGACACAATGTGATAAACTCCTCATCTCAGGTTAGTGGCGCGCCCAACCAAAATCCTGGCCATGCGATACACGTAACAATAGCTACGCACCACCAGCCCGAGTAGATAGTGAATGAATGAATGAATGGATATACAATTCCTGCTCAATAAGTCCACATATCAGTACAGTTATTCTCTGGGATCATCATCGGGATCTATTACACTCTACGCCAGTTTGTCGCCCTTATTTAAGCACACAACTGGGTAAGTGGAAGAGATCTCACTATCCGCCTGCAAATATCAGGCCCGACTTGTCGATAGCGGACCCATTCCTCAAGCTGGTCAAACTCAACCTAGACATTGCCCCCTCACTTAGGCAGGTAAAGTCACACTCCCTCTCAACCGATCACGACATAGTGGAAGATGCAGCCTGCTGGTATACGACCCTCATGCGCTCATATATTCACTCGGTCTCGACGTTGGGGCGTCTCCCGGCCATGGAGGTTTAGGGATTTTCACCTAGGGACATCTATGGCGCCCGTATGCTAGAACCAAAATTTCTGGTGTCTCCTCTGGCCATTCACGATATGCCTATGGAGGCTACGGCCCTGATATCGCTAGGGCGTACAGTAATCACAACACACAATGCAAGATGCATAAGTCATACAATCCAGTCATACATCAATCCTGGGCATACCGTACACTCATGTGAGATAACCTCCGCCTATCAGGAAGTCTCATAACAATACGCTCAATGAGATATGCAATGATCAACCATATCTCATAATAAACATGCAGATGATGTGTATGGGCATGTATCATGATGCTATACTGTCACATACTCATAATCGGTATCAACGTTCGACCTCGACAATGTAGACATTTAACCAACATTGCCCTCAAGGAATGACCCACGTAGAGCTAAACATATTATGGGCCCGCGACCTCACACAAAGGTCTAGTGGGCCTTACTCAAGGGCCATATATACACAAAGGTGAGCCTCAAATACATGACATGTGGGCCCTACACATGGGTCTCGACTACCTCAAATGGGTCGTGCATCATGGGCCTAATACATATCACAATGGGCCTTGCCCATAGGCCACAAATACATCACAATGGGCCTTGCTAAATGGGATAAAAATATATCACAATGGGCCTCTTCATATTGGTCAGGAATACATCACAATGGGCCTTGCCAAATGGGACGGGAATATATCACAATGGGCCTCTTCATATGGGTCAGGAATACATCACAATGGGCCTTGCCAAATGGGATGAGAATATATCACAATGGGCCACGTCCCATGGGCCTCAATATATCACAATGGGCCTCTACCCATGAGCTCTAAGTACATCACAATGAGCCTCAAGCCACGGGGCCTAATACATCACAATGGGCCTCAACCCATGGGCCCCAAATACATTACATCGGGCCTCATCAAATGGGCCCCAAATACATTAAATGGGTCGTAACCTATAGGCCTCAATATACACCAAGTGAGTCGTATCACATGAGCCTCAACAATGGCCTCGACAATCAGAGTCGACGTCAACAATCGGAATTGGCCGAACAAGGCCTAATACAATCAAGTGGGCGTCATACCTGGGCCTTATAGGACAATCCACACGCTCGCGAAAATGGATGGACGGCGTGTATAGGTATCACATACAACAGGTGGAAACCGGCTGGACGTCCAGTCCAATACTTCTTGCAGTGTGGATCAACTGAGCTTGGATCTGCCTCATCCTCAGGCCCATGTCCCAAATTGGTATAAAAAATTGGACAGACGGTCTAGATTCAAAACATCCGCATAACAGACCATCTGAGAGGTGGGCCGATCCACACATCACCCATTAGGTAGCCCGACAACTAGTTAAAACAGTACATGAGCTTATCATGATAGACGACGTGGATATAACAAATACATACATCTATGTGGGCCTCGTAGATGGGTCACAAGTATATCAAAATGGACTTGACGAATGGGTCATAAAATACATCAAGGTGGGCCCCTCATGACAAAGGGCCCATGACCCTTAAATAATGAGTGGACGGCGTGTACAATGCATACATCATAATGGGCCTCATAGGGGCAGCCCATGGCAAAAAAAATGGTAAACGGTGTATACATAACACCTACATCATGCTGGGCCTAACACTCAACAAGTGGGCCCTGCACATGGGCCTCAGAATATAAGGTAGGTGGGTCCTATCACACGGGCCTCGCCCATGGGCCTCGAACACATCATATAGTAGGCCACAACCCATGGGCTTCAAACACGCAATAGGTGGGCCCTACACATGGGCCTAATATATATCACAGGTAGGCCCTGCACATGGGCCTTATACACAACGAGTTGGGCCTATCAATGGGCCCTAAGGAAAGTGACAATGTGGACATTTAACCAATATTGTACTTACAATGTGGACGTCAAACCAACATTGCTCCCAAGGCATGACCTGCCATAATATCAACACACAAACCATGGGGAAATCACACATTGCAATGAACCCTAAGGACACCCCGTTGGGCCTCGACCCATGGGCCTTGGATACATCAAATGGGCCACATCATATGGGCCTTATATAAACCAAGTGGGCCACATCAATGGGCCTTATGTACATTGCAATGGGCCATAACCCCTGGGCCTTTGAATACATCACAATGGGTCTCATGACATGGGCCTTATATACATCAAGGTGGCCCTCGACAACGGGCCACAAATACATCGAATGGGCCTAATCACATGGGCCTGATGTACATCAAGGTGGGCCTCGACAACGGACCACAAAGACATTAAGATGGGCCCACCTTACATGGGCCTTATGTACATCAAGTGGGCCACAACAATGGGCCACGACAATGGGCCACACCCGAATACAAGTGGTGGTAATAATTTTCACCATTAAAATTCCTAAGGCCCACCATAATATTTATTTCCCATCCAATCTGATTATAAGGCCTCACATACCTGAATTTAAAAGGAAAGACCAATATCATATTTGGTCCCAAACCTAGTAGCCCAAGGGTCTTAATGGTGGACATTCAAACCCACTACTTCTTATAATGTGGTCCATATATTCCTAGATCGGTCTCATTTTTGAACTCAAGCTTTAAAATAAGCTTACAAGTGATTGGATGATTTATATGCAACACATGCATCATGGTGGGGGTCCACATGAACCACGGATCTGATTCATTCTTTAGCTCATGCCCAAAATGAGCTTGCAAAATGGATTGACGGTTTGGATGCAACACATGCATCATGGTGGGTCCCATCATCCAAACAGTGGACGGTGAGGATGAGACACATACATCCTTGGTGGGTCCCACGTGGGGCCACCATAATATTTATTTGACATCCAACTGTTGATAGGGTCATATAGACCGGATGAAGAGGAAAAACAAGTTTCATAATGATCCAAAACCTCTGGACTAGGAGGTTTTAATGGTAGACGTTAAATCCCCATTGATCATGCTGTGTGGTCCACCTGACAGGCAGCATGGATATAAAACAAATACATCACTAGGGGCCCCACCGTCCAGACAGTAGATGATGGATAGAACACATACATTTAAGGTGGGTTCCACCGTCCACCTGGACGGCGTGAATGAAGCACAAACATCACTGTGGGCTCCACCGTCCGCCTGGACGGTGGAAATAAAACACATAAATCATTGTGGGTCCCATGTGGGGCCCACCATAACGTTTGCTTTCCATCCAACCCGTTGGTAAGGTCGTACGAACCTGGAATGAAGAGGAAAAACAAATATCAGATTGATTAAAAACTTCCGTGGGCCCAAAAAGTGTTTCAATGGTAGAGTTCAATCACCACTGTTTCTTGTGGTGTGGGCCACCTGAGATCTGGATGGGCCTGATTTTTGGAGGGGACCCACCTCAGGGGGTGGTCCACCTCATGGATGGTGTGGATACAAAATATGTATCATGGTGGGTCCCACGTACAGGGCAGTGGGAGCCCTGATGTCCGCCCACCTACAAGGCCACAGGCGCTGCCTGCACTGCAGCAGTAGGCCTGCTGCTTCTTTTCCTTCTTTCCTTCTTTTTTTTTTGAAAAACTGATTTTCGAGGTTTTTCGTGTGTGGGGCCCGCTCCAAGTGAATCCAATCCAGCCATTAGATTCCACAACTCATAAGAAATCTAACGAGTACAATATTGAGTATTTTTTTGGTGTATAGAAATATCAGGGAAGATTTCAATAGTGAAAATCACTGTTTCCCGAAGTATGGCCTGCCAGAAAATTGGATCAGCCCCATATTTTGGCTCAACGCCTAAAATATGCTGAGGAAAGGGATTGACGGCTTGGATTTGAAAAAAATATGTCAAGGTAGGGCCTGCATGAGTGACCCACTCCAAGGCTTTAACCAAGCCTATATATATATATATATATATATATATATATATATATATATATATATATATATATATATATATATATATATATATATATATATATTTGGATTGCATTTCACGTCCAGAGACGCTGGACGGCTGGCCATAATACATGCATTTAAAGTGGGCCTTACTCAGGTGGGCCACCAAATGCTCGAATGGTGTGGATACAATACAAATATAAGGTGGGCCCCACCTACAAAATGGCTTGGATCAAATACATACCTCATGGTGGGGTCCATCCAAGTGGGCCACACAACCACATCATCACCAAAAAAGGAAAAGGAGAGAGAATGAGAGAGAGAAGCACCCACCTTTGATCTTTTTGGATTTCTTCTTTCATCAACACATTTTAAGGCTCCAATGGTCGAGATGGATCATGGATGGTGGAGATGGGAGTTAGAAAGTGGGCCACACAAGGCCTCTCATGGAAGCTTGGACGATTCTTGCTTGAAGAATGAGAGAGATGAGAGAGAGTGTGATGTAAGAGAAGTGATGGGAGAGAGATGGTGAGTGAGTGATGAGTGATGGGGAGAGTTGACTTTGAGGATGGGTAGTTGTACTTAGGGATGGGTGAGTGATGGGAGAGTGATGTGTACTTGATTGATGGGTTTGGTGGGATTGATGTGATGGATTCTCTTAAATTTTGTAATGCGTAGCGTTTTTCTCGAACTGAATGCGGGCTCACATCTCCTAACCAGGGTATCGCATCGGTGTGTGAGATGCATCATCGGAACCGCTGTGACAGCGCGGTCGCACTGGTACAACTCTCGGGTCGAGCTGACTTAGACATGCAGGACTCGGCTTAAAATCGCGCGCAAACGTCAGATACAGGTCAAGGGTCGCCGAAATTCGACCGAAGGACCGCGAAGGCCTACGAACGGTACGGTCTAGGATACGGGTCTTACAGCGTAGCCATTAGCAGGTTATGTATGCTAGCATTAGTTATTACAAGCAATTTCAACTATTAGATGTTAGATATTAGTATTAATCTACCATTCCTAGATGTTATCATTTATAATAGATCACCCTATTCATTATCATTATAATAATTATTTTTGCTACAGTAGCTAATATTAATCATAGCACTAGTATTAACAACTATTCTCTAATTATTAAATTAAAACTGCTACCAATTCCATTATTTTTACGATTGTTAATATATCATATGACTAGACATTAGTAGATTCGTTATACTAAAACTAGTTATTATGAACAGACTTACAAGCACTAAGTGGTAGTATTTTATTAATCACTCTTAAATGTTTATTATGGATAGCGGATTTTACTAAATGGTGTCATCACAACGGTTACTATTGCTACATTGGCTAATGATAATTATAATACTCATGTTAATAAATACTTTATAATTATTACATGAACACTAAGGATATTAGCAAAGTATCCACCATTTGAAAATATTATCTTTAATAATAGACCACGCTATTTTGTTCCCATTGTAATACTTATTGTTACCAGGGTCGCAAATATTAACCATATCATTAGCGATTAACCATATTATTACATTGTGCTTAAACCACACATACGTCATAATACAACTCGTAGAGTTAAATCCTAGGATGAAACCCTGAAACCTAATTAATCCAAGCCCTAGGTTATATTGATCTAGACCTTAGGTTGAGACTTTAAACCATAAATAGTGTGTTAAGCTTGGTTCTAATTGTAGAATTTTACAATGTATAGTAGGATTTGATTCTAATGACACCTGCGTTCCCTAGCGACACTAATGGGTGACTCGACATGTAAGGTGAGGACTTATCCTTTGAGCTTCCCACTTAACTTCATCAATCTTGATATGGATGGTACACTGATCTCTCTTATTGAGTTACTTACCTTATTATATGAATATGTTAATCCATTGTGGAATTGCTTCATATAATGGACATGTCTCTTTGAATTTAGCAAGTATAAATGATTTGATGCTCACATGGTATTTCCATTTGTATAACCTGCTAGTTGATTAGACGTTGCTACCTATGATCATTTAATAGATAGAAGGAGACTTGTTATGGACTCTATCTTGCGGTTCATGTTTGCCATACGTGGCTTGGATCGTCTATTTGCCCTTCGTGGCTTTGATGGGTCGTTAGTGCCCTTTTGTGGCTTGATGGTTATATTCGCATATCTTGTTGGTTCCCTAGCCATCTTGCGGTGTTTATGTACGATATAATTTTTGGTTGGTCTAGAGTTTGTGTGTTGTTTGTCTCTTCATCTCGCGGTGTTCAGTCGTACCTTAATTTCTGGGTGGAGCGGGTGTTCGCTTAGTGATTTCTTAGCCATCTTGTGGTGTTCACGTACGATAGAATTTTCGGGTAAGTAAATGTTTGTATGTTATTTTCCTAAGCTATCTTACGATGTTCAGTCGTACCATGATTTTCGGGTGGAGATGAAATTTGCTTATCGATTTTCTAGCCAATTACGGTGTTCATGTACGATATGATTTTTGGATGTTGTTTGTCTCTTCATCTTGCAATGTCAGTCGTACCATGATTTCTGGGTAGAGTGGGTGTTCGCTTAGCGATTTCCTAGCCATCTTACGGTGTTCATGTACGATATGATTTTTGGATGGTTTAGAGTTTGTGTGTTGTTTGTCTCTTCATCTTGTGGAGTTCACGTACAATATGACTTTCTGGTGCAATAGAAAGTCGTATAGTGGATTAGTTGGGTATCTGGACATGTTTCCTTATATTACGACTGCTATTATATCTTGCTTATGATGAGATTGAGTTGATTGACTTAATTATTGTAGGCATTCTCATGATTATACATTACCCTGTTTAGTATATCTAAATTTATGACCAGTGTTCTATATTAATCATGAATGATGAGTTTGCAAATCTTAGAGGGTGCTCCTCACTACGATAGCCATTAACATTATCAAACCGTAATAGTTGATGCAAGTGTAGAGTAAACCGATGTTGTTCATAAGATTACTTCAGGATTCACATCCCAAGATTGTTGTAATTTATTTCACATGTAATATTATTTCATCTTGTATTGTAAAATTGGAGACATTGGTTTGTATAAGTCATTATAGGCAGCTTCTTGTATATTCCAAATGTAAATGAATTTTTTCTTTAAGTTGATTTGTCCACTCTACGCTCATCTACTTACTCTGAATGAATGGAAACAAAAACTTGTATACTCAAAATTGACCATCCTTTAAGGTTAACACTCGGGTTTTTGGAAAACGGGTCATATACTCGGGTCCTGAAAACACGAGGTGTTATAGGTCAACTGACTCTCATAGTGGAAAGCTTCCATTCTTTCTGACAGATAGCGAATCCCTTGATCACCGTCCACAGGATTTTGGTTCATACCTTCATTGTTTGTCATAGGCCCGAGGGGAATCCTTACTCTGATACCAATTGACGCAAGGATGAATGTGATGAGGTCAATTGCCGTCTTCCTCAAGGATAACTACCTCGAATCTACGGAGCTTCTCTGGACTTCTCACAAAGACTTCTTGAATCCATGAGGAAAGAAAGCAAGAAGATAGAAATAAATTCTAATAAATTCGTAAATTGTTGAGAGTCAAATATTGCATATTAGACCCCAGTTATTACTTAGTTTTATACACATGATAATACTAAATGTTCTAATTTAATCTTGTTTGCATTGTAAGGTAAATTTAAGAGCTTGGATTGAAAATGGTGCTAAAGGCATAAATTTGATGCTCAAGAATTACCAAGGCAAGGGATGAATCTTAGGACACTGAGATTGAAGAATTCACGCGCCAAAGATCCAAGGAAACCAAGTGATGAAGGAAGAAAATCGAAGAATTGAAGATAAGGAATCCTGAAAATTGTCCTGGATTCAAGATTATAGGGTTCCCACCATTCATTTGGCATAAAATCTAATATCCGGCCTGTGTATCGTAAAGTAACTGTACACATAAAATTGCAGCCCTTGGATCATTTTAGAAGTGGTCCAATGGAAAGATTAGCCATAAATCACTGATTTGGGGCCCACCTGATCTCTGGATATGCTTCAATTTTAGTCTCAACCCCTCAAATCAGATGAAAAAAAAAGATGGACAGAACAAATCCTTCCAAAGACATCTCTGTGGACCCCACCGGTGCTGAATGTGCACAACCTCACGTGCAACTGTAGTGCACCGAAAGCATAAGCACGGTTAAACTGAGTTTGACCATGCTTTCCAAAGACAGAGACAATTTTCCCTATTTCCTACTGAAAGACGCTCGAACGGACAACGTCCGTTTGGGTAATATTGTGGCCCACCATGATCATCCGTCCGGATGATCTGGACCATCCATTCGAAACCCACAGGTCGTCTGAGCAAGGCCTAGAGGAAGAAATTTCAAGGAAATAGCAAGAATGGCTTCTACACATTCAAACGTAGGACGGATGGCAGAAATAAAGATTCAGTGGGCCGCATTAACAGACAGCCAAAAACGTCCATCTTCGACCGAAATTCTGAGGTGAATCCAATGGACGGAGTGAATTTCCTCTACAGCTCCAATCATGGCCTCACCAAGCATCACAGCGCAAGATCGTACGCAGGTAGGTGCGAACGCAATTCACGGACGTCGCCCGACCATTGTGAGTTGTTGTGCGATTATGGTTAGGGTTGGATCAATGATCCAGACCCTTCCAATGCAGTCAGATTGAGAGAATTGGATGAATTTTTTTTCCCAAAATCGGATCAAACGCAACTCATTTTTGTGGTCTTGCTGCGCAGGAGCAGGGGTGCGAAAGTAGAGTCGGTTCTCTGACTCTAGCCGACCTATGGACGACACGTCTATAAAGAGAAGGAGAAAAATGCAAGAAGGAGAAAGAGAGAAGGACATGAGAAGCAAGAGAGAGAGGGAGCGGACTGCCGGCCAAGAATTTTTCCTTCCTCCTTAAGTTGTTTTTCTTTTGACGCTTTCTTTCATAGATTTTAGTTCAATCATATCTATTGTTGGCTAAACCTCTTAGCTAGGGCTAAGAGGTGAAGCTTGTAGCATGATAAGATCTTTTCTATTGCTTTGATTCATATTTAAGTTGAACTATCTTTGATTCTAGTTTGATTATAAGAAATATTTACAGTTTTTAATGGTTTGTTGTGACTTGAATTACAATGAATCTCCGATACCTTTAAGTATGTCATTTTCATTATCGAGGTTGTGAATTTAGGAAACTCTGTTGTTCACCATTGTCCCCTGGGCATGGTTGGATGATGGAATCCTTTCTAACTCTCACAATCCTCTCAGATTGGTTATGGATTGGTAAATTTTGTTATTTTCTTTGTCTCATGGGCATAGTTTTATGATGGAATCAATTCCAGTTCTCATACTTCTCATTTATTAAGAACTAGTTCAAAGGAAGTTTAGATTTGATTTTTAATGAGATATTTTCCAATTAGATGAAGATAAGACTCTGATTCCAGTTGTGTTTGTGAATAAAGCATAGATCGCCCTTATCTCTACAAGTGGATCCCTGAAAACCCTAGTTTCTCACCCTTGAATTCAGTAGTTTTAATTACTTTAATTGCAATTACTTTTTCAATTATTCCAGATTTAGATTTTCATCTTCTTCTAGTTACTTTCAGAAGACATATGAGATTAGTCCCAGTGAATTCGACCTCGGTCTTATCAAGATTATTACTACATCACAACCCTACACTTGGGATTGTGAACATAAATTGATCATAAATTGATTGATGAATCAATCAAACGAGTTCATAACCCTTTAAATAGGGTTACCAAGCACTGAGAGAGAAATCAGAATCAAACTACAATTAAAACTTCTATAATTTGCAACTTACTATAAATAGTATACTTACTATTTATAGACGGTTGTGATGTCTACTAGTGTGTAAGGTTTTTGGCCAAAAATAGTAAGTATCCTATTTGGCATCACTAAGCTGTTCTCCTAATTATTCTAAGCACTTCTCACGTTGGGCGCAACTCCTAAAGCCCAATGGATGAAGAGTTACAATCAAACTAAAACTTACTATTTATAGTAAAAAAGGAATTAAAATAGGGAAACGACCGTTGATTTGGTGGTATTTCACAAATCCAGCTTGCGCAACTTAGCATAGCAAGTTGGGTGGCTAAAGTAGCTCATTCTACCCCAAAATCATATATTTTATGTCCTATAACTCATTTCAAATTGTGAGATACACCCGATTTAAAGTCTTATAGTCCGGATCACTTCTGTCGTCGACTAAGCCTTTTCTGATCCATCTTGGCCATGAAACTTTTCGCAACCTGCTCTACATCAATATGTCATCTTGAATTATCTCTTGTCATCGTCATCCACTTACATCCACATTTAAAGTAGATGGATCAATGTCTTAATCGTCTTCATCTAAAAACACTGTATCCTCCATCCGGTACACTACAAATAGTGGGTTTTGTTAAGCATAACACTTTATGAATTCGTGCACCACACGTGGATCTATTTCAATATTTCCTACTTTCGCAATGAATAAGAAGACATCAATTCTGGGATGAAGCTTGTTTTAAGTACTACGAAGCATCTCTCATTATCTTTGAGACTATCAACTCTATAAAGAAAGTCTTTTATGAGTCGAATTTGCATTCATGTAATTTGTTGCTTCATCCAATAGTGGCAAATTATCAGTATAGCTTGTCATCTACATTCATGGAATGAGTTACTTATTCGAGTTAAATTCATTTATGAATTAAATTCACTAAATATGTCAAATTTTCATTTATTTCTTTATAATTAATAGGGATTTGAGATTTTTATAAAATTCCTTATGAATCCTATATTTACTGAAGAATTACTCTATGAATCATAATACCTATGTAATGCATTTTAAGAAGGAAAGTTTTCAAAGTACCCTTATGTAATGTTTTTCTTTAAAAAGTAATAAAGTAGAAAACTTTAGGGCTCACATGGTATCTGTATGACATCCAACCTAACAAACATATACGCCCATTAATGATAATCACATTAACCAAAAATCTTGTTAATTGAATCACCAAATAGGCTACACGTGAGTTCTGATATTTTCAAGTGGTGTATATTTTTTTAACGCCGTGGATCACCATATGTTTTGATCTATTATTATTATTATTATTTTGTTATTCTTAACATCATGGCATATTAGATCTATTAAATGAATTGGATATCATACAAATATTACATGGGTCCAACAATTCTCCAATTTACCACTTTCTACGATAAAAAAGCATACAATGGGCATCATGGATCGGTTGGGCCCAATGCCACTAGGGCTTGTCAATTCTTTAGTGGATCTTCTTCGAGTCTCTCTGTAATTGGACTAGGCAAACCCGTTCTTCTCTAAAATTTAAGTAAAAAATACATCATTGAACCCGTTCAATTGAAAAAATAATTAGAAATGCTAGGTGAATAATGTGTTCGAATTTGATTTATTCTCAAATAACTGTTCTTACTTTGGGCTTGAAACAAACCCATGTCATTAGTTGGCTCTAGCTCAGGTCCAGCTCTTTAAGACTAATTGGCACAAAAATCAAACTAATATACTCATGGGGTAAGCCACAAACATACATTGATTCAAATAATTGATTATCCATTGATCTCAACAGTATAGCTTGTTCAAAGTGGACCACCTTGATTTTTTCCATAGTGATTTTGTTGGAATCCATATTTATACTGCTAGAGTGGTTTACATAAAATAGACAAACTACTTTATGTCCAAAAGTTGGGGCTGACCCATTTATCATTGGGCTGCCTCGCCTGGAGAAGGAAATCTTGTAGGAGTTGTAATCGAATGTAAATGTATTAGAAGAAATGGGCCTATTATTCTACTATAATCCCTTGCTACAGTATTTTCTTTCAATTTAAGTAATCCAAAGGAAGGATTAAATAAATAAATAAAAACCTCAAAATAATCAAATCCTAGCCTAAGATAAACTCTAAGTTGAAACTTCTTAATCGACTAATTTTTAATTAGTTCTCTAATCAAACTCATACTACTAAAACACTCTCCATCCACTTATCTATTTATAGTCTAACACTAGTTAAAAGATTAAGTACCTAAACATACTAGACTTATAGTGTGGCCCACTGGCACGACCCCTCTGCTATATGGATGGTAGTGATGATTCTCAACAACATATGCATACAAACCATTGTAAAATTAGCATTTGGAATTTGCATGATAGAATTGAATTGAATGTATAGACTAGATGTCTTAAGGATGCTAGAAGTTTTACTATTTGAGATCATTTGCAAGACTTAATATTGTTGCTTTCCTTCTTCACGGTACAAAAAGTCAATGGGTTAAATTCTCTATATTATTTATGAAACACTATTGAAAATAATGTACCCCAAATTCTTATGTGCGTTTGGATGCTTGATTGAATTGAAATAATTCAAATTAATATAAAAGAAATGATGAATCGATCTAGTACCATTTTAATTTAGAACGCAGAATCAAACGTTGAATTAATTGTAAATTCATTTTGGACTAGATCGACCAAAAATCCATTGTGTTAAATGTTGTAGATTGCCTACGAAATACTCCTGAAAATATATGCTCAATTTAACTAAATTGAAAAAAAATAAATCGAAATTAATATAAAACAAATGACAAACTAGGTTTGATGCCATTTTATTAGAAATGCCAATCACGACACTGTCAGTGCTAGTCGCGGGCGGCGACTGCCAGTGCCAGCCACAAACATCTCTCTTCCTATCACTCTCTCTTTCTCATCTTACTCTCTTTTCTTCCTCTCTACCCACAACCTATGTGAAAACTCCCAAATCAAAACTCTTGCCCTAGCCTTAATAAAAAAAATCATGAAATATAAAGGATGAAGGAAGAAATGAGGGAGGAAAGAGATGGAAGCAGGAAAGAAAGAGACTAATGGAGACGCACTTGGTTCCTCTTCCATTCGGATGGGGGAGTTGTACCTAATCCAAATTCAAACTCGTCCTAATCTTGATAAAAAAAAATAAATCATGAAATAAATAGGGATAGATACACCTGGTACATGATCTCCTCCGTTCAACAACTTGTAAGAAACTAACAAAACAAGAGAAAATGTTATAATTTTAAGTTTAAAAAGCAACTTATAAAAAACCCTTTGCCAAACTTGCTTTTGTAACATAAGCATCTTATTTATTGCTATAAGAAAAAAAAAAAAGTAAGCTACTTATGTTGAAAAATTAAGTTTGCTAAAGGATTATTTATAAGTTACTTTTTAACTTAAAATAAATTACAACCATTAATATTATTATTATTTTCTTTTTTTACTTTCTCACAAGTCGTTGAATAGAAGAGACGAACCAAGTGTGTCATGATTAATTACTCTCACTCGCTTCCCTCTCTTCCTTCCCTCATTTCTTCCTGTTTATTCCATTTAATATATATATATATATATATATATATATATATATATATATATATATATATATAT
Source organism: Magnolia kwangsiensis (assembly GCA_037074715.1). Taxonomy (NCBI): domain Eukaryota; kingdom Viridiplantae; phylum Streptophyta; class Magnoliopsida; order Magnoliales; family Magnoliaceae; genus Magnolia; species Magnolia kwangsiensis. The sequence goes on from CM073583.1 coordinate 109,466,380, forward strand.
ATATATATTAGGATTAGGCATATGTAATTAGTTGGACCAGTTGGAGATAGGTACCAATGATCACATTAATGCTCTATTTCTATTAGGATCTTAACTGAGACATTTAGTGCTTTATTCTCATCATGCTATTTTAAAAGCATGTGACTTCTATGAAAGTTGTCTATATATCCTTAAGATATATTTGAGTCGTGAGAGTGATATGATTTATGCACAAATCTCATTTATTTATTATTGATGATTCTATTATGTGGTTTACTTCTATTTCTTTTAGTGAGCATATGTGTTATAAGTGAAATTTTCTATCTTATTGGAGGTATATAGGATCTTAGCAGAGACAATTAAGCTAGTTGGAGTAAGTACATGTAATCATATTAGCCGAGCAATCTCAATACTGCACATCTATATCAGTGTGATTACTAGTACTTGTGACTATGATTTGTCTTATTTTATAAATATTAAATGTCGCGATGACTATCAATATGATCAAATATTAGTGGTCTTGATATACGAGATCTAAAAAGCATTGCTCATATCATCCAATGGTAGTGATTTTAAAATTTAATGAGCACACATTAGAATATTTTAATAAAAATATTTTATATAATTTTTTTTAAAAAAATTGAAATTAATTAATGTGGCATAAATGGGAGAATGTAATATTTTTATTAGGTTAGCCTTATATGATCAATGGCTTAAATTAATCAAACATATTAATTGTTGGATTATTTGGATTCGAGCATACCAAATGGCCCTATATAAGTTGTAAATAATTTACATACATAAGGTTGGTGGTACTTTCCCCATTATCTTGATTCCCTCATCTAAACAGAAAAGTTATTATTCCATCACAGGTTTTTAAAAGAGTATAAGGTTTTAAAAGGGAAAAGGTGCATAAGATCAAGTTTATCATCATCAATGGTCAACCAGAATAGTTTTCCATTCACGCAGGTGATTGAGTTTAATGTTTATCCCCGTTGATCCCCATAAAATTAAAATAAATAAATAAAAACTAGAACCATTAAAGTATATATGTGAATAGTTCCCTAGATCTTAATGTTTTTTGATAAGGTGATCTATTATTTCTCAAATTAAGCTAGCAATGATAATTAAGATCAACAACATATCAAAGCCAACCAACACTAACATCAAAGTCAACATGAATGGTTGGCGATGTAATCCGAACAATGCTCAATCTTAAGACAAATTAATCAAAAGTCACGACTCACCCAATCGGATGGTTCACCCATATTTTCAGTGTGGAATCATTGTGGCCAACTAGATTGGACTTAAGAGTCCCAGTCGACTTCAATGAGTTAGATGAGTCCAAATCAACTAGGGTTTGCATCTAACTCAGACAAAGCATCAATATTTGGACAGCCCATCTTAGGGTAATAGAAAGCTTCCCAAATTCCATAATGTGGCCGAGATGTCTGTACGGACTTACAATTTGGGTGGTCCATCTGATTGCCCTTTTCGTGGGCTGGGCAACAGTATCTATTTGTTTTTGGTCTTCAAATGTATGATTAAATCAGAAATGACTGTTGATCAATGTTCAATGGGGAAAGCTAGGCGGTTCATCAGTGTGATCCTATATGCTTGCCAATCCGTAGAAGGGCCCATCAGATTGATGGTCCAGATCATCTTACCGTACATCCATATGAGCCCTGAAGACAAAACATGTAACTCAAATATGTGCATCTTGAAATCATTAGGAGATAGTTAAGTTGGAAAAATAGATATCAAGATGATATATAGTTTAAAAACACAAGAAAACCAGACTTGACTTGCCCTGAGTCAACTCAACTCGACTAGCTAGATTCCACCGAAAAACTCAATCTGTTTGCGACTTGGGTCAGAACTCGAGAAATACCTGACTTAGAACCAAAAAGATGTTTTTTTTGGAAAAAATCAACAAATTCTTGAAAGAACTTAATAAAGCCTTATCATTTACACTTTTGAATATTAAATATAACTGAAAAAGCTTTTAAAAACTCGTATGAGTTTTCTAGTCGAGTGGTTTTTTTTGGAGTCAAGTAGAGTTTTTGTGTTTTAAACCCAGAAGAGGACCACACATATATAACACAACATGAGAGAGAGAGAGAGAGAGAGAGAGAGCTAATATTTGAAAAACTGCTTTTAGTGTTAATGCCTGGTTAAATACCTTATTTTGGACTTTTTTAAATAGAAAAGCCTCCACAGAAAGATGGCCCAAATTCTTCTGTGGCGCCCAACTGGCCTATCTGAATTCATGGTGGGCTGTTGGGGTCTAAGGGGTCACTCACGTCCATCGATTAAGGGACAACACAAATGTACATGTACTACATTTCTACTCCCACCGTCCATTCTTCATGCCCCTAATTATCAGATCATATCATGATGTTTTATGTGCCATGCGCAACCTATAATGGACCCCTCATTTTGAAACAATCATTGGTCATGACTATGGGTGGGACCACTTCACCCAGGCTAGCTATTGAACCATCAATCTGAAAACACTCTCATGTGAAATAGCAAAGAGGAAAGAAGAGTGCTTGAGCAACTGCCATTAAACAAATTAATAACGCTAACAAACTTCAACTCACGATCGGTATTTCAAAATACGCCTAACAGATAAATGTCCCGTAGTTTTCAATTCAAACATTATATGAATGTTTTATAGATTTCATTTCTTGTATACTACTACCAATAACTTCCTATTTCTTTACAAATTTCTCACAATCAGTCGACTATGGTTATCAGGAACGGTTAGCAAAGATGCAGACTGATAAATTTTCATATTTTGAAGTGTTTGACAAGTTAATTACCAAACTAGGTCGTAAAGACGCATGGGTTTTTTTATTTATAGAGCGTCTACAACACGACTCACCGATGATTCCGCGTGAATCTCACTACAATCATAAAAAAATGATTACTAAATGAACTTGATTGAGACCAATCAAAGCTTATGAAATTTATCATTTACGCAACCGATCAATATTAATAATTTTATCAAAAAGTCATGTATAAACAAGACGCTTGTAGATAAAGAGAGAGACGGAGAAAGCGTCAAAGAGAATGAGAACCCTAAGGTCAATACATGCGTTCATGTTTGATTTCAGAAGTAAGATTTGATTAATTGGTTGCTAATTATCGTTATGGGCATGCTTAAGAAACCTGATGATCAAGACATTTCCCTAACATTGATGATGTTGGATATTTTCAAAATAGAAAATAATTTTGGGGTGTTTTCCAAAGTTTAGGTTTAACTTAATTTTAAATATGAAAATTGCTTTTTAGCTTGAATCCACTTCATCATTAGATTCATATAGCTTGATTATGCAATGTAATTATGTCCTAAATGATGTATTTTGAAGCATTTCGGTCCAGGAGAGGTATATAGTAAAAGTACCAAATGAAAAAATAAAATAAAATCTCAAATGTCCATTTTGCTAGTATATCAATCCGGCATACAACTAACATATCATGCTCACATTTTACACAAATGGTCGGCGATCATATTATCAGTAGTTTTCATTTCAGTCCTTCTATAATGTGTTTTACTATCTTTCTTGCACTCTACTACCAACAACTTCCATTTTCTTTAAAATTTTCAAGAATATCTTTCTTGCACCCTACCACCAACAACTTCCATTTTCTTTAAAAATTTCATAATATTAATGTATCAAGGTGAAACACCTCTCGACAGCTGCGTCTTCGAGATGAAGACTTGTGAAATTTCATATTTTGAAGTGTTCGATAAGTTAACTAACAAACTAGGACGCGTGATCGCACAAGCCTCACGATCCTTTGAATCTTCCCGATGACGTATCGAAGATTTCATTTCACCATGTATCTCGACGAAATTATAATAAAAGCATGGTCGAAAGTGACATGGATGGCTACGAAGAAAATCACATTAAATTAGTATCTTTTACACAACCAAATAATAATTTAGTTATCTCAAAACCCCGAACATATGGATGGAGACAGTACAAATGTACAAATTTAAGCTTATCAGTTATTACATGAATTGAATATTGTAAAAGAAAAACTAATTACAAATCTAATCTAGGAAGAAATCAAGAAGAATTACATGCTTGTGAAGTATGGGAAGAAAATAAGAAAAACAATCACATTGGAAAATGAGATTTCCAACAACCACATACAAAGAATTAAAAAGAAGAAGAAAAATCAACACTAAAAGTAGAGATGGCACAACAAAGCAAGAAAATATTTTAGATATCAGCACCGTTTTGATTTAATTTAGAAAAATAAAACTTTCATACAACCCCAACTGAAAAATCTTAGTTTCAACTCACGCCTCCAACTGATTTTGTTCGGCCGACATATATAGTTTTACTATGTCTACATGAGGATGTATGTGGAGAGCATGAGGACACGGTCGAATATCTTCGAAACAGCTATGAGATTTCGCATTTTGAAGTGTTTGACAAGTAAACCATGATAAGATTAAGATCGGTAACTACGTGCAAGTGTCGTAGTCAATTCGAACAAGTCTTCTTCATCACTGTACATAAGGAGAGTAACCCATGAATCTTGCCATAATCAGGACTTAAAATACATAGAAAATAAAAGTTCTAGGAGACCTCATTGTGATAGGAGCTCTTGCCTAATCCGGCTTATATTAGAAGATTTCTAACATTTTAGATAGATAGATAGATAGATAGAGAGATAGAGAGAGAGAGAGAGAGAGAGAGAGAGAGAGAGAGAGAGAGAGAGAGAGTGAGCATGACACAAGCATGGTTTCATCAATCCTCAATGGTTCAATAAAACCCTAACTCAAGGCCTACACATATATAACAAGCACTAACCCTAGAAAACCTTCTACTTTCATTCATGAAGAAAGATAGCTTTCAAGGGCATAAAGATGCTGAGAATAAAAAAGAAAAACTCATTTTGAATGAGCATATAGGATTCCACAACATAAAAAACGATAGGATTCCACAACATAAAAAACGGACGGTTGGAGATCCCATGTTACCATTGGGGCCCACTAATCCATCACATAGAGTGTGGTCACTTGGGTACCATAAAATACCTCATTTTTGTTAGACTCAGCAACGTTACAGGTGGGGCCCACTTTCTAATAATCTAATCCGTTGATCAAGTGTGCCCCCACAATGGGGTAGATCACCTACATCCATCCAATGAAAACAGAAAAGCACAACCAATGGTTCAGATATAAATGTGGCCAGTAGGTACAGTTAGGACCATCCATTTTGAGTGTGTCTCCAATCACCAATGGGCCCACCATACAACGATCCGGATCTCCAAATTGGTGGGCCTAACATGTATGATCACATTGTCATCTTTGAAAGAAAAGGGGGGAATCATCTCATGGAAAAGAGTAAGAGGAAATCCCGACGACGGTTGGAGGTGGCGGGAAACGCCTGTCTTAGAAAAATGAGAAAAAGTATGATACTCTGGCAGATTGTGATGGATGATAAACAGGCACTTAGAAATTACTTAGGAATTGCATACGTGGCATAAAAGTAAGTCAATTTAAACCGAACAAAACTATGGTTTCCAACTTTAATCTATTTTGAACCAAAATTTTCTCTTATTTGATTATCTAATTATTGGATTAGTCAACATTTATTGGACGGTTTAAAATGAAAAAAATCCAATGGTGTCATTTCAGCAAAAATGTGTCCACCAATCAGAGGTTAGGGTTTCTCAAACAATCTTATTTTGGTATTATTACAATTTAGAGGCAGTGATATTTGCAATTTAGTCAGTTTATTTTGTGTTAGTATATTCCACGTGTACAATATTTGATAGCCCGCGTATCAAGTGACGTACACTGCCGGAGTATCGAATAGCTACGCGCATTATTTTATCCTCGGCGGTTCGCGGGTCAGGGTACCCCGGGCCGAGTCATGTGAATTCCTGCTCCCGCTGGTCAAACGCTATGGCGTCAGCTGGGCCCCATGCAGTGACGTGGCAGTTCCTGATTGGAAAGTACCAGTTGTGCTCGTGCGGTGGCACGTGGGGCCCACTTGTCACGTGGCGTGCTGGCTGGCCTCGCGGGGTTTGGTCTGAATCTAAGGAAGTAACGTGAAGGAGTCGACATGGCATTTCGTGGTTTTTGTCTTGTCTAGAAGTTGAAATTTTACGGAAATGCCCATGTCTTTTCGACATAATAACATAACTACCATTCATTGTATCTCCGAGAAATGACCATTGATTTGAATGCATACCCCTTCATTGCGGGGACGCGGATTGCGTCCAACCCCCACCCGTCCCTAGCCCCGAACGGGCAGTTCTGTGGGCGGACCCACCGTGACGTATCTGTACATCCAAACCGTCTATCCATTTTCTCAGATTATTTTAAGCATAAAAACAAAAATGTGGCAGATCCAACATTTAAATGGACCACACCAAAGATAACTCTTGCATGCTTTGTGCATTTAATGCAACCAAGCTTATTATTCGGTGTGTTCTACTTGGTCTTTGGATCTGCCTCAATTTTGTTTTCATGCCTTAAAATGATATAAGAAAATAGATTGACAGCTGGGATATGCAGATACATCATGGTGGGCCCGCCCACGGAACTGCCCGTTCGGGGCTAGAGACGGGCGGGGGCAGTACGCAATCCGCGTCCTCATTGCGGGAGCAGATTCGATCAGATCAGGGTAAAACTGAGTTTGGTCAGGGCGTGACCATGGGGCCCAATTTTATATATTTTATTTATATCCATACTGTCCATTCATATTTTTCATATCATTTTATGGTATAATCCAAAAAATTAGACAGACATATTTCAATTAGACCACACCACAGGAAATAATGGTGATTGACCATTAAAAACTTTTATGGGCCAAAAAAGTTTTGGGTCAATATGTTACTTTTTTTTGTACATTCATACATGTATTTTTAACCTTATCAACCGTTTGGATGGAAAATAAATATTATGGTACGCCTTAGGAAATTTTTAAAGGTGAATGTCTAATTAAAACTGTTTCCTGTGATATGGTCTACTTTAGATTTGGATCTGGAAAATTTTTTTCAAATTCCTTAAAATGATCTTTCAAAACGGATGGACGGTGTGGATATACAATATATACATCAAGGTTGGCGCTACCATCACGACTGACAGAACTAAGTGTTCCCCGACCTGACCGAATCCGCTCCCCTTCTTTGCGCGGGCTCGTTTTGCCTTTTTCACGACTTAGACCCAGCACGTGTTACCACGCACTGGGGCCCACATATGGAGATTTTACGATTATTTGAACGGTCCATATTATCTTTACTACCATAGGCAATCCACTGTTCCATCATCCGACTTCAGCGATGATCTTAAGCATTGATTTTTAGAGTTGAATGAGAGCCATTGAAACTCCTTCCTTTTATTGTCCTTGATTAATCTACGGGTGGTGAAGGCCACGGTCATCCGTTCAGAGTAAGTTTCTTCAAGGACGTTTTAATCGGACCACTCACCATGTGGGCCCATTAGCCTGCAACACACGGTGGATTCTCAGTCGCAACAGAAGCAAAATAGACTCGACTCAGCCCATGCACGTGGTTCATTAAACTCATTGCCATCCACACCATCTATCTGGACCATCCTTGCTGTCAGTCCACTCTCCATAGTCCGCCTTGAAAAAATTAATAGATGATCAAAACCGTCCAGTCAGTGAATTAAAAAAAATGAACGGAGAAGATAGTTCAAAGAAGATAAATCCAGTCACATGTGTTTATACGACCCGGTTGTTGGGACTGGACCTAACGGACGGTCCAGATACGTGATGTGAATGTCAAAGGGTCCTAATGTGCATGGGAAGCTTTCTAACTTTCAATGCACTTAGCCCACTAGAGCATTTCTCAAGAGGAGCATTACCAACACATCCAAAGTACACGTGGCAGATGATCCTGGCGCGGATAGTAGATTAATTAAGCATATTGAAATACACCAATTAGATGATACTTACCGTCTGATTGATAGACATTGGAGGACCGTTTAAAAGTGGTCGACAATCTTCCATATTTAACGGACAAGATCAATTTTTTGGGCTCCTCTGATCAACGTAATGTAGGGATATAATCCATGTAATCCACAATGGGCCCACAAATTCTGATGGTCTGGATTGACGTACAGACACCTTTTGCTAGTGGGACGCAGTTTGGCTAGTGAGGCTGCGGAGCCAGGCGGCTACTAGTTGGTGCTCTGTGGCCCAACCATGATGTATTTTATCGACGCCGTCCATCCGTTTTTCCAAATCATTTTACGGCTTGATCTAAACAATGAGGTATATCTGAATTTTAGGTGGACCACACCACAGGAAAACAGTAGTGATTGAGTGCCCACCATCAAAAACCTCTTAGGGCCCACTGTAATGTTTATTTGACATCTAAACTATGGATTAAGTCATTCAGACCTATATGAAGGGAAAACAAATATCATCCTGATCCAAAACTTTTGTGGCCCCGAGATGTTTTTAACGGTAGGCGTTAAGTCAACACTGTTTCCTGTGATGTGGTCCATTTGAGATTTGGATCTATCCCATTTTTGGGCTCGTTCAATAAAATGATTTGAAAAAATATATGAACAGCGTGGATGAAACGTATACATCATGGTGGGTCCCACACAGCACCGACCAGTAGCCCCCGGCTATTAGCAGCGTCAGTAGCCAAACCGCGTCGTTGCTAGTGGCCTGGTCTCTTCAAACAAACTTTGCTGTAGCCCTTCAAAATTCCAAACGCTGCGGATCAGTGCAGGTCCACACAGCACACGTGCCAATTGGAACATTTTCGTGAGATCTGAGCTGTCCATCTCGTTGGAAATAATACTTTAGATCATCTGATTAAAATTTAGACCTTTTCACTCCTTTATGGGTCTACAATTACAAAGAAAACTAAACGTATAACAAGTTTATCTAACCGTCCATTTTATCTTTACTTTGTGGTCCAATAAAGATGTGAAACATCCATGTTTTTAGTAGATAAGATATAAATAATATATAACATCTGATAAAAATCTCGGATCTTTCAAACATGTTCTTTATTGGCACGTGTTACTGGTCTTGATAAGCAAGATTCCCACGCGCGTGGAATTAGCACAAAAGCGTTTTAACAGTCATGCAACAGCCAGTCAAATGCAACGTCCGGAGTTTTCGGTGGGGCCATTTTCGTCATTTTACAATACAAATCGTGGTTTGCTAGACCACACGCACCATTGTAAACACGCGTGCCAACCTGACGAGTATGTGGCCACGTATCCGTTTCATAAGGCGATCCCGACCTTTAATACAACCATAAGCAAAAACCCAGGCATTAAAATCATCAGACGAAGCACTCAGTTTCATTAAATATAGATCGATGGAAAGTTCATCTAAACCGTTCATTATTTATACATGACTACGACCCATCTAAAGAGTGGCCCAGATAAATTTTTACCCATAGCTATTATCTCTATCATTCCCACATTATGAAGGTCTCAGATTTTCATCATACTAGTAAGGATGATATATCTTCTGAGTGAGGAGAGAGTGCGTGCAGGTCAGCAAACCTCATATAGAATCTACCTTACGTCTACACCCAAAATACAGATTATAATCGTAAATTCAATCAACTTGAAGGGCTTTTCTGTAACATTTTAATACTCTGTGTTAGTCGTGACTACAAAACCTTGTGAATGACGACCCTTAGTCGGTAAGAGCTTCACAAACACACTCTCTCTACCAAATGCTTAAATCCCAATCTTCATTCATAAACTCAATCCACAATCTTCAATCCAAACACACCCTTAAAATCAAAATCCAAAAAAATCACGAATTCGATCAAAGGCCAGTCCCAACGACATCCCAACCAACGGCCCGCAACGAAATTCTAACGTGCTATCTCCTACGATCGTCGTGGCCCACTTGAAGTTTCTCCAATATGGAGATAGAGATCAGCTGGGAAGAATATGAACCGTTCATTTGATAATCTGAACCGTTCATTCGATCTTTGGAGTTGAATTTGAAGTGGGTTTTTCTTGCTAAGTGTTAGTTCTTAGTGAGGAGATTGAATTATGGGATTCTCTTTGTAGTTTTTAGAGTCTCCACATATATACGTAGCATCCATGCTCTTAGAAGTGTAGAGTGCCAAAATCCTTGTGCTGTAGAAACATCAGGATTGCAATTGGGTGGGATATCGGGAATTCAACGACACGACTGCTACGATAGTGAAACTTGAAGGTTTGGACGGTGAGGAAGCATGGACGGAGCTCCGGCGAAGGAGGAGACGTTACCTCCCGGTTTTCGATTTCATCCCACCGATGAAGAACTCATCACATATTATCTGACCCACAAGATATCGGATTCCAGTTTCACCGGACGGGCGATCGCTGACGTTGATCTCAACAAATGTGAACCGTGGGATCTTCCAGGTGTGTATCTCAATCCTTGGTTTTGTAGTCACAAGCATAGGGCTTCATGGCACAATTTCTTTTTCTCATAGTTAGTTTTACTTTAGGGTGCTTTTGGTTGCACCAAATGTAATGAAATTTCCGATATTTTGCACCAAACTAGATTGATTAGTCATGAAATATCATGCAATTTCTTGATATTTGGTGCAACCAAACGCAACCTTAGTATTCAGATAACTTAAAAGGAAGTTTTATTATTTGGTATACACACCATTTTAAAAAAAAATTCTCAACAAGGCTTCTTTCTATAGCGTGCAATTGGGGCATATCTATGATAATCTGAGCCTTTCATTCATCATAAGGCCACATAAATGGATCATTGACTGAAAATCACAACGACAGGAAAATCTAACAGGGTAAAAGATGTGATAAAAGCATCATTGATTTGATTTTAGTGATTTTGTACGGAATTCGATCGTGTGTTCACTGTGATTGATGGTCATCTGATGCTATTGTTGATGAATGAATGGTTCAGATCATGATACAGATGTGCCACATGTGTGGTATGGGAGACTGTCCATATTCAACGGACAAGAATCAAGCGATCAAAAGATTTTAACTACTCCAAACTAAGAACGTTTATTTTCTGTCTCTCATCCATCCAAATTGAGGCCCATCATATATGCGGTTTGGATCATTGAAAGATGATCTCAATTTGTAATTTTTTTGTACCTTTTGTTTAAGATGTTGATACGGAGTATGGATTGAATTTCAGTGCATCGCATCATGTACCATACACATGGGACACGTGTATGGTCATCTTCCATGCATCCTGCTGGTCCAGCATTGATTGATCCCACACGGTAAATTTCCTGGATCAGAGGATCCTAACATATAACAAGTGATTTTTTTAAAAATTTTATTTTTTGTCATTGAATGTGAGCCATTGATGATATGTCTTTTATTGTATCCTTGTCTGTCACCTATCAGAGGGTTAGGATCATCCAAGAAGTATGATATTTTATGTGGCCCAGCTTCTATTGAACCCACCAAATGAAACCAATCAATTAGATGATGAGTTTCCTCTCACATCTTGAGCCTTTAATTATGATAATTTCTAATTAGTCATCTGCATGCAAAATCTACCCCATCTAATAAGTAGGCCCCACTATGAAGATCACCTTGCATAAAAATCAACCCCATCCACTCACGAGGTGGGACACGTGTGGTCTAACAAGATTTATGATTTGTGGCCCGCCACAGTGACCGTAGATTTTCGATCCTGACAAGTGGGGTCTGTTGTTCAGTGATCCAGACGGTTGGTTTATAGATCTCACGGTGGATGCCGCATGCCAAAGAAAAATCTCCTAAGTTGGAGGGACTTACAGTAGGATCCTTTTACTTAGAATGTTAACGGTTCTTGTATTTCTATTTGTAATCGTTCATCTGTAAGCCAAAAAATATATATTTTTGAGGCACAGTCCATCCACAGTGAAACACAAGAGACCAACGGTCGGAAATTACCTGTGCATAGAGCTACAAGGGTTGGGTGGGCCCACCGGTCACCTGACCCGGCCCACTTCTTATATGGGCCTTGTTCACACCCAATAGTCATGTGTTGGCCTTGGGCTAGAAAATCAGATCCATTAAATAAATGGGTCGCAGGCAATGCGAATTGGGGTTCGTTTTGAGGTGGACCATGGGCCAGAACTTAGACCCATTTAGCATATGGGTTGGCCCTAAGTTTGATTCCTGGCTCATTTATCAAATCATCACAAGACATATGACATATGCTATGTTTTGTAGGCAAGGCGAAAATGGGAGAAAAGGAGTGGTATTTCTTCAGCCTTCGGGACCGGAAATATCCGACAGGCGTTCGGACGAACCGTGCGACGAACGCCGGCTACTGGAAAACGACGGGCAAAGACAAGGAGATCTTCAACAGCGTCACGTCGGAGTTAGTCGGAATGAAGAAGACGCTCGTGTTCTATAGAGGAAGAGCTCCAAGAGGGGAGAAAACAAATTGGGTCATGCATGAGTATCGCTGTCATTCGAAATCTGGGTATAAAACTACCAAGGTATTTTAAAATTAAAAAGGTTATGACTTCGGCTAATGTGCATAGGACTATTTTATAGGTGGGCCATGACGAGTCTGGTTTGGGCCCGTTTAGTTAAGGTTTTAAGACTCAGATGAATCTTGTGCGACTCAGTGAGTTGACTCAGACTAGGTTGGACACCAATCAGGTTCAATACATTGAGTTAGGGGTGACTCAGTGCGACTTATCCAAGTCAACCTCAAACTCAGCTAAGGGGCTACTCAACTCATGATCGAACAAGTCAATTCAAGTCTTAGGACAACGGTTATGACTTAGGTCAATGTGATTGAGTCTATTATTGTCTAGAAACAGGTCTAGCTTTCAACAGGAGAAGTTGGGCCTCATTACAAAGAACACATATGCTAATGATTTTTTAGCCCAATTAAATATGACTACCTTAAAAAATAATTTTTAATGTTAGTTATATTTTGTTGTCTTTTTATTTTACCACTTTCCGTCAAATTTAATTAAAATATTATAAACATTGGCTTATTTTGGAAATAACGAAAATACTTCAAAGTGATGTGTAGACAGTGATATGGACCATTTCATGATCATGGACATCGAATTATACCATTTAAAATTAGGTAGTTTGTGATTTGAACCGTTCAAAAATAGGTGGATAGCTATTTGGACCATTTCTAAGTATGTAGACAACATTTTTTTTTATCATTCCAAGGTAATGGACAACATTTTAGACCTTGCAAAAATAGATGGAAAGCAATACGAACCACTCGAAGATGGTGGATAGCGACCTAAACCAATCTTTCCACCAATATATGCAAATATCTGATTATTTTTTAAGAATCATTTCATCAGTTTAGGAGATAGGTTATCGTTTATGACTTGAATCTAACGGAAAGTGGTAAAATAAAGAGAATTGTCAAAATATGATGTTGTATCTAAAAAAAATATTATACTTAATTTTTTTAAAGGGTTATATTTCATAAAATTCCTTTTTATTATGCTTGGCCTTGCCTAACCCATTAACAGCCCTAATGTTTTCAAATACAACTGATTGAACAAATACATTACCATCTAACCGGCGGACGAGCATCACCATATCAAGTGCATAAAATGTCCAAACGGTCCAAAAGGTTTGATCAGATTAGTGGCTGTCCATTGTTTTGTGTAGCCTACCTGATGAGTGGATCAACATGGTTGTTGCACCAGGTTTCTTCATGGTGGGGCCCAGTAATTAGACTGCTTGGATATCATATCCACTCAGCAAGTTATCAACTTGTTCATTAGTTGGACAACAACAACAAGATCTTCCAAAAGAGTACTTAAAATGCTACTTTTTTCTACTTGTTTTTGCACCAATGAACATGTCTATGTCTCCATTCTAACTATGATCTCATTTAAGTTAGGGTACATATGGTTGCACCAAATTCATGATATTTCATGATATTTTTCATTAACTTAGATTGATTACTTTGATGAAATTTAGTGCAACCAAACACACCCTTGACCATTTATTACTATTTTAATACTTAAAAAAGAAGATGAAGCTTTTCATAATTTAAAAGAGAGGTTATTTTCAAAGGTAAAATAAAAACATTAGTTCCAAGGATAAAAAATTAGAAACCTTTTATATATATATGCATGTTTTATGTTCTTTTATATAAAATCATCTATAAAAGTTATTATGAAGTATTACTTAGTTGAATTGATCTATATCATATGATATAAATTCGACAGGATGAATGGGTGGTATGCCGCATCTTCCAAAAGAGCTCTGGCGTGAAGAAGTATTCGTCAACCCAATCAAGGACGAACCCGTACCACCTCGACATGGCCCCCAACAACATCCTCCCATCCATGATGCAGGGTGACATTAGCCATTTTGGCCCGGGAAGGGGCTACGTCCATAACACGGACTTGGCAGAGTTGAACAGGGTCCTCAGGGGCTCATCGAGTGCGAACCTACCGATCCAACCACAATTCAATTACCCCGGGGCTTTCACACTATCAGGGTTGAACTTAAACCTTGGTGCATCCGCCCCACCAGTCGTTCGGGCCCCACCCGCTATCCAAAATCAACCAATGATGGCCACAAATGGACCACCAACGATGATGGGTGGTTGTGTCCAAGTGACTGACAATGGGATATGCTCAGACATGAACCCAAATGCGAACACTAGGTACCAACACATGGACCCATGTGTGGACCTTGATGGCTACTGGCCTCCTTACTAAGGAAATGAGGCTTTGATTAGGAAAAAGAGAGAGATTAGGGAGAAAATGTGTATCAATCTTGTTAATAGTATTTTGTGTAGTGACGGTAGAATTTTTTTTTTTTTTTTTTTTTTTAAATTTTAAGGTAATAGTAATGGAATGCATCTTTATCTTTGCTCATGCTTTGGGGGCGGGGGTCAAGAAATTTGGGGGAAGGATTTGTGAGCATATGAATAAAAAAAAGACCATATGGATTCTATAAGTTTTTAAGAATTTGGATTTGCCCCCAATTTTCTAAACTTAGGGAGGTGTGAATTTGGAAATCCTCGGTAAAAGACAAATGATGGATATTATTCATGGATTTTTTTTACGTCCTGTTGCATTCATGCGAATCAATAAGATGCCGTCATGTGCCGGTACTACCTACTAAATAAAGGATGAAATCCCGCTTGCATCTAAAAGATATCGTTCACCCCATATCTTTTGGTGGCATGTCACCTGTTAAAAGCAGAATGACATGGAGCCGTACATATGTCTACATATAAGATACTATGATGAGTGACATGTAGCCCTAACATAAGTGGCATGTATGGTTGAAGCAACGTGATCAACGAGTCTATAAAGACCCACCGAGATAGGGATTCTATCGTAATATGGATATGTTCAACAAGATCATCATACACAATTCCCTTAAAATGAGAGATATTCCTAGGGATGATCGGTGTTCTTACAGACTATGAAGATTCGAAAAGCAGATTATTCTCAAAACGAAAGGAAATCGAAGAACATTGTAAGGAAACAGGTTCCAATGAGACTGTCCCCTTGACGTCCAGGGATCTCTATGGTCATGCTAGCAAGGAGATTTGAAAACGGTTTCATATCGTAGTCTTTGAGGGTCTCATAATTGTCAAGGATATTTGACTAAGTAGGAAACCCGAAAGAGTTTGCCACCTCCTTAGCTATATAAGGAGCACGAGATAAAGAGCTTGAGGCCCTACACTACACACAATCTATCTACACAGTGCAACGATGCTTGTCTTAATTTCTAATTCCTCCACTTATGTCAAGCCACGCTGCACAATGCCTAGAGTTTAGGATAACTTCAATCACTACTGTATAGTACTATCGCTATAGTACGCTAAGGAGTAGTATAAATATCCATGACCTAATGTCACTAATCCCGATTAACGATCAACAGAAACCTTATCTATTTCTTAGCTTTATTTCTTTGTTGATTGTATTGAGCTTCAAATATAAATCAATAAAATTGGCATTCTAACCCGTACTTTTAATGTTTTCAATCTATTATTACACTATTAAAAAATATAAGGCCTACAATCATTGTTGAAAAAAATAATTCTTTAATGTGAGGTAAAAAGTTTCCATTCAGACGGACAAACCCGAGCCCTTCTAAATTGTTTGATTGCCTACAACAATAGATGGCTAGGAAGGCAACCAATTTCACATATCTGGTCTTAATCAATCTATCTTAATGCTTAGGGTCACAAAGTATTCAATTAAGCTCCAGTCACATATGACTCTGGCACATCCCATTATCATAATTGCATATGTTTAATTGAATATGGACCTTCATTATGTAGCCTCGTGTTTTACTGAATGGCAAATAGGTTTCATATATCCCCTCCCCCATATCACTCACTTCAAACAGCCCTACATTCTGATAAGCATGATTTTCGTGATGAGACATGCGCTGGGACCTGCCTTTCATGGACGTCCCAGATCACAAACACGTGGCACGTTTTGATGAGTATGCATCTGGCACTTAACTTCTTTTTCCTTTGAAAGCAGTCTTTCATTAGGAGAAATTGCCGAGTGCATTGGATTGCGAACATTTAGTTTTGTCAAGAGGAACTATTAGTAGAATAGGGAAGTTATTTGATACTCTGGCGGGGCATAAGGCTTGATACGCAGACACTCAGAAATTGTACACATGGCATACATTAACTCAAGCTAAATTGAGCACTGTCACTCGTGGAAACTTGTTTATTGAAATTGGACCATTGGACATTTTTATATACATATTAACCGTCCAATAAATGTCCTCCAACACGATAGTCAGATAATCAAATAATTATAATTTTTGAGGTATGATGCATCCAACCCGGAACATAGAGATTGGAGAGTTTAATTCGAATTGGTTGTATGCAATGTCCGAGTAACTTTTAGTGCCTGCGTATCGTCCACCACACTCAAAGAGTATAAATTTTTTTCTTGTGAGAATATCACCGCAGTTACTGTGGACGATTCTAGCTGGATGATCTTTAGCCTGTTTTGATTGAATGGGGACCGGTACCGCACTCTCTTTCTCAACCGCCAATTTGCTGGACAAAGATTGAAGGGTTAGGGTTTGTCCATCTAGAAGATTCTGGCACATGGGCCGTCTAGATTGGAACCAATCTAACGGTTTGGATCGGCAAACCATGTTCCCAATTTTTAGAAACTCAAGAGAAAATGATACAATCCGGAGAAACGAGCAAACGTCTGGAAAAGATGAGATTAAATGGCGAATGCAAAGTCAGGGCTTTACACATCATCAACCGTCGATCCCAAGACGACTACGCAAATCTACACTGATTAAACAAAAAGAGAAGTCATGTCTACAGGCAACGACCGCAACTTTTGATGCCATGTCATATTTCTGGCCAACATGCAACTCATGCAAGATATCTGTACCATGATGAAACAGTATATGTCCGACTATGAGAATCAAGCTGAGTGACTCACTCACTAGGTGGGCCACAACTGTATGCTGGATCAGACCATTGGTTATCCATTGATTTCAACAGTGTGGCCCATCTGATGATCCTGGTATGTGCCATTTGATCTTCATGGTGTGTCCTACAGTTTTCGTGGCAGGGATTTCCTACAAAAGTTGTATGTTGACGGGGAATCATAAAGAACCAGACCACAAGTCAAGAGAGCTTTTCACATAGAAAAGGGAAATAACCATTAGGCACTACTTTCTTTTAACTTTCTTTTAAGAATCTGGGAATGTTGGACGTCTCACCAAAAGCTTTAAAAAACAAATAATAATAATAATAATAAATAAATAAATAAAAATCAAGAAATGGGATATGCTGATGGGAGCAGCTCCTTTTTTTAGAACAGTGCGTCTAATGATGATAACTTTTTGAGTCCCATATCTGAACGGTCCATTGTGATGCAGCACTCCATTAAACCCTCAGGCCCAACTTTTACCATGGCTTGCTATAGTTTTGGATCAAGGTAAAAGTTGAGTCCTAGCAATTTGGTATTTCATAAGGTGTTGCATCATATGGACTGTTCAGATCTAAAGTGCAAGTTCTCGCAAGAACTGATGAGTAGGTGAGTATTCATCTAGAGATAGAGAGGAAAAGGTTTTATAGGATATTTAGGACTGGAATGCATGAATCCGAAGGAGGCGGATTACATCCGGTCACTGCCCGGGCGGAAATCGGTCCAGGCAGGTGCTTTGTGGGGCCCGCCTTGATGTATGGGTTTTATCCACTCTATTAATCCAATTATATGGATCATTTTAGGTTATGAGCCAAGAATGAGGTAGACCCAAGCCTCATGGACCACACCACACAGGAAGCAGCGGTGATAATGACAGCCACAGCCACCGTGATGTTTATTTGCCATCTAACCTGTTCATTAGGTCACAAAGACCTGAATGAGGGGAAAACACAAATTTCCAAAAATTCTGCAGCCCCCGAGAAGAAGCTTTTAATGGTGGGTGTTCAATCCACGCAGTGTCCACTCGAGCCTTGGATCTGCCTATTTTTGGGTTCATAGAAAATTGATGAACGGCTTCGATAAAACCCACACAACCAATGCCTAGAAATGTTGGCAGTGGAGGAACACAGTGATTGAGTCGAATCATGTTGAGTCGGTTCAAGTCAAGTCAACTGAGCTGGAGTAAGTAGCCTGTAGCCACTTCAAACACTAGGCGAGTCCTCCCAAATCTCCCTCTCACCTGTATATTGTTTATCCTATTCGCACGTTCATGGCAACCATACTGTTGTGGAATCTTCTTTTGGGCTCTCTCTCTCTCTCACGTTCATGGCAACCATACTGTTGTGGAATCTTCTTTTGGGCTCTCTCTCTCTCTCAATACTCTTGTGGATAACTAGCAGATACTTGCATTCATACACATAGCACGTGTACCTCAAGATTTAACTATCAAAATCATGGAACGCACTGTAGATGGGTTATAAACCTAAAATAATAATGTTAATTGGATGACCGAACTCGCTATTTCTTGAAAAAATGTGCTTGTTGAATCTGCGCCATAGATTATTTCACACTTTGACCATCCATTAGAAATCAAGTAATCAACCAACTGATGAATCATTTGAGAATATACCTTGTTAGATAAACCTTGTAAAATGGTGCCTACTAGATGGACAGTTCAATTTCAGTTGCACATGCCATGTATTTAGCTTTTTTAGTGCCTGAGTATCATCCATCACACTACCCAAGTATCAAAGTCTAGTCTTCTCCCTCTTCAAGGGGAGCAGAATTAGGAGTTACCTGGGTAACACGATGTTACAACCTTACCGTAGGGCCCTACCTTAATTCGATACCATCCATCCGTTTTTTCCAGCCTAGTTTAGGATGTTTTCCCAAAAATTAAGCAGATCCAAATCTCAGGCGGATCACACCACAGGAAACGGTGCTGATTGAAAGCCCACCATTAAACTTTTCCTAAGGCCCACAGTAATGCCCAAAATAATGTTTTCTTCTCAATCAAACCCCTTGCTAAGGTCAACCAGACCTGGATGAAAGGAAAAATATAAAGATAAGCTTGATCCAAAACTTGTGTGACCGAGAAAAAGCATTTACTGGTCCACCACCACTGTTGCTAGTGGTGTGGTCCACCTGAGATTTGGATCTGCTTCGAGGTATGAGATAATGTCCTAAAATGATATTAAAAAATATGGGAAAACGGATGGACAGCACATACACTATTAATTCATCTAGGTGGGCCCCACACAGTAAGGGTAACACCTGGTAAGGTGTCACCTAATCGGCTCCCCTCTTCAAGAGCTCCACATGGGTAAAACATGGCTACGGGCGTTTGGATACCACTGAATAAGTTACTTTTTCTACCTACAGCCTGGATAACTTATTTGAGATAAGTTTGGTTTAAGATCAATTATAAGTAACCTTTTTTACTTTCACTCAAGCTTAATAAGTATAAACTAAGATAAACTACTTGAGGCATAAGTAGCTTTCTCAGGTAACTTAAGATCCAAATGCCCCCTTAATCACTTCAGCTTAATTAGAAATCAAGATAAGTTACTTGAGGCATAAGTAGCTTATCTTAAGATCTAAACGCCTCCTGAAAATCAACTTTGACAGTAATCCCAGCTATGGGAGTGGTGCATCCATGCACTTTTTCTTTTTTCTTTTTCACTCTCTGAACCCTTTAATACAAGGGCTGAGTTAGTCTGGTCTGTTAACTGTCAGCTATATAGCCCCTTACAAGGCTTGATATATCAACAATTCCAGTCATAGACACCGTCTATCAGAGCTGTAAATCAGGACATCCGAAGGATAGATTTAACTAACGAATCCTAACTCAAAGTCACTACTATATAATCTTTTTTAAGCACATAAATTCATTTCTAGCAACTGCAAAAAAAAACTACGGACAAAACAGGCACCTTTCATCTGAAAAGAATACACATCAAAGAAACATAAACAACAAGCACTTCCTGATACCTGTGTAGCTCGTGTGGCAATTCAAACATCAATTTCCTTTTCTCCACGAAGGGTTCAACTTCAAACCCACCATCCAATTCTACATGTAGATGAACTCCCATGACTCAAAAGGTACATCATTCTCCAAAACTCCTGGTCATCGCCTCTGCCACAAACCAGAAATTCCTGCAAGAAAAGAGATCAGAAGATCCATTGTGACTGTATCAGGAAGGGCTTGTAAGAGAATCTTTTGGTTCACAGAGAGAGAGAGAGAGAGAGAGAGAGCTCATACATGGACGATGGAACACCTAAATTCAAATCATCTCTTTCGGTAACACCTGCCCAAAAATATCAATTTTAATGATATACTTAGGGCCCCATTTTGACCAACTTCCACGAAAAGGTTTTTCCCGTGAAAGCAAGCGTGTATAGACTGTGGGTCGATTTCCCATTTTGTGGGGGGGTAGGCTTTTTAGCACCTATATTTTAGGGGTGTGGGATCAATAGGGGTTTGCAAAAGTGCATCCCAACACACAAAACGAAAGGGATTTTGGCTGAAAACAGCATTTAGGCATGAAAGGCCCCTACTGAGGTTGTCCAAATGGGCCCTAAAATCAAGTGAAAGAACAAATCTGTTTCCACAATACTATAGTCAGTTCCAAGTATGTTAGGGAATGAAACTGCTCAAGCTATTTATATCTACATTTAAGATCACCCATTCTTGGTGTTTGTGAGTGTTTCGTTGCACACGTTTAACTTCAGAAATTGCCCCTTTAGGTTGATAGTGTCAAGAAAACACTGCCAGTGCAATGATACATCTTGTTCCCACGTGATTCCTCCCCCCTTGGTGTGGTCCCACATAACACTGCAAAAGCACAAGCATCTCTATCCCATTTACAGCATGACGACCAGATATAGAAAGGATCCGGCAGGACAGAAGTTCAGCATGAATGTTGCATTGGTACAAATTTTACACATAATTGAAATATCTGCCCTTCATTGCACAAAACATGAGGGGAAGCAGGAGCGGATTTGGTTTCTGGAGCGGTAACTTTCTACTTCAAAATGTTAGCTAGTGTGCAAGCCTAGGCAGTCTGCAAGTTCGAACAGGAGCGACATCATGGTAGAAGGTTACAACAACTACATATTGGACATGACAAGATATGGATAAATTACCTGTTTTGAAGTATCTAGCTACCATGGTGCCTAGTTTACTTTGGAGTCCTAATTCTATTCCTCATAGATTTGGACTCATCAAGATCCACAAGCTGCCGAATGACTGGCAACCCATCATCACCACAACCATTTTGTAGACGGTCTAAATTGACTTCGTCTATCTGACAGCCTCATAGGTTAGTCCATCCCAGTACTTTCTTTTCACTGCCTCTATTGAAACTCTTGTGGGTCCCAGGTCCTATTAAGAAACCAGTCCCATAATCTTTGTTGGCATCAGTAGATGCATGAAAACTGAAGTGTGCGGATCTTTTTCATGCACTAGTCCAGATGTGTGTTGGAGAGAAAATCTCGAGGCAACCGGATGCAAATGAATGTGTATGGAATTGAATTTAATGCAAATGGGTACACGACGGGCCAACCCGGGTCAAGATTCTCCCCAGATCTAGAGCAGCTAATGTTGTAGAATAATCACCAAAGCTGAAATTAAGTCTGTGGGAAGAGTGAGTTCCCAACAGTCCACTAGTTGAAATAAGCAATCAATCACCCCCCTCTTCTACCAAATGGAACCAAAGGAAATTTTCCAAATCTGATTTTTATTTACAATATATCATAATGGCCTTTAGAAGTAAGAGCTTTGTATAGACCTCAACAATAAGAGAGACCATACTGTAATAGACAGTGACTAAAATATCCTTGAGTCATGTCTCGACCCTATGAGCTTTCTATAAATTGGTAATAACTCATTCAAACAGCACTGGAATTGCACGTTTTTCAGCTTATTTGCAAGCTAACTCAATAGGCCATCAAAGAGGACCAATTTTGTATCATTTTCACATTGTTGTTTGATGTCCAAAAAAGTGACCTACCAAGTGTGACAAGAATACAAAAGGAAACTAATTAAATAATCACAACCAAATCTAACCCTAACAACTAGTTAAAATAAATAAATCCTATGAAATTGATGACCCAAAAGGACTAGGGGAAGGCCCAAAAGGGCGTGTCTAAGTTATGGACTTGACAGAGTGGAATAGCAGAACAGGATTCATGTAGCAGACCCCAATTAATTGGGACAAGGAGTAAATGATGATGATGAATGAACATCTGATTGATCCCATTTGCCCCATATCACACCATGAATTTGCTCCGGATCATCAATCAAGACACTGTAAACAGTCGGATAGTTCAGATCTTTGATTGGCCAACTTGTGTGACCATCTGGTTGCATTACAGTGGATTAAATATCGGATAGTCAAGAACCAGGTATTGACTTAGCAATTATACAACCCTCGACCTGAGGATATGCAAAATATACTTGGTTTTTCAGTTTATACAAGTGGAGTGCATGGTTCAGTGATCAAAACAATTGGTTTGCGGGACCATGCCCAATTCTCTCCCAGATTATATCATCCTAGCCACCAATCATGGGCATTTTTTTCGAGTTTAACGTGGAAAGTTGATGCATCCAATCTAGGAGATATTCAGAGTCAATAGAAAGTAGGACCTGCCCAGACTGACCAATGGACTGGACCACCCAACCATGGGCCCCACTAGTACAAATTGAAAATCCAAGAATACCATACATATTTTTGGTTGGAATTATGTGTTTCCTCTTGATTATGATGAGTTCTCTGATCCAACATCTCATATGGTATATTGGTATTATTTTCGCAGTCACCTTAATTTTTCAAGAAGAAGAAGAAGAAGAAGAGCATAACAAACGATGCCATTTTTTGCTAATTTTGAGAATGTATTCATGGTTTTCCATTACAAATTTGCAGACTTGCAAGATAACATATATTTGAGAAACTTAGAAATTAGATATACTAGAAATTTGCAAAATTACTCCGAAATTCAGTAGGTATACCTTGAATTTAAATATGTCAAACACCTAGGCCAAATTCCTCATGAGATCTATTTGTCAGCATGCCTGCGCTTATGTCTACGAGGTGCCTGGTTTGCATTAGCATTCCGGGTAGATTTCCTT
Organism: Magnolia kwangsiensis; assembly: GCA_037074715.1. Lineage (NCBI taxonomy): Eukaryota > Viridiplantae > Streptophyta > Magnoliopsida > Magnoliales > Magnoliaceae > Magnolia > Magnolia kwangsiensis. The sequence goes on from CM073583.1 coordinate 109,489,868, forward strand.
GGCCTTTTGCTGCAAAAGTCAAAAACAAGTGGAAAACATGCAAACATGATCAAGTAAACAACTGTCACCCAAAGAAAAGAAACGGAGATGAACAAGAACAGGAAACATGATCATATGAAAACAAAACAAATATTCACTGACTAAATCCACAAGTGTAGAGGGAAAAGGAAAGGGAAAAAGAAAAACAACTGACCAAAAAATGGCTGCAAGCAGCTTATATAGAAAGTATGCAGGAAGAGCCAAAAGCGCTGAAGCCTATAGCAATTGAGTTGTGCACATGTCAGATACATACTACCAGAAGCAAGAAAGCTGATACATGATATTATACATGGCAACCACAAGTACAAGGTCATGGTATATACAGAGAGTATAGAATCAGTACATACCACAAACCACACCAGCTCTTTCGTTGCAAGAGCTTTTGTAAGCTCGTGCTTCTTCAGATTTTCCAGGACTCTGGCTTGGACCTACATCAGAAACAAAAGCAATCAAAATAGAGTGTTTGTTTTTTTGACAAGCAAAATCAAAACACATTGCTTATTTGAGGTAATCAGAACAAAAACAAAGACTTTGAATTGATACTGTTATACAGAGTGAAAATTTGAGTTACATGCAGTGTTTTAAATATCGACGATATCGGCCGATATATCCCACCAGTGCGATACGAAACACACAAGTAGCGCAATATATCCCACATGTTCGATCTGGTGAGTATTTTCGAATTTTGGTCCTTTTATTTTCTATAAATAATGTTAAATTGGTGTCAAATTGTTACAAATTTATGATTTTTCATGTTTTGCATGAATTGAGAGCTTCAATTTTGAGATTTGGAGATGGGTTAAGTTGCGGAAAATTGAAAAAAAAAATCAAAATTTCCCAATTTCTCGCAAATCATTTGCAATCTGTGTCCAAACATCAAATCAAACGTGTATGTAACCTAATCTAGTGATTCTTCTTTTGCTTTTGATTGTATTGCTTGTGTTTCCACATCTTACATTTATAAGTTATATGAATAGCCAATGAATATACTTGCATTAATTCAGTTAGACAACGCATAGATTAGGACCTCATAAAAAGAAAACCTATTATGTGTACTTGTTTTTTGTAATGTTTTAATTTATGAGTGTGTATTAATATCTTTTTTAACAATCACCGAAGTTTCATTGAAAAATTCAACTAATTTCCCAATGTTTTCCCATGTTTCCAACAACAGCGATACTTTACACGATACAACCGATATATCGCATGCGTTAACTGATACCTATATGTATCCCAAGAATGCGATACGTAACGCGATACCGATATTTCGAACACTAGTTAATTGGGTGTACAAAGATTCACTTCAACACAGAATCTTTACAGTTAGAATAAGTACTTCAAGATTTATGAAAAAGCCACACTACTGAGCGGACAACTACAATAACTTCCAAAGGTTACTGTGTGATCCTCGCTTTCAGAAGTCAATAGAGATGACTAGTTTTCCTCAAACTCATTAGTGGGGTAAACAATTCCCTAGCTGAATTGATCTTACTAGTTACCACAATAAATAATCATGATACAAATTAAAGCATTTTTCGTATGACAATTCCAATAAGAGGGTTCCAAACCACGCAAGTCAGCCCACAACTATTAACCAACATACAGGCTTGACTTGAATTATCACACCTCCAAACTCGTCAAAGAAAAGAATAATCCTTCAATTCTTTCCTGCTACTAAAGCATCATGTTGACCATAGAGTTGGTTTGGATGAAGGACATGAACATTTTGAGGAAATATAAAAAACACCGTATTGTATGAGAGAGGTGAGACCATATATCACTGCAACCTCTATTACCAAATTGACCATGATATACACAATGGCATCAATCAAAAGTAAATTGGAACTGCAATTTGAAGATTGATTATATTGTAGATGGCACACAGCGCACACCTCGCAAAATAGTGAGGCCAAGCCAACATTTTTTCATCGAGTGTGCTATTTTCAACACCAAATGACCCATAGAAGAAGACCAACATTGCCTACCATCAAATAGACCTTCCCTCAGGTTTCTTTTAAAGCCGCACAATCCCATGAACACCACTAGTACGTGCTATCTTTTTCAAATTTGTACACGATTATCGAAGTGCATGTGTACATGTCATAGTCTGGTTACAAACACGACTGGGAACACATCAAAGTCAATTGACAGTTTGCTGCATTATCAGGATACACAAGGTAATTTGTTAAAATATATGAAGTTCCATGAAGATGTTGGCATCAGGTATTATCATGTTACAGGGTACAGTCTACTCAATAATCTCAAGCGGGTACTATTGTCATTATTTTTATTTTTATTTTACATGTCAGTGAAGACACTTAAAAATTTACTATGCTGGTTCTTCTCAGATCACTTCGTGAAGCTGCTAAGAGATGCACTTCATGTGCCCTAGCAGATAAGTTGTACAAAAGAAAGTTTGCTGCACGCATGAAGAAATAATGATATCTATAACAAATAAGGAGAGTCCAAGTTACAAATAAAAATATAGTCCTGAATTAATCAAGACAACCAAGAGAGGTACCTGGTGATGGTACACTGTTGCCGATTTAAGAAACTTTTGAGAAACATGAACTCCTTTGTCAGTATAGGGCTTCAAAGCAGTGCGTGCCTTATCAACATGAGGTTTGGTAACTGTCACGACCTGATCGATGTAAGGCTTGGAAAACTTCTTAGCTTCCTGTGATAACAGGAAAACTGTATGAGGCATATAGGGACAAAACACCAATAAAAAGAAAGGGAAAGACTCAAATAAGCACATTGTTATGGTACGTATGCATTTCACGTCACCATCTACAATGTCACCTCCTTCAGGCAAAACAAAATGGAAATACCTGGAAGTATGGAGTTGCCAATTCCTGTACTCTGACAACATGTGGTGTAAGAGTACCCTTGGATGTCTGATAAACCTCAACAGTTCTAGTCATTGCCAATTGCACATATGGTCCAACAAAGGTCGTGATAGTCAACCATTGTTCCTTTAAAGCAGGGACCCACCTCTTCAAACAGTAGATATTAAAGAATGAGAAGAAAAATTCAAGAAAGTCGCCCAAAGCCTTATAAAATCACCGCATTTTACGATACATAATGTTACACCCAATACATAACAAATACATGCACAGAGTAATAAACACCGTTCATAATCATGTTCCGCGCCATGTCCTTGATCTCATAAACAACACATGAGGGTCTTAAGGTCATATAGACATAATCTCCTGGTTTAGCAACTAATATTGCCTTTTATTTTATTTCTTTCTTTCTTTCTTTCTTTTTAACGGTGAAAAAATTGAACAGCAACAGTTTAGAAAATAACATTGTAGTTAACTCTACAAAGATGCCAGCTTTGAAAGAATTGCCCACTGAAAGAATATTGTAGCTCGGAAGTTGACCAAGATATTAGAGATGAAGCAGCAAAGTGATGAAATACGAGCATATTTAATAAAAGAAAGAAATAGCAAATCCGTAGTAGTTAACTCACAACTTTAACTGTTTCCAAGTGGGGTTCAGCCCATTTCTGGGCCTGTGCTGATTTTTCTGATGCCTGAAACAATAATGTGAAATTGATCACTCTAGCATCCTCTGAATAATGAGATAGTCCAGTGAAATATTTACTAGATAGCATCAAATAGAAATCTTAATCAAGTGAAGGCACTGCACCTTTTGTATGGCAACATCCAAGGCAGGTTTCCCATGGTTATTCCAGTGCTTTCCTGCAAGGGACTGCAAATGGAAAATATAGAGGGTGAAGCGAAGAAATCATTTTTTAATGGTATCAAGCAAAGAAGTCCTGTTGTAACAATACATCTAGACCATCCCAACCACCTTACCTGAAAGTTAATTAAATAAGTTACAAGCCAAGGTGGTAGCCACCCTCCATGAATCTGATCAGTCATAAAACCCAAGTTTGTTAGCCTTACTCTGACAAGCAATCAAAAGAACTAATCCAAAATGTCAGCTTCCATGTTTTCTCTGGATAAATAGTTGTTGTATGCATACTTCAAACCAGAAGCAGAACAATCTTGCCTATAGAGCAGCAATGCTTTATGGCACAAACTGTTAGGCAGTTAGGGACAAGATGTTCATAGGACAAGTGCAGCTGAAATGAGGATGTCGAGATGGATAAGTGGCAAGGTGGGGAAGGATAGAATTAAAAATGAATGCATTCAAGGAAACTAAAGAGTAGCACCAATAGGTAATAAGATGAGAGAAAGCAGACTTAGATGATTTGGTCATGTGCAATGAAAACCAAAAACTGCAACAGTTAGGAAGAATGAGTTGGTACAAATTGAAGGCTCTAAAAGGGAAAGGGGAAGGCCCAAAAGGACGTGGATGGAGGGTAGTAAGAAAAGACTTAATGACCTATGGTCTAATTGAAGCTCTGGCCCTTGATAGAGTGAAATGGTGGAACAGGATTCGTGTAGCCACTCCCAATTAATTGGATAAGGCTTAGATAATGACGATGATACTTTTGTTTCTTATCCTAAAGAGAGAAAAGGAAGCCTTCCTTAGGCTCTCTCATTTTTACCAAAGAATAAGTCAAGTTTTTGATGTTTAGATTCAGAAGTTCATTTTCAGCCTGCCATGTTCAAATAGGGGTAACCAAAATCTGGGGCATGGAAGTAAATAAAAATTTTCTTTTTCTTTTTTCCTTCTTTTTTTTTTTTTTTTTTTTTTTTCTTTTCCTTTCTTGTTCTTCTTCTTCTTCTTCCTTTTTTTTTGGGTAAAGCTAACCAAACTTTTGTTGATAATTTTTTTTAAAAAAAAAAAAAGAAAGAAAGAAAAAAAGTGGTTACAACATAAAGCAAAAAGGAAAAGACTGCACTGACTCTCTCCCTTGTGGCCAAGGTATTCCAAAACAGTAACGGTGGCCGTAACGGCCGCCACCATCACCGTTATGATACAGACCGTAATGGCCGTTACAGTCGTTTTTAATTTTTTGAAAAACTGTTACTGGACCGTTATGGGGCCATTACGTAACGGTAACGGTCATCTGTGTGAAGATACTGACAGTAAGCTTGATGAAACATCCCTCAAAGAGCTAGATATTAGGAAATCAGAACAAAGAAGCATCAAAATCTGGGCAGTTGCATTCCTATCCTTACCTCCAGCAACTCCTTAGACTTTGATGTAGCTTCTAGTTTTGCCTTCTTCATCTCTTCCTAAGAAAGGAAGGGAGAAAAAAAAACGAAAAAAAAAAAAAAAAAAAAAAAAAATCGGCACCATCATCTAGCAAAACACCATATAAAAAACCCATGTAGACAAACAAAAATTAAAAAATTAAAAAATCACCTCTGCCGCTTGAAGAGCGCGTTCAGTTTTACGAATCCGGGCCTTCTGTTCGTCATTAATCTTTTGGAGCTAACAGTCAACAAAAAGATAAATATAAGTCAGAAAAAAATAAAATAAATACCTAACACCCATCAAACATCACTATGGCAAATAACATTTAATCAGGTGAAGCAGATTTCAAGTACATAAAAACTCATGAAATTTTCATCTTCATCTAAACAAATAGTGCAGCAAAAGAAACCTCAAGAAGATATTAACGTTCCAGCCAATTTAACATATAAGATCCACATACTCCACTTTTTATCTTAACTTTTTCCCCCTTTCTTTTCTTTCTTTCTTCTTCTTCATCTTTCTTCTTCTTCTTCTTCATTCTTTTTCTGTTTTTCTTTTTGTTTTTGTTTTTCAAAGGAACCCACTTGTAAGGTCCAATAGCATCATAAAGCAAGAAACAAATAATAGAAGATCGGACTTACAAATTAGGTACCAAAATGAAGAGACAAAGGAATAAGAAACCAGTAAAAAAAACTGACCATTATGAAAGAAACTAGTAAAAACAACTGATCATGAGAGAATGAGGGTCACTCATATTAGTTGACATGATAATACCAGGAAGCAACCACTGGAAATAGAGATTAAGATTACCAGTTGAAGGTTAAACAAGTAAAAGCACATAACATAAGACAGACAATACAATACGTAGGATCTCCATGCCACAAAACTTGCATCCTCTGCAACAAAATGGAAGGGGCCAGGACAATGACTTGTGGTGGCCCAGGGAGGGAGGTACCCAACCATAGTGGTAGGCAGGTAGCAGTCCATGTTTTTTCTTGCTAGAGGCGGTTCCTTCTACCCCTATGAACTGAGAGAGTTGGTAACTGACCTCAATGCCAATCTGGAAGCTAGCACCAATGGAAAACATCATTAATAATGTTGTCCCTGGCATTCAGCCTGATTGAACAAGCATTTTCACAAAAAGGCATGCATGTGCCACTTTGCCTATTTATGGTGTGAAGTGACACTACCCAAGTTTGGAAATACCTCTAACTGGCAAACCTTATCTCCATCTATTCGAGGTAGATGATTCCCATTCCCACCTTTTTCCTTCGGGAAATCCCCACTTACATGTAAAATGCAGTCATCTGATTTCAAAAATAAAACAAAAAACATACTCCTTTCCCCATAAGTCCATGATTCCCTGGTAAAACAGTTTGGTTCTTGTAACACACATGAACTGTTGTATTCCTATTAGAATGTAATAACACTACCTTCTCTTGATCAGAAAGATTTAAATACAAAAGTCAGATGTGCTATGACACAACTCTGCCCACAACCAAGTGGGATTAGCATTTAATGCACTTAGTTGCCAGTGTCACACACGAGTCCTGCTCCCCAGCGATAGAATTCAGCTTCTGGTAATCTGCTGCAAATAAAAATTTGATTCCTTCTTTAGGAAAACTGCCTTAGAAACTCTCATCCTTTCCTAATTACGTAGGATCTCCATGCCACAAAACTTGCATCCTCTGCAACAAAATGGAAGGGGCCAGGACAATGACTTGTGGTGGCCCAGGGAGGGAGGTACCCAACCATAGTGGTAGGCAGGTAGCAGTCCATGTTTTTTCTTGCTAGAGGCGGTTCCTTCTACCCCTATGAACTGAGAGAGTTGGTAACTGACCTCAATGCCAATCTGGAAGCTAGCACCAATGGAAAACATCATTAATAATGTTGTCTCTGGCATTCAGCCTGATTGAACAAGCATTTTCACAAAAAGGCATGCATGTGCCACTTTGCCTATTTATGGTGTGAAGTGACACTACCCAAGTTTGGAAATACCTCTAACTGGCAAACCTTATCTCCATCTATTCAAGGTAGATGATTCCCATTCCCACCTTTTTCCTTCGGGAAATCCCCACTTACATGTAAAATGCAGTCATCTGATTTCAAAAATAAAACAAAAAACATACTCCTTTCCCCATAAGTCCATGATTCCCTGGTAAAACAGTTTGGTTCTTGTAACACACATGAACTGTTGTATTCCTATTAGAATGTAATAACACTACCTTCTCTTGATCAGAAAGATTTAAATACAAAAGTCAGATGTGCTATGACACAACTCTGCCCACAACCAAGTGGGATTAGCATTTAATGCACTTAGTTGCCAGTGTCACACACGAGTCCTGCTCCCCAGCGATAGAATTCAGCTTCTGGTAATCTGCTGCAAATAAAAATTTGATTCCTTCTTTCCTAATTAGAACATTAAACAGTTGGCTATCGTAGATCATTCGGTCCATTTTCTACCACCAGTTTCCTCTTAGCATCTCTGTTCCAGTCACATACATAGACTGCAACTCAAAGTCTCAAATACTGTAAGAGCATGCTTCAACTCCAGTCAGCAGTAACCACTGGAAAAGGAAGGGCTACATTGGACTTGCATGCATGATCACTGATCAATAGGTACCGTGTATTGGTTTAGTCATAGTTTCAAGAAACAAATTCCCACCGAGTTCAGTGAGCTGGCAAATAGATGAAACAATACAATTGAAAACTCCCACAATACATGTGAAAATTGCTCATCCTCGTAAGCACCCACAAAAGCATGAACAACTCAACAAAAAAAAAGAATTTGCAAAAAGTTCGTTGATATCAGACGTGCTCATAATTGACCGCCCAAAACAAAGTATAACAAATTCATTATCAAAATTCAAATTATGTGCTGAGGAAAAACTATTTCTCAACTGTTCGTTAGCCTTGAGGCTAAACTTGGCTGCACTTAGAATCCTAGTATTATTTTTTTTTAAATCCTTTTCTTGATGGCTACACATTTTTTGTTGACTAGATGCATCAAAAGCACAACAAGTGTACCAAACAATTGGTACCCTTTCGCTGCCATCCCATAGAGAATGGGTAAAAGAAAAAGAAAAAAGAAAAAAATCATGATGCATTTTACATTGACAAGAAATTAATTGGGGGGACTACGCCAATATGGTCAATAATAGAATGGTCATGTTTGATATTAAGTAGGATTCTTTTCCATCACTTCCTTGACTATAGCAGTTATGTCAAATATAGTCAAAAGCATCTTCTACTTGAGCATGTGAAGAGTTTCTTTTTAAAGCCTGAAGATATGACAAGTACATATCCATGAGGACTACAAACAATAGAAACATGCACTCTAAAATGCAGCTTCAGCAATAAAAGCAAAATCTACATTTGCCAAAAAATCCATGAATCCTAAAGTTCAAATTGCTAAGAAGCAAATAGAGTGTTTGTTGCCAACAGCATTCAAACAGTACATAATACTAACCTTCTCTAATTTCAAATTCAGTTCTTGCATCTGCTTCTCAGATTCACTTGCTCGGGCTTCCAAAGCATCTCTCTTTGCATTTTCTGTTTCTATGTCCTTTTTAAGATTTTCAACCTGTCAGAATATTGGCATCAACAGAGTATATCAATTATCAGAAACATCTAGAGAATTTCTCTCCTTTTTTTTTCTTTTTTCTTTTCTTTTTTTTTTTTGTTGAATTTCTATAGAATTTTTCATTCCACAACCTGCTTCTCAAGTTCCCTAGCACGTGCGTGAGCCGTTCCTAGCAGCCCCTCAGCATCTACAGTCCCCTTTTTCTGCAGGACAGGAAACCAAAATAAAGCTTGCAACATACACATGTTATTGACATTCAATATAAATCAGAAACAAACTTCAAAGGTCAACAATAGCTCAGTGACCACAAATCACACAATTGTTACAGGAGCCAAAAAGTGGAAACCTTCACTATGTCAGATGCAATGCAATTGTGTGAGCATTATATCAAACCTCACCTGAAGTGATTCTATCTCGCTCTGTAATACCGTGACCTTATCTGACCTCTCTTGAATGATCTTTTCCATCTTTGCAATGCTCTCATCCTTGTTTTTCAATTGTCGAGTTCTATCCTCAATCGTTGATTCTTCAAAGAAAAGGGCAAAAGTAAGCAACCCATGAGCTAAGAAAAATAAAACTACCTTGCAAGGAAAGAGAGGTATTCTACAATGCTTGGCCAGTGTTGGTGGTGCCTTCAGGCCAGCATTTTGTATAGCTGAGGTGGCCCACCTTCCAATGCTCCAGGTCACTAATCTGGTGACCCAAAGTGGGGATGGAACAAAATTACCCCCATCAACCAATCCCTGTGATGCAATCACTGAACTTCTTCTTGAGCAGCTCATGATCACCGCTGTATATAAATATGCAATTGCAGGATAAATGCTGGAAAGTTAGATTGTCAAAATCTGGAGTTTGTACAAGATTATCTATCCACAGTTGGGCCAACCAGATGAATGGTTTGGATGAAATTTCGGGGCCACCACTTTGGAATGCAAGCCTAAATGAAATGCACCCTATTTCCAGGGCAGATTTGCATAATTCAGCAGGGGAAAAAAAAAAAAAAAAAAAGGTGCCCAAAACAATATTATAATTTTTTTAAAAGGAAAAAACCTCCAAATTTCTCATGGACATTAGATACCATGGATTCATACATCTGTGTGGTTGTCCATCCAAAATACGCGAGATAAATCCCAGCACCTTTTGAGCTATGTATAATATCTGACCAAACAAAATGGCATTTGTTATACAGCCCAGCAACTGTACATGAGGGCCACTTTTCAGTGATCCCGATTGTTCATCTGGTGGGGCCCACAAATGGATGCGTGATGCCCCAAAAATATTCCTGTGATGATTTCTTAACGGTTTTGATTAGTGGCCTGAAAATGGACAATTTAGTCAATTGTTCACATTCAGCAAGAGAACTATCCCCCTGGATAAGATTTTCTATTGGTAGACAAGAATTTTTACGCATGGACACTTTCTGATGGATTCTCAGAATGAACGGCCAAGATTGTCTGAACATGATCCAAACATAGAACACAGTTCACGAACACATGAGGTGCCAGTTATTCAGTGATCCCGATTGTTCATCTGGTGGACAGCACAAATGGATGGACGATGCCCCGAAAAATATTCTCCATGATGATTTCTTAACGGTGGGATTAGTGGCCTGAAAATGGACAATTAAGTCAAGTGTCCACATTCGGCAAGAGAAATATCCCTCTAGATAAGATTTTCTATTGGTAGACAAGAATTTTTAGGCACGAGACACTTTTGATAGATCCGAACGAACGAGCGAACGGCCAAGATCATCTGAACACCGTTCACTAAAGTCGAGCATTGGATCACAGATTATCAACACAAAAATTGAAACCCTAAGTTACAGAAACAAACGAAGAAGACGAAATTAGTAAATTCCGCAACTACCACTGAAAAGAAAAGTTCGATTTCCAAAACCCTAACGTTGGATAAAAGCAAAACTAACATCTCCCGATCAAGAAATTCCCTAAAAAAGCAAAGCAACAAATCAAACCTGAGAAAACCCTAATTCTTCAGCAGGAAAAATTCCGACAACTGAACTAACCTAGAACGGAGATTTTCGACTTGAGCTGCTGCAGTTCCGCATACAACGCCGGATCAGAGCCGTCCGATTCGAAGATTCCGTCTTCAATCGATGCATCTGCCCCGATTTTCACGAAAATTACGGATAGAAATATGGAGAAAATCAAGAGCTTGGAAATCGCCATGGAAAAGGAGAATAAACCAGGGATATCTTTTTTCTTCCTTTGTTCTTCTTTTTCAGTTGTTCTAGAGCTTTTGAAGGAGGAAAAGAAGATATTTAGAAGAAAATAATATTTATACGCAGGCCTTATCGTAGCGTTTCGGGTTCTTCTTTTTTTTTTATCGAACGTATCGGTTGCTCGCGTCACGAAATCTATTCCTGGTGGTTACGCGACACGTGGCAGTTGCGCCGGGAATCGGTGGCCGGGAAATTGGTCGTCACGTGGCTAGGATCTACTTATGTGTATGTGTATGGGGGCTAACAGTTTGTTTGTTAGTTTTGCACCATTTTAAAAAATGGTGGTGACGCATCAAAACGTACACATGGTACAGATGTAAGGCAATCAAGACCGTTAAAATCGACTACCTAACTGTGGATGGAGCTCCATACAAAAATTTCACCGAGGAGATAATGGTGACCATCTTATTTTTCCCTTTGTTGGACCAATCATTATTTTACTATTAACGATCTATTTAATAGCCACTTAATCGGACGGTGAAAACTGCTTGAGCAGTGTTGTTTTAGAGATATATCAATGGGACCCACAATTTGGTGGGTTTGGATAGCTTTACATCAATGACACAAGGCGAGGATGATGGTGATGATGGGTCACCAATATTCTATCATATTTAGGTCGGTTTGTACGAGAGCCAATCAGCAAGCGAAAGTGACTGTTATTTTACCAGAATTGCATAGTGTATTTGAGATTTAAGAAGATACTCGCAGAGAGATTTACCATAACATAGCTAACATTTATCTAGTGGTGCCATATCATTCATGAGTAAGTGGCGGGTCGGAACGGGTCGAGTTGATAAGGAAGATGGGAGTAGCTTCCAAAAGAGGATGCAAGGTTAAGAGGGATCCATAAAGTCATTAGTGCTAATATAATTATAGTAGCCCTTAAAATGTAAGGAGCATCCATACAATCGGTTTAAGGCCATAATGGCCTTTTTGGGCAGTGGGATTAGAAGGGATTAGGTGGGGGATTCATTGGAATTACATTAAATGGAATTGCATTAGGTCCCATGCTAATTTCACTCATTGTTAGCAAGTTGTGTAGGTCTCACAATGATGTGTTGGCTATATCCACACCACCCACCCATTCATTAAGATTATTTTAGAGCATGGACCAAAAAATCAAGTAAATCTAAAGCTCAAGTAGACCCCCACCATAGAAAGCAATGGGGATTGAAAACTTCTTTGGGGCCACATAAGTTTTGAATCTACCTTATTTTTAAGCCCATGCCATAAAATGAGATTACAAAATAAATGAATAATTTAGATATAACACATGTGTTATTTTTAATAATTTCAAATAATGGTAGGTATAGCCATTCAATGTACCACCGTATTATCAACAAAGCATAGCATTAATCTTATACCATGCCAATAAGGGACCATCACTGCCATGAGTAATAATTATGTTTTTTGAATCCCATCCCACCTAATCCCTTGGCGGTGGGATTAGAAGGGATTAGGTGGGATGGGATTCATCCGATCCTGTGCCAGTACCACTCCACATTTGCGAAGAATGGAAAAGCTTGAAATTACATTAAATGGAATTGTGTAACATCTCGAATTTTTCACTGTTTTGAATTTTCAAAAAATTCTTAATTTTTTTTTATTTATTTAATTAACTTAACATCACTTAATGACCATTAACACTCAATATTAGTTTATACAGGGGTGGTACCAGTAAAGAACCGCACAAGTCCGATTAATCAACCGTAGGAAGTCAACGAATCCGCCTGATGGCTTGAACATCAGGTGTAGCCCCATAATTTACTCACATAGGACCCAAATCTAACAGACCCGTCGTTAACTAATCAAGACAAGTATAACTAAATTAAAAATTTAACCAAAGCCGAGTCAGATGAGGCCTGGATCTTAACAGTAGACCAAATCAACCCTTGAATGTCTCGTCCAACCAGCACAGTATCCTGGGGCGCCCACGTAGAATTTGCCGCAAGACCATTTGTTTACGTCACTCATGATGGGGTACCACAAGTTGATTAACCTAGGATTATCTCATTAGAGTAGACCGGACAGGTCATGATAGGGCCTAGTGCGAGCCGCCAAGCCAGATGGCCTATTCACACTTAACAACAGCCCGTGTGGGCCACCCAATGACTGAGGAGGGTCAGAAAAATCTAAAAATTTAGAAAATCATAGATCTCACTGGGCTTTTGGTCCATTGTGGATTGTAAACCCAGTGGACACCCAGAATTAGAATCTGACACTTGCCAAATGCACCCCACCAATGCCAGAATTGGAATCTGGCACTTGCAAATGAAACCGAGACTCTGGGCTTTTCAGCCGTCGAATTTCTTTCAAATTTACAGCGAAAGTCTAATGTATTTTCCTACACCCGTTCACAAAATATGGAACCCAATCATGATACGGTAATCGTTGATCGCAAATCGGACCCCCGTACGATCAAACTAAATATCCGATCGACCCCAAAATTTTTATGATCCTTCATTTGACCATAGACCACTTACTCTATAAATTTCATGGCCAGGGGACCACCAAAACTGCCCCAACGACCAGAATGGACCCCACAGGGACATTTAAAGATCGGGATCGCTTAATCAGATCTCATATCCGTTCATTCGATTGTTTTCAAATTTTATATGGCCCCTCATTGGGCCATGAGGTATCCACACACAAAATTTGGAGGGGAGGGGAGGGTGATAGAACTACCCCTAACACAACAAGTGGTCCTAGGTGGCTATTTTAGAGATTTTGGAAAACTTAGGGCCAAAGAGGCCAAACCTAGAGATAAAACCCTAGCTATCTCATACACTCCCCATTTCTCAATCTATCTCTCTCTCTCCCTCATAACTTTTCTTTTTACTACAACAAACCCTCCCTCATTACTCCACCATACTCTAACAATCAAAGTCCCTTCTTCATTACTTTCATCTCCAACAATCCATCTCTTCCTCTTAGCTCTTACCATTCTCCAACGATTGAGAAGAGTAAGAGGGAGGAAAGGAGCAAGAAGAGAGTCAAGGTGGACTCCAAATTCATGTGGGACCCAAGAGCATCAACCCCATCAACACCCTATCCTCTTCCAAGGAAAATCCATCATCAAAACTCTAGAAAACGTCTGCCGGTCTCCTAGGTAAGATCCTCCATCTCTTTTTTCTTTAATCTCATGATCTAAGGAGGGATTTACACAAGATTCTAACATGCAATTGCATGCTCTAGGGATTCCGACCGTCCGGCCCCCAAATATGAGCTTTCCTAGGTCGGTTCGAGACTCCAACGACCCCATAGGTGCGGACTATTGCTCTTACGTGGCCTAGCACCAATTTTAGTATGTGTTTAATGATTTTGATTGCTTGGATGCTATGTTAGGAGAATTTAGAGAAACCCTAGGATTTGCATGTTTGTTAGAATGGTATGTTTGGCTCTCATATGATGTTGTTTTTGCCCCTCACATGACTTTGTGTATGAACAATTGCATGCTCATGCCTTGTTTGATTTTCTCATATGATGTGCCTTATAACATGTATGATTCATTAATTTTTGTGCATTTCGATTCTAAGGGAGGCAGGAAGTGCTTAACTTCCTTATCCACCCACACAACACACACACACCTTGTTCATGATATGGTTAGCTTTACATGTTAGTAAAAATTTAGAATTTTATATTGAAAAGCATGAGAACATGATGTTGTTTATGTTAGATGATGCATTGATAGTCAGCATGTTCTGAATCACCTCTCAAATCCTTGGGTTGGTCAGTAATTCGAGGAGAGTGAAGGCAGCCTCATTGGTAGGACCGCCTTGAGGCTAAACCCATGGATTTGGGCGAGTGCATGTGGGCGACAGTAGTTAGACTACATGGGTTGCTTGCACCCGATGTCGTTCCGCCACGTATTGGCCTGGACTCATGCGGTCTAGTCTATGAGCTGATCAACCCTGTTTGCTAACCCTGTATGCTCACATATGTATGGAATCTAAACTACCCTATAACCATTGCAGCCCATTAATAACTCACTTGTAATTGGTCCACAGCCTCGTGAGCCGGGCATGGTGGAATGGGACAATGTATCCGAGCTGTCGGCCTACGCTGGGGTGTCGTACCTCCCCGTAGTGACAGCGAGCGACCCCTTTCTCTTGGCACTCCTCATGTGCTTGAAGTCGGGGATGAGGAACCCGACGGAATCACGGACCGCGAGGTCTTGGCCTCACGAATTGGGGGATCTTGGCCTCGCAACCAGTTTAGGGCATTGATATGTAGGGTGCATCAGATTCTCAAATCTGCTGGATGAATGGACTTAACTAATAACTTGACTAACACAATCGCATTGCATCGCATTAGTTAGGGTGGTGACTCGGAAGTCGAGGTCGCAATGAGAGAATACTGACATACGCGATCGTCAGATGGAGTCGTTCGAAGGAGTGTTGTGGCGAGGGCATGCATCATATCATTCTGCATGCATGCATTTTAAATAAGAGTTGCTAGGTATTGTTGATTATCTGCTTTTCATTAAATTCATATTATAATTGATGCCTGTTAAAACTTAAGATTAATAGCATCCACTGAGTTGATCACTCACTCCCACTCTGGGACGGTGTTTTAAAACACCACCCAGACTCTTCAGTAGCTGTAGGTTGTGCTAAGTTCGACGAACCTGGCGGCGCGAGCTTAAGCGAAGAGGACGAGTTCTCCTACTTTCAGTTTATGGGCGGTCCTCCACCGGCTTAGAAGACTGAATTCTGGGGTGTTGAGTCGTGGGCTCAACGCACCGTTCTTTGGGCATATGATTCCCTTTGCGATTTTGTTGGGCATCACCTTGTGCGGCCCATTTATATTCTTTTTGAACCTATATATATTGATTTCTCTCAGTTCAGTAGACTAGTTGTGAATGTGCCTCATGTTTCAATTAATTTCATGTTGCGCTTTTAAACTTGATAAATTATAAAATTATAAGATTGATGATAAGTGACACTCGAGGACCCAGGAGTCGAGCATATGCACGACCCCCGATTTTTTGGGGCGTTACAAATTGCATTGGGTCTTGTGTCAATTTCACTCAATATTTGATAAGTTGTATAGGTCCCAACATGGTGTGTGGGCTATTTCCACACTGTCCATCCATTTATCGAGATTATTTTAGAGCATGAGTCAAAAAATCAGGTAAATCTAAAGCTCAAGTGGACCCCACTATAGAAAGCAACAGGGATTGAATACTTACCGTTGAAAACTTCTCTAGGGCTACACAAGTTTTGGATCTACCTTATTTTTGAGTTGCCATAAAATGAGGTTACAAAACAAATAAACAATTTAGATATAACACATGTATGTTATTTTCAATACTTTCAAATGATGGTAGGTGTTGCTGTGTTTTTTGGGATGGTTTCCCTTCGCGACGGACCCTCCTTCACCTGCACAGAAACAATGTCAAGGGAACCCTGGCTAGGGCCGGGGAACCTCCGATGCTTAAGTCAGTAATCTCGTCCCTGGCTCAGAGCTTTTCTCAGTTAGTATTTGCGTACCTTTTACTGTTCCAAGCCTAGAGATTTATACAAGCTATCAATCCTTATCTTTGGAGGATTCTTCTCCTGGGATCGCTCAGGATCCCGAGAATCTCGGGATCCGCTATCAACATCCCTGGATTTTCGTAGATCTGCATCTGTCCTTGCTCCGTCATTCCCTGTCTCGGTTGGATCTCGACCGACTCCGGGGGAGTCTCGGCCAAGTCATGACCAACACCGGGGGAGTCTCGGCCGATGCAGGAGGTCGGCTCCTGAGCCGTGCCCGACAGAATTGACTCCCTGAAGGGATCTTTACTCTATCGGTTAAATGGCTTACACACGCCCGACCTTCAGTGGGGTGAGGCAGGCGAGGTTATCACACTGACAGAGTGACTTTACTCGTCTTTGCTTACACCTGACGGCCCGCCATCTGCCCCGTCAGTGTTGTCTCGGTTTCTTCAAGCAGTGTCGGCAAAGTCGACCTACTCTCCTACGAACCTCGGGACTTTACCCGAGACCGACGCATTTTTCCCCAACAGTGAGCCCCCCTGCTTCTGGTGCCGTCTATGGCAGCAAGGAGCACGATTTTATCTGTCGGTTGGCGTTAGCATCCGAGACAATCATGAGGCATTTAATGTTCTTTGAGTCGTTCTTAGCGTGCGTCGTTGCGCCTTCCAAGGTCACACGTGCGGCCAGCCGTCAACTCGCTCCGTCCGCGTATAAGTGGCAGACGCGTGGCCACGATTTCAGCGCAATCAATCAACAGTCGCCACGTGTCGGAAGGGGGAGCCGAGGCGAACGTCGCTTCACCTCCGCCATAATGACCCGCCTACGTGGCACGACTATAAAAAGCCCGGGCGGGAGGACGGTTCGAACTTTGTTTTCGTCCTCCTTCCTCCCGTCCGTAACTGAATTTTCGCTCTCTTCTTCCTCTCCTCCGCTGTCGCGTTTTTCCTCGTCAGCCATTCCTTGCTATCACCGTCGATCCCTTCGGTGAGTCTTTAGTCTTCCCCTTCTCCTTTAATTAGCTTTAATGGCCGCACACGGCTCTCAAAGCCCTCGGAAGGAAATGTCAGTGGACGAGGGCGTGTCCCAACACCTCTGGGATATTACGGACCCACCATCCCTGTTGACGGAGTTCGCCGTCGGAGCTGACGCCGCATTTCGGCTTGTCAGAGAAACCGGCAGCCCTTCGGCTGAGCATCCCGCTCAGACAGGTCCATCAAGTGGCGGGACATCTCTGGTGACTCGTCCAGGGAGACCTAACCCGTGGGCGGACCAGATGGAGGACGAGGAGGGAGAGGGAGAGGAAGATTTGGTCACAGGTGAGGGAATGGTCGTCCCATACCCTGTGACGCGAACTGCGGAGGCTTCTGGATCGTCTTCGAAAGGAGAAGGAGACGAGCCCAGCGGTCTCGTAGCTTCTACCCTCACCGAGTCCGATTTAAACCGAATCAGGGCTGGTTACCATGTGCCTGATTCGGTCATCCTTCATCTGCCTCGTCCGGGTGACCTTCCCGACCATCCCCCCGCAGGGATGGTCGCAATTTTCCAAGTATCGATGCAGTGTGGCCTGCGCCTGCCACTCCAGCCCATTGCCCGTGACTTCCTCTCTCGAGTCAAAATAGCCTCCGGCCAAATCGTCCCAAACGCGTGGAGGAACTTGTTCGGGTGTGCCGTGCTTTGGTCCGAGCTAGAACAACCTTCTCTCACGGTAGACGAGTTCCTCTACTTGTATCAAGTCCGACCAAACCCCAACTTCCCTGGCCTATACTTCCTAAGTGCGTGGAGAGGCAAGGGGGGATCTCTAATAACTGACCCACCTACCTCGAACAAGTTCTGGAAGGAGAGGTGGTTTTGGGCGTGCAGTCGGTGGGAGTCGGCCGACTCGTGGCCGTACGAGCCTCAAGTATCCCGCACGTTCCGTAGAGCAGGTGACTCGGCGCCTCGGCTCGCCCTTTTTCTTATCCTCCTTTTATATATTATCTTCCACTGATCTGGACTATTCCGTGTCTTGCAGATATCTTAAAGAGTAGGGGTAGCTCGAGTCCGGGGCTTTGACTCGGATAAGAGAGTTGAAGAAGCTGAGCGCGGCGGAGCGATCTTGGAAGTTGCTCCTGCAACCCGAGCGTCTTCACCTTGCCGGTCTTGACTCGTTCGTTTCAGGTAATTCGCTTTTCCTTACGCTTGTCTCCTTGGTTTTTGGTTTGCTTGCTTAACCTTTACATTCGTTGTTGCAGATCTCCCCGAAGCTCGCCCAATTTTGAGACCTACCCCAGAGAGCATGGCCGAGCCCCGACCCTCTTTGAAGCCTGTTTCTAAGGTGAAGGCTCCCCCAAGATCGACTCTGCTGTCTGGGTCCCGACCCTCAAAGCAGCAGAAGATCGCGGGCAAGGGGAAGGACACGGTCGCTCCACCTGCTGCCGTGCCCGCCGTTCCCCAGGTGGTCGTCCTCTCTGACCCTGATGAGAGGGCCGAGGAGACGGGGCCTATCCACCCAATCACTCAGGCGGCACCTGAGTCGGGGCCCGCCGCAGGGGAGGTCTCAGGGCCGAGGGAGGTCCTGCGCGAAGAGTCCCCGAGAAAGGAGATGACTCAGGCGGAGTCCCCCTTCTCGAAGATTATTGCGGGGATGGTGCCTTGGGCGCTTGCCCACGGGAGCGAGAGAGAGTTTGCCAACTACTACAACGCTCCGACGGCCCAGACCCTCGGGCATGCGGCAAGGCTGCTTTTTGAGGTAAAATCTTTTTCATTCTCGTGTTGCTTTTTGTCTGGGTTTTCCAAGGCGACTAACCGTCTCTGTATTGCAGCTGGCGCCTTGCCTCGTTAAGGCAAGCTCGGAGCTGGTCGCCTCTCAGAAACTTGCGTCCGAGGCAGAGACTGCGAAGAGGGTCGCGGCCGAGGCTGAGGGCCGCAGGGAGATCGCCGATGGCCGAATCGGCATCATGACTGGCGATCTTTCTATCGCCCGGAAGATGGCCGCTGACGCCCGCGCGGCTCTCGAAGGCGTGAAGGCCGACAATGCTCGCCTTACTCTGCTCCTTCAAGAGGCCGAGGAGAGGGAGCGGCTTCTTCGCCAGGTTCATGGCGAGTGCGATGGCGCCCTCGCTCGTGCGAAGGCCGAGGCCGGCGAGCTTGTTCGGGAGGCTCAGGGAGAGACACGTCGAGCCCAGGAGGAGCGAGACCGAGCTGTAGAGGCCTTCCTCGAATCTACCGAATTTGAGGAAGAAAGGGACCACCTTTACCAAGGCGGCTACAAGGCCTGCGTTCTAGAAATGAGGGCGGCCTTCCCTGAGCTCGATCTCTCTGCTTTCGAGGTTGACAGTCCTCCCGCCGAGGCTGCCGAGGGCGACGCCGCTGAAGGAGACGCTGCCGTTGCTGCTGCCGAGGAAGTCGGTCCCTCGGGCGCCTCTTAAGATTGTATATTTTTTTTTGTAATCAAAATTTTTGTAACTCACTTTCTGTAACTGGCCCGACATTGGGTACTTGAATGAAATAGAGCTTTTATTCAGTCATCTTCAATTGCAGTAAGAGTGATTGTATCTTACGGATAATAAACTTTAAGATTCTCGGCGTTCCAAGGATGAGGCAACAGCTGCCCGTTCAGGTCTTCCAGCTGGTAGGTTCCAGGTCGGATGATGCCTGAGACGACATAGGGGCCTTCCCAGTTTGGGCCTAACGTACCCGACCCAATTTCCTTAGTGTTTGGAAAGGTCCTTCGGAGGACCATGTCCCCGGTTCGGAATCGTCGGACTTTTACTCGGCGATTGTAAAACCGAGACACCTGTCTCTATCGAGCCATCACTTTCAGTCGCGCATTTTCTCTTCTTTCTTCTAGGGAATCTAGTGCAAAAGAGAGGAGTTCACCGTTCTCTCGTTCATCATATAAGTTGACTCGGGCTGAACCGATACCGATCTCGACCGGCGCGACCGCTTCCGCGCCATAACATAGAGAGAAGGGGGTTTCTCCCGTCGCGGTTCGTGCCGTGGTTCGATAAGCCCACAGTATATTCGGAAGTTCTTCGGCCCATGCTCCCTTTGCCTCGTCGAGTCTTGTCCGGAGATGCTGCTTTATGATTTTGTTGACCGCCTCGACTTGTCCATTCGTCTGAGGGTGATGAGGTGAGGCGTATACATTACGAATGCCGAGGTTGCCGCACATCTCCCGAAATTGTCTGTTATCAAACTGCCTGCCATTGTCTGTTACTATCGTCCGG
This sequence comes from Magnolia kwangsiensis, assembly GCA_037074715.1. Classification (NCBI taxonomy): domain Eukaryota; kingdom Viridiplantae; phylum Streptophyta; class Magnoliopsida; order Magnoliales; family Magnoliaceae; genus Magnolia; species Magnolia kwangsiensis. The sequence goes on from CM073583.1 coordinate 109,510,535, forward strand.
GGTATTCCGAACCGACATGATATTTTTCCATAGGAAACTCGTGACCTTTTGCTCGGTAATTTTCGCCAACGGTTCTGCTTCGGCCCACTTCGTGAAGTAGTCCACCGCCACCACGGCAAACTTAGTTTGGCCCTTCCCCAGTGGAAAGGGCCCGATTATGTCTATTCCCCACTGCGCGAAAGGCCAGGGTCCCGACATTGGAGTCAGCTCCTCGGGGGGTTGTCTCAGGATCACTGCGAACCGCTGACACTTGTCACACCTTTGTACGAATCGTTTGGAGTCATGTTGTATGGTCGGCCAATAATATCCCTGCCGCAACACTTTGTTGGCGAGCGAGCGTCCTCCCGAATGGTTTCTGCATATTCCGTCGTGTATCTCCCGTAAGACATAGTCGGCTTCTTGGGAGTCGACGCACCTTAGTAGAGGAGTATGAAAGCCTTTTTTATACAGAATCCCATTGAGGACAGTGTAGCGCGAGGCTCGGGTTTTTAACCGCCGTGCCTCGGCGCGATCTTCTGGCAATTCACCATTGTTAAGGTAGCGGACGAGCGGGTCGAACCAAGCGGCCGCCGGATCGATTGGAAACAGGACCGAGACGGTCGGCTCGTTCACACTGGGTTCAGGGACATGTTCAATCGGAACTGACCGAGGTATGTCTTTCTCGTCTGCTGAGGCCAGCCTTGCTAATAGGTCGGCTTTGGCGTTGTCGGTTCTGGGTATTCGAATTATTTCACACTTCTGGAATCCGCTGATCAATTCTTTAGCCTTCTCCATGTACGCCTTTAACTGTTCTTTCCGAGTCTGATAGACGCCGAAAACTTGGTTAACAACCAATTGTGAGTCGCTGAAAACGCTCAAATGGGTCGCGCCCAGGCTCGCGGCTAGTCTGAGGCCTAGTAATAAAGCTTCGTATTCTGCTGTGTTGTTGGACGCTTGAAAGTCGAGTCGCAAGGCATACTGCATACAAGTTTGATCGAGAGTTTCTAATACTACCCCTGCCCCGCTTGCCTTCGAGTTGGAAGAGCCGTCGACAAATAGCTTCCAAGGTGTAGGCCTGAGAGAAGAGGGACCCTCGGGTACATTAACTCCCTCTGGTTCGGGCGGATTATCGGGATTAGGAACCACTTCGACAAGGAAATCGGCGACGGCCTGTCCTTTTAAAGCAGCCCTGGGCCGGTAATGTATGTCAAACTCGCTTAATTCGACTGCCCACTTTGTAAGTCGGCCAGAGGCTTCCGGCTTTTGGAGAACCTGGCGGAGTGGTAGGTCGGTCACAACGGCGATGGTGTGGGCCTGAAAATATGGCCGAAGGCGTCGTGATGAAACTACTAGGGTGAAGGCTACTTTCTCAAGCTGAGGATACCTTGTCTCGGCGGGCAACAAGGCTTTGCTAACGTAGTAGACTGGCAGCTGCTTCCCTTGACTCTCGCGTATTAACGCTGAGCTTACCGCAGCTTCAGACACGGCCAAGTATAACAATAACACTTCACCAGGCTCGGGCTTAGATAATAGCGGTGGAGATCCGAGGTAAACCTTCAATTCTCGAAACGCTCTCTCACATTCCTCCGTCCACATCATAGTTTGTCGTCCCTTCAATTGCTTGAAGAACGGGAGACACTTGTCTGTGGCTCGGGAAAGGAAGCGATTGAGCGCGGCCACTCTTCCAGTTAACCGTTGAATGTCTTTGATAGTTCTGGGAGACTCCATTTCGAGTAAGGCTTTGATCTTCTCTGGGTTTGCTTCGATTCCTCGCTGACTAACGAGGAAACCGAGGAACTTTTTCGAGCTCACACCGAACGCACACTTGCTAGGGTTTAGCTTCATTTTATACTTACGCAGAATTGAAAACATTTCTTCCAAGTCTTTCTCATGGTCGGATGCCTGTTTACTCTTGACGAGCATATCATCAATATAAACTTCCATCGTTCGGCCAATTTGCTTGGAGAACATTTTGTTCACCAACCGCTGATAAGTTGCTCCGGCATTCTTTAACCCAAATGGCATCACTCGGTAACAATAAAGGCCTTTGTCGGTGACAAAGGCAGTTTTTGATTTGTCATTTTCATGCATTACAATTTGATTATAGCCTGAATAGGCGTCCATAAAACTGAGCAATTCATGGCCCGCCGTACTATCAACCAACTGGTCGATACGAGGAAGAGGGAAGCTATCCTTGGGGCAGGCTTTGTTTAGGTCCGTATAGTCTATACAGACTCGCCACTTCCCATTAGCTTTCTTCACTAACACGACATTAGCTACCCATTCCGGATAGTACACCTCTTCGATAAACTTAGCTTTAAGAAGCTTGCCGACCTCCTCTCCTATGATAGTGTATCTCTCCGGGCCGAGAGGCCGACGTTTCTGCCGGATGGGCCTGTAGGTCGGGTCGATGTTGAGCCGGTGCGTCATGACTGAGGAATCAATCCCAGGCATGTCTTCGTGACTCCAAGCGAAGACATCGGCATACCTCCGAAGCAAAGTAATTATTTGTTCTCTAAGAGGCAGGCTCAAGGATGAGCCGATTCGGACTACTTTTGAAACGTCCGTCTCGGTTAATGGCACCGAGATGAGCTCTTCCAGCGGTTCTCCCCGCTCCTGCAATCCGATACGCGGGTCCAGTGATTCGATCATCGAAATTTCTGCCGGGACTTTTACTGCGGTGGCGTAGCACTTCCTAGACTCTTGCTGGTCTCCTTTCACCACCCCTACTCCCGACTCAGTCGGGAATTTCATGGAGAGGTGGTAGGTCGACACTATGGCCTGAAGGAGGCTGAGAGACGGTCGGCCGAGGATGGCGTTATACACTGAAGGTTGGTCCACGACCAGGAAGTCGACCATCCCGGTCCTTTGGTGGGGCGCAGTCCCCGCTGTGAGCGGCAACGAGACGATTCCTTCTGGGAGTACCTGCCCGCCCGAGAAACCGATGAGTGGCGTCCGGACAGGCCGTAGTACCGACCGACCTATGTCCATTTTATCGAACGTTGTAGTGAATAGGACGTCCGCTGATGACCCTGTATCCACCAGTATCCGGAACACCTTTCTGTTCGTGATGGTGAGGGTGACCACTAGCGCATCATCGTGAGGATGATGGATGCCTCGAGCATCTTCTTCAGTAAACTAGATGCAATACTTCTCTCGTTTTTTCTCTTTGGGAGGCCGAGATAGCAGGAGAACCTCGGACTCGGGGCGGTCGAGGCTTCTGGAGTGGTTTTTTCGGGCATTATGCGAATCCCCGCCTCCTCGATGACCCCCGACAATCGTTCGAATTTCTTCCTGGGGCCGGTCTACACTCGGTCCCGCGACGGCGTCGGTCCCAGCCGTGTGTTCTCTTAGCCGGCCTTCTTTAATCAGCCGCTCAATCTCGTCCTTCAGATGATAGCAGTCACTCGTGTTGTGACCGTGATCGCGATGGTAGTGGTAATACTTGTCCTTGTTCCGACGACCAGGATTCCCTCACATTTTTCGAGGCCAGTTGACGAAGCCCTCGGTTTTGATCTCCATCAGCACTTGTTCAGGAGATTTGTTCAGCGGGGTATATGCAGAGAATTTCCTGTCGGGTCTCTTCCCTGACCTGCTGTCGTCTCGGTCCCGGTCGTCTTTTCGCTTCTTCCCTCCGGCCGAGTCGGCTCCCTTTTTGGCCGACTCTTTTGCCGAAGGCTTCGTGTTCTGGTTTTTCTCTCTTAGGAGTCGCGTTTCCTCCGCATCGGCGTATTTGTCCGACCGAACCATAAACTCGCCCAAAGTATCAGGCGGGTTTTTATCCAGCGATGCCAGAAAAGGCTTGTCTCTGACTCCCTGCATGAGAGCGTTGAGTGCCGTTTCCTCAGAATGTTTTCGAACCTGGAGAGACTCGAAATTGAAGCGTTTAATGTAGTCCTTGAGTAATTCTCCTTCCCTCTGAACTATGTTGTTCAGATGCGCGGGAGGTTTCAGTTTCTTCTTTCCGCCAATGAAATTGCTGAGGAAGGCGTTGCTGAGTTCGGCGAACGACTTTATTGACCCGGGTTTCAGTTGCTTAAACCAAAGTCGGGCGACGTCCGTCAAGGTCAGAGAAAACGCTCGGCACATAACAGCATCCGAAGCGTCGTGCAATTCCATGTAAGTCCTGAAGCATTCAAGATGCTCTGTAGGATCGGTCTTCCCAGAAAATGGAGTAATCTGGGGTAAGCGGAACCTTTCCGGCAAGCGGGCCCGCATTACCTCGTCCACGAACGGAGAGGCTTTTTCTTCGTGTTTGGTCGGATCTGAGTTCCGACCATGCTTTATATCTGCCATTTCCTTCGCCATCTTCTCTCGGACTTCGTTTTTGAAGTCCTGCATGTAGGCCTTCCAGGGTTCGGCGCTCTCTGCCGTTTCTTCAGCGTCCGCCGGTAGCCGACTACGCCTCCTCTGATCTATTCTATGCCTCAGGTCAGAGGGAGGCAGAACTGCTGTTGCCGAACGAGCAGGTGCCGGGTGACTTGGTTCTCGTGGCTGACTCGGTCGTCTAGGAGACGGTGGCGCGGGCGGCTGCGCTACGGATGCGGGTGGATGAGCTGGTGTCGACTCTTGTCGCTGCATCTGCTGGTTGCACAATTGTTCCAGCATGTGTTTCATGGTGGCCATCTCGGAACGCATTTCCTGAACCTCACGATCCAGGTATGCGTTCCCGTGGTTGGGCTGGCTTGTAGTCGCAGGCGGCGCTGCCGGGGGAGCTCCCTGAGCGACGCTAGCGGCGGCCTCCCTCACTTCATCTGGGTCCGTCCTTCTTGTTCTTGCCATTCGAATGGTTGGAGAAAGCGGCTTTTTGTCCGTTTCCCACAGACGGCGCCAAACTGTTGCTGTGTTTTTTGGGATGGTTTCCCTTCGCGACGGACCCTCCTTCACCTGCACAGAAACAATGTCAAGGGAACCCTGGCTAGGGCCGGGGAACCTCCGATGCTTAAGTCAGTAATCTCGTCCCTGGCTCAGAGCTTTTCTCAGTTAGTATTTGCGTACCTTTTACTGTTCCAAGCCTAGAGATTTATACAAGCTGTCAATCCTTATCTTTGGAAGATTCTTCTCCTGGGATCGCTCAGGATCCCGAGAATTTCGGGATCCGCTATCAACATCCCTGGATTTTCGTAGATCTGCATCTGTCCTTGCTCCGTCATTCCCTGTCTCGGTTGGATCTCGACCGACTTCGGGGGAGTCTCGGCCAAGTCATGACCGACACCGGGGGAGTCTCGGCCGATGCAGGAGGTCGGCTCCTGAGCCGTGCCCGACAGAATTGACTCCCTGAAGGGATCTTTACTCTATCGGTTAAATGGCTTACACACGCCCGACCTTCAGTGGGGTGAGGCAGGCGAGGTTATCACACTGACAGAGCGACTTTACTCGTCTTTGCTTACACCTGACGGCCCGCCATCTGCCCCATCAGTGTTGTCTCGGTTTCTTCAAGCAGTGTCGGCAAAGTCGACCTACTCTCCTACGAACCTCGGGACTTTACCCGAGACCGACACATTTTTCCCCAACAGTAGGTATATCTATTAAATGTACCACTGTATTATCAACAAAGCATGGCATTAATTTTATCCCATGAGAATAAGGGACAATCCTTGCCATGGGTAAAAATTATGGTTTTTTGAATCTCATCCTACCTAATCCCTTCTAATCCCACCGTGGAAACTGACCCTAAGGAAATTCAGTAAAATAGGGTGTCATGCCAACTAATTGATCATATCATACTGTTTTCTTTACTGGGCTAGATGTGTCTCAATCTTATGCCACAAGGCTAGCAGTCAGATTGAGGCCTTTTTAGCCTTATTAGGGCTACACCACGCTGTGTAGCCGTTGTACACCCACTGTCAGTTCACACTAGGGAATCGATACCAAGGTCTTAGTGTTGAAATGAGGTATCTTTAGCTGGGTCTACCACTTTCTTGATTAGGGCTACACCAAGCTAAGAATAGGTCTTAGGAAACTAGGGCAAAGTTGGGGCTAGCTCTGACCCAACCCCTCATGTATATGTTAGGATGGCTTGTAAACATGAAGAGTGTATAATCTTACAAAAATATTTGTATTAGTTTTAGAGATTCATAACAACACATCCATGGGGTAGTTGAGAAATAAAAGGTTCTATGATTAGTAGATGAATATTCTAACATTATAGAAGAAATTGTTGCCTCTCATGTCAAAGGTTTTTAGGTTTTTGCATTGCAAACTCTATTTGAGACTTACTTATAATGGACTGTTGATAACTCATTAGAACAATAATCATCTCTTGGGTGTTGTTTGAAGCGAGTGGATTAAGTGCACCTTGGCATCACCCAACATAGTGGGGCCTTGATTGTGGAACTTACCTTGATGAAGCACATGCAAGTCTCAGGTGGACCACACTGCATGAAACAATGATTGATTGAATGCTTGAATCACCTAAGAAATAGTGAGAATTCTTGATCTCTCAATATCTCTCTCAATTTGAAGATCGAGGATTTGAGTTGATATCGTTTCATTGATTCTTCCAAACGATTTTATTTCAATTGGAATTTGGACATTCTAGGGTCACAATATTGCTTGATCAAAGACTCTTGTGGCCCATGGGAATTTTCTAATAGTTAATCAACACTATTTCCTTTACTGTGGTCTACCTAAGATTTGGGTCTACTTAATTTTTGGTCTCATGCCTTAAAATGATCTTAAAAAAGGAAGGGACAGCATGGATATACTACACATACATCAAAGTAGGCTCTACGGTCAAAGCCACACTTCATTAAATGAGGGTGGGTCACACCTAATCGACTCTCTCAGTTGAATTTAGGGGTGTACACAAACTGGGCTAGCTCGGTTAGCTCGCTTGACTTGACTCGATTCAAAAAAGCTCGATTCGAAGCTGAGTTCGAGCCAACTTGAGCTGATTTTTTGAGCTCGAAAATGAGTTTGAGTTCAGTTCGAGTAGGCCCCAGCTCAAATCGAACTTGGATCGAACCAGTTCAATGACTCGGTTACTTTGCCATTGATGATGCTCACCAAGTGTTTGATAAAATGACTTAACAAAGTGTGATTGGTGGCAAGGAAGGTATATATGTGAAACAAATACCCTTTTTTTCTTGGTTTTTTTTTTTTTTTTTTTTTTTTTTTTTTTGTTTTTTTTTGTTTTTATGTTGGTTAAAAGATGTTTGATAAATTACCTGTAAAACCATTGTTTCTGTCTCACATACAGAGGGATTTTGATGGTGCAGTGCATGTGTTTGTGGAAATGTCTCAATAGCGAACTCAACTCGATCTTGGCTCAAACTCGGCCCGAGCTGCTGACCGAACTGAGCCGAGCTAGTTAGTCAAGCTCAAGGACCGAGCCAAGCCAAGTTTGATTTGAGGTTACCCAATGGAGGAGCCAAGTTGAGCCGATGCCAACTCGACTTAGTTCGACTCGATGTACACCCCAAGTTGAATTAGTGACAAATCTTTGAAAAGAAAATGAATTCATATGACATGGCATTCTCTTTTTAAGAGACCGGGAAAGGATGGACAAAAAAATTACCTTTTGGTATCTTTGCAACAAAATTCCTGTTAGACTTAGATTTTACCAAATAGGTGCACCGAGGAACTAATATTCCCTGCTGTTTTTTACCGGAGAATTTACATTGTTGCCCTCTTTTATACGTTTATTTTCTTGAAAAAGTGAAGAATCAAGATTTATGGGCCCATGTGGTTTACCTGACGTATAACTTATTCAACAGATGCACACCAACATGATTATCCCATTGTAATATGGGCTAATATATAAAATATTAGTGTACACCACCTGAAAATATTCAAATTCAAGTGTAGCCCATTTAATGATTTGATTGGTCTGATTTTTGTTCATGTCATTACCATGGAAAGGGTGCATAGGGTGGATGGTTTGGATGTTATACATGTATCATGTGGGGCTTACAACCTTTGACTTTCACTATGTGTAGTATTATTTGTTAAAATTTGAATCTTCGATTTATTTTCTTTTGGAGCCTATTTGAACTTTCAAATACAGTGTAAATGCCTTGTAAATAGATAATAATTACTTAGCTAAGTACTTAAAACATAATTCATGTTGATATCGGCTTATTGAATAGTAAAATCAAGAATGGATGCCAAATAAATGTGAGGCCCATCATGATTAGAGGTGTACACAAGTTGAATCGAGTTGAGCTTGGCACGGCTTGACTTGGCTCGACCACCAGCTGACCCCAGCTCGAACTTGAATCAGCTCGATCCTCAAGCCTGACTGGGCAGCTCAGCTTAGTTTGGTCCTCAGGCTAGTTCGATATAAGATCGAGCCAAGTTCACTTATGCAGCATTTTCACAAATACATGGACTGCACCTTCAAATTCTCACTATATATAAAACAACAGCAGCGGTTTTACAGGTATTTCATCAAACACCTTGAAGCAACATTAAAATCAAGAAAAAAATGAATTTGTTTCATATACATACATTCTTTGCTATCAATCGATACTTTGATTACTCATTTCATTAAACACTTGGTGAGCAATATCAATATCAAAGTAATCGAGTCACCGAACTGGTTCAATCTGAGTTTGATTCAAGTCAAGTCGAACTCGATTCAAAATTTTTTTAAGCTCAAAAAATCGGCTCCAACTCAGTTTCGAACCGAGTCAAATTGAGCTTTTTCGAGTCAAGTCAAGCATGCTAACCAAGCTAACTCGGTTCATGTATAGCCCTAATCATGATGCACGTGGCTTATCACCGTCCATACTTTATGCTAAAATTGAGTCGGATCCAAAACTCAAGCAAACCACACCATGTAGAATTTGAACATTCATCGTTAGATACTTTTTAAGCCCTAAAAGTTTTAGATGAACATGATATTCGTATTTTCCTGTTATTCGTGTCACCTTGTAAACTAGTTAGATGACAACTAAACATCAAGACGGGCCCAATAAAAGTAATAACTCTCAACGATGGACATTTGGCACTCGAGCTTTGGATTTGCCTAATGTTTTGGCTCACACCTCAAAGTGTTTCGGTGAAATTGATGGACGGTATGAACATGCTGCATATATTATGCTGGGCTCATAAATTTAAGTTAATCTTTTAAAACAAGTTTTCAAAGTGAAAATACAATCTGATTTTCCAACAAATTAAAATAGTATAATTCCTTATTTACAGCCCATTTAAGGAGGATTTGCAAAATCAGACGGTCCACTAACATTCTCATCATTAACTATAAATGGTTTTTCCATATGGACGTTGTATAGTCTTCCCTCCAAAAAGATGACAAGAGGCTGCTCCTGGGGGTTTTGGCCAAGGGCTCACATGTGAAGGACATCCGACTGACGCAAAAGACAGTTCAGCTGTGAAAAAACTAATCCGATCAATAAGGTGGGTCACATCTGTACGTTGAGTCGGGCGGATTGCATAACCATAACTGCTAATTCTGTGGGGCCCACCCCGATGTATGTGTCCTATCCGCATGTGGTGCATCTGTTTTACAGCCCTTCTTACTGCGTAAGCCCCAAAAGAAGCATATGCAGCGCTCAAGTGCACCACACCGGAGTAAATAGTGTGAATTGAATCCTACAGTTAAAAATTTCCTGAGGCTACGGAAGTCTCGGGTCAAGTTTATATTTGTTTTTTTCCATCCATCTATATCTGTGTGACGTAGTGAGCAGATTGGCTGGCAAAAAAAACATCTCTGCAGGCCCTAGGAAGGTTCCGATGGTACAATTAATGTTTTTTTTTTCATCCATCCATATTAATGTTTTATCCTCGCTGTTTCCTTTGGTGGGGGGTCTACTTAAACTTTTGTATATGCTTCAAATTTGGGCTCATGATCTAAAATGAGCCGTTAAAAGGAATGGACGAAAACACATACATCCAATGTGGGCCCGCAGAGTTTACATAGTACACCATTGCCCACTGAGTTGCTCAGTACACAATCTGCTAGTTGTGTACAAATTTCGAGATTGTCGCCTGCCCGGTAAGTGAACCATCCTGTGTTTTACGCAAGGGAAGATCCATTGTGGGGCCCACTTTTTGAACGGTTCTGATGTCCTGCACAAACGACAAGTTAGCAGGAAAGACGTGGCTGGATGCTGACGCAGGTGCACCGTTCTCGACTCCATTATAGTCGGCTGTTTTGATTTTCACGGTGTTTTCTCCATCGCCTAGGAATGTGTGATTGGCTCTGGATACTGTTGAGAGGCTAAAAAAAAAAAAATTAATACTCTGGCGGAGTGTGATGTTTGAAGCGCATGCACTAAAATCTTACACGAGTCATCCATGCATAAATTACACCGTTGAAATAGTGGGCCGCAAACATAGGACTCTGGTTTGTTTATCTAGCTAACTGATTAGTGGACATTTAACGATGGTCAAAATGGAAAACCATCCATATTGTGTGCAACTTGTAGTATTTCATAGTGCCTGCGTATCAACTATTCCACTCTTCCGGAGCAGCATGAAATAGCAAATTTTGTTTTAAATAATTATAACCTATTTCTATTGTTCGGAAGTGCGAAACATAGAGGGTAATTACACCACCATTTTGGGCATTTACATTTTTGAAAGAAAAGATGAGAATAATAGAGCGAAAATTTTCAATCTCACGAAGATGTATGTAATTGATACATGCCATTTATGTATTTTATCAAATGATTTTAGCACTTGTGTCAAAAAAATTAAGTAGATTATAATCTCAATTGGGTCACACTGCAGCAAACAAGGGAATATTGGCATCTATTGTAGAAATGTGAAGCCATCGGTAGGTCGCACACTTATTTGTATCATTGATCCAACCTGCTCATATGATCACATGGAAACGGATGAAAGAAAAACACAAATATCAGCTAGATACAAAACCCTAGGGCCCACGAGAAGTTTTCATTAATGTGTTTAATCCTCATATTTATTGTATTATGGTACACTTGCATTTTGTTACAAGACATATATCATGGTGTGCCCTGCAAAATTATCCTTTTATGCTCTAAAATGATCTGTTGCAAGACATACATCATGGTGTGCCCTGCAAAATTTTAAAATTTTTTCCCTAAATTAGCATCAAGTCACATCAAAACTTATCCCGCACATTTCTTATGAAAAATAATATTTACTTAATTACTTTTATTTCCAGCCATAAATAAGAAAACAAACACCGACTTGGCCCCGGTGAAAGAAGAGGAAAATAGATATTCACACCGTGGGCCCCACTAGGAATGATGGGTAGACCCATATGTTAGATTGGTCCCAAAGACAAGTGGGTCCCACCGTTTCCTCAATCTACAATGGCAGTGATTTGATAATAATATAATATAGGCAGGGAATGGTTGACTGATGTGAAAGATCACCAACCACTCCTACTAATGGAAGAACTTCATTCCCCAATGATGTCAGACTGATTGGAGGACTTCAAATGGACGGTTAAGATGAAAATAGCCAATGGTTGGAAGTGGCCAACCAAATGTCCACTAATCACAGGTTATGACCGATAGTTTAATCCATATTCTCTGACTCTAGGGTTATGATCGATCTATATTGGATCCCATGGGTCCGATTGGATAGAAAGAATCATCCAATCCTTAATGTCCACGATGGAGGTAATCATATCAACGGTCTGGATCACTAAATCATAGGTCCCACTTGCCAAAAACTATGCCTGAGGACACTGTTCAGATTGAGATGCATCATAAGCTTATTAATTTCTTATCACGTGATCCGCCCATGCGATGCACGTGAGGTTGGCAGGGAATATATGCAGTGAAGTTTCTTAATCCACGTTCGGGTGTAGCGTTGTCCCGAACACATGCAGATGATTCAAGTGTGCAAGAGATCCAAGCCGTCCGCTGGTGAGAGACAGGATTCCCTTGTCCAAGAATCAATCCAATCCGCTCACAGGTGGGTCACTGTGTACAAACAAATGGACGGTCACAATAGTGTAGAAGAAGGGGTCAGATCTATGCCTTACATTTAAGGGCCCCTTTGGTGGAGAGGATTAGAAAGGATTGGATGTCAAATCTTGAGATTGGCGGGCGTGCCAAACAAATTGGATGATCTGATCTCAGGATATGCCAATCTTTAATCCCATGGATCCTAAGATAATCTACTGACAACCTCATCATTACCTTTAAATCTCATCAATCTATCCTAATCTGTCCAAATTTGCCCGATACATGTTTGGTTGAAGGAATGGGAAAGTTTATTCCTATGATTAGCCGTGCATGCCAAACAGCCCAATATAGCAATCTTAGGTTCGTAAGACAATCCACTGGCAACACCATCATCACCTTGAAATCCATGCTATCAACCTTGATACCATTCAATCCCTTCCAATATACCCGGCCAAACGGGATATAAGTGGTTTCGTACTCTTACGTTGTTGAAACCCTGGAGCAAAAAACCAGTCAAGTCAACGGATCAATTGAACCATATTTACAAAACAAATGGGCGCTGGGAATAAAAAATAATCCAAAAATTCTAAGCAGTCCCTCCATTTCTAGCATTGTGGCCCACCAGGTGATGGACCATCTTGATGGTTGGACTAGGACATCAACTTAATCAAACAACCTGATTACAACATAATCTCACACACGTGCCACATATTGGCACATGTGTGCATGGATGATACACTTTTAAGGTTGGCAGGTGTATTTCGTAAGGGGGGTTATTAATTAAAATACCACTCAGTGTTGCAAAGGTGATTACAGTCATGGGTTTGCTTCTCTTGCACCTTAGGGCCTGTTTGGGCGGTGGGATTAGAAAAGATTAGGTGGGATGAGATTCAAAAAAATATAATTATTACCGGGCAGGGATGGCCCCCGGTTACCATGGGATAAGATTAATGCCATGCTTTGTTGATAATACCTTGGTACATTAAATGGATATACCCACCATCATTTGAAATTACTGAAAATAACACACGTGCTATATCTAAACCGTTCATTTATTTGTAACCTCATTTTATGGCATGGGCCTAAAAATGAGGTAGATCCAAAACTTATGTGGCCCCAAAGAAGTTTTCAATAGTAAGTATTCAATTCCCGTTGTTTTTTATGGTGGGGTCCACTTGAGCTTTAGATTTACTTGATTTTTTGGCCCATGCTCTAAAATAATCTTGATAAATGGGTGGACGGTGTGGATATGGCCCACACATCATGGTGGGACCTACACAACTTGCTAACATAGAGTGAAATTGGTACCGACCAAATGCAATTCCATTTAATGTAATTCCAAGCTTTTCCGTTCTTCCCAAACATTGAATGGAATTGGCGGAGAACCAGGTGAATCCCATCCCACCTAATCCCTTCCAATCCCACAACCCAAATAGTTAGGACCTGTTTGGCCAGGCAGATTAGATGGGATTAGATGGTATTAGGAAGGATTGCACAGATTTCAAGGTAATGATGGCTGTGTCAGTGGATTGGTGCAAGATCAATGGGATTGTTGTATCCCAGGATTTCTATATTGGGTCTGTTTGGCATGCCTGGCCAATCCTAGGATTAAACCTTCCAATCCATTCCAATCCATCGAACCAAACACGTCCCAGCCAAATTTGAACGGATTAGGGTGGATTGGATGAGATTTAAAAGTAATGATGTTGATGTCAGTGGATTGTCTTAAGATCTATGGGATTGCTATATCCCGGGATCACAATCGGGGTGTCTGTTTGGCATGCCTGGCCAATCCTGGGATCTATCTTCCAATTCCTTCCAATCCCATCCAATCTGCCCAACCAAACAGGCCCTTAGGGCTTTGCTTCTCTTGCACCTTAGGGTCTGTTTGGGCAGTGGGATTAGAAGGGATTTGGTGGGATGGGATTCAAAAAACATAATTATTACCTGTGACAGGGATTGTCCCCTATTGCCATGGGATAAGATTAATGCCATGTTTTGTAGATAATACAGTGGTACATTGAATGGAGATATCCACCATCATTTAAAATTATTAAAAATAACACACAAGTGTTATAGCTAAATTGTTCATTTATTTTGCAAGCTCATTTTATGGCATGGGCCTAAATTGTTCATTTGTTTTGTAACCTTATTTTTTGGCATGAGCCTAAAAATGAGGTAGATCCAAAACTTATGTGGCCCCAAAGAAGTTTCCAATGATAAGCATTCAATCCCCTTTGCTTTCTATGGTGGGGTCCACTTGAGCTTTAGATTTACCTGATTTTTTGGCCCATGCTCTAAAATAATCTCAATAAATGGGTAGACGGTGTGGATATAGCCCACATATCATGGTGGGACTTACACAACTTGCTAACATTGAGTGAAGTTGGCATGGACCAATGCAATTTCATTTAATGTAATTCCAAGCTTTTTCATTTTTCCCAAACATGGAGTAGAATTGGCACAGAACCTGATGAATCCCATCTCACCTAATCCCTTATAATCCCACCGCCTAAAAGGACATGGTACAAAACATGGAACACCTGATGGACCATAGGTAGGTATGCAAAATCTAATTATATAACTTTGGGTCATTATTTGACATTTTCTATTATGAAAATGTTTTTTTGGTCATCCGTCTTTTTCAGCATCAATAGCTTTTCGCAAAAGTCGATAGAACCTTTTAAAAATAAAGATTATACCCCAATAAATCAATAATTGAAGCCACACCTCAACTAATGTGATTCTGTCACTTTCACTGAACAATCAAGAATTCATAATAAGATTACTTCAAAAGGAAATTAAGAGTTATGTATGGCCCACAATTTTATTAACATTGTGCATTAATTTTGAACTGTTTCCTTTGGTATGGTATATTTGTGACGATTTTATCTCTCAAACTTCGATATATGGTATAAAATAAAAAATCCTTTCACGTGGACGACTTAGATCTGCTCCAATACGATATAGTGAGTCTCATATAAGATACGGGATGAGTTCAATAGATAGGTTCTTTGTATGCGAAATGTCATTTAGCCTTTTACTTCTTTTCTTTTTCATTTTTTTAAGGAGGAGACTATTTGGCTATTAATATCGTTGCCATCATTGTGAGACCCACTCCGCCAAGCTCTGGTGTGCATCTGATGTGATTTTCTCTATTATAGCAAGCCTCTAAGTATTTTTTAAAGATTTTTTGTCACCCTCGGCGTAAAAGTTATGATGGTCAAATATAGGTTTAACTTAAAATAATAAAAGCTTTTGTATGTTGTTTTTGTTTTTATTGGTGGGTATAAATGGTGGAAGTTTATAAAAGGGAAAAGGGTACAATGGTTCTTTTATAATATATATATATATATATATATATATATATATATATATATATATATATATATATATATATATATATATAGTGTAAAGGGTGAGAATTTGTAAAATGAATGAATTTTGTAAGGGAAGAATATTGTAATTGATGAATTTTGTAATGGAATAATGTTGTAATGGATGAAATTTTAAATGAAAAAATATTGTAACGGATGAATGTGACAAATGTTGTAATTGATGAATGTTGTAGTAGAAGAATACTGAAATGGATGAACGGTCATAGTTGTCATAATTTCTTATGGATCGCGAATCCCATAAACGATCGTAATTCCTTTGTTATATGTTTGATTTAGGTGATTTTATACTCGTTGGAAAGGTAGTTTAATAAAATTTTAAGTGGCTTTTAAATCATTTCATTCGGACACCATTTGGCTGCCCAAAAGTAGGCTGAAAGTTTATTATAATATTTATCACCAAATGAGATATCCAAATAGATGAATTTTGTATCCATTTTTGGATAATTAAATGGTGTCCAAATGATGTGATTCTAGATTTATTTGAAAGCTCATTAAATTGCATTTTCAATAAATACAAGTTCACTTAAATTAGAGATATAACGAGGGAGTGATGACTATTTTTGTGAGACTAACGATGCACAATAAGTATTGGTGACCCACGGTAACTTTGAGTATCCTTTTGGGCAATCTGATGTTGTTCAAATGAAGTGATTTTAAAGTCATTTGAAATTTCATCAAATTATTTTTCCAATGAGTATAAAATTGCCTAAATCAAACATATAATAGGGGAGTTATGACTATTTTCATCGAATTGACGATCCACAGTGCGTAGCAACGATCCACAGTTATTGATGAACTTGAGCCTACTTTTAGGCATTTAAATAATGTCAAAATAAGGTAATTTTAAAGTCATTTAAAAGTTCATAAAATTACCTTGAGTATAAGATCACCTAAATCGGACATTTAACGAGTGAATTATTAATGTTTTTGTCGAATCGACGATCCACAGTGAGGATCACTGATATTAATTATGGATTACTAATATTTAGTAAGGATCGCATATATTAATTATAGTACATCGATATTTGCCGTGAATCATCGATATTCACAATGGATCATTGATACACATTATGGATTGCTGATCCGATGAAAATAGTCATAATTTTCTTGTTACATGTTTAATTTATGTGATCTTATACTCGTTAGAAATGTAATTTGATGAACTTTTAAATGGTTTTATAATCATCTAATTTATACACTATTTAATTATTCAAAAGTGGGCCAAATTTTATTATAGGTTATCGGTATGAAAGTCTCAGATTAAGCTAAAATTGTATTTTTTTTCCCTTCATCCATATATGTGTGACTTTATGAATAGGTTATATGGAAAATAAACATTATGGTGCACCCTAAGGGCCTGTTTGGATATGTATTTTCGGTTGTATTGTATCGTATTAGGGGGTATGATATGACGTTTACCGTGTTTGGATTAGAGTGAATAAGCACCTCATCTCATGCGCACGAATACAGTCGCGAGCCAAAACTTTTAAAAGGCGGTAGAGTACTGCAGCAGACTTATAGTCGTCAGTACTGCGCTTTCATTGCGCTGTATTCGACTCTTGACGAGATTTTCAAAACTCCAGAGGATTTTCTCCAACGGGAGAAGGAGATTTCTCTACACCACCATCCCCTTCGGTTAACATCGATCTTCTGCATGTCGTCTTGCTATTGAAAATCGACTCAACTGCACGCAGGTTACTCTGTTCAGTGGACAGGATTATCTTCTTGCGACGTTACGACTTCCCAATTGGGCAATCGCAAACTTCATCATGGTTTCACCCAGCAATCCTATAGGTATTATTCTCCCTCTTCCAAAAAAGGGTGATGGTGGTAGGGAAAGACCACTGCGGGTTAGTGGTTTGCATCTGTATGTCTGTTGTTTCACCCTGAGAGACATGCATGTCTTGTTTCCATACTGTCATAGTGTGTATACGGTCTGTTGTATATACCAACAGATTTGTATCGCATATACTCCCTATCCACGCTTATGCTTTCGCTAGGTTGAAAATGAACTTAAATCTCTGAGGCTACAAATCCAACATTGGGATTTTACAAAATTGGGTGGTGTATGAGAAAAGTTGAAAATGATAGGAGCATGCACCACAATCAGATACACAATTCTATCTGTGGCTTGTAGATTTATCGGGGTTTGGAATGCGTTGGTTTATAAAAAACCATCATTCGTCTGTTGGTTTCTTGTATTTTGAAAGATTTTCTATTCCTCGCAAACATGTTTTGAGTTTTCTTGGGTGAGCTGTTCGCAAGGTATTACTCTCTGAAAATACATGTTTCTCTTAATTACAAACTCTCTTTTTGCATGTTATGGACTGAAAATACTTGTTTCCATGTAAACTATTGGAAAGATTATTGTATGATGTTCCTGAAATCTTCGTTCATCTGCATGCTTTGATCTACAGGGTTACTTGGTTACATGTGGCTAGATTGAGAAATTTAGCGGTAGCTGCATGCATGTTTGATAGTGCCTATAGCTTCATGCTTTTGGTCCTTTGTGGTAACACAGACATGTCTGAGAAAGACGACTATTAACATCAAACGTGAAATGAGAATATGTTTCATCTAAACAGACATGTTTTAAATCTCCATATCATTAACCCTCATGTCTGTTTATGGCGGTATCACCCCTAAATCTAATCATACGTCGATGTAGACATTAGAAGTCTCTCCATCTGTCAATGCAATTTTGACAGTTCATTACAATCTCATTTCTCAGTGAAAAAGGTATGTCATTATTGATTTTCAGATTGACATTTTTCTTCCGATTGCATAATGTTCACCAATAGCTATCTAAACAGATACATGTTGGCCTGGAAATGAGAATAGTAAATCTATGATTGACTGTCCATTGATGGTTTCATATAAATTTGTGTTTCCTGGTCTCATATGAAAAGTTGATATGCTGAATGCATTTAATGTGGTTATCGTATGCAACTTTTTCTGAATTGAAAAGAGAATTTTAAAGGTTTGAGACCATAGAAATCAATATTATTATTGGTTTCAAAGATGTGTAGGTCACATATTCATGCTTCATTAAATTAAAGGTGTTTGAGTTCCGCAGTACTGCGTACATAACTGATTACCAAATAGACATAGTCGAGAAATAAATGTGTAGAAAAATTAAATTTAAGATAAAAAAATTTACTTACATAACTGTGACTAGTTCAATGTTTCAATAAACTACAGTCAGATGACATCCATGCCTCTGTCTAATAGAAGCCTCATTCAACTGAAATCAGATATTCCTGCTTCAGTCATTTGAATTACAAACTAAAAAAAGAACTATTCTCTTTTGACTAACAAATCTTTTATGACATACTTGCTTATAATCTTTATAGTGACTCTTATATATCACTCATGACATGATTAACAATCTTATTAAAGCATTCAAATTCTCATTCAGATAAATTTCTTCTACAATTTTCTTATGGCTTCCGATAGTACTGAAAATAGTGATGAAAGCTTTTCTGTTAGTGATTGGACTGAGAGTGAAGTAGTTACTGCAATAACAGTCATTGCAGCCTCTGCATGTGTAATGGGCGCTGCTGAATATTATCGTCATTACTATATTAAAACAAAGAATAAGAAATGTCGCATTGATAGGGATAAATTTCTCAATCGCATAATAAAAAAGAGCGATGTGGAGTGCCTTGCACAGCTGAGAATGGGCAGGGATGCTTTCTTTGAATTATGTTCATTGTTGAGAGATCGGAAACTCTTATCCGATACCAGGAGATGTACTATGGAAGAACAAGTTGTAATGTTCCTCCATACTGTTGGACACAATGTACGTAATCGTGTGATTGATCATCGATTTACAAGATCTGGTGAGGCCGTAAGTAGACACTTTACTAGGGTCTTGGATGTTATCATCAGTCTATATAAAGAATACGTGAAGTTTTCTGATCTATGCACATCCAAAGAAATATCCGACAATCTGGTATGGAGTGCTTACTTTCAGGTAATATATTACAAGTGTTGGATGTCATTCGTAGGATTTTTACTTCATAATATGAAAGAAGTGTTCATGTGACCCACGTTTGACTATAGGACTATATTGGGGCCCTAGATGACACCCATATTCCGGCTTCATTGTTCAAAAAAACGTGCGCAACTTTCAAAAATAAGAAAGGATTTCTATCTCAAAATGTTCTTGCTGCATATGCTTTCGATATGAAATTTGTCTACGTGCTTGCTAGTTGGGATGGATTCACATCGGATGCACATGTCTTATAAGATGCATTAACCCGTCGCCTAGACTGTCTTCTTATTCCTTATGGTAATCATATATACGGGGTATTTCTTTACAATTTTGAAGATTATGTTCATAACATAACTGAAACATATCTTCCAATGTGTAGAAAAATATTATGTCGTTGATGTTGGCTATACACATTCACCTGGGTTTATGGCCTCCTATCGAGGTGTGTGATATCATTTAAATGAGTTCCGTATTGAAAAAAAGCCTGCTAATAAAAAAGAACTATTCAATTATCACTACGCACAACTTCGTAATGTCACAGAGAGGATTTTGATAATTTTCACAGTTCCAGTTTAGTAAATATACTTTCCATCTGCATCATGTTTAACACATTTTCTTTGTGTGTACAAACACACCCTTATGCCGATCGAGTTCGAGGCAAGCACATTGACAGATGAGATAATTTTGCCTTTATTTTCGGGAATGAGTGTGCATATGGATTGTTTGCTAGTACGGCTTACTCTTCACATATTTCAGAAAAACGACGCCATAATGAAATCTCTTCTGATGACGGCTCAGAGGACGAGACTTCTGATACTGTAAGACTTTCATCTGATGATGAGGATCATCAGAGGCCTTCTCTCGGCACTCGAAGAGGCGATGGATTCATAAATACTAGTAAGAAGCATAACAAAAGCCCTATGGAGGCAACATCTGGATCTCGCCATAATCGCACAATTAGGAGTGATGTAAACCGTTATAGGAACGGTAAGTAGAGCGAGCAACTTGGGGATAGGATGGGGGAAGTCGCAGATGCTGTGAAGACCTTAACCATAACTATGGCGCAGGGCAAGACCATGACGTCTGTGCAACAGTTGCTTGGGATACTTGAGGAGGTTGAAGGTCTTAGTAATGAGGATCAAATTCGGGCTGCAAGGGTGCTACAATCCGATGTAGTTAGTGTGGGTTATTTTATGAAGATGGTACACGAAAGAAGAAATGAATAGATAGAAAAAGTTGTCCTTCCTTGGTATGGCCTCGAGTGATGACGGGTCATTTAAACTTTGAATGATTTGTTAATGGTGGCATGGTGACTACCTTTTGTCTTTACCGGGTGGTTATGGTTTAGGTTTAAACAGGCTTATTTTGGCTCGTTGGAGTGATGTAAGAATTAACTATAATATTGTGAGATGATTTCTGTTGCTGTTTCGATCAGCAATACTGATGACGATATATGTTTCAACATATAGTAAATTGATCTAAAATACTGCTCACTACTGTACGATGTGGATTTTTATATAGGTGGATGGCGTCATGCCTGACCTGAACTGTTGGATAGTGTTAACTAAAATATTGTGGGATGATTTCTATTGTAGTTTCGATCAGCAAAATTGAAGACAATATATATTTGCACATATAGTAGATTGATCTGAAATAATGTTCACTACTGTAGGATGTGGATTTTTATGTAGGTGGATGGGTTCATGCCTGACCTAAACTGCTGGATATTGTTAAGTTTCAAGTAATGCTGGCTTGTAGATATCCGTCTCTTAATTTGTTTAATGCTGTAGATCATCGATTTTCATGCAGGTGGATGGGTGTGGATTTTAATGCAGACTTGTAGATATGTGACATTTACACAATTAGCCTTAAGACCATTACAATGATTGCGTTATAATATTGTCGGTTTCAGCTTCTTATTGCTACATGTCTGTCATGTTTCATCCTGATATGATAATATACAGTATTGGTCTGTGCTTGTATTTTACATTGATGTAGTTAATGCTATTGGGTATTATTGACAGTTAATATTCACAGGATGCATTGACTCTCTGATTGATGATATATGAATGATACAGATTCACAGGTTTGAATTTCATTTTCTACATACAAACAACATTCATAGATATGGATGTTATCCGTATTGCTGTTGTTGATATTAATCTTTTTGATTCTCAGTTTTACTAATAGGCACTTGTATGATTTTTTTTCATGATAGATTTTATTGACATAATGTAAGTGAAATGGAGGTAGTTAAATTTATTTATCTAATGATAAACTTCTGACTGCTTTGTAATATATAGACTTTCACACAGTCAGCATTATCATTCTTTTTAAAATTTATTATAATTTCATCACTCAATATTCTGACTGAGAATTTGTATGTCTACCAATTGCAGAGAAAATGAAGAGAAAGTTTCACGTAGTGTTTGTGGAAAGAATACCCGGGATATACGAGACATGAGAGGAGTGCAAAGTTCAAGTTCATGGCTTCAGTAGATGCTTACATAAGTCATTCACAGTATATGAAGATGCCATGCTTGCATGGAATCAATATAAGGTTGGATGAAACTTTGAACAAGTATTCGTATGTTAGAACAAATCAAAAAAGGGTGATTGATTTACATATGTTACAATCAGATTGTTAACATAGATTATGCATTATTTGTTACATTATTCAAGCCACCACCATCGGTAGAGCAGATGACGAAATAGATGGAAGTCGCTTTGTTCGTGCATCAGCTACTACTACGACAGTGGATAGTGGGACATGTATAGCTGCACCCATACCACCAACTGTAATTGGCGGCGATGGTCCGCAAGATGACAATAAAGAAAGAGTGGGTCTTAATGGTCCAGGAAATGATCTACATATCGATCGTCCCCTTGTTGGTTTGCTGCTAGGTCTCTTTGTATTGCTTGTCACTGTTTACTTGACTATCCGCAGCAGCGGATAATCTTTTGCCTCCCTAACCATTAAAGAACTGTTTGGAGTGTTTGAAAGTATGTGCTTATGGAAGTGTTCATTTGTAATATTTTTTTAATTTCTTCTTTTGGAACTTTCAATATCAGGTCCTTGTGTGTGTGTGTGTGTGTGTATAAGTATGTGGTGTAATTATGTTTTTGTGATTTTGTTTTCATGGGCGTGGTGTACATCCCACCCATCTGTAATATTCGGCTCTTATTTTTTCTATTTTGTTTATTTATTTTTTTGTTTTCTTTTCTTGAACCGTCATTATTAGTTTTACCTGTTTTATCTAATTTTTATTTTTTAAAATTAAAATGTATGTTTTCTTTCGTAAACTCTGTTTATGGGACGTGGATGACGTCATGATTACACATGGGGTCCACATATCACATGATGGTTGGCGGTCAAATGTGGGTTGACCATCCGTACCGATAGATATATAAATTTGTATTATTTTACAGTACCCAGACATAATACCTCCTATCCAAACTTTGATCTGTATAAGGTACTGTATACCTTGCCAACCAATACCTCCAATCCAAACATTGATTATTATATGATTGATTTGGTTGTATCCATCAAACCATCCAATGTATACATGAACAGTACCCAAATACAATGCAATACAATGCAATATGCAAATCCAAACTTAATATGATTTCAATGGTGGGCATCATTATACCCACTACTTTTATGGTGTGGTCCAGCTAGTTGATCTTTATATACACCTAGGGGTGTATATCGAGTCGAATCGAGTCGAGTTGAGGCTAGCTTGATTTGGCTCGGCTACTAGCTGACCTCAGCTCGAACTCGGCTCGGTCCTCAAGCTTGACTAGTCAGCTCGGCTCGGCTCGGTCAGCAGCTTGGGCCAATTCGAGCCAAGATCGAGTCGACTTCGCATGTGCAGCATTTTCACAAACACTTGGACTGCACCTTCAAAATCTCACTGTATTTAAGACAACAATAGTTTTACAAGTATTTTATCGAACACCTAAGATAAAAATCAAGAAAAAAAAAGAGTGTAGGTTTCATATACATACCTTCCTTACCACTAGCCGTACTTCGTTAAGTCATTTAATCAAACACTTAGTGAGCAACATCAATATCAAAGTAATCGGGTCCTTGCTCTTGCCCGGGTGGTAGACTCTTAGGAGTTTCAACTCCCGGTCAAGGGTTCGAGTACCCATAGGTGGTAAAATTCCACCAGCGTGAGTGTGTAGGGTGTGTGTGCGTGTGTAAAATAAAAAAAAAAAGTAACCGGGTCACCGAATTGGTTCGATCCAAGTTCGATTCGAGCTGGGTTCGATTCGAGTCAAGTCAAGTTGGGCCAGAATGAACTTGGCTCAAACTCATTTTCGAGCTACAAAAATTAGCTTAACTTGGCTCGAACTCAACTTCAAACCAAGTCGAATTGAGATTTTTCGAGTTGAGTTGAGTCGAGCGAGCTAACCGAGCCAACTCTGTTGGTGTACACCTCTAGATATACCTCATTTTCTGAGTTCATGCATTGAAATGATTTGGAAAGTTGATCGATAAAACACATCATGGTGGGCCATGGAGTTTTAACGTGCATACGTTACCGGCTTTGATGTTGTGCTCTACGCTGGGAAATTTGCGTCCGTCATGCACACGGATAGTAAAGTAATATTAATGTTCTATTCTATGGGACCCACAATTTGAATGGCTTGGATTGGCAGGTCACCCTACACGTGTACCATGGCCCTCCCCAGGTGGGCCATGCTTACATGTTGACCGTTCATTTCTCTCAAACGGCGAGTCCAGGTGAACATGCCTGATTTTTGTTGCAGCACTTAATAATTTGTGGAATAACGACAGCCATGCACCGCCACGTCTTAGCCATCTCCTCTGCTTGGGTTTTGGCCGTTCATAGTTGTCTCCTCCGAGAAATTCGGGTCCCACACATGGCATGTCGCATGTGTCGGCCACTCGTGTCCCTCTTACACGGATCATTGGACGGGCAGATCTACATGGCTGGATGACTCAAATCATTCATCTGGTGGGACCCACTTCGGACCATGATCCAGAAATTTAAGCAGATTGATGGTCCTGATCATTCTGGTCAGAACTCGGCCAAAACATGACTCAGCACAGCTCGACAGTATTTAAACTGTGATCCAAACAGCTTATATGATGGGCCTTATATGGATGGCCTATTTACCAAAACTCCCCTAGATTTGAGGGATTTTGCTATGTACTACATAGGGCTGAGAGTTGGGCGGGTCCGATCAGACCGACCCTTGACCAAACCGCCGTTGGATTGGGCTGGGTTTGGTCCCGGGCTTAGGCTATATAAATCTCAACCTGATAAAACTTGGGTTAAGGTCTCCGGTTGCCTGACTAACTTGAATATGATCAGATATATAAGTTATTTATAAATTATAATTAGTGCATATGTCCATGTTGATGGCACGGGAAATTTCAATGCCATCTAGACCCATTCTGGATGACTCAAGCTAACAAGATATGCTTGATTTATTTCTCCTAAATAGATTGCGTGCCACACAATACAACATGATTTTTAAAGGGGTATTTGTCTTATATTTTAGCCTATTTGTTTATTAAAAAAATGAATTTCTTTATGATTAATAACTATATATAATTAATAAAATTATAGGTAAAATAATAAGATAGGTATTAAATTATAATAAATTAATGTAATAATGAAAATATTAATAGGCATCTACTTGTCAGTCCTACCAATTCGACCCAGTCCGCTTGAATTAGGCTTGGGTTGAGAATTCCCAACCGGAGGTGGGGTTGGATTTGGCTAGGGTTGAGGTGCAAGAACCCCGGGTTGTGCTAGGGTTGAGCACCAACCTGACCTAAGCGGCCCAACTTTCACCCCAAAATTAATATCTCGCCTTTTTCTTGATGAAGATGAACTATTCCTCTATTTTCTTTCCTAACCGTTTATTTGTTGGCCACCTGTTCAATGGTTAGGATTCTTTCAAATTGACGCATTTTTTTAGTGCTGGGCCATCCAAAGTGGGCCCAGTAATACAGATTATCTGAATCGTTGAACTATAAGCCCACTTGCCCCTACAAAAAACTCAAACAGCGCTATACAACCATTTGCCCGGATACTGTATAATACCTCGGTCTTGAAAGTGACCGTTGACGGTAAAAGCTAGAATAATCAACGGCTCCACAATGTCCATTTGAGTGATTTTTGGATAGCGGACGATCTACAGCGTGGCCCATCACATGGATGGTGCGGATATGACAATCCAGACGTGTGACCTTGTAAAAACATTAGTGAGAGCTCAAAGACAGCCTTGCAATGAACTGTATATATTGGAACTCAAATCGGCGCACGTGCCATCAATGGGTCCCTCAAGCCTCATGATGTAGCTGGAAACCGCATAGATCAACGCTTTCTGTTTTGGGCTTTGCCCATCAAAGAGGTGACCGTTAACTGGACGATCTAGATCAATGGGCATGAGAACTGATGCATGCAGCCGCTTGTACCGTAACTTAGCATGCAGCTTCATGTTTCCTGTGAAAGTTTCCGTCCACCGTACATCCAAGTACATCCAATCGATGCAAATGGTGGGCCCCACCATGTAGATCACCTGGCAAAGGAATCGGGCTGATCTACTCATCAGATAGCCCACACTGTCCAAATGAAAAGGATGGCCGATGGTCTAAGTCTATGTACAGGCGTGGCCAGTGGATTGATCTGATTTTCATGAAGGGTGGGTTCCATGGTTGGACCCAACGTTTACATGGCACTGAGGGCCCGTTTGGATACCACCAAATAAGTTATTTTTTCTACTTATCGTAATTTATTTCAGGTAAGTTAGTTTGCTTCATGATCTTATTGTAAATAGGGGTGTACATTGAGTTGAACTGGGTCTAGCTGGCCTCACCTCGACTCGACTAGGTCATTAGTGGACCTTAGCTCCAACTCAGCTCGGCTCGATCTTCGAGCCTAGTTGGCTAGCTTGGCTTAGTTTGGTCAGTAACATGGGCCAGCTTGGGTTGAATTTGAGCCAAGATTGAGCTGAGCTCACCG
This sequence comes from Magnolia kwangsiensis, assembly GCA_037074715.1. NCBI lineage: Eukaryota > Viridiplantae > Streptophyta > Magnoliopsida > Magnoliales > Magnoliaceae > Magnolia > Magnolia kwangsiensis. The sequence goes on from CM073583.1 coordinate 109,536,777, forward strand.
TTGAGGTATTTTCACAAACACCGGAATTGTAACTTCAAAATTTCAATGTTTTACAAATAAGAATAATGTTTTACATGTATTTTATCAAACGCTTTTTAAGCAACATAAAAATTAAGAAAAAAAGGATATCTGTTTCATGTACAAACCTTCCTTGCCATTAGCCACGCTTCATTGATTCATTTCATCAAGCACTTGGTGAGCAACATCAATAGTAAAGTAACCGAGTCACCGAACTAGTTTGATCCGAGTTCGATTTAAGCTAGATTCGATTTAAGTTGAGTCGAGCTGGGGCAGCTCGAACTCATTTTCAAAATAAAAAAATCAACTCAACTTGACTTGAATTCAGCTTCAAACCGAGTTGAATCGAGCTTTTTCAAGTCGAGTCGAGTGAGTTAACTGAGGTAGCTCGGTTCATGTATAACCCTAATTATAAATAATAAATTTTCAGAGACGATCAAATAATAAATTTCAAACATGCTTTGTATGTTGTATATCTTTAATAATGATCTTTTATTCAATCAAATCATATCATCTTATATCTATGATATTGAGCTATACAACGGTCCAGAACAAGATAAGGCATGATATGACATGATATGACGTGAATTAAGTACGACCTTCAACACTAAAGTTAGTACATGCATGACACAGTGGAACTTGATTAGCTAACGAGCCATTATTAAAAATGGTTTACATGTTCATAAGTTGTTCAACCTAAGTGGCGGGCAAATACACACCTGAGAGGACAAATAGAAGCTGTACCCAGTCCACAAGATAAATTTCCATGTGGGTCCCATTCAATAAACAAAAGAAGCTCTTCTGGCACGTGTGCCAAGCTGGGCCATCCCGGATTTTAGGCCCAGACCCATCCACTAATAACTTAAACGGGCCTGGCCTGCTTTGATCTTCAAATCCCAGGCTCGGACCCGCACTCAGGCTTCTACTAGACAAAGGATCAGCTGTTATTGGCCCTCACCCAGAATCGAATGGGCCAGGCCTGACTAATGACAAACCTTAGGAGACATTCTAACTAGTTGCTAATCCACCACACGTACGGCACACCTTAAAGGTGCCTACACGTGCCATTGTAGCACGTGTGAGATCCAAGTCCTCCATTGGGTGGACCCCACTGAATAAAGCACTGGCCCAAGAATCAGGCTTGTCCACCATCAGGTGGGGCCTTTTGGCAGACCAGCCCAGTCCTGAGACCAGCCCATGGGCATGTCCGGGCAGCCCAAACAGACCGATGTGCCAATTTGTGTGGAGCATCTGGTCCGTCCAAAAGCCAGGCCAAAAAATAAAGATATTCTGAGGCTGTAAATCGAGCATGTCCATTCATAAGGAAGGCCACACGTATGAAATCAATGGACAGCGAATGGTCTGACTCAAAGTACATATGTGGCCTACCTAATGGGAGGATTGGCCCTATTTTCACTGTAGGTAATATATGTGGTGTGACCCATATTTTTCACGGCTTAGATGTCCTTTTCACATGGTACATTGTCCGTGAGAGACGGCTGTAGGTGAAAGTGCACAAGGGTGTAGTAATGGGACGAATGGGCCCAAGGGTCAACGGCTCTGGCCCACTCATGAGGCCCGTCGGGCCTAACAAAATGAATAGTAGACGGAATTCATGGCCCACTTTTTGAACGGACCAGGATTGGGCTGATCTTGACCTGACCTGAATCCAACCCATTGCCATGGCTGCAATCAGGCTTGTCAACGGGTACTAAACGGATCCGGGTCTTGTTCCTTTGACCCATTTATAAATAGGGTCAGGAAACATCGGTCTCGCTGGGTTTGGATGTGGTCTAGATAGGATCTAGCTAATATTAATATTAATATATTAATATATTATGTTAATTATTTATTTTCGAAAGAACAAGGTTCATGTGTGGAAGTGGCACCCTTGTGTGTAATCTAGTTCATCCATTCAAGTGGGCCCCACCATGTAGATGTCTTATTTGATGTGGATCTGATCCCAACACGAGTCGAAACCAAGGCCCAAAGACCTTATGGTACCCGAAAGGTCCTGAACCTGGGTTTTTTTTTTTAATCGGGTCCAGGCCGTAAAAAAAGACTAGGGCCCGTACCACTCTAGGACCCAACCCAAATCCGACACGTTGCCAGCCCTACTTACCTGTCAGGCCAACACGTGTGTCACACAGCTCGTGCAAACGCCACACATGTGCTAGCAAGACGCATAGGCTCAAAATCATGTCCATCCATCAGAAGGGTACTATATGACGTGGCCCATCTTTTGAATGGACTGGTTTTATTGACAAGAAAACATACACACTCGGGCCCACCTACTGTAGGGCTAGGATACTTCACCTGCCATGAGTCATCATGTGGGGGCATGATGTGGTTTACCCATCACATACATTCAATATACGACTCACATACGGTTCACATACGTATACACCCCAATGCATGATGGTACCACATTTTAAAAACCATTCATGAACGTGCATGCGTACCTAAATGTCCTACATACATGCATCCATGCAGATACATGCATGTGTACAGAATATATAGATACACCTGTATTGTTTCGGAACATGCTCAAAGCTCACCTGCTTGATGATCGCCGAAGCTGTTGTGTCATCCAGGCCGTACATGAGGAGAAGAGAGCCCAATGTAGCCAAGGACAACCCGCCAACGGCTTGCAACCTGTGCATTCCTGGTCGTTGATCTGGAAGATGATAGACGGTTGATGGACGTCGGCAAGTCATCCTTGGCTGCATAACACTCTCTACCTCCTCATGCACGGCCCTCAGACTCCTCCCTCTCTTTCTCTCATTGCCTCCAGGCCGTACATGAGGAGAAGAGAGCCCAATGTAGCCAAGGACAACCCGCCAACGGCTTGCAACCTGTGCATTCCTGGTCGTTGATCTGGAAGATGATGGACGGTTGATGGACGTCGGCAAGTCATCCTTGGCTGCATAACACTCTCTACCTCTTCATGCACGGCCCTCAGACTCCTACCTCTCTTTCTCTCATTGCCCACAACATTCTCAATGGTGGTTTACATATATATATATAGGCATTCCTAGATGATGCATGAATGTTAGCTGATATTCCTGGGCTGACCATTTTGAATGAACGGCTCAAAAAGCAAGAGCTTTGTTAAGTCTACACGTGTGTGGGCTAACACTCATGTAGACGGTCACACAGGTGCCAGCATGGCACGGTTTTTACGAGATCCAATCCACCCATCAGAAAGACAGCAGTGTCTTGATGACCTTATCCAAGAATGAGATTGATCCATTGGTCATATCGGCCACAGTCTAAAAAACTCGGCTGAAGTTTTCTAACCCATTGGGGCCCACCTTTTGAGCTCGCCAGATTGGTATTTTGGAAAACATGTAGAACGTTGGACGAATCAGATGAATTTTGAATTTTCACTGTCAGACTGATGGATGGATTGGATATCATCCCTATGTGCCATGCTGGCACACGTGTAGCGTGCACATGGGATTTATTACACACGCATGTGCACTTAGCAGGGTTCCAGAAGGAATATGGCTGTCAAAACAACAGGCTGGGTACTTTTCACACTCGAGGAATAAGCTTATTCTACAAGTTCTTGTGGGGCCCACCGTGATGTAGAGTAGAAATCCACTCCATTCATAGCGTCATTTCCTTCAATTTCACCTCATGTACAAAATATTAAGTTGATTCCAAACACAGGCCAGTCACACCGTAGGGAAAAGTTGTGAGTATGCCCACAATTGAAAACGTCCAGATTGCATGTGGGACCCACTGTAATTTTCACAGGACATCCAATCCGTTAATAATATGTGATAAAACCGGATGAATGTACAACCTAAAAATTAGACTGTTCTGAGGCTCAGGTGGGCAACAGTAAATGATTTTAGAGGTTTTAGGCATGATTTTACATGGTGTGGCTCACCTAAGTTTTGGATCATCTTAATTTTTGGTCTGCATGATGAAAATGACATGGCTCAGATTATGGACGGAGAGGATGTGGGCCCCAAACACAGTTATGGAATAAGCTTGTTCTACAAATGTCATGGACAAACCTGTCTTGCAGAGATATTTGATTACTATCATGAAACTCCGAAGAGGCCATGCCAGCATGATTGGCCATTGTGCCACTGAAGGGCCCTTTGCTGCAACCCACACAAAGGTTTCCTTTTTTGGGTGGGTTATTAGTAGACCTAGCAGAAGATAAGTGAGCCGCACTTTCCATTAAGGGGGCGTTTGGCGCATGGGTTTAGGTGGGATGGAATTGCATTGGCCTGTGCCAATGCTACTCAATGCCTGAAAGGAATGGGAAAGCTTGGAATTAGATTAAATAAAAATGCCCCGGGTCCGTGCCAATTCCACTCAATGTTAGCAAGCAGCGGAGATCTGCGGAGATCTCACCAAGATGTGTGGGATATATCCACACACTGTCCACTCATTTTTCAAGAACATTTTAGAGCACGGGCCAAAAAATCAAATAGATCTAAAGCTGAAGTGGACTCATCATAAAAAGCAGCGGGAATTGAATACCTACTGTTGAAAACTTTTTTGGGGCCACATAAGTTTTGGATCTATTTCTTTTTTAGGCCATGCCATTAAATGAAGTTACAAAATTGTATTAACGATCTGAATATAACACATGTATTACATGGTGGGTATATCCATTCAATGTATGGTCGTATTACAAATATAACATGGAATTAAGCTTATCCCATGATAAAAGGGGACAATCCCTGCCATGACCCAAACACTACTGCAATGATCATTGCATTTAATGCAATGAAACACAAGCTTATATCTTGTGTGGTCCACTTCAGCGTATGGAAGAGAGGTGAGGATGGGGGAGGGTGGTGTGTACCACTTCTATGGTGGGTATGGTTGCATTGGAAATGGTTTCCTCTCTTTGGGGGTATTGTGGGAATAGAATCTTGGAGAGGAAAAGATGTGACATTTGGGATTGAATGTTGGGTGCGTGGGCCCCACCAAGAATTTAATTTTTGTCAAAAGCATCTATGATTGGAAGGCGTGGGGGTTGCATTGATGCTATTTTTGCCTAGTGGTGGCTCTTGCTATGTCTCTCATGCACCGTTCCATCTTGTGAAAATACAGATGTGGATGGATGATCAGAGCCGTTCATCTAGGAGGTATCATTGCAGCTCGAGAAAAATCCAAAAATCACGCTGAACCAATGATCCTGACCATTGATGTATACAGTATAGTGTGGACCGCCAAAAGAAAATTTTCAAAGTTTGAGATCCAACATGAGAAATCAAAAGCTGCAACAAGCTGGACGGATCCGATCATCCAACTATCTTCACAGGTGGGACTCATTGTGGTTTCGTGTCAGATTTTTACAGTAAAATAGCTCAAGAATTCTGATTTTACCAAACAACACCTCATTGAAATGACCCAGTATTTTTAGAAGATGAAATGTCCAAACTGCCTAGATTATTTTTTTTCTAAAAAGTGGTGGGCTTCAGCATCATGGGCCTGTAATGGCACGTGGATGACATCCAGCCCGTTCAATAGGTGGCCCCCATCATGATGATCTGAAAAACTGAAAAACAATCTGATCTAACCATCAGGTGTCTCCACTGTAAAAGCAATCCACACCACTCAAAAATCTCCTAATCCGCTTGTGGCCCACCGTAGATTCGATTGGCTTGACTCGCCCTTTTGTCTGATTTTCACGGTGGGCCACCTTTTGGGCATTTGGATTAGTAAAGGCATTGTTTGATTTTGATACTTTGGCAGAGGATGATGGATGATACGCGGGCATTTAAAAATTTCATCATGGCACATGTAGAGTATACAGACAAGTCAAATTAAAATTCCTCACCATGGGTCTTATCATAGATGTATCATGATGTGGTTAGGACATAGATTGGATGGTGAGGAGCTCACCACCCATTTTGGTGGCGGAAAGATGTGATTGATGGGCTGTATGCTGTTAGAAATGAAATGGGAGAATATTTCTTTTTTGAAATAAGGCTATTGGATTCTTTCATTTTTAAATGTTTGATCAATGACCACCAGTTGGTGTTTGATTTTCAAAGTCTTGGATGCCAGCATGTCACAATTGAATTTGGGGCTCAATTTACATAGAATATGACCGATGTATGATGAGATCAACCGTCTATTTAGCCACTCACTCAATATATAAATATGATTTGGGTGATATTCAGATGATAGGATTCATCTCTGATGATGGGTTACACATTTATCTTCCGCACAAAATGACTTTTCGATACAAATAAAATAGGAATGAGAAAAAGGATTCTTACAATCTGTCGTAGCGGACGGCTGTAAAACACTTTTCCTAATGAATAACTGAATCTAGTATACGAGCGTAGACTTAAATTACAATTAAAGTTATCAACTTTTTGATTCATGCTATGGATTATACTATGAAATGTAAGCAATAAGAGGAAAGTAAAAGATTATACTAAGAAATATAATATACTTAGCATAAAAAGTAAAATGATTATAATAAGGAATATAATTAACCAGTAATTGAAAGATAATGTTTGATTTTTTGATTGGGTTGGTATGATATTCCTCTTCCTCTTGCATTCCTCTTATATTTATAGCTCTATCCTGACCATTTAAATCCTTCTACATTTTGACGATTACAATAATTATTCAGTATTACTAGACCTTTTGGATGCTTTTTACGTTCTAACGATTGCTATAACTGTTTAGTATTATACGATCTTTTAAAGACTTCTTTATCACATGTCTAAGTAACCATTCTAGACATCATTACTGACTTAATTACATTCCACTCGATCGCTCGATTAAGTTCTTAAATGACTACGGTCCGCTAGATCTGATCATCGACTACTTGATTGACCTCTTGGATGAATATCGACTGATTGGTCGAGCTCGATCTCATGAATGAATATCGACCACTTGGTTAGCTCTTGGATAACTATCAGCTGCTTGCTTGACCTCTCGAATGACTATCGATCGCTTGGTCAATTGCTTGGTTTGTTTTTTAATTCCTCTCAACTACTAATTATCTTGTTAGCTATGATTTTATAAAAAAACACTTTAATCATCCTTAAAGATATTTATCCTATAATATTTTTTCTTTGCTATAACACGTGTCATTTTCAATTAATTTCCCGACAACAATCAATTTAATATCATAGACACAAATGTGGTGATGAGAAGAGGTACAAGATGCGAACAAAGGGCCGTATGCTTTCAAAGGTGGACTGAATATGTACTCGGCAAAAAAACCTTTAAAAGACCAGGCTCATCTTTGGCATCATGCGGCCACACCAACTGCATCTTGTCACCTCTCCTCAGCTTCCAATCCATGCCCTACTATTAGATTAATGGACATTGATTGGACCTTTAAAAATTGAAGCATCTAGTAACCCTAATTCAACGAACAAAAGTCCACGAATCTAGTTAGGACGATAAAAAAAAATAATCCAATTTCACGGCTGTACGTCTTAAAGACAATCAATTACACAAATTAGTTGATTTATTATATGCAGCACATACAATAATATCTGGGTGTCTGCTTATTAAGTGTTGTACATTGCCAGAGTATAAAATAACTCCCCTACTATAATAACTCAACAGTTCTAAGCCTCAAAAGTGAATAGGGGTTGATTGATGAGACTTAGGGTCCACGATACGTGCATGGGCTGGCACTTGGTTCTTTTTGGGTGAATAAACTCTCAAGTGTAACACATGCAAATGCATCATGAACATGCAACGGTCCACTGTCTTGCCGTATAAAAAGGCGAATGTTCGGAATCATGTCCGATGCCGTATGCTACATTATCACGTGGGCCAATCATGGTGTGGGGGTATGTATTCTAATTGGACGGTGGAGGTCCACCTCAACTTGATAAAAAACATTGACTTTAGAGGATTAATGGAGACGCAAAGGAGGGAATTGAAATTGCATGGTCTCTTTTTAGAGAAAGAGATGGGCTGTCGTAGCTGCCTTTTGAAAATTGATTGGCTTTTTTGAAAGAATAAGAATCGTCAAAAGCAATTGTCAGTGCAACCATATGATATTAGTCTCTTTGGCCGACAATGTCCTCATTGAAGTTTTAAGATTTTGAAGTTTAAGTCTTGTGTGACTCATCTGAGTTGACTCGGACTTGGTTGGAATGGATTCAGTTCTAAATTGTGAGATAGAATTGAAAATATTAGGGCGACTTGGATAACTCGAGTAAGTTATAACTCGGGTTAGGATCAAATTAATAAGTACGTCCAAGTGGTGGAATCTTAAAACCATGGTCTAAAAACTATGGTCCATGCATGTTGATTCTTGTCATTTAGAAATTGAATAAGAGATTTTGTATATCTCTACTTTTATCATCTAGAAATCACCAAGAATCCATGATGGGGACAAGAAAATCTCAAGAAATGAAAAGATTTAGAATCGGATGGCAAATATTCTTTTACAATTGGTTTTACTTGGTTCAAAATGGTTTTTTCCATGAATATGTTGATAGGTTAATGATCAAATATGAAAGTTGCATCGCAATGAGAATCGCCATCTGACATTTTTTCCTAGAAGAACTATTTATTTATTTTTTAATTATTATTATTTTAAAGAATAGCTTGGAAAAGGAAATGAGTTTCCATCCCGCTTGTTCTTCTCAAATGAGAAAAAATATATTCATAATTTTTTTTTAAAACTCTTTCTTATTTCTCTCTTTTACCTACTTGTTGTTGGGAGTACTACAAAAGTAAACTTGAAATATTTGGTAAAAAGGAATCTATGATTAGGAATCATACACCTATTATGCAGATCTCAATAGGTATAGTATGATCAGATGAATGTTGGTAGAGTCGCATACGTGTTGCTATTTTTGAGATAGTTTACGCCCCTTAGTGCAAAGTACTATATAAAAGGTTGTCACGCTGCAATATCTCTGGATACAATTTTTTAGCAATGTTTCTACACAGCATGCACTCGCTGGTAGAAAAGCAACACCGATACAACACCACACAACATCGTACAAATTTTTTCTTTTGCCCACAAAGAAAATGGTTTTGTTTTAAGATGAAAATGGAGAAGAATATCTTGGTGAGGGAGGGTTTTTCCTTCTTTTGCGATGCAGAAACCCTAACCATAATCCCTCTTTTAAAGCTCAATTAAAGAGAAATGACCGTGACATTTTACATGTCTGAATAATGGAGCATATTTTACAATATGGAAATGACCTTATGAAGTGGGTTACATCTAACGGTCACGAACAAAATAATGGATAAAAATATTTTATAAAATTAGACAAAACCTAGCCCATTGAGACTCTAATCAACGAAGACATTTAGGCCATTTAGAGTCTGATTGCACCCCCCTTGCATGCGAGTATACGCAGGTGTGCATGTATGAACAAGTCTGGTTAAAGGTTTGCGGGTCAGATTTCTCACCGGCTGCACCCCCTGCGCATGCATATGGGCTTGGGTATAATTCAACATGCTTGACAAGAGTCCATATTTGGCTTTTTTGAAAGAATAAGAGTTGTCAAAAGCAATTCTTAGTGCAACCATATGATATTAGTCTCTTTGGCTGACATCAGCCGCGTTGAAGTTTTAAGATTTAAGTGAGTCTTATGTGACTCATTTGAGTCGACTCAGACTTGGAACGAATTCAGTTCCAAACTGCGAGACAAAATTGAAAATAGGGTGACTCGGGTAAGTCATGACTCTTGTCAGGATCAATTAAGTAGGTCTAAGTGGTGGAATCTTAAAACCATGGTCCAAAAAACTACAGTACATGCGTGTTGAGTATTGTCATTTAGAAATTGAATAAGAGATTTTGTATATCTCTACTTATATCATCTGGAAGTCGCCAGGAATCCAAGATGGGGACAGGAAAATCCCATAAATGAAAAGATTCAGAATTGGATGGTAATTCTTGTACTTGGTTCAAAATGGTTTTTTACATGAACATGTTGATAGGTTAATGATCAAATATGAAAATTGCGGCTGACAATGGGAATTGCCATTTGACATTTTTTTTCCTAGACGAATTTAGTTGTTTTTCCTTTTTCCTTTTTCTTTTTAAAGAAAAGCTTGGAAAAAGAAATGAGTTTCTATGCCACTTGTTCTTCTCAAATGGGAAAAAATATATGCATAAAAATTGTTTTTTAAAAAATTCTCTCTCTCTCATTTCTCTCTTTTACCGCTGGTGCACACAATTTTGATAACTGGATACCAAAATATATATGCAAGCAAATGTGACAATCAATTGTCCAAAATATAAGCCCTTGCTTAAATTAATGGATCATGATGCAAGGAATAGCGTGAAGGGATAATGAGGAAGATCAACGTCTACCTCGAGCATGCAAGCCTTGAATCCACAGGGTGTAATAACTCTTGTATCCATAAGAAATAAAGAAAATTTTAAAATAATTTTTTATTAATTTCTCTCAAATGAAATTATAATACTTTAAATAATAAAATGCAAGTCATAATTAAGAGTTCTAATTTGACTAAACCAAAATTTATATGAAATAATAAAATTTATTAAAAATAGAAAGTTCTAATTTAATTTTGTTGAATGATTCCTGACATGATAAGAAGCAAATCATAAGAATACATTATATATTAAAACTCTAAGACCAGGATAAGTCCAATTTAAAACTTACTAAAAATATATAGTAAGTTTTTCATAAAACTGCAATTTTTAATTGAAATAAATTGTTCTCATGTGAAACAGAATGATGCTTGGTTGGCCCAAGATGACCTGGTCCAGCCATAATTTATAGGCCGTGCATCCATAACGATACCTAGATTGAAAGTTATGGCCGATTTATGGTTTGCACTATGTCATACCCCACATAGGATTGGGGTTGGATCTGACGAACTATGTCTACTTCTTTTCGGGCATCTTTCGGTCCATCTATGCCAAGAATAAGTCCCCAGCTAGCCCACTCTACGTCAAATCATGTACCATAAATGAGATTAATTATAATTTTAAATGGAGGTCCTTTTGTGAATGGTTGAAATGAAATACTTTTAACATTAATCATAGTTCTAAACAATTGGAGGCCCTTTTTTTTGTTTATTTTATTATTATTTTTTTTTACACACACACCCCGACACACTCACGCCACACACACACACCCCACACACGCACACCGTGGGATTTCACCACCATGGGTACTCGAACCCTTGACCCGGTGTTTGAAACTCTGAGGAGTCTACCACCCGGGTAAGAGTAAGGACCCGGGTGGTAGGGAGGCCCTTTTGTGAATAGTTGAAATGAAATACTTTTAACAGTCCAAATTCAATTAATAAATGCCCATTAATAAGAGGTGAAGGCTAGTTTGGATGTAACTTTCTCAATTGCACTTTTTTTTTACAAAAGTTAAGTTTTTGCCTATTGACTGAAAACCAATCTTATTGCTTTTGGGTTTCAACGAATGGGCTTTTTAATATTTATTTCATTGGATGGTTTAAGAACCCACAATTTTTTGTAGATATCTGAATGGACGGTAAAATTAGGGTTTCATCTTCTAACTAATGGTATGGGTTTTGACTTATGGCTTGAAACAATATTCGTTCTTTCTATGAGAAGTGCTGATCTTTGTAATCTAGGACTTTTCGTGGATTTCTGGAAGGCTATGAAACCAATTCCTGTGTTGCACAATTGTTTGGGGGTCACCAGTAGAGGAAGCTCTGACTCACCCTTGGTAGACTAAACTTGTTGAGGTACCCTTAGGTTTTTGGGTTTTGACAGTGTGCCCAATTAAAGTTTTACCTGTAATTCGGGAAAAAAAAACGTCGCCCAAAAAAGGTACCAATCCAATAATTATGTGGTCCACATGAAAGAATATAATGGACAACCATGTCAAAACCATGAAATTTTCATGGAGGCTCACTTGATGGTTGGATCAACATGATTTTTGAGTCATCCAATCCCATGGTGGCCCAATTTTAATTTAAATGTCTTTTGTGAAATGAATTTTGAGACATTCAAGGGAAACCATGTTAAACTAGTTGGAGGCTATTAGAAGTGTACATGAGTCGAGTTGGGCACAGCTTGACTTGGCTCGGCCACTTGCTTACCCCAGCTTGAACTCGGCTTGGTATGGTCCTCGAGCTTGACTGGCCAGCTCGGTTTGGTTCAATTAGTAGCTCGGGCCAGTTCGATTCGCGTTCGAGCCAAGATCAGGCCGAGTTCACCTGTGCAGCATTTTCACAAACACATGGACTGCACCTTTAAAATCTCACTGTATATAAAATAACAATAATAATTTGATAAGTATTTCATTAAACACCTTCTAAGCAATATAAAAATCAAAAAAAAAAAAAAAGGATATTTATTTCGTATACATACCTTCCTTGTCACAAGCCACACTTTGTTGAGTCATTTCATCAAACACGTGGTGAACAACATCAAAATCAAAGTAATTGAGTCACTGAACTAGTTCAATTCAAGTTTGATTCGAGTTGGGTTCGATCCGAGTTGAGTCGAGCTCGGGCAAACTAGAACTCGCTCTGAAATTTTTTCGAGCTAAAAAATCAGCTCGGCTTGGCTCGAACTTGGTTCCATAGGGAGTCCAATTGAGCTTTTTCGAGTTGAGTTGAGCGGGCTAACCGGGCTAACTTGGTTCATTTGCAGCCCTAGATGCCATGCATATCGCACGGTGAGCCCCATGCCGCCTAGTTGCACTTACACCTGGTAGTTGTAGGGGAGACCTTTCCTAGATTAAGAGTCTGCCAGTCCTCCATCCATTAAGTGTAAGAGATTGGTTACAGTGGATCTCAGTGCACTCTAGCACTACACTCCATATAGTTGCCAGGTCAGCTGATGGTGTAACATCCAAGCCGTGCATCTAGTGGAACTGATCTAGTTAATGATCTGGACAAAAAAGGATCTGGTCCATTCAACCATGTGGGCCACGATGTTAAAAACAGGGAAGAAAACTTCAATAAGTCTTCAGCCATATATTTGCTTCATAAACTGTGGTGCACCTGATTCGTGGCCAACCTGACTCTTGGGTGAGAAAATCTCTCTGGCGAACGGCCTACATCCAGTACTAATGTGCCATACCTACACATCTGTGGCCTATGAATTAGCTCATTATACTCATCTTCCAATGATCCCAACCGTTTATATGCACGAGTGTCACTTTTTGCGGTTAAAATTCAGCACATAGCTCTGGATTGGATTATTTCAACATTTGATATTTTGGTAATAGGGATAGTTTTTTTTTTTTTCCGGCATCCTAATCTAAGGAGAGCCCATTACAAAAGGCTAAATCCAGCCGCTAGAGATGAATAATCTTGTCAGGATATTTGTGCTGTCTACCATGATGTATGTCTTATGTCCAATCTATCCATCTATTTTGAGAGATCATTTTAAGGCATGAGCCTAAAAATTAAAGAGAAAGGAACTTATTGTTGAAAACTTCCCAAGGGCATATAAATTTTGAAACAAGTTGATATTTATATTTTTTGTTCATATAAGTTGATGTTACCTTATAAATAATGACAAATAAACATCACGGTAGGGCCTTGAGAAGTTTTCAATCTAGGAATTCAATCCCCATTGCTTGATGTGTGAGCTTTCAATTTGTCTCATTTTTGAGTTCATGCCTTAAAATGATATGTGAAAATAAATGAAGAGTTTTTTACCACTGTAAACCCCATGTTTTACTTATTTACTTTTTTAAATGCTCTTAAACTTTACTTTTTAAAATTAAATTAATCTCTACAAACACACTATTTGTAGATGAAAATATCCTTACATTCATGGTGGCACCATGGAACAATCTATCTTGCCCACGGTGGCACCCTTCCAATGCTAGGAATAGGCTTAAAGACCGTTGCCTATGGCTACGGATTATAACCGTAGCCATTGATAGCATAGTCATTGCTTTATAAATTCGTACCATTAGCTAAATGGCTACGGATATAAACCGTAGCAATAGATTCTGTAGCAAAAAGTTTCTACAACTATGGATAATTGAGTGAGCCTAATATGAAATTGAACGAGCTTAACATGAAATCGAGCAAGACAAACTGAAAATTGAATGTTGTAAATATGAAATTGAGCGAGATAAACTGAAAATTAAGCGAGATAAACTAGAAATTAAGCGAGGCAAATTAAAAATTTAACTAAGCAAACATTAAATTGAGCGAGACAAATTGAAAATTGAGTGAGTTAAAGAGAAAATTGAGCGAGGTAAACATAAAATTAAACGAGATAAACTGAAAATTGAGCGAGGCTAACATGAAATTGAGCGAGGCTCAGAGGAAATTGAGCGAGTCAAACTGAAAATCGATTGAGGCAAAATGAAAAATGAACGAGGCAAATATAAAATTCAGTGAGGTAAACTAAAAATTAAGCGAGGTTTACATGAAATCGAGCGAGGCAAAGAGGAAATTGAGCGAGACAAATATGAAATTGAGCGACCTGTTTGCCTCGCTCAATTTCATGTTAGTCTCGCTCAATTTCATGTTATCCTCTCTCAATGTTTAGTTTGCCTCGCTATTTTATGTTACCCTCACTCACTTTCATGTTATTGTTGCTCAATTTTCAGTTTGCCTAGATGAATTTCATATTTGCCTCGCTCAATTCTAGCTTGCATTGCTCAATTTCATGTTTTCCTCGCTCAATGTCTAGTTTGCCTCTCTGAATTTCATGTTTGTCTCGCTGAATTTCATGTTTGCCTCGCTTAATTTTCAATTCGTCTCTCTCAATTTTCAGTTTGCCTGACTAAATTTAATATTTTTCTTGTTAAATTTTCAGTTTGCCTCGCTCAATTTCCTTTGAGCCTCGCTCAATTTCCAGTTAGCCTTGCTTAATTTCATGTTAGCCTTGCTCAATTTCATGTTAGTGTCGCTTAATTTCCAGTTTACCTCGCTCAATTTCATGTTAGCCTCGCTCAATTTCATGTTAGCCTCGATCAATTTTCAGTTTGTCTCGCTCAATTTCATGTTAGCCTTGCTCAATTTCCTATATCCTTCGCTCAATTTTCAGTTTGCCTCACTGAATTTAATGCTTGACTCGCTCAATTTCTTATTTGCCTCGCTTAATTTGTAGTTTACCTCGTTGCATTTCATATTTGCATTGCTCAATTTCCAGTTTGCCTCGCTTAATTTTATGTTAGGCTCGTTTAATTTCCTTTGAGGCACATTGAATTTCATGTTAGGATTGTTGAATTTCTTGTTTGCCTCACTCAATTTTCAGTTCGGCTCGCTCAATTTCCTTTAAGGCTCGTTGAATTTCATATTAGGATCGTTGAATTTTATGCTAGGCTCATTCAATTTCACAATAGGCTCGCTCAATTATCCACAATAGTATCTACTTTTCGCCATAGAAGTAATGGCTATGGTTTAGATCCGTCACCATAGAGCTAAGGTTGAAAATCAGGAGGGTTGGTGCTCAACCCTAGCCCAACCCAAGGTTCTTGTACATCAACTTTAATCCAACTCAACCCAACCCAAGCTGGTTCGGTCAGGTTGGTCAGGTGAATACGTGCTAATATTTTAAAGATTGCATTAGTTTATTATATTTCAATACACGTTTTATTTTTTATATCTATAATTTTATTAATTATATATGTAGTTATTTATCGTAAAAAACTTCATTTATTTTAAACAAACAAGCTAAAATATAGGACAATTACAAATTTAAAAGTCATGTTGTGTAGCACACAATTTATTTGGGAGAGAGAAATCCTGCATTTGTTGTTAGTTTGAGGCATCAGAAATGATGTGGACCAATGAGACCCGACAGCACCGAAATTTCCTATGTCTTCAACACTTACAATCCACACTCAATTATAATTTATAAGTAACTTATATATCGATCGGGTTCGGGTTTGCATTGGGTCGGGCAACCCAAGACCTCAACCCCTGCCGACCCGAGTTTTATCGAGTTGGTGTTTGTATAACTTAAGCCTGAAATTGAACTCGATAAATCCTGCCCAAGCCCAACCCAATGTCGGGTGGGTGGGGTTCAACCTGTCCAACTTTCAACCTTACATAGAACTAATGCTGCAAATCTAATTAAGATATAACTGCGGTTATAATCCGTAGCCATAGGTATTTAGCTATGGCCTTTAACACTTTTTTCTACTATTAGACGGTGCCACCATGAACAAGACAAAGTTGCACAGTGGATATCACGGTGCCACTGTAAATATAAGAGTATTTTTGAGTATATCTCATGAAACAAAGGTATTTTCATCTTCAAATAGTGTGTCCATATGTAATCGGTTTAGTCTTGGAAGTAACGTTTGGGAGACTTTACAAAAGCCGCCAGGTAAAAGGTGATTTTACAGTGGTAAAATACTCAATAAATGGAAGGCGTTGATAAAATATATAATTATGATGGACGTAAAGATCTCTTGATAGTATTCAATTAGGATATGGCTATTATCGTAAGTTTCACATTTAAATATGCACGTGAAAATTTTTCATCGGTGGAACGACATCACTAGATGAAATGACTTAAACTTTTATGATAGGAAATTCATGTCACCCCTGAATTCAACCTCGAGTTGAGTCAGAACCCACTTGAGTAGGGATGTGTTGGCGTGACTCATATGAATCAGAGGGTGAGTCATCCAGCTGACCCGGGGCGTGACTCAGACGAGTCAGCCAAGAGCGCATGTGGATGGCGTTCACACGTGCGGAATAGCAAACCTATCTCTCTCTAGATTCCATGTGAAAATCCTTTTACTATTTGTATTACTTGTATTACTGAAATGCAAAATACAACTACATTTCACCATGAATTACAAAATTGCAACTTTATTTCATGCTATTTCTCCTAAAATGCCCCCGGCCATTTCTTCAAATGACTCAGTACATTTCCGATTGAGTGGCATCCCCACCATCGTACGTGACAACGAGTTACACGAGTTCTGACATAAAATCTCTAAAAGTGGCCCACCCACCCTCCACACGTGTGATAAATGGGCCTCTATTTGCCATCTTGTCTTTCGCAGGCCCCGCCATCCTCTCTCTGGGCTACTCATCTATGCACGCGTGTCACCAAGTCTTCTTGTCCGACCCGTTCATATTGCATACACGTGTGCCGTACACACAGCACCAGTGCCGCTGGCATGCACGTGCGAACAACAACTCTGTGGTGTATGCCCGCTGCGCTCAGCACACGTGGGATGGGCATGATCACTCGAGCCATGACCGTGTCCGTTCACTCCGTTTTCACACGCGTGCACATGTGCAGCATGTGGTGTCGAGTCCCTTTCACAAACGTGCTTCTCATGGCCACATCCAACGCTACTCGTGTGGCCTCCATGCACGTGACCCGAGCACATCACGTTATCTTTCTCACATGAACCCGATCCAACTTGTGGAGCTGCTCTTCCTTTCCCACAGACGATAGAAATCTCGTGTCTCACGCGCGTCCCATCTTTCGAGCAATCATGAGAGTGATCAGGCCCGCAGGGCGGTGTGTATAGGCCGTCGAGATGGTTGAGCTGTGCACACGTGGCATGGGCATGATCGTGTCCGTTTACTCCATT
Organism: Magnolia kwangsiensis; assembly: GCA_037074715.1. Classification (NCBI taxonomy): domain Eukaryota; kingdom Viridiplantae; phylum Streptophyta; class Magnoliopsida; order Magnoliales; family Magnoliaceae; genus Magnolia; species Magnolia kwangsiensis. The sequence goes on from CM073583.1 coordinate 109,554,254, forward strand.
CTCACACGTGTGGACATGTGCAGCATGTGAGGTGGAGTCCCCTTCACAAACGTGCTTCGCATGTCCACATCCAATGCCACTCGTGTGGCCTCCGTGCACGTGCTTCTCATGTTCACATCCATTGCCACTCTTGTGGCCTCCATGCACGTGCTTCTCATGCCCACATCCAATGCCACTCGTGTGGCCTCCATGCACGTGACCCGAACACATCACGTTATCTTTCGCACATGGACCCGATCCAACTTGTGATATTCCTTCCCCGCCGACGATTGAAATAACATGCTCGTGTCTTGCACTATTCACGTGCGTGCCATCATTCGAGCAATCATGCCCGCAGGGCGGTGTGGATGGACGGTCGAGATGGTTGTGCTGTTCACAGGCTGCATGCCTATGATCGGGTCCATTCACTCCATCTACACACGTGTGGATATCTGCAGCATGTGGGGTGGAGTCACCGCCACAACATCCATTACCACTCGTGTGGCCTCCATGCACGTGACCTGAGCACATAACGTTACCTTTCTCACACGGACCCGATCCAACTTGCAAACACGATCTTCCTTTCCCACCGTCGGATGTGTTCGGCCCACCTCCATTCGAACAACATTTCCGGCTAACGTGAGTCGAATGGTGATGATCGTCCGGACCACATGCGCCTTTGGTGTGGCCCCCACTACAACACCCGTGTGATTTCTGACCGTCGGATGTGTGGCTGGACTTGCTAGATCGTTGTTTTGGTACGGTAGTCCCTCTTAAGAGTAACATACTGTTGAAGATCACCAACAAACAGGTACCGACGTCAGCAAGGACTGCGGCCCACAGAAGTGGGTGGCCCATAAAGGCGAGGACGAGGATGGCGATCTTAGTGAAAATCGATAATCCAACGTTCTCGATTATCTTACGGCGAGTAATCCTTGCAAGCAGGATAGATTGTGGGATTTTACGAATGTCGTTGGACATGAGTGTTATGTGGCCAGTTTCTGTTGCGACCGTTGATCCTGATATGCCCATCGAGATGCCGATATCGGCCGTTGCTAATGCAGGCGCGTCGTTCATACCGTCTCCGACCATCGCCGTTGGTCCGTCATTCTTGAGCTCTTTTATGATCTTCACCTTCTCTTCTGGAACGAGCTCGGCGTGGACGGCCCCGATCGCATGGTTCAGCTGCATTACACGTGAGAAACAATCCAGTGTGAAAAAACACCTATAGTAAAATCTAGCTATGGGTGAATCTTATCTACGAATCAAGGCTAACTAATAGCTTTGATTCTTCAGATGGAGGTGGGACTGAATGGGGCCCACTTTTCAAGCCTACTAGTTTGAACATTTTAGGGAAATGGATTGGCTACTCGGTGCTCTGTGGGCCCCGCCATGATGTATGTGTTTCATCCATGCCGTCCATCTATTTTTGTAGATCATTTAATGGTATGAGATAAAAGATGAGATATATCCCAACCTCAAGTGGACCACATTACAGGAAACATTTTTGAATGAACATTGACCATTAAAAACTTTTTGGGGCCTATAAAAGTTTTGGATCAAGATGATCTTTGTTTTTTCCCTTCATCTAGGTCTATATGACCTAATCAACAGATTGGATGTCAAATAAGCAGTACAGTGGGCCTTAGGAAGATTTTAATGGTGGATATCCAATCACTATTATTTTCACGTGGTGTGGTCCACATGAGATTTATATCTCTCTCATTTTTGGGTTCAAGCACTAAAATGATCTGTTAGAATGGATGAACTGCATGGATGAAACACATACATCATGGTGGGTCCCACAGAGCACCGACCACTAGCCACCGGGCTAGTGGCAGGGGCAGTAGCCGATCCGTTTTCCTAAAAGAGGTGAGTGGGCCTCACTTTAGAGTCCATCCGATCTTAAAGAAATCAGAACCATTGATCTGGTGGGTCACTGGTGAATTGTTCGATCACCGTACATTCATGCCACATTTCAGGAGATCCACCTATCAGGTGGGCCACCCATACTAAAACAATGGACAACCAAAATTATCATGTATCCCAAGAAACATTCCCTGTGAGGCATGGAATCTAAACGGTGCATCTGGCGTACTTCTCGATGCTTCTGTTATTTACCAAGAATCATCCCAATCTAAAACTCAGATGGGACACACCACATGGATCAATGTCCAATCACATGTAAAAACCTATATATTCACTTGTTTATGGCCTACCGAAGTTTACGAATCGATTGAGTTTTGTTGTGTCACTTCATGCTCGTAGGAAGCATCTGATGAATGGATTGGATTACATATGCAATACACGGTGCACCCCACATTCCATCTGGAAGGATCTATGGTGGACGTCATCCTTTCCAATTTATTCTTGCTTCCTTTCGTGTGGCCCACTTGACTTATAGATCATGCTATATTTTTTCATAGAGGCATAAAACATGGCCGTGCATCTAATGGATGGGTTGGATGTCACTCATACATCAAGGTGGGGCCCAGAAAGCTCGAATCATATGGTGGAATATATGTGATCATTCGCCTACATATGAAGGGAAATTATCTGTATAATAAGATATGGAACATACCTGTTCTTGCACGTGCAAGGCAGCTGCACGGCTGTCGCCGGTGAGCATCGCCGTTGTAATCCCCATCGATTTCAACTCGTCGATCGCCTCGGCCACTCCGGATCGGCACGTGTCCGATAGGCTGAAAATGCCTACAGCCATCGATCCCAGGAACACGTATCCAACCGTTGATCCTTCCGTCGCTTCTTCCAGGGACGGAACTGAAAAAAGAAGAAGAGAGGCCTAGATACTTAGAATTTGATAAGGAGAACGGAAAACAGAAATGATTAGGCCATTTGTACGTGTCATGCATGCGGTATTTGGACCATTCATCTGGTGGGGCACACTCATATGAACCACGTTCTAGTTAATATACGTGTATGGCCGATCAGATGATTGCTACAGTGTATGTTCATGGTGTGGCCCACCTGATGAATGGACCAGATCTCACGTATCAATCAGTTTTTGAGCTCTGCTAAATGCATTCCTGCAAGTGCACTTCCATGTACTCCCAGTTCACATACTCCACTTGTGTGGCACACGTGCACAAGATCCACATCACTCATCAGGCCGCTCCCCACCGTACGTATTGTTACATAGCTCAAAAATTAGGCAGGTCCACTCAAAAGGTGGGCCACACGTTTACAGAGGGATGGACAGTTAAAAAGATCAGCTAACGGCCCATATTATACATGCCAGTGGGGCCCACTTGATCAGCGGTCTGTTGATCAGAAACGTCCATGTTGTGAACTCTATGTCCAAGAAACTTTACACTAAACGGATGATTGTGGGCCCAACAACAGGTGGGCCTGTTTTCTTTAAAGGCCGGGCCTCTTCAAAATATTGTTTTTGCCTAGCCCAGGTGGGCGATTGCCAGGTCCACGAACCATCATTACGTGCAGATGAATTTACATCAATGAAAAGAAACATTTCAATGGCTCACGTCCAATTGAAATATTCGAATTTTAAAATCATCAAAGAAACATGATTACGCGAAAATAGCTTATTTATCCTAGTAATGAGAATACGGACGGTTCAAAATACTCGATCCTGAGCCCTGAGAGGCAAAATGAAGTATTGTCTAATAGCTTTTATAATTATGTCGACTGGGCCCACCTGATCAACTGCTTGGATTTGGTATGGTCTCCAGTCCAACCAGTTGGACCTCAAGGTATGGTCCACCTAGTGCATAACTTCCTTCCTATTAAGTGCACGAGGGATCCAAACCTTCCAATACGCTGGCCCCACTATAAGGATCACCTATTGTAAAAATCAGCCCTTCCCACATTTCAGGTGGACCATGGAAAAATAAAATCTAGTTATTGAAAATAGAAAAATACAAGCGTGGCTTACTATATGAGTGGATACGGCTTATGTTTGTATAGGGTGATTTTCATAATGGGGCTAACCTATTAGATGGGTTGGATGTCACAGACATGAAATGTTTGAAGTAATTTACATGTTAGACAATGTTGGACTGTAAGTTACGGTCCATCTGCCCAAAACTTCCAACCTTTCATGCTTTTCACGTGTGTATAACAACCAACCCGTCCAATACGGTTGTCTTATCATGAGAATTATCTTTTGGAAACATCAGCAATAATCACTCATCGATTAGACCTGACTTGTTTTTAGCTATTTATCTTATTTGGATATTGTTTTATATGGTGTGGTCCATTTGATAGATAGATAGGCTTAATTTTGGACCAGTCAATCCTTATGGTGGGGGAAACATATTAAAAGGATTGGATGTCAGATGCACACTCAATAGATTGGAGGTTATTATCCATGCGGACTATAAATCTAGGTCCAACGGGATGATTTAAAAGACATATTTGATATGAGATAAATACTCACACACACTACTAATTATAAATCCAGCTAGTTGGCATGGTGTTTGTATATGCAACTTCCACCATGGTACTCTGATAATGAAAATGGAATGCTCCAAAACTCAGGTCATCTAACCATCAGATGGGACCCACATGAACTTAGAGTTTTTTGGATGGCTGTTTATTGTTATCTATAATAAGATATGCTTAATAGTTACATTCACCTGAATTTTTGGACATCAAACAATTTTTTATGAGACAATCTTCCTAAAGTAGTATGATAGAATTAAGGAACTTCGGCCGTTGGTTCATGTCCTTTTTTAGGTTTAGAAATGATGGGTCTCAACTTGTCAAGGCTAAAACAAAAATTCTTAAATTGAAATATTTTAAAACTCTTCGAATATTGATAGGTATAAGTGACTGACTGACTGCTCATATTCAAGGAAAAGAATAACCATCAGAGGTTGAAATGTTTTACTGTGAGAGGAGGTTGGTGTTTTTATTTTTAAAATTTTTCCTTTTTTCGTTTTGACACCCACCTTCCATTGATGTGAGTCCCATCTTATAGACCGTTTGGATCATTGAAAAAATAGCCTACAGTATTAGGTGGGCTGCACCCATGGAAGCACTGATAATTTCAACCGTTCAGTATGCATGATTAGCAGACAATCTTGGTTTTTTCCTCACATGAACTAATGATTTGGCCCATATTTTGAACGGCTAGAATGTTCTACACAATCAACATCTCGCTGGATAGAGAGACTTGTATTTCAAAGTGCACATGTGAACGCTGTATGAAAGCATTTCTTAGAAGATAAAAGGTTAATTTACACAGAAATCTTTAAAAATTCTGATTCTGCCAAAGTATGATTTGACCTTTTTAGCACCGTAACATCTTTTCGGCGCCTACCTGTTTTTCTTGGAGTCCAGCATTGTGAGACCCATGTGTTGTGTAATTGACATCCAACCTCGACAGAAACGGACCCCCGCCGCCAGCCAATGGCTGATGGTCAGTGCTCTATAGGCCCCACCATGATGTATGTGTTTCATCCATGCTGTCCATCTATTTTTCTAGATCATTTTATGGTATGAGACCAAAAATGAGTTATATAAAAATCTGAATTGGACCACATTACAGGAAAAAATTGTTGAATGAACTTCAGCCATTAAAAACTTCTTGGGGCCATAAAGGTTTTGGATCAAACTGATATTTGTTTTTTTTCCTTCATTTAGGCCTAAATGACCTAATCAACAGATTATATGTCAAATAAACAGTACTGTGGTCCTTAAGAGGATTTTAATGGTGGATATCCAATCACTACTGTTTTCCTTTGGTGTGGTTCACCTGAGATTTATATCCCTCTCTTTTTTGGGATCAAGCCATAAAATGATCTATAAAAATGAATGAACAGAATAGATAAAATACAAACATCATGGTGGGCCCAGAGAGCACAGACCATCAGCAACCGGGCTGATGGCAGGGGAGTAGCCAATCCGATTCCCACAGAAACAATTTACACCACCCGAAACAGCAAATTCACGTGGGGCCTATCTCATGATTGTATGAACCTGGTTTTAATTTCATCCGACCAATGTATCTGTCGGATGTCATTCAAATACCACGAGGGCCCCAAATGGTAGACTGGACTCTTTTTATTCAATAAAACAAAATAGTCATTTCAGAAAAGTTGAGGCATTGTTTGATAAAATCAGAATTCTTTAAGGATTTTGAGGTAAACGTCCAAAAGATAAAAGAATTGGGATTTATTTATTTATTTATTTTAAAATTATTTTTTTTTTACCTTGTTCACAGCCGGCCCTAATTGCAATTCTTTTATTTCCAACATAAATACTCTTCCCGTCGATTTCTCCATATATTCCTTCTCCAGGAAGTATCTGAAACTCCTTGAGATCTTCCGGCTGCGGTTCAACCCCTTTCAACCGGCTGTAATCGACGAGTGCAGCTGCCATCGGATGGCCCGATTTGCTTTCAATGCTTGAAATCCTGAAATATTCACAAATATTCTTTAATTAAATTGCCAATTGATGAACTTAGAAACACATAAAATGGCTCACTTATTAAAGAAGTGGCACATTTACTATCTATACTCTTAATAAAAAATAAGGAACAATAGTAATATGAGTTGATTAAATGTGGAGTGATGGTGGAAGATAATATCATTTAGAGGGATACATCTCTGCCTTTCCTTGTTTCTCTCTAACTCTTCTCTCATCGGGAACTCTATATGTCTATACAACTGTATTGTGAAGCATATTTTTTTTCACGTCCATGTGTCTGTAAGACAATATTATGAAGCATGTTTTTTTTTTTTTTTCTAAATTTTGTCACAAATCTTGCTAGTAATCCGAATCTCTGTAATGAATTGAGGATGGATAACTTCCGAAATGAATTTATAGCATGGTTTAAGGTGGGGTCTTTTGCATTATTCCTAACAAATCTTTCTCATGGTGAGGTGTATATTAAGAGAACATTTTATCAAGAAATGTATAAGGGAACACTTTTCTGAAGTATTTTTTAGCATGAGATTCTTTATATCAGTAGAAAGGTAAGTCTTATGTTTTTGTTTTCTTATTTATAGTGTAGAAAAAGGTTGTACATTTTTAGTTTATAAAATATGTCTATTGAATAATTATGTAAATTCTTGTGCTTATTACCTCTTATTTTTGTCACTTTTTTACTTTTATTTATGTTAAGAGTTTTATTTGAATAAGTCCTTATTTGTTATAGTCTTTAGGAATTTGTTATTTGTTTATCCAATTTATAGGAGCAACATCTCTTATTTCATGCTTTGGTAACTCATGTAATCTTTTTTATTTGAGCAGCTGATGACTATAAATACAGTATCTTTCAAATTTTCTTTACTTATCTTTTAATTTGTTTATCAAATTGGTATGAGAGAGAGAAGTTTTGTGTTCGAGACTCCTCACCAAGAGTGATTAATATAGTTTTCACATTAATTTTGAGATTCGAACGTAAAATCTTCCACTTTGATACCATGTCATTTTTTCTTAATTATTAATTTTCATTTTGGCTCTGCTTACATTAATCATTTGTGAGCATTTTTCCGTGACAAAATGGATATAAAGGTGAAATCTTCTCCATTTAATCTTAATTAAATAGTTTCAAGTGTGGGCCCCACCAAGCATATGAGAAAAACTCTACAATTTGAACACTTGAAAAAAAAAATAAAAAAAATCTAAAATACAAGCTCTCCAAATTCAAGATATTTTCAGAAAAGACCTTTGAGGTTTGGATTTCTCAAATCAGTCCCATGGTCAACGGCCTGGAGACTCGGACTGACTCGTCCAGTCTCAAGTTGAAGATGACTCATCTGGTGACTCTGGTGCTGAGTTGGATTGGAACGAGCTCGAGTTAAATTGGGAAGTCGTCTGGTGCATGTAATAAAACAAGCCCAGCAAATGTAATTTTAGCATTCAACCCCTTTTATAAATACTAAATGATTTATTATTTTTTATTTTTAAATATAATTTTAAAAAATAGAATAATATTATTGTGGGATGCATCTAGGCGAAGCCAATCTACACCGTTGATTTTTTCTCATCTGGGCTAAACCATTCTTTGAATTATTTGACCGTGAATTGTGAGAAGATTAACGACGGAGATTGAATTGGTCATAAAAACTCTTGAAAAATAAATAAAGGAAAATTAGATATTTATTTACCAATACAGCAATGTATCCATGCTAATATCATCGCAGACGGACCGAAACTCTGTGATAGTGAATTCTCCTCTCGTTATGGTCCCTGTCTTATCGAATGCCACGATCTTGATTTTGGCCAAAGATTCGAGATAATCTCCACCCTTGATCAGGAGCCCCATTGTCGCGGCCTTCGTAAGTGAACAAAATGTCGCGACTGGTGTAGATAGGATGAGTGCACATGGACATGCACTCACCAGGAGAACTAATGCTAAGCGTAACCAACGCCTCAGATCATGTACTCTCAATGCCGCTGGGACCCCCGCAAAGGCCGCGGATATCAGCACCACCCCTGCAAAATCGAATTCAATATGCCAGTGTGTATCTTTTGATGTGGCACACATGTGTGATATCCTGTCCGTTCATCAGATGTCGTACGCCATGATCATGATATGTTCCGAAAATCATTCTGGTGCACTGACTAGGTGGGCCACACAACTTGTCAGTTAAAATAAGAAATTGCCAACGGTTCATTTGAATGTCTTGGCGGGAAGAGATCTAAGATGTTTATTACGATCTGAACCCTACATTTCTACCTTTGACTGGCCACAACCCAAGAAATTCTTTTTGATTGGACTATTCTAACCATTTAGTAAATGGATTTTTTCTCTCACTGAATGTGAACCGTTGCCTTTCAGTAACTATCAGTAGATCATCGATTAAAGGATCAGGACCGTCCAAACAGTGTGAATTTAGGTCCATGGCTTAGTCGCTACCAACCCTACTAAATGAGTGGTTCCGATAGTTTGGTTTCGGAATTCAGCTAGTTCATGGTGGGCCAACCTGATGAATGGATCATCTCCATCTCACTAGTTCACGCAAGCGCACATCCGCACGTGCGTAAGCGGAGAAGGGTATTTTGGTCTTTCTGTCTACAAGTTGAAAGTGGGTGTACCTAATAAAGGTGATACCTGGTGTATAATACTTGGCACACGTGTCTATGAGCCTTTGTGTCCTGGACTTGTTATGCTGTGCTTCTTCCACCAGCTTTGCCATTCTAGCCACTGCAGAGTCTTCAGCTAATGCAGTGGTTTTCACACTGATATAACCTGCAAATTATCTACGGTTGTGATTACAGTAATTTTCTTATCTAAAAGAAAGAGAAATGCTGGCCACACTTGCCAACATGACAGCGCATGCAAGATCCGAGACGTCCATTAGTCAGAAGATCCCTTGATCAACATATCCCAGCCTAATATCCAGAAAAGCCCGCTCATCAGATGGGCCACATATTTATGTTGGATACCGGTCATCGATCTTTATTTCTTGATGGGTGGGCAGGCCAGATTTCTCAGGAAAGGAACATCCACCATGGGGCCCACTTAATGAACAGCCTGGATCTTGCATACGTGTGTACATAGCATCCCTTTAGGTATAAAACAAATGAACGGTTACCGTTTAAGTTTATGGTGCCTGCCCATACACTGGATTGAACTTGCTTAGCAACAGGAAATGATTCTCCTGTTAGCGTCCGTTCATCAACTTCGCTCTTCCCTTTCACGACGATCCCATCGATCGGGATCACATCCCCAGCTTTAACGGCCAGGATCGTGTTCACCTTCACGTCCTTAGCGTCCACCACCTGCCCGTTCTCGGCTAGGATTGCCTTTTGGGGCGCCATGCTCATCAACGATGACATCACTGCTGTGGCCTGTTGGCATTCTCCTATTTAGCAAGTATTTAATTCGAACAAAAGCGATGCACACGTGTCAACATGGCATGCATGTGTGGGATCCGGGACGTTCATCAACTTTGATACGCTGGCGGTTTGCGATGGTTGATAGCAGGCACTCATAAAATATACAAGTGGCATATATTAAGTTAAATTAAACCGTTGAGATTGTGGGACCCTCTATAGATAGTTCATCCTCCAAAATTTTGGATTGATTTAACGGTCCTAACCTCTGATTGACGGTCATTTGTTTGTTGAATTCTGACCATTGAAATGTTTGTGTCCATCAATTACAAAATCGGTACAATTTTCACTTAACAAGGCCATTGGTGTTGGTATGAAGAATTGGACGGTTCAAATTTAAGTTACATGTATGTAAAGTGTACAATTTTTTAGTGCCTGCACATCAACCATCACACTCTGCAGAGTATCAAAGATTTTCTCCTGGCAATGATGAGAAATGGTACGGTGATTTGCACGAGAGATGAGGTGAATCATGCCACACCTGCCAACTTGGCACACATGTAGGTGGTAGAGACCATGAACATGCCCTGGCCCAGCAGATCTACTCACTCACCAGATGAGCTACAATCATGTCAAAAATAGATGGTCCAATGGCCAAATATTCAGTATACACGTGGCATGCATGATGAGTGGGCCAGCCTGCATTCGGGGTCTGGCCCATTTGGGTTCATGACGTGGATCTCTCGCAAATGTGTCATGTTGGCACGTGTGCCACCTCTTTAATCTCTTCTTGCATAGGACTTACATTCCCAAGAAATCAGGTGGGCCACATCACAGGGAACGACAGGAAGCAATGGGTATGGCGACATACTCATCATGACCATGTATAGAGATAAAAGTGCTGGGCGTATTCCATCCAATCCATTAATCAGGCGGTCAAGGTAGGATGAAGGGACACACCAAAAATAAGGGCATTACATGACTTCGGTGGGCCACGATACATGAATTTATATTTTTTAGATGTGATTTTACATCCTTCCCTGCGTAATGGCCAACCTTTTTTAATGTACGGTGGAAATACGGCATATCAACTGATTCACGGTTTGGATGCCCCACAAGAACTACGCTGGGTCCCAAATAAGCTAAATCAGCTCAATCCAATGGGAATTTCCATCAAAATAAGTAGCCATTAGATTGCAATTAGGTTCCTTTCAATTCCAACTTGAAAATCACGTAATCCCAATTTAGATAAGGTGATTGCAATTGGGTTATTTTCATTTCATTGGTTGGATGGATGATTATAACAATTTAATAAAATTGTCCATCGGACGCAGCCTATGATCGTAGCTTGGGTCCATTTGGGTAAGAGTCCCACGTCATTAGGATTATAAAAGAAAGCCTATTTTCTAGTAGGTAGAATATGATGGGAAGGGCATACGCATATCAAAATTAAGATTATTTTTATGTTATTGATGTTATAGATATGTAAAAGATAAGGTTTGTTCATGACATCAACGGTCCACTCAATGCCACCGAGTAAAATGTCGATGCCATCGAATATATATATATATATATATATATATATATATATATATATATATATATATATTAGCTTGTTAATATACACCCATGTCAGTATACACACTCCATGTTAGCTAAACTGTCCCCTATATATATATATATATATATATATATATATATATATATATATATATATATATATATATATATATATATATATATATATTAGCTTGTTCCCCCCCCCCCCCCCCCCCCCTCCCCCGGCTAGGGATTGATACGAAGACCTCAAGTGTTGAAATGAGTTATCTCTATGCTAGTTGAGCTATGAATTTGGGTGTAGCAAGTGCATAAAATTAAATAAGTGCAGGATTTGTTTTCTATTTTAATTGTAATATTATATAAAGTTATATATATCAAGTGTAATTAAGATTTAAGAGTTTGGAGAGATGATATAGATTTTTTAAATTTGTTCACGAAGATTTCAAGGTATCTTGATTTTTTTTCACAAGTGTTTTTTCACGTAAAATTTAGTTTAAACATTTTTTAACTTGGTTGTGCAATTGGAATAATCTGCTTGATTTATTTCAGTGTACTCTGCGGTTCCCAATATCTTAATCACAATTTAATAGCATCATGTATCCAAAGGGACTCTTAATCATGATTTAAAGAAGACAATAAGTTAAGGGTGAGAAAAGACCTTATGGCTTGCTCTTGATTCAAGCCATTCGGCAATGGTGAAGAGAAATACAATGGACCCAGCTTCCCAATAATCTCCTAATGCAATCGTTCCACCCACTGCAACCAATGCAAACGGTATGAGTTTCGTATGTACAAATCTTATATGATTACGAATGTGAACGTCCAATTGCTATGTGCTAGAACTGGACCTTTCATTCGGTGGGACCCAATACGTATGCCATTGCCCAAAAATAGGCTAGTCTCGTCACAAAGTGGGCCCCACATTTGTAAAAGAAGATTTTCTGACCTATATGCTATTGCCCAAACGGTTAGATAAATTGTTACAGAAAACTGCCTCTGCATGTAACGGCTGTGAAATAGCTTTTTCTTTTTAAAAAAGCTAAAAAAATAATAAAGTAAGAATGGAGTGGCAAAAGCTGTTACAGCAATTATTACCGTTATGAAAAACCTGGGTGGCCCAGCTCATGATGAGATTGACCTGTCGACCTGTTGAACTGGCACGATAAGGGAAGCCAATGCATCGCTATTATCACTGGAGCTCGGTCCAGCTCCCTCTTTATGGAACACATGAAAACATGTTGTGATCAGGACCGTTGATCTTGTGGGCCACCATGTGGAGTAAAATAGTGGGGATTGGACTGTGGGAGATATCCATCCAATGGCCTACAAAAAGTACGGTTAGAGGAAGCGCCCACATTCAACAAGAAAAAACTCACCATGAATGGATGGCGAGAATTGTCCAAACCATTGGATCTTTTACCTATACCCTATCCACATAGTGACCCACTAGATCAACGATCCCGATCGCTCAAAACCAGTTCTATGGTACACCGAATTTTCATATTTCTTCTGAACTTTTACTTCAAATGTGAAAAAATAATATACATTTTCATCAAAGTAAAAAGTGAGTCTTGATAGAACGTGGGCCCACTGTTCTCTTCCACATCTGATGACACATGTGCGAGATATCTGGGCCATTCATTAGATAGTCAGCAATGCCAACATGCCATGCACCAAAATTCATGCCAACTTAGGCCGTTCAATTTTTTATTTATTTTATAACTGCTCATTTTTCTCATACAGTTTAATATTATTTTTGGTCCAAGGCATTGTTGTTAATGTAACCTATCAGATGAATGGACCACCCTAAAATTTAAAAATTCCTAAATTAACCTTGAATAAAGAACAATGCCCTCTTATAATATTCTAGGGATGGATATACCTGCAATCAATACCAAGATGTTGATGTCGAGTGTAAAGCTTCGCAATGCCGCAACACTTCTCAATAAGATGGGAGGAAGACCGACTGCAGTTGCACCGACGGCGAACCAAAGCAACGGGTGGAAAAAGAATTTAAAAAATGATATAACGAGCAAAATTCCACAGGCCACTGTGTATGGACTGGGCCAGTTCTTCCCATTTCTTTCTTCGCCGTAAACCCGAATGTTCGCTTCGAGTCGCGCTTGATTTAGTGCTTTAACTGATGAAAACAATACAAAATATGATTATTATGATTGATTTTTTAATAAGAAACAATTATCGAATAATGAAATGCAGGCATTATAACTGTACATCAAGTGGGATATGTTGAAATTTTGAGATACTCCCACACCTTTATTTATAAACAAAACCCTAAAATAAAAGTAATTAAGCCCAATAAACAAATATACAAGCTTAATAAATACTTCTCAAGCTAATATATATATATATATATATATATATATATATATATATATATATATATATATATATATATATATATGTGTGTGTGTGTGTGTGTGTGTGTGTGTGTGTGTGTGGGAAAAGGTACTATGCGCTCGAGCTCATGGGAACGTCCCATGAGGTCGAGCTGTGTAGGCCCCGCTGTGATGCATGTCGAACATCTACCCCATCAATCAGATGCACCATTCCATCGTGAGCCTAGGTGTCAAAAATAAAGCCAGTCCACATATAGAAGTTGAGAGGGGCTACCTTCCATTAAAACATTCATAATCATTTTTTGGGCTCACTGAGATGTGGTTTGCAAATCCAGCCCATCCATTATGTGTGTCCCACTTGGATGAGGGTTCTGACCAAGTTTCAGACGCATCCAAATTTCAGGTGGGCCCCACCAAGTGCCTTTATATGTTTTTAGCATGTCTTCACAAGATTTTAGATGGTATGGCCTACTTGAGTTCCGTATATGACTGATTTTTGGGATATCCCATAATTTAAAGGGGACCCATCAAATGCACAGTGTTGATGGTCGACACGCATCACAGTGGGGCCCACACAGATCGACCTCATAGGATGTTCTCATGAGCTCGAGTGCATAGTACGTTTTCCCTATATATATATATTTCTTATATTCACCTCTTGAGGATAGTGTAACTAAGATGAGAAAGTGTGAGAAGGAAAGATTAAACCTTTAGCTGTTTACAAACAAAATGACAATCAACCTCGATGTGATTGGTTTGCTTATAAAGGTATGATAAGTGGCGCATCAACCTCGATGTGATTGGTTTACTTATAAAAGGTAGGATAAGAAGCAATGGGAATAGCGCCACTTACCATAATGTACTGAAAAGATCATGGAGATATGCTTACATACGTCAACGAGCCAAGATTCCTCAATGAGTTGAGAATGCCAATATGTAATGGCTCTTCGATTGCTAGCTCCGAATACAAAAGCTCTTCATTTACCATAACCAGTAGTAACTCTTGAGAAATATAGATGGCTAAGATTCTTCAAATAGTCATTTCTCCATTTCACGTAATCTAAATTTTAAAATATCAAAAGATATTATGTATGGTAGTAAGCATTGTAATTATTCTGTATTTATATATGAAGAAAATTTCTCTCAAATTCACATTTTGAGAAAGAGAGTTGCAAAATAGTTTTGTTGGGCCCTACGGTACAATCAGATCTGTATCTTGGATTAACACCCCACTGTTAGCCACCCTCACTAGGGAATCGATGCCACGAACTCAGTGTTGAAACGAGGTAACTTCTCCCAGTCTACCACTTGAGATATGGATAGGGAAGATGATCATTTGATCTAAACAGCCATCACGTGTAGAGTCATTTCAAATCCCGTCGTTGTCATCGTCATCGTCATCATCATAGCTTTCTTGGGAAGTAATATTGAAGGTTGGCACACCATCAAGAACACAATGTGCCAAAAATAAAAAGCCTGATCCATTCATCAAGTGAGCCATACCGTATTTCTTATTATGCTAGCGGTTATCCATTGTTTTACTATGTTTTGATTCACCAAAAGAGTGGCTCATCTGATTCTTGTA
Source organism: Magnolia kwangsiensis (assembly GCA_037074715.1). Classification (NCBI taxonomy): domain Eukaryota; kingdom Viridiplantae; phylum Streptophyta; class Magnoliopsida; order Magnoliales; family Magnoliaceae; genus Magnolia; species Magnolia kwangsiensis. The sequence continues at coordinate 109,569,503 of CM073583.1, forward strand.
CTGGGTGATCCTTATGGTGGGGCTAACCTATTAGTCAGGTTAGATGTGACACACACATATAACAAGGCTCGATTGCATTTTGTAATTTATCAATGGCTAGATTTTTTATTTTTTATTTTAAAGTGTGGGCTGCTTGATGAGTAGATGGGGCTAATTTTTACACAAGGTAATCCTCATGAATGGGCCAATTTATTAGACGGCCTGGATGTTACATGCATGAAAGGTCAGAAGCCATCTGCTGGGATGTATGGTATGGAATTGAGAGTTTTTTTTTTTTTTTTTTTTAATGATATCAATGACACGGTTCAAAGATGTACAAAAGTGCTCCACCTTGCTTATGTGGGGCCCTTCTTAGGTGGACCAGGATCAATCATGGCCGTTGGTTTACTTGTTTGTTTCCCTCCCAAGCTAGTGGCTGGGCTTATTCCTCTTTAAAATGCTCTCAACTGCTTAGTTCAAATCCAATAGAAAAAGATATGACAGACATTTTGGTCCACTTAAAAGATTTTAGTGCTAGCATGACTCGGACCAATCATGGTGAATCGTGGCCCACAAATCCTCACCATATATTCCATCCATGTGGCTCCCAACACTTAAAAAGTTCAGAAATAATTGAAGGGTAAAATGGTCATTTCAGCCTGTAAAAAAAATACAAGTGCTAACCTGACTCATCACGAATCACATTGCATTGTGACTCACAATCAACCATCTTAATCTGACAACATTGGTAATGATTGCGAACGTTGATGTGGTGGGGCCCACCAGGTGAAATTCCGATGATCTAAGCCATGGGGCCCACAGAGCCAAAGAGAAGAACTTTGGTACTCTGGCCAAGTGTGATGGATGATACTCAGGCACTTAGAAATTTCTTTTAAAATGCATACGTGGCATACGCGAAATTTATATGAACTGTCCAAACTACGGGTCCCAGTTTGGATGTATCATGAACCAAAATTAAGATTATTTGATCACCTGACTTGAAAGTATAGGTGGACAATTTATTGGATGGTTAAGAAAGAAATTATTCAACGGTCCTATTTCAACAAACAAATGTCGATAAGAGGTTAGGATTTTTCAAGCAATCTGATCTTAGGACCATGTCTCAGTTACAATGGGTTCCACAATCAATCAGTTTAATTTAAGTTAAAAATATGCCTCATGTTAAATTTTTAAGTACTGCATATGACGCAGGGATGGACGTGATAAGGATAAGTACTCCGAATCCACGGAGCTTCTCTGGACTCCTCACAAAAGCTTCTCAAATTCACGATGAAAGAAAGCAAAAAATAGAAATAAATTCTACTAATTATCCTAAGTTTTTTTCACAGTGGACGCAAATTCTAAAGCCTAATGGATGAAGAGTTATAATCAAATTAAAACTTACTTTTATAGTAAAAACGAAATTAAAACAAGGAAATGACCATCAATCCAGGGGTATTTCGCAAATCCGGCTTGCACAACTTGGCGTAGCGAAGTTGGTTGGCTAAAGTGCCTCGTTCAACCCCAAAATCATATATTTTATGCCCAATAACTCATTCCGGATTGTGAGATACGCCCGATCTAAGGTCCGACGGTCCGGATCACTTCTGTCATCGACCGGGCCTTTTTTGATCCGTCTTGGCCACAAAACTATCCGCGACCCGCTCTACATCAGCATATCAAGTGTCAGTCGCAGCCAGAGTATCAAATAACTTCCCGAAGTGGGCTTTTAGCTACTATAAGTGGGGTCCATGGATCAGTGATCCAAAATGGAAGGTATTGTTATGAATGCCCCATGCAACAATAATCTTCCAGATTGGAAGAATCCTTAATAGGCAGTGGCCAATAAATAAACGGTTAAGATGGAAACTACCTCAATGACTTACTTGAACAAAATAAGATCAAATATTCTAGGGACAGGATCTTTCTAATTGCGAATTTTCAGTGCATGTTTGATGTAGAGCAGGTCGTGGACATTTTCATGCCCACGATGGGCCATAGAAGGCTCAATCGGAAGTGGAGGTGATTTGGACCATCAGAACCTTACAACAGGTGTATCTCGCAAATCGAAATGAGTTGCTCAAAATATTATATATGATTTTGGGTTGCTCTATTTATAGTAAGTTTTAGTTTGATTATAATTCATCTTTCTTTTAACTTTAAGAGTTGTGTACAACATGAAAAGTGCATGGAAAAAAAAAAGAGAATAACTTTAGGATAATATAAATAGTAAATTTACCATGGGCCTACAAAAACGAACTTCATGCGTAAGGAGGAAGTTCCCTGTTAGCCACTAAGAGAGAAGGTAGCTATTGGTGACTAGTAGGGCATTTCCCTGCTGTGCATGGAAATATCTACACGTGGCGCCCATTGTTTTGGTGATATGGACCATTGAGATGTGGTTCCCACGATGGGTGGACCTTTTAGAAAGAAAAGGGGCACTTAGAAAAGGTGTTACCTATTTGGATCTGGGAAATGAGGAGGTTGTCATGGACCACAATCACTGTCCTTGTAGGAACAATGACTGAAACTTTCTCGATTCCTTCCAACGGCTGTAGAATCTTCTCAATGAGAGGGACTTCAGATGAACAGCATATGCCCAATACATCAAAATAGCTCTTTTGGAATTTCACTGCCTTGCTTTTGTCAGTACTGGCCATCTCTCTATCTACACATAAATAAATAAATAAATAAATAAATAAATAAAGACTAATTTTATTCAAAGAGACATTGAGTTGGTAAAAATGCATGCATTGCAAGAGCATTTTTAGAAGGTCCCGGGTCCAATCAGTTGGACCACAAGTTACCATCCACCTATCAGTTAACTTCCAACCATTCATGTTTGTACGACATCCAACCCGTCCACTAGGTTGGTCCCATCACGAGTTTCACATTATCTATAAATCAACCACATCCACTCATTAAGTGGACCGCACTTGTACTTTATGATTGATCAATGAATAGATATTGTTTTCTATTGTTTAGCCTAAATTCAACCCGTCCATGGTGGGGCCCACCTATGGGAAGGTTGATGTCACACGCACATCAGCTTGTTGGAAGTAATTAACTTGTTACATCATCAATTATGGTCAACCTGCCATGAATGTGTGCCCATCCAATTGATTAGCCACATGAAGGTCACCTTGTACCAAAATCAGCCGCTTCCACTCATCAGCTGGGCCACACCATAAGAAACAATTCATAGCCGTTGAAAAATAACAGAATACAATCCAGTTGATAAACGTACGGATGGGTCTGATTTTTGCTTAAGATGATCCTCATCGTTCATGGTGGGGCCCACCTATTAGACAGGTTGGGTGTATCATTGTCTATAGTCCTTACATGGGATGTTGATGCCCATAAAGAAAAATTTATAAAAGAAAACGAACACACAAGCAAAGCTGTCAAGAGATACGGAAGACTCTAAATGGGTGGGGGCAAAAGGTGACCGTTGGGCCCACTCGCAATTCTGCTGCATGAGATGTACTGCAAGTGCATTCCAAAGTGCAGTATATGTGGAAAAACACTTTGATCGGAGCAGTTGCTTTAGTGGGCCATCATATGATAGGTCACTTTCAAAGTAGAGAGGAGTAGATTATCATAATGACCTTGAAAAGGATAGCTTAACTAAGTGGTCCACATTTAACTATAAAAACTGACAAGTGAAAGGCGTCCAGCCGCTGCAGTTTTTGCCGTATGGCCCACCAGATTAACGGTCCCGATCATCATCAATGTAGAGAGAGAGAGAGAGAAAGAGAGAGAGTGTGTGAAGAAGGGTCCATGAATGAAGATCATGAAAATGATTGGGGCTCACTATGGGCTATGCATGCACCATCACATGATACGTACTCAATCATGACCGTCTAATTTACAGCCCAACAATCACGCTGATCAGACAATCCTAGCCATCTAATCATGGCCAGCCAACGGCTGAAACCACGAGTGGTCAAAAAATCCAAATTCAATTGGTAAATGTCCCCTGATAACGGTGAGGATCTTCCCATCAGATCTTCACCCAGAGTGGGCCTCACAACTTAGAAAATCCAGATTTCATAGTGCACGATGTAGAGTGGATGCATGAATAAGCATGATCCATAAATTCAGTAAAGAACTTCCAAACGGACCCAAGTAAATTCAGTAAGATGTCGTTTGGTAGCCTGGATTCTAAGGCATCTGAGATAATTTCACAAAAAGAACGTCCAAACGAGCTCAAGTAAATTCCAAATCCGGTCAATGTCTTTTCTCGTGGAATATCAATGTGTCGGCTCTACCACACCAATCCATCTCAATGACAGAAAAATAACAATAAAAAATATAAAATAAATTATATATATATACACACACACTCGCATGGCCGACCACCTTAGAGGAGCATGTTGTGCACTTGTGCTCCCGGAAGCGGTTTGGCCAGTGAGGCTGCAACTAGGCAGGTGGCTACTCGTCAGATCTCTGTTCACCCTACCATGATGTATTTGTTTTATCACACCGTCCATTCATTTTTGCAAATTATTTTAGAGCTAGAACCTAAATTAAGGCAGGTTTAAATCTCAGGTGGACCACACTACAAGAAAACAACATTGATTGAATGTCCACCGTTAAAAACCTTTTAGGGACCACTGTAATATTTATTTGACATCTAACCCGTTGATTATGTCATACAGACCTAGATGAAGGGGAAAAACAGATATCAACTTGATCCAAAACTTTTATAGCCCCAAAATGTTTTCAATGGTGGGTGTTTGGTTTACTTTTTTTTTTTTTTGTTTTTTTCTACACACGCACACACACCCCCCACACACTCACGCCGTGTAATTACACCACCATGAGTACTCGACCCGATGTTGAAACTCCAAGGAGTCTACCACCCGGGTAAGAGTAAGGACCCTGTGTTTGGTTTACCTGAGATTTACATCTACCTCATTTTTTTAATTTTTTTTTTCACTTATAATCGAGAGATATGAATGGATGACATGAATAAAACTCAAAACGACTGTAGGTAGTGGCAGGATCACTAGCCAATCCGTTTCCTGTGCTCCCCTGACTTCTAGACGATCGTGGCCATGGCCTTTGATCCAAAAATCCCAATAATAGGACAATCCAGCCATCCAATTGGTGCAACAGCATTTGTCCATTGAAACTGCTTTTTTAATTTTTTGGGTCGGCTTCTTTAACCCGTCCATTTGTGCTGATTGAATGGCTAGGATGGTCTGATCAACACAGTTTTTGGGCCACAGCCCATCTAAGGTACCATCTGTAGAAAATGATATTAAGAACTTCAAAGGACAGACGGAGAGCATGACACAAGCATAGTTTAAACCGTAGAAAGCTGTGGGCCCGAAAAAGTTATTAAAAATGAAAAGAGAAAATAAAGATGTGAGGATGGGATGTGACTTCGGTGGATACCCGGATCCACTGAGGTCGGTGCATCCCTGTGGGGCCTACTTTGATGTATGTTACTTACATCCAGGCGGTCCATCCTCTTTGAAAGTTCATTTTAGGGGGTATACCAAAAATGGAGCAGTTCCAAATCCCAGTGGACACACCACGAGAAAAAATGGGCCACAAAAGCTTTGGATTTAGATGATATTTGTTTGGTCCCTTCATCCAGGTTTTTGTGACCTTATCAACAGTATGGATGGAAAATAAACAATCTGGGGGTCCACAAGAAGTTTTTAGTGGTAGGTATTCAATAATATTGTTTCGTGTGGTGTGGTTCACCTGAGATTTAGATTTGCTTCAATTTTGGAATCATGCTCTAAAATGAGCTCTCAAAACGGCTGGACGGCATGGATGTAAGGTAAATACATTAAGGTAAGCCCCACAATCCACCAAAGCTGTTACACTTGATCACATAAATTTTTGAAAAATTTTTCACCTTAAACTTTACGTTTAGTGGAGCAGCCTTTTCAAACTTTCAGCACTTTATTTTTTATTTCTTAACTTTAAAACTTTTGGAGGATGAGAATACTTTTGCTATACAACAAGCCTATTTTCCTTAAATCTTCTTTTCTCTGAGTATTTCTTTACGAATTTGTCTCATCTCTTCTAGAAATTGTTTCCTCGTTTCCATTTCTAAACATTTTCTTCCTGAATTGTATAAGGCGTTTTCTTCATTCAATCTCCACTTCTAACATTTTATGTTGAAAAGAGATCTGGGAGATAAAAAATGAAGAAAATTGTGCCTCCATCTAAGGAGCTATGCCTTACGGTATAATTATAATCGAAGAAATTCTCCTAAACTCTAAACTTTATGATTACAAGTACTTGATTAATTTGCACTAGTACTTGATTAATTTACACACCTCTTTAAACCATAAATCATAAAAATTTGCACTTTGCATGAGTCCTCGTTCAATCTCACTAAATTTTTGGTTAATTTGTACGAGTTTCAGTCATTTGTGTGAATTCTCAATTAATTTCATCGAGTTTTCAGTCAATTTTACCTCCTAATGAAACACGAGTTCAAAAAAAAAAGTGTCTTAAAGTAAAACACAATTTACAGTCCTTTGAAATATTATAGAAAATCCTTATTGATAAAACTTGAAAGATTTCAAATTTATCAATATAGTTAATTTGAAGTAATGAATAGAACCTGGAGGAAGATTGTATATGTAAAATGATAATAACCAAAGATATTCTATATTAAAATAAAAACGAACAAAAGAAGATAGGCGATGAGTTTTTTAAGTTTTTGGGTGTAACCAAATGAAATTACTATAACTCTAAAAGCAGTGATATTTTCATTTAAAAAGAGTTAATTGTACAACATAGGTTTAAAAATGCAAAGGCAAATTTTAAAAGTTTACAAAAGTTAACAGTTAAAAGTGAAGTTTGCAATGGTAAATTTCTCCAAATTTATTAATGGAGCTTTGCTAAGCCCACACCCGTGTGCAATAAAGCTCGTGTACATGCCACACATGTGCCAGCATAGCATGGAGGTCTGACTTCCAATCTATCCATCAGGTTGGTCCGACCTGTGGATGACTTACCAAAAGTAAATCCAGTTCACTCAGCAGGTGGGCCCCAGCTTTGGAACCAGATGGACGGATTAAAAAACTCCACTCAAGTTTTTCACAGCTGTTCATTTGTTTTTGCAAGCTGTGACCCTCTGTATCAACCTGATTATTGGGATGGGCAAAAAATCTGATGGATGGATTGTATGTCGAAAGCAACATCCCATGCTGGCACGTGCGTGGCGTGTACATGAGCTGTATTGCACACCAAAAATGCAACTGAAATAAAGCAAAGTACACTAGCCAATATATGACGGAAGCGTAGTAGATTCCTATAAACATTCTGTGACCATTTTAAAAATAAGCGGACTCTTTGACCGTGCACATGGGATAGTTGCATTGTATCCAGGCCACTCAAATCAGTGACCCAATTGCGGATGGAGGAATCCAGGCCACTCAAATCACTGACCCAATTGTATACGGAGCATATGCAAAAGATTACACTGAGAAGGTGACAGAAACCATATGAATTGGATCTTGAAATGTGGACCAATCACTATTTTACTTTTAACCATTGATTTGATAGCCATCAAAATAATGGACAGGATTTCTAGGTCAGTGTGATTCTAGATATATGTGCCCCACAATGTAAATGGTGAGGATATCCAGATATAATAGTTAAAAATCTTATACTGAACACATGGTGGTGAACTATCATAATAATCTAATTGTTGTAATAAAAGAGCCAATGAAGAAATATAACGTTGGTGTGAATGAGGAATTTTGTAAAAGTAGGACTGTAAGTTAAAGACTCGTAGTGAAGTGAATTTTCTTTAAAAATTGAGGGAATGAATCAGTTCTTGGTATGATTACAACCCACATGAATATCAAATCAACTAAAAAACAAAGAAAACATCAGCTAATGGATTCGTTATCCAATTGAATACTTTAAAAGATAAGCATGCGTATATGATAATATAAATCAATTATATATTCTTGGAAAAAGAATAAGATTTAAGTGAATTGATTCGGATGGATGAATGAAGAAAAAGAAAGAAGATATTCCTTCTCTAGAGTAGATGTGGCACGTGTTGATTTCATCGGGACTGGTAATCAAGTGGACCACTATGTTGATGAACCATAATAACCCAATAAACAAACCACCTTAGGCATTGATCAGTGGCTTTTGAATCGATTGTTAAAACATGAACATGGGTCCAATTTCAATGGGAAAAAAATGCATTAGTTTGAAGGCAAGGATTGTATGAAAGCAGTGTCAGGAGGTATGGTCCATCCCATTATGGCCCACCAAATTGACGGTCTGATAACACTAGACGTCTCCCACTGTTGTGGTGGAGAAAATGGAGCTTATAGACAATCAGTATCAGATATTAAACAGCTGAAATAGAGGAAATGAGAAAGAACAGAAGATTATTTGAATCAGATTGCATTTATCATTAATGAAGTGTGAACTGACAGTGGGGTGTACAAACAAGCTATATATGTGTATATATATATAGAGAGAGAGAGAGAAGGGCGCGTTTGGATGCTCAATTGAACTGAATCACAATTCGTTCGACTAATTGTCTAGGAAATTCTGCGGATTTCGAGTCCTACTTGAAATGATGGTAATCTCAATGTAAGGTTTAGTCCATCAATATAAATCCAGTGGAATATCGCCGCACCGTCACACATGCTTTTACGAACAGAGATATTACAATTCAATTCAATTGAGGATCCAAACACAACTTTAACCTTTCCAAATTTAGATCAAAACCTGCTTAGTAAAACCCGAACTGAAATCTTTAAAACTGAAAAGTCTGATTGGAAATCTCCAATTTAGAGAGAACATATCAATCCATTCAACACTAATGTTATGAATTTCAATTTCTTAATTACAAAGCTACAAAAACCAAACTTCCCACAATGAGGAAAACGCTATGAGGAATCAATACAAACACTCCATATTGAAAACAACCTTCCAAGAAAATCAAAATTCTAGCTAAGTTAGTAGCTAGAAATCATTAAAATGAGTTATGCAGATCACCATCGAAAGCTGAAACAAGTAAGAATGTGAAAGCGTAAGAAAATGACCTTCGATTTCGATCTGAAGCCCGCAGACAGGCCACGGGAGAGAGAGCTTGATGAGAGGAGAGAGCTGAGAGAGAATTTAAAAGGGCAATGCAACTGGAAATGAATGAGAGAACATCTACATAAGTACGAAGGAAATGCACAGGGTTTTATTATTTTTTAATTTTTGAATTCGTGGAATTGAAAATGAAATGAAATCAATAAAAGGGGGGAATGGAATCCAGGCATGCAAAGCACATTAGTTTTTTCTGTTGGGAGGGGATATGTTCTGATTCTGACTGACACGAACTTTGCACACGTGCGGTACACGTATGGAACGTCTTAGCCGTCCATGAAGTGGACCTCACTGTACAGCAATATTGTGGTGGTAATTGGTAAACGACTCTAAAAAAGCAAGGAGGGGTTTGAAGGGATGTTATCTAGTATAAACGTTTTTAATATGATTATAGGGCAGACGGTTGGAATGGGCCCCACCTTGATGTTTTGATGGCATCCATGAAGACCATCATACACGCCCCACCAACGTTTATGTGGTGGTCGATAAAAATACTAGCCTTATCCAAAAATTTATGTGGCCCATGAAGGTTTCAACGGTGAGCGCTTAATGTTACTATTATATGCGGTGTGCCCCACTTGATTTTTGGATCTATAGAATTTCTAGGCCCAATTACCTGACGTGAGCCGTTGAAACTGAAGGACAGAGTGGATTTTTGACTGACATCGTAGTGGGCCCCACATGGCTTCCGCCTGTAGGGATTCTCTTATCCGTCGCGGAGTTACGGGAAATCAGGACCTGCTAGCGGAACTCATGAGATGTACCGTTTAGGATACGTCGGGACTGTAGCCGTTGGATCTGAGGTCAATGTTGGCTATCCAAACCGTTTTCAAGATGGGCCTTACAATCAATGAGGGATAACTGACGGTGAAACTCTCCAATTGTAATACTAGAGTACCAAGCCCAATGCTTTGTGTCTCATTGAATCAAACCTACAAGATTTCTCAATCTTGAATATTTTTAAGGATGACATATCTATGGTTACATTTCATCGGTTCAACCGTTCAGATCAATGATTATGACCCTAGATCAAGGGCTATAGTCCTAATGTATCATTTTACTGTAATAAGTGGCGATTGTATTCTAGCAATTCTCTTTAGATGATGCAATAAAAATTTCAGTTTGTTTTGCGCCCATTTTGGCCGTTGGGGCTTCTATTCGCTCGTGTACTAATCAGGACCGCTGCTTTGGTGGGCCACAGCGTGATCGTGGCTTTGAAGGACTGTTATAATTTGGACCCATAACCTGCACGAGATGGATTTCACACCAGCATCACGGTGGCCCACCTAGCTTTTGGCCGCAGGATTTCGTTGTGGGAATCCGCGCCTACCTGTACAGTTCGATTTGATTTATTTGTACGACAGGCATGCAATTTCTAAGTGCCTGAGTATCATCCATTACAATGTGTCAGAGTATCAAAGCCATTCTTTATCAACTTTATTTTTCTGCCGGGCGGAGGTTTTAGGGAACCATCCAGCTTGGTGGTCCTGTAACCGAGGGGACCCACCATAATGTATATTTTTTTTAATCCACGCCGTTCATCCGTATTTATAGATTATTTTAGGGTATGACGTCAAAAACGAAGCAAATTCAGATATCAGATGAACCACACCACAGGAAACAGTGGTGATTGAAAAATCACCATTAAAAATCTCTAGGGCCCACCGTGGTATATATTTTCCATCCAACCCATTGATAAGATCACACCGACATGGATGAAGGGAAAATGAAAATACCAACTTGATCCAAAACCTTCCCACAAGGAGTTTTTGACGGTGGGAGTTCAATCACCACCTTTTCCCATGGTGGTGTCCAACTGACAATTAGACCTACTTCATTTGTTTACTCATGCGCAACCGACATTTGGATCTACTTCATTTGTTGACTCATGTCCCAAACAAAAATGAGAAAATGATCACTGTAGACAAAACCTTTTATCCAGTGGTTTTTATAAAGGAATACAAACTTAAGTTACTAACTTAGACTAGCACGTGCGGACAACGACTTTTAAGACGAAACTACCCGTCCTTTTCACTGCGAAGACGAGTGCTGACGCCCCTCCAACTGAGAGTTGTACGAACGGCTTAGGAGTGATCAAAGTAACATGGCCCCACAGCTATGTATTTATTATATCCACAGCGTTCATCCATATTTCGAAATTATTTTGGAGCATTATCAAAAAATAATAATCATATCCATAGATTAATGGACCACACCACAAAGAGCAGCGGAAAAATTAATTTTTCCCGTTAAAAATTATGTAAGGCCCATCATAATATTTATTTTCCATCCAATCTATTCATAAGGTCACAAAGGCCTGGATGAAGAGAAAAAACAAATTTCATAATGATCCAAAACTTCTGTAGCCCCTGAAAGGGTTTCAATAGTAGATGTTCAATTCCCCAATACCTTTTACTGTGTGGTCCACTTGATAGCTACATCTGTCTTATTTTTCATCTCAAGCCTTAATACGAGTTCACCGAATAGATGGACGGTTTGGATATAACACATACCTCATAATGGGACCCACAAAAATTGTTGGGGATTACAACAGGGAAATGGGGAAAAAAAAAAGCCAGTAAGTTGGGGTTGACTCGGTCAACCCGGTAGACTGGGTTAAATCTTGGCCAGTGGCTACGAATTATAACCGTAACCATAACTATAATGCTATGCACTTTTTTCTCTTTTTATTTTTATTTTTTTTTATTTTTTACATGGAGAATTTTATTATACCTACATTTTTTTCTAATACATGTTTATATAAATATGTGTGTATGTGTATATATATATACATATAAATATAATTTTTTTCTTTTTTCTTTTTTTCATTTCTTTCTTTACTCATTTAACAAGAATATCTTCTAAATTAAAATTAATTATTTGGCGTACCACATATGATTTTGGGGTAGGAGAAGCTACTTTAGCCAACCACCCTAGTTATTTTCCAAGATTCCATTAGGTCGATGGTCGAAAATACATTTCATTCACTTCGCGGTCAAACTAGAAATTAAGTGGGGCAAACATGAAATTGAGTGGGCAAATTGAAAATTGAGCAGGACAAGGTATAAATTGAACGATGGAACCTAGAAATTGAGCAAGGCAACATAGGAGTTCAGCGAGGGAATCTAGAAATTGAACGAGGGAAGCTGGAAATTAAGAGAGGCAACATAGAAAATGAGTAAAGGAACCTAGAAATTGAGTAAGGGAATCTACGATTTGATCTAGGAAACTTATGAATTGAGTGAGAGAAGTTATAAATTGAGCGAGAGAAGTTAGAATTTAAGTGAGGGAACCTAGAAATTCAATGAGACAACTTAAGATTTGAGCGAGGGAAGCTACAAATTGTGTGAGGGAACCTAGAAATTGAGCGAGACAATCTAGAATTTGAGCGAGGAAACATAGGAATTGAGCGAAGGAACCTAGGAAATGAGCGAGGCAATGTAGAAATTTCATAATGATCCAAAACTTCTGTAACCCTTGAAAGGGTTTCAATAGTAGATGTTCAATTCCCCAATACCTTTTACTGTGTGGTCCACTTGATAGCTACATTTGTCTTATTTTTCATCTCAAGCCTTAAATACGGGTTCGCCAAATAGATGGACGGTTTGGATATAACACATACCTCATAATGGGACCCATAAAAATTGTTGGGGATTACAACAGGGAAATGGGGAAAAAAAAAAAGCTAGTAAGTTGGGGTCGACCCGAGAACTTAAGATTTGAGCCAGGGAAGCTATAAATTGTGCGAGGGAACCTAGAAATTGAGCAAGGCAATCCTGGAATTGAGCGAGGCAACATAGGAATTGAGCGAGGGAACCTAGAAAATGAGCGAGGCAATGTAGAAATTCAGTGAGGAATCCTATGAATGGAGTGAGGGAAGCTAGAAATTAAGCGAGGGAGCCTAGAAATTCAACGAGGCAACGTAGAAATTGAGCGAGGAAACCTAGGAAATGAGCGAGGCAACTTAGGAATTGAGTGAGGGAAGTTAGAAATTGAGCGAGGGAACCTACAAATTCAGTGAGGAAAACTACTATTTGAGCAAGGGAAGCTACAAATCGTGCAAGGGAACCTAGAAATTGAGCGAGGCAACCTAGAATTTGAGCGAGGTAACGTAGGAATCGGGCGAAGAAACTTAGGAAATGAGCGAGGCAACGTAGAAATTCAGTGAGGGAGCTAGAAATTAAGCAAGGGAACCTATAAATTCAACGAGGCAACCTAGGATTTGAGCGAAGGAAGTTAGAAATTGAGCGAGGCGAGGTAGAAATTCAACGAGGAAACCTAGGATTTGAGCGAGGCAACCTAGGAATTGAGCGAGAGAAGTTAGAAATTCAGCGAGGGAAGCTAGAATTTGAGCAAGTGAACCTAGAAATTCAGCGAGATAAGCTAGGATTTGAGAGAGGGAAGCTACAAATTGTGCGAGGGAACATTGAAATTGAGCTAGGCAATGTAGGAATTGAGTGAGGGAACCTAAGAAATGAGCGAGGGAACATTGAAATTGAGCGAGGCAATGTAGGAATTGAGTAAGGGAACCTAAGAAATGATCGAGGCAACGTATAAATTCAGCGATGAATCCTAAGAATTGAGTGAGGGAAGCTACAAATTGTGCGATGGAACCTTAAAATTGAGCGAGGCAACCTAGGATTTGAGCGAGGCAACGTAAGAATTGAGCGAGGGAACCTAAGAAATGAGCGAGAGAAGCTACAAATTGTGCGAGAGAATCTTGAAATTGAGCGAGGAAACCTAGGATTTGAGCGAGGCAGCGTAGGAATTGAGCGAGGGAACCTAATAAATGAGCGACGTAACATATAATTTCAGCGAGGAATCCTAGGAATTGAGCGAAGGAAGCTAGAAATTCAACAAGGCAACTTAAGATTTGAGAGAGGCAACGTAGGAATTGAGCGAGGGAACCTAGGAAATGAGCGAGGTAACGTAGAAATTCAGTGAGGGAAGCTAGAAATTAAGCAAGGAAACTTAGAAATTCAGCGAGGCAACCTAGGATTTGAGCGAGGGAAGGTAGAAATTGAGTGAGGGAACCTAGAAATTGAGCGAGACAAGGTAGAAATTAAGTGAGAAAACCTAGGATTTAAGTGAGGCAACCTAGGAATTTAGCGAGGTAAGTTAAAAATTCAGCGAGGGAAGCTAGAATTTGAGTGAAGAAACTTCGAAATTCAATGAGGCAACGTAGGATTTGAGCGAGGGAAGCTACAAATTATGCGAGGGAACCTCGAAATTGAGTGAGGCAACCTAGGATTTGAGCTAGGCAACGTAGGAATTGAGCAAGGAAACTTAGGAAATGAGCGAGGTAACGTAGAAATTCAGCGAAGAAAACTAAAAATTAAGCGAGGGAACCTAGAAATTCAACAAGGCAACCTAGGATTTGAGTGAGGGAAGCTAGAAATTGAGTGAGCGAACCTAAAAATTGAGCGAGGCAAGGTAGAAATTCAGCGAGGAAACTTAGGATTTGAGCGAGACAACCTAGGAATTGAGCGAGGGAAGTTAGAAATTCAACGAGGGAAACTAGAATTTGAGCGAGGGAACCTAGAAATTCAACGAGGCAACCTAGAATTTGAGCGAGGGAAGCTACAAATTGTGCGAGAGAACATTGAAATTGAGCGAGACAACCTCAGAATTGAGCGAGACAATGTAGAAATTGAGCGAGGGAACCTATGAAATGAGCAAGCCAACGTAAAAATTTAGTAAGGAATCCTAGGAATTGAGCGAGGGAACCTAGAAATTCAGTGAGCCAACCTAGAATTTGAGTGAGGGAAGTTAGAAATTCAGCGAGAGAAGTCAGTGAGCCAACCTAGAATTTGAGTGAGGGAAGTTAGAAATTCAGCGAGAGAAGCTAGAATTTGAGCAAAGGAACCTATAAATTTAGCAAAGCAACCCAGGATTTGAGTGAGGGAAGCTACAAATTGTGTAAGGAAACCTTGAAATTGAGCAAGGCAACCTATGATGTGAGCGAGAAAATGTAGGAATTGAGCGAGGGAACCTACGAAATGAGCGAGGCAATGTAGAAATTCAGCGAGGGATCCTAGAAATTGAGTGAGGGAAGGTAGAAATTAAGCGAGGGAACTTAGAAATTCAACGAGACAACTTAGAATTTAAGTGAGGGAAGATAGAAATTGAGCGAGAGAACCTAGAAATTGAGTGAGGCAAGGTAGGAATTCAGCGAGGCAACCTGAGAATTGAGCAAGGCAAACTAGGAATTGAGCAAGGAAAGGTAGAAATTAAGCGAGGCAACTTAGAAATTGAGCGAGGTAACCTAGCAATTGAGTGAGGGAAGCTAGGAATTGAACATGACAACTTAGGATTTCAGCGAGGCAACCGAGGGAACCTAGAAATTGAGCAAGGAAAGCTACAAATTAAGCGAGAAAACCTTGAAATTGAGCGAGGCAACCTTGAAATTGAGCGAGGGAACCCAGAAATGCAGTGAGGAAACATAGGATTTGAGCGAGGCAACCTAAGATTTGAGCGAGGGAAGCTAGAATTTGAGCGAGAGAACCTAGAAATTCAGCGAGACAACCTATAAATTGAGCGAGGCAACCTAGGAATTGAACGAGGCAACGTGCAAATTCAGCGAGAAAACCTAGAAATTGACCCAAGGAAGCTAGAGGAAGCTAGAAATTAAGCGAGGGAAGCTAGAAATTAAGAGAGGGAACCTAGAAATTTAGCGAGGCAACCTATGAATTTCATTAATTGCTCGGTCAAATTCACCAAAGAACAATTTTTAGGTTGCCTCGCTGAATTTCTAGGTTCCTCTAGCTTTCCTAGCTCAATTCCTAGGTTTTGTCGCTAAATTTTCACGTTGCCTCGCTCATTTCCTAGGTTGTCTGGCTCAATTTATAGGTTGCCTCGCTGAATTTCTAGGTTTTCTCGCTCAATTTATAGGTTGCCTCGCTTATTTTCTAGCTTCCTTCGCTGAATTTCTATGTTGCCTCGCTCATTTCATAAGGTTCCCTCACTCAATTCCTACGTTGCCTCACTTAAATCTAAGGTTGCCTCGCTGAATTTCTAGGTTCCCTTGCTTAATTTCTAGCTTTCCTCGCTCAATTCGTAGGATTCCTCACTGAATTTCTACGCTATCTCGCTCATTTCTTAGGTTCCCTCACTCAATTCCTATATTGCCTCGTTCAAATCCTAAGTTGCCTCGTTCAATTTCAAGGTTCCCTCGCACAATTTGTAGCTTCCCTCTCTCAAATCCTAGGTTGCCTTGCTTAATTTCTAGGTTCCCTTGCTCAAATTTTAGCTTCCTTCGCTCAATTCGTAAGTTACCTCATTCAAATCCTAGGTTTCCTCGCTGAATTTCTACCTTGCCTTGCTCAATTTCTAGGTTCCTTTTCTTAATTTCTAGCTTCTTTCGCTCAAATCCTAGGTTGCCTCGTTGAATTTCCAAGTTCCCTTGCTTAATTTCTAACTTCCCTCGCTAAATTTGTATGTTGCCTCGCTCATTTCCTAGGTTCCCTCGCTCAATTCCTACGTTGCCTCGCTCAATTTCTAAGTTTCCTTACACAATTTGTAGCTTCCCTCACTCAAATCGTAGGTTGCTTCGCTGAATTTCTAGGTTCCCTTGCTCAAATTCTAGCTTCCCTCGCTTAATTTCTAACTTCCTTCGCTCAATTCCTAGGTTGCCTTGCTCAAATTCTACGTTTCCTCATTGAATTTCTACGTTGCCTCACTCATTTCTTAAGTTCCCTTGCTCAATTTCTAGGTTGTCTTGCTGAATTTCTAAGTTCCCCCGCTCAATTTCTAGCTACCTTCACTCAATTCCTAGGATTCCTCGCTGAATTTATACGTTGCCTCGCTCATTTCCTAGGTTCCCTCGCTCAATTCCTGTTTTCATTTTTCATGGCCCATCAAGTTTTAGATCAAAGTTAAACTTTGGCCTGGGGGGTTTCACGAGGTGCTGCTTCACATGAACGGTTTACATTGTGGATCCACCTCACGTATAATGGGTTTTCAAAAAAGTTCATACGTAGTACGTACGAACCGGTTCACAGGTGAGCGTTCCGCTATATATATATATATATACACACATATTTATATAAATATGTATTAGAGAAAAATATAGATAGAATAAAGTTTTCCATGTAAAAAATAAAAATATGTATTAGAGAAAAATGTAGATAGAATAAAGTTTTTCATGTAAAAAATAAAAATAAAAAAGAGAAAAAAGTGCGTAACCTTACACTTATGGCTATGGTTATAATCCGTAGCCATATGCCAAGCTCTGACTGGGTCAACTAGATTGACGCGGTCCACCCCAACTCGCTGGATTCCTTTTCTCTTTTATTTTTTTCTCCTTTCCCCAATTGTAATCCCCATTGATTTTTGTGGGCCCCATTTTGAGGTATGTTTTATATCCAAACCGTCCATCTATTCGGCGAATTCGTATTAAGGCTTGAGATGAAAAATAAGACAGATCTAGCTATCAAGTGGACCACACAGTAAAAGGCTGTGGGAAATTGAATGTCTACCATTGAAACCCTTTTAGGGGTTACAGAAGTTTTGGATTATTATGAAATTTATTTTTCCTCTTCATCCAGGCCTTTGTGACCTTATGAATAGATTGGATGGAAAATAAATGTTATGGTGGGCCTTACAAAATTTTTAATGGTGAAAATCAATTTTCCCGCTGCTCTTTGTGGTGTGGTCCAGTTGATCTATGGATATGATTTTTTATTTTTTTTTGCATAATGCTCAAGAATGATTTCGAAATATGGATGAACGTTGTGGATATAATAAATACATAGCTGTGGGGCCATGTAACTTTGATCTCTCCTAAGCCGTTCGTACAACTGTCAGTTGGGGGAGCGTCAGCGCTCGTCTTCGCAGTGAAAAGGAGGGGTGGTTTCGTCCTCAAAGTTGCCGTCCGCACTTGCTCGTCTAAGTTGGTAACTTAAGTTTGTATTACTTTATAAAAACCGCTGAATAAAAGGTTTTGTCCACAGTGGTCATTTTTTCGAAAAAAAAATTGATGAACAACGAATATATAAAACATATACCTCACAGTAGGTCCCACGGCCCTGGAACCACTTAGCTCGGTGGTCCTCGGATCTACCCGAGCTGTGTCCTTCTCTGCTTGGGTTAAGACTCTTAATTTAGTTGTGAACCATTTAAAAATTAATGAGAATCTTCAACAATACAAATGTCATAGTTACAGAGCAATCTGGATCGTCCAAATTCCTAACCAGATCTAGATGGAGCATTTGGATTGTCCAAACACTTGACTAGATCTGGAGGCAGCATAACTGACACTTCAAACTTTAAAAGTGCTTACATTTGATCTGATTGTATCAGACGACTTAAAAACCAACACAAGTAGAAGCCAAAATGGTGGATATAACATTTACTGCCATCCTAACGCCAAAACAACTCATATAAAATGGTGGACAAAAACAAAACGCCGGAGAATATCATTTCTATGAAAGTCAGCCAAACGCTACTTTCTACGGCCAACATAGTCGAGAAAAAAGAACACTTGAAAACTAAATAAAGACCAAGGTAAAATGGACATGATCATAGGATATATCACACAATTAAAATAATAAAAATAAATAAATTATCATCTACACATGGTGTAATATGAGAAGCCCAAATCTTTTAATAGCTTAACTTCTTCGATAATCACTCCAATAGTTAGACAATAAAATGGTGAAATGGCCACTTACCCACCCCAATTTAATAGGGTACAATTATATATACCTTAGATATGTGGTGGAGCTCTTATGAGAATGACTTGCCACCAATTGCTTTAGATATTCTACAAATATGAGAAAATGTGAATGGATCTTAGCTACCATCAACACAACCAAATTCAACTCGACTTCAATTATCACTCATCCCTTGTGGACGCCAATCATGTTTATTTTATTTTAATTCTCCATCACTCATTAGCATGAGTCGTAATATTAGGTTTAGTGTAATGGTCTGTCAGTATGCAATCCATATCCATTGATCAAGACCATGCGGTTAGTTGGCCCCCATCTTGGATGGCTCATGCCCATCCAAGCCTCGCAAAATCTCCTCAATAAGACAGTCCTAGCCTTCCAAATTTTGAAATGGAAATAGACGGTCATAAAAGAAACAGGGCAAACGTCTAATGTTCCTATTACAAAGAGTGATCTGGACTATTGATCTGATGGGCCACAGACCAAAAATTGTAGAAATCCGACAATTTTCATAATAAAAATGGTTTGGATGGACAGAAAAAGAAATGGCTTGCAATTACAGAGAAAATATTCATCGATGAGATTGTTAGGATTATCCTTTCATGGTGATTTCAGGTTGATGGTCAATAAGTGGTGGGGCCTACATTCAGATCTTGTCCTTGTTTGAATGGAAAACGATGCAGATGCACTGTACCTACCGTGTAACTGAAAAAGGATCTTAACCTCGCATTATTCGTTTGATTCATTTGCTCCCCTTTAGCGATGCCACCAAGGAGAGAGCGACGTGGATTGGGATAAAGATTGCCTAATACAAACTTGGACAGTTCAATTTAAATTACTTACATGCCACGTATGCAATTTTTAAGTACCTGCGTATCATCCATCACAGTCTGCCAGAGTACCAGTCATATCTTTATCAAAACTGTTTTTTATGCTGAGACTGGCCCACCGTGATGTATATGTTTTATATCCACGCCATCCATCCATTTTGACAGCTCATTTTAGGAGATGAGCCCAAAATTGAAGCAGATTCAAATCTCAGGTGGACCACACCACAGGAAACAGTGGGATTAAACGCCTATCACTAAAAATTCCTAAAGGCCCACCGTGATTTTTGTGTTGTATCAACCTTGTACATGGATGAAGGAAAACCACAAATACCAACTTAATTTAAAACTTTTGTGGCCTCCAAGAAGGTTTTAATGGTGGGCATTGAATGACCGTTGTTTCCTGTGGCGTGCTAAGGATTGCCAGTGACCTGTCGAACCTAAGTGGGCCAGCGTGATGTTTATGAGAAATCTATTCCATTTATCTAAATTTTTTCAGATCACTCTAGGACATTAGACCAAAAATAAAGCGGATTTTAAAAATCAAGTGAGCCATACAAGTGGAGAAAAATGAGGAAATGCCTACCGTTGAAGCCTTCTTAGGTTCCACCGTAATGTTTAGATGCCATCCAAATGGTTCATAAGGTCGTTCCCTCTGGTATCAACTGAAAACACAAAACATTTTGCTTGCCGCAAAACTTTTGAGCCCTACAATGTTTCAACAGTGGCGTTCCATCCTCACCGTTTATTGTCATACAGCTTATTGTCCTCACTGTTTATTGTCATATAGCTTATTGTAACATCTCAAATTAAATGCAAAAATCTTTAAAATCTTTGGACGTTACTGCTGGAACTTTAAATAGATATAGAGGCATATGTGCATCCACAGTCAGAATTTCTGAAAACCTACCTCTAAGTATTAAACCTCATAAAATTTCGAACAAAACCTTTAAAGATAAATCAAATAGTACAAATTTGATGAGACACCCTTGAGTACCTATGGTATGTACCCATTCACCTAAATTGTAAGTCTAGCTTTGAGATCTATATATCTAGGGTGCATATCTAAATTGTCCACCACATAATTAATCAAGACAAACACAATTTAACGAAGATATACCAAAAGCTAAGATAACTAATGGTTTAGATTTTAACTAACTCACATGCCTAAACCAAATTAATCTACTCACTCTCTGTAACACTCTGAAAATGGGGGATCGTGTATACACTCGACTCCCGAGTTCTCGAGTGTCACTTATAACTAATTTTCATGACTATGCATTTAATCAGGTTTGAATGCGCAGCCTGAAATTTCCTAAAACATGGAGCACAACCACACAAGTCTACTGAAATAAAAGAGATCTAGTATATATAAAGGTCCAAAAGGATATAAATGGGTCGCACAAGGCATCGCCCAACAAAATTATATAAGAATGATATGTCCAAAAGAATAAAGCTGAGTCCACAACTCAACGATCCAAATCCCGCTTGTTAAGTCGATAGAGAGTCATTCATCAACTGAAAGTAGAACAGCTCGTCTTCCTCATCTAAGCTCGTGCCACTAGGCTCTTTATACTCCTCGTCACCTGTAACTATGAGAGAGTCTGATTGGTGTTTTAAAACACCGTCCCAAATTGAAAGTGAATGATCAACTCAGTGGGCGATATTAGTCTTAAGTTATAACAAGCATTAGTTATATTATGAATTTAATAAAAAATAATCATTTATAAACACCTAACTAATCTTATTAATGCGCATGCATGACGAGTGATATGATGCATGCCCTTGCCACAACACTTCCTTGAGCGGCTCCATCTAATGATCGTGTATGACCAACACTCCCTCACAGTGTCCTCGACTGCCGAGTCGCCACCCTAACTAATGCGGTGCAATGAGATCATGTTAGCCGAGTTCTTAGTTAAGTTCATTCATCTAGCAGGTTGGGAAATCTGATACACCCCACGTATCAATGCCCTAAACTGGTTGCAGGCCAAGGCCCCCCAATGTGTGAGGCTGAGACCCCACGATCCTTGATCCCATCGGGTTCCCCATCCTTGACTTCGAGCACATGAGGAGTACCGAGAAGAAAGGGATCGCTCGCGGTCACTATAGGGAAGCACGTCACCCCAGCGTAGGCGGACAGCTCGGACACAGTGTCCCATTCCACCATGTCCGGTTCACGAGGCGGTGGACTTGTTTTAATTCGGTTGTCGATGGGCTACAACGGTTGTAGGGTGTTTCAGGTTCCATACATATGTGAACAAATAGGGTTAATAAAAAAGGCTGTCAGTAAATAGGCTAGACTACACGAGTCAGGCAAGTGTTCACACCCTAAGTGCAGGGTTGTGATGTAGTAATAAACTCGGTAAGACTGAGGTCGAATCCCAAGGGACTGATACCTGTACGTTATTTGGAACTAAGTAGAATTAGAACTACCCTAAGATGAAATCTAAATCAACTGTAAATTGAGGAATAAAGGTGAAATAATTATCTAAAACTTAGGAGAAATCAGAGGTAAGAAACTAAGAATTTAGAGGATCCACTTGTAGAGATCAGGGAGATCTTACGCCTGCTTTATGGAAATTAAACTGAACTGCCATTAATATAGTTTTCAAGAGATGAAAGGTATATGAATTAGAATGGATTCCATCACTAAACCATGCTCAGGAGACAAAGTAAACAACAGAATTAAACTAATTACCAACCAATCACATGTATGAAGGTTAGGAAGGGTATCATCATCCGACCATGCCCAGAAGACTATGGTGAACAACAGGGCTTCCTGACGTCATAAACATAAAAGTAAAAGAACATGCTCAAAGCCATTGCAGACCCATTGTAATTTCAATCACAACAGATCATTGAAGACTAAAAACATTCCATTAATTAAACTATAATTAAAATCAGTTTAGGGTAAATAAAAAGCTCAAACAAAGTCTCCCATCACACTACAAGCTTCACCTCTTAGCCCTAGCTAAGAGGTTTAGCCGAACATGATTAGACTATATCTCTAAAAAAAAAAAAAAAAAAAACAGTAAAACAATTAAAACAAACTCTAAACTCTCCCTTTCTCACTGACGTCCTAGGCCTGGATTAGTGGACCTGAGGGATTCCAATGGACGGTTCGAATCGGACCGTTGAATCATAATTATGGCCCATAAGGGAGGACCGCAAGTCTGTGTACACGGTCATTCGTAGGCAGACGGTGGTTTTTGAAGATAATTCGGGTCAGCGCATGCTGACCGACTTAGTGTATTCGGTGCACGGCGAGTCCTCGTGTACATGTTGTACACACACTGCAACATAGGGTCCACTTTCATATTTTCATGAAATTCACTCCATCCATCTATTCTATCATATCATTTAAACCGTCAATAGCATTTTTGAAGCATATCTAGATAACAGGTGAGTCCAAAATTAGGGTTTTATGGGCTGATCTGCCAGTTTAGCCACTTCTACGAGGATCCAATGGATGAAATTTGATATGTACGGTTAATTTATGGTCTTCAGGCTATATATAAAGTTTCGACCCGAACAGATGGTGGAAACCATGTGATCTCGCATTCTGGCTGACTTTCAAACCCATTTAATGCAAGTGGCGTGATTTTCTCAGATCTTTAGCATGTAATTTTATCGATCTTGGTCCCCTAGAGTCCGTCCCTTGCCTTGGTGTCCTCAAAGAGTCAAATCTATGCTTTAAGCTCCCTTTTTCAGTCTATGCTTGTAATTACACTGCATCACAAACATGATTAAAACAGGCCTTTAAACATTTTTATGGTCGTAAATCTATATAATAACTGGGGTCTAATACGCAATATTTGACCCTCAACACAACCCCCAACCAACATTTTGGTAGTCCTGAGCAAAATATGCGAAAAATAAGTTGAGAATTACAAGAGAATTTTTATGAACTCAAGTGATTTTTTTTTTTTTGAAAAAAATAATTTAGATACGAGAATTCTAAGATTCATGAATGTTGGGTATCACTTTCTACTGGAATCAAGCATACGGTAAACTTCATAATCAAGTTCAAAGTATTAATTCATCAATCAGAATAATTCTAAACATTGATTTCCATGGGTGTATAATGTAATCTTGGCTTATCAACATTAAGATTCAATTCGTTATTTCATGATAGCATTGGTAACCACAAGAGCATTCATGATACCCAGAATTTACCTCATAGATCATCTTTTTATTCTTTTAACTTTTGATTTTTTTTATTATTTTATTATTTTTATTTTTATTTTATTAACGGGAATGCCAAGAAGGGGAATCAAATCCTTATCTACAGGGAGCAAACCTATGGTGAAGACTATACACCTAACCCTTTTCTCATATCATCCATGAAAAATTAAATCTACACCTATAGGGAGAAAACCTATGGTGAAGATTATTCGCCCAAATCTTTCCAAAGATATCTTTTTTTAAATAAAAAAAAATATATTGATCCTGTTAGGCATTTTTTCTTCAATTGATCATGACGGGTAATTTTCCAGGTTGATTCCTTCCATGCTTAGTTATTTCCAAGATAACCTTTCAATATCGAACTGAAACCTTAATGTGAAAGCGAGATGTGACATGTAAAATCATAATTCAATCAATGTTTGAAACTTCAAATCATGGATTAATAACTCGATCTTAATTGTGAAATCTAACAGATAACTGAATTCAAGAGTCATATATTACCAACATCATGTATCTTGAAATTCTAAATTAGGGATATCTGTCAAAATTACTTCGAATTCACAGGAATTTTCAGAAAAATTTTAAAATTTTTCACAATTTTTGCTCAAGACCAAGAAAACACTGATTAAGAAACCTAATCTCCCACCCCCAACCTAAAATCTACATTGTCCTCAATGTAAAAGATATATAAGCATGCAATGCACATGGGATAACGAAAGTAAAGTGATGGGAAGATAGTACCTGGATAACGAATTGAGAGAGAGACTTTCTAAGAGATCGCAACATGGAAGCTAATCAGCACGAGAGAGAAAGCAAAACAAAAATAACAAAAATAAAATCCTACCTATACCACTTTCGTAGGTGCTCTCGATTGCATTTAGTGTATGTAACAAGCCTTTAAACCCTTAGGTTACCCCTAGTGGACGAGTTGTAGTCTCGTGAGGGTTTGCAGCAATGTTACCCACAAACATTGAACTAACTAACTAAAAAAATGAAATGGAATAAAAAGCTGGGTTGCCTCCTAGGAGCGCTAAGTTTACCATCTTCAACCAGACAAAATAAATCACTACCTTAATCCTATGAAAGCAATAAACCTACTTATACCTCCATCAGACTAGGAGATTAATCCTGGTAAAAAGGAGCAGTCAAAAGCATGGACATGTCCTCTGAATCAAATTTCTTGACAAATGGTTTTAATTGATGTCCATTTACTTTAAACTCCTTTTCATTGTCAGGATATCTTTTCTCGACGACCCCATGAGGATAAGCAGTAACAACAATGTAAGGGCCAGTCCAACAAGATCGAAGCTTACCCGGAAAGAGATGTAGTTGAGAGTCGTACAAAAGGACTTCTGACCTGGCATGAATGATTTCTTCAGAATATGTTGATCATGAAATGCCTTCATCCTGTCCTTGTAAATTCTCGAGTTCTTGAATGCATCGTTCCAAATTTCTTCCAGTTTATTCAACTGAAGTTCGCGTAGCGAGACAGCGTTGTTCAGATTGAAATTCAGATTTTTGATCGCCCAATATGCTTTATGTTCCAACTCCACAGGTAAGTGACAAGCCTTTCCATAGACAAGTCTAAAGGGAGATGTTCCAATAGGGGTTTTAAAAGTAGTACGGTATGCCCATAAGGTATCGGTCAATCAGATTGACCAATCCTTACGATCAGGGTTAACCATTTTCTCTAGGATATGTTTGATCTTCCTATTGAAAATATCAGCTTATCCACTTGTCTGTGGATGGTATGGGGTGCTCACCTTATGAGTGATACCGTATTTCTTCATTAAACTCTCGAATGGTCTATTACAAAAGTGTGAGCCTCCGTCACTAATGATGGCTTGAGGCGTCCCGAACCGCGACAGGATGTTTTCTTTTAAAAATTTAATGATCGTGCGATGGTCATTGTTGCGGCACGGAATTGCTTCAACCCATTTAGTGACATAATCTATGACGAGAAAAATATACAAATTTTCAAAGGATTGGGGGAAAGGTCCCATGAAATCAATGCCTTAGCAATCAAATGCTTCTATGAGAAGGATGGGATTCAAGGGCATCATATTTCGACGGGACAATGCTCCCAATTTTTGACAACGCTCACAAGCCTTACAAAACTCATGAGTGTCCTTGAACATGGTGCGCCAATAAAAGCCACACTGTAGAATCTTGGTCATGGTCTTTTTAGCAGAAAAGTGACCACCACAGGCCTGTGAGTGACAGAAGGAGATGACACTCTGATGCTCATCGTCTGGCACACATCTCCTTAAGATTTGGTCTGGACAATATTTAAACAGATATGGATTATTCCAGAAAAAGTTGCGCACCTTGGTAAAGAATTTCATCTTATCTTGTGTCGTCCAGTGTGTCGGTATGGAACCTGTGGCAAGATAATTGGCAATATCAGCGAACCAAGGTGAATGGGAGACTCTGAACAACTGTTCATCAGGGAACATGTCATTGATATGGGTCACCTCAAGGGAATCAGAGGTATTAAGGCGAGAAAGGTGATCGGCCACTATATTCTCTACTCCCTTTTTCTCTTTAATTTTCAAATCAAATTCTTAGAGTAGAAGGATCCATCGTATTAGGCGGGGCTTAGAATCATTCTTAGAAAGAAGATACTTAAGTGTAGCATGATCTGTGTAGATAATGATCTTGGATCTGATCAGGTAGGACCTAAATTTGTCCAATGTGAACACTACGGCTAAGAGTTCCTTTTCCGTAGTCGAGTAGTTCACTTGGGCAGGATTTAGATCCTACTTGCGTAATGAATGACGTAAGGCTGCTTATTTTTTCTCTGACCTAGAACTGCTCTAAGAGCATAATCAGAGGCATCGCACATAAGTTCAAAAGGAAGACTCCAGTCGGGTGGCTGCATGATAGGTGTAGTGGTTAACATGCCCTTAAGCTTAGTGAAAATTTCTTGGCATTGCTCAGTCCACTCGTATGGTGCATCCTTTTGAAGAAGATTATATAAAGGACGAGAGAGGAGACTAAAGTCTTTTATGAATCGCCTGTAAAATCCTGTGTGTCCTAAGAAGGATTGCATGTCTCTGATGTTCTTGGGTGGATTTAAGTTAGATATAAGATCAATTTTTGCCTTATTTACCTCGATTCCCTTGGACGAGATGATATGCCCAAGGACAATTCCCTTTTGAAACATGAAATGATAATTCTCCCAATTAAGTACCAAATTTTTTTCTTCACATCTTTTCAGCACACATTTAAGCCTCTTTAAACATTCGCTGAAAGATGAACCGAAAACAGAGAAATCGTCCATGAAGACCTCTAAATAATTTTTCACCATGTTAGAAAAGATACTCATCATACATCGCTGAAAGGTGGCAAGGGCATTACATAACCCGAACGACATCCTTTTGTAAGCAAAGGTGCCATAGGGACATGTAAATGTGATCTTTTCCTAGTCCTCAGGGGTGATTTCAATTTGATTATATCCTGAATACCCATCAAGAAAATAATAATAGGAATGACCAACTAGCCTTTCCAAGATTTGACCAATGAAGGGCAAAGGAAAGTGGTCTTTCCTTGTGACGGTATTCAACTTCCTGTAGTCAAAGCACATTCTCCAACCAGTAGTAACTCTAGTTGGCACGAGTTTATTATTAGCATTGGCTACGATGGTGATCCCGAACTTCTTAGGAATCACCTGAGTTGGACTCACCCATTGACTATCGGATATGGGGTATATGATACCCACATCTAATAGTTTAAGAACCTCAACCTTAACTACTTCCTTCATGTTTGGATTTAGTCTACGTTATAATTTCTGAATAGCCTTTGCATTATCCTCAAGATATATGCGGTGAGTACAAATCGATGGGTTGATTCCCTTGAGGTCCGCTATTGTCCATCCAAGAACTCCCTTATGCTCAAGGAGAGTACCTATGAGCATACTCTCCTGCTCTTTCTCTAGGTGGGCAGAGATCACCACCGGATATGTCTCATCTTGACTTAAATAGACATATTTTAAATCAGAGGGCAAAGGTTTTAAGTCAAACTTCGATGGCTTGAGGTTAGACGGTAGAGACACAACATCAGTTTGGGGCAACTCTTTAAATTGTGGCCTCCATTGGTTGACTTCAAGTACCGGTGCAGTATTAAGCATGGCACACGTCTCTTTAATCGTATCATCATCAAGATCATGGGAGTGGGCCAGGCACGTCTCTAGAGGATCAGAGGATAAGGTAAGAGGCGTTCTATCTTCCACGAAAGAATCAATCATGTTAATGTCGTGAAAATCATCATCATCTTCTGAGTTGCTGCCGTTATTGAAAAAGTATTTAACTCCAATGTCAAATTTTCAAAGGACAGTTATGATACCATTCCTGCAATTGATAATTGCATTTGAAGTGGAAAGGAATGGGCGACTAAGAATTACGGAAATCTGAGTGCTCATGTTATTGATGGGTTCGGTATCCAAGATGATAAAATCTATAGGGTAATAAAATCTATCGACCTAGACTAACACATCCTCGATTATCCCTCTTGGTACATGAATACTATGATTAGCAAGTTGTAGTATGGTCCTGGTGGGTTTTAATTCTCCCAAACCTAACTGTTTGTATATCGAGTAGGGAATCAGATTGACGCTCGCTCCTAAGTCAAGAAGTGTGTGATCAATTCGATAGTTTCCGATTACACATGATATGGTTGGGCTACTGGGCTCTTAGAATTTCTGCGGCACATCTTGTTTTAGGATGATACTCACTTTCTCAGTCAAGAAAATCTTCTTTTGAACATTTTACCGTCGTTTGGTCATGCATAAGTCCTTTAGAAATTTGGTGTATGAAGGTATCTGTTTTACGACATCAAGTAGAGTAATGTTAACTTTCACTTGTTTCAACACCTCTAAGATATCCTGAAAGTTAGAGAGACGTTTTGGTGTTACCAACCGTTGGGAGAACGGAGCAACTGGCTTCTCTAGAGGTTCCAGTTCTAATTTTTATGGGGCATCACTAGATCCATCATTGTTGTCCTCTTCTGGTTCTTGAGGCTTTTCGGGCCTAACCGGAAGGGTTTTATCAATAACCTTCCCACTCCTAAGAGTGGTGATGGATTTAGCGTGCCCCATTTGATTTGAAGAGTTGGGATCACTTATCTCGTACTGCGGTTTAGGATTGGGGAGTGGTTGTGCAGGAAGCATCCCCTTTTCTATAGCCGTCATATGTGAATCTATTTTTTTATATAAAATCTAAAATTTCTCGCATTGTCTGAGCCAGCTTGTAACATCCCGAAAATCGGGGGTCGGGTAGAAACCCAACTCCCGAGTTCCAAAACGTCACTTATGCAACATTTTCAATGATGGATGAATCTCGGTGGTAATAGTACATAAAACATGAGGTGGATCAAGCCAAAACAACATATCATACTCCAGAGACAGTTAATTTAGCAAGCGAAAGAATGTGATAGATATATAGAATATATGAACTGTTGTGAGTCTCCATAGTGTGAACATGTTACCAGGTTAAACATATACATGTATATTCCAAAGATGAGCAAAAAGAATATACATGGTGTGAAAATAAAAGGCAAAATACCACATGTACTGGCATCTAATCAGTAACCCTGTAACCCCGTCAATCAGAACCTTCATATAGGAGGGATCCTCCTCATCATCATCAAGTCCGACTCTGCTTTGTGAGCATCGCCATCATCTGAAACTAAAATAGCGACTGGTGGGTGTCCGGAACACCATCCTATAATGTGGGAGTGAGTGATCAACTCAGTGGAATCATAGAGCAAAGATTAGCATGTTATCAAATCAATCACGCGATAATAGTAATGCAGGCAATCAAACATTCCTATATACTGTTGTTAATGCAAGCATGAAATGACATGATGGATGCCCTCACCGACATACTCCCTCATACGACACCATCTTACACCTGCGACATGCTTATGTTCCTCAGTGCTCCACATCTTCCAGGCACATGCAGTGTGATATGAATATGATTACCGAGTTGTTATTAGTCCTTTTTATACAGTAGGATTGGAAAACTAGTGTACTTCCCTTATATCATTTTCAACAAGGATCCGGTCTAGGGTCGTCACTCCTAGTAATCTCATACGATGGTATATTTCTAGGTCGCTGCAAGGGCTGTCAGGGCTGTTGCACGCACTCGTTGCTCCACTCTCCCATCACCTTATCAATACAGGCCTAGTTGTACTCTTGTTGCTACGGAAAGGTCGTCGCCTCACGTATACTCAGAGTACGCTCAAGGTCACTACAAAGGGCTGCTAGGGCTGTTGCTCGCACTCGTTGCACCTCTCCCCCATCACCTTATCAATGTAGGCCGACAACAAGAATATAGTGTCCCATACCACCATAATCTGCTCACGAGTCTGGGTTACTCACTGGTCACTACGGGGAGGTTTGTGGCCCCAGCGTAGGCCGACAGCTAGACCACGGTGTCCCATATTACCATGCCCGGCTCATGAGTCTCTATGGATCAAGGTACCATGGTTAATAGGATTTTTAATGGTAAGTTCAGTACCCTAGGTTCAAGCAGTTATGACTCATACAAGGTGAACATACAATGCTCAGTCGGGTTACTTGACGGACTCGACTAGTACGAGCGCATCTCAAGCTGAGCGACACGAAGTGCATAAAATACTTCGTGTGGCCTAACCACTGCTGCCTGCCCGAAACACGACTCGCGCTCATCGACACGTCCTTCATGGTAAATATAAGCCAACCATGAATTCGATCCATTACCGACTGTCTGGACTAGAGTATAGCCCCAAGCAAACAAAATTGAAATAACAAGTAATCCAAGCATGTTATTAGCATGTTATAACATACATCAGAAGCAGTTAACCATACATGAGTATTTCACACATAAGGCAATCAATTCAATACAATAAACATGGAGGAATTCATGTACATCATCAAATTAGTTGAGAATCCAATCTCAACTCTAATCTACAATACCATTTACTCAATACTTAGCAATACATACATTTATACAAACTCTTAGACTGCACAACACCAACGTACTTGACGTATGTTGATTTCAACATATAATATGACAAATCCTTACATCAAGGAGATGTATAATACACAACAATCATGTTCTTACATTCGATACATATGGCAAGCATAAATCATATTGATTTAGGTATTTTAACAAACACTTAACCTACACACATTAGTCTACATAGCATATGTCAGCCAATATGTGCATTAGGGCGAATCTCTTTGCCAAATAGATCATACACGCATAATTAGTATAAGTACACGGCAAATACCCATGGCAATCATATTGACAAAATACGTACGTATACAGTGTTTCCTAAAAATACCCAAAATACCCTAAATCTCATATTCTTCGTACGTATTCGAAATGAAAAACGGACAGCATGTTCTACATGTCAAACAACATCCTCATCAGCAATCTACCATTAAACGACATTGAAAGCTTTGAAAAATGGTAACCTAAGCGTCTACAATCCGCACCTTTCACCGTAGAAGTGTAACGAATCGAACAGGAAGTCTACGCTTCGTCAACGGCGATATGACGACCTAATTCACAAGATACATCAGTTACTTCGCTACTTGTATTGATAGAATCCCTAAAACAGGTTAAGGTTAGGGTTTCTTACCTAGAACGAAGCTGGAGTCACCGAAAAAGTATACAGAAGGGTTGATTTGGCACGTAGAGCAGCAGGAAAGAATCCCAGGAGAAATCACCAGCTTCTCCCTCACTTTCTCTCTCTTTTCTCTCCTCTCTCCTAGGGTTTTTTTCAAATTCATATAGGTTAGAAAGCTAAGGGTTTAAGGCCCTTATATAGGCTAAAAAGTCACTTATTTAGACTTAGGACAAAGGTATACTTGGGTTATAGCTAAATCGGGTCTTTTCCAATCCAAAAGAGCATTTCGAGAGGTCCCCTAGCCGAACGCGGTTGGACTTAAGCTCATGCACATTGGATCCTGCTCACATCAAGTTTTCAGTCCGGTAGAGTTTCCAGATCGCACGTGGCGGACCAGTCTCAGTTCAACGGTCACGGAGACTCGATCGAGGATTCCAAGTACACTAACCTGGGTGAGAAATGTTCCCTGATCCGAGGGTGTATTTGGGTCAGATTCTGACGATCTGAATGCTTATACTTAACCCGCAAGCGAAACGTGCCAGATTTATTTAAAAGACATTTAATTTTTAATGAATTTCACTCTTTCTCATACTCCTTGCTCCAGGCTCAATGAAATAGCCTCAGAACATCGGTTGAGCTTGATTTTCGAAACGATTGTCAAGTCCAACAAGGCGGTCGTAATGATCTAAGATTGTAGATATCGGACTCTCGACGCGCGGTATAGATCCAATACGAAGTTTCAAAGGGTTCCTGAGGGCAAACGGGTTTAGAGTTTGATCCTAGATTTTAGGGTAACGTAGCTTCAACGATTCTAGAGGTTTTGGGTCTTACAGATCGTATTTAAAGTGGTTGGTGCTAATTTTGTAGGAAATCTAGTGTAGCGCTGGCTAATTCACGTTAAATTCTAAAGAATTAGGTTCTAAGTAATTTATTTGACTTTGGAATTAGGTTCTGAGAGGTTACTGAGGCGTCATGGTTGGCCCATTGCCTAAGGACATCTAACCCCAGGTTAGCAAAAATCCGAGGTGTTACACAGCTCTTGTATGAAATTTTGAAGCGATTCTTCTTGAGGTTTCCCCTGATTTGAATTTTGATTGAAGAAACCTTAAGGGGTAGCAGTTTGTACATTCCTCCAACTAAAATTGAGATAATTTTTCCAACCAGGATTATACGTGTTAGAGGTTGGTCCATTGAAAGGTCTTTGATAGTTATTTACAGCATTGGATTGTTCATTCAACACTTCTTGAAAGGCAGGTATTGTAGGATAATTTTCAGTTGTATGAATGTTGCAATCACAGATGCCGCAAACACTTTCATTAACCTTATCCTTCTCCTCTTCCATGGCCTCGAATTTTTGTATGAGCGCGGTCACTTTATACTTGAGATCATCCTCTTCTTTCAAGAGATACACTCCACCTTTCTCCTTAGATTGAGTCGGCCTAGACGTAGTGTTCAAATTCAGGTAATAGTCTCATGCTTGTGTTTTTTTAGCAAGACTATCGAGGTAATCCCATACCTCATCAATATTTTTATTAATTAATTCTCTATTACACATTGTCTCGACCATTTGGCGCATGGAAGATGTCAGTCCATCGTAGAAAAATTTTGTAATGTGTCACGTTTCAAAGCCGTGTTGTGGGCATGAACTGACCAAATCCTTGAACCTTTTCTAACATTGGAAGAATGTTTCATCTTCCTTTTGGGCAAAGTTCATGATTGCTTTTCTAAAGGTAATCGTTTTATGACGTGAAAAAAATTTCTTTATAAATTCCCTCTGCATATCATTCCATGTGCCAATGGATCTAAGACGCAGTGAATGTAAACACGTCTTGGCCTTCTCTTTCAAGGAAAATGGAAAGAGTTTTAGCCTAATTGTATCCTCAGATACATTAGGAAAGTATAAGGTGACTATAATCTCATCGAACTCTTTTAGATGTAGATACGGTTCTTCAGACTCAAGCCCATGGAACTTAGGAAGGAGTTGGAAAATCCCTGACTTGATTTCCATCTGTCCTATATTCTCAGAAAAAATTATACCTGAGGGCGTACTCAACCCCGCCGGCTGTAAATAATCTCATAAAGTACGAGGCGGGGGTGCTTGATGCACCTCATTCTCAGCTTGTACTTCCTTAACCCTAGGTTGGGGTAGTGCTTGAGGTTGATTTTCAGCCATAACCTCAATTAATTCAGGGAAATTCAAGTAATGTCTAGTTCTGCGATGGACAGTCAACCCCTCAACTAATCCTCCTTCAGTCAAGAGACGTCGAGTGTTATCACGGGCTCACTTGGGCATGAAACACTCGCAGTTCTTGATTTAAATTCTAAACTTAGACTTAAGAAAGGAAATAAAACTCTAAAAAGAAGAGAGGGTTGGAGAGAGTTAACAAATTTGAGTTCCTAAGTTAAAAACCTGCAAAACAAACAAAATAAGTTAGTTTCTAGAAATAGAAAGTCTAAGAATAGAAAATTCCTAATTAGAAGTAAACTAATTTCTAAATGAAAAGAAGAAGTTCTTAAAAAAGAAAGTAGAAATTAAATTAGGAAAGTCTTAAACTAGAAAGTAAGTTAATAAAAGGGAATAAAAAGTAGAAATTAGAAAGAGCTTACTGAATTAGAAGTTTCTATCTTAAAATCCTACAAAACAAATAGGTTAGTTTCTATAAATCAACAGAAATAATCTAACCTAAAATTAGAGATATCATAATCTTAAACTAATCCTAAAACTAGTTAAATTTCAGAAACGCAACCGTCAGTCCTCGGCAACGGTGCCAAAAACTTGTTCACACCCCAAGTGCAGGGTTGTGATGTAGTAATAAACTCGGTAAGACCGAGGTCAAATCCCAAGGGACTAATGCCTGTATGTTATTTGGAACTAAGTAAAATTAGAACTAGCCTAAGATGAAATCTAAATCAACTGTAAATTGAGGAATAAAGGTGAAATAATTATTTAAAACTTAGGAGAAATCAGAGGTAAGAAACTAGGGATTCAAAGGATCCACTTGTAGAGATCAGGGAGATCTTATGCCTGCTTTATGGAAATTAAACTGAACTGTCATTAATATAGTTTTCAAGAGATGAAAGGTATATGAATTAGAATGGATTCTATCACCAAACCATGCCTAGGAGACAAAGTAAACAAAGGAATTAAACTAATTACCAACCAATCACGTGTATGAAGGTTAGGAAGGGCACCGTCATCCGACCATGTGTAACACCCCAGATTTTTGCTAACCTGGATTTAGGCGTCCTTAGGTAATGGGTCAACTATAACACCTTGGTAACTTCTTATAATTCAAATCCAAAGCTAAAGAAACCATTTAGAACTAAATTCTTCAAAAATTTAATGTGTATTAACTAGTGCTACACTAGATTTCCTGTAAAATTAGCACCAACCACTTTAAATACTATCTGTAAGACCCAAAACCTCTAGAATTGTTAACGCTACGTTACCCTGAAATCTAGGATCCAACTCTAAACCCAGTTGTTCCCGGTAAGACTTTTAAACTTCATATCAGATCTAGATCGCACGTCAAAAGTCTGATAGCGATGAACTTAGACCATTATGACTGCCTAGTTGGACTTGACTATCACCTAGAAAATCAAGGCCAAACGATGTCCTGAGACCATTTCCTTGAGTCCAGAGTGAAGAGAGTGAGAAAGCGAAGATTTTTAAAAAATTAAATATGATTTTAAGTAATCTGGAACGTGTCGCTTGCGCGCATTTTCGAAGCGTTCTGACCATTAGATTTTGACCCAAATTCACTCTCGGATCAGGATAGGTGGTCCTTACATGTCATAGTACTTGTAGCTCTAATCAAGTTCTCATAACCACTGAATTAAAACTGGTCCGCCACGGTCGATTTGTAGACCCGACCGGACTAAAAACTTAGCTTGACCTAGATCTGATATTAGAGAGCTTAAGTCCAACCGGATTTACTAATAGGACCTCTAAAAATGCTTCGTTAGATCGGAACAGACCCGATTTGGTTATAACCTAAGTATATATTGGCCCTAGGGCTATTTCCATCACTTTTGGGCTTATAAAAAGGCCTCAAACCCTCTCTCATTTTCTCCATATGAATTTAAGAGAAACTCTAGGAGAGATAAGAGAGAAAAGAGAGAGAAAGTGAGAGAGAAGTGGTGTTTTCCTCTTGTCATTCCACCTAGCTGTACTATGTGCCTAATTCACCTATCCGTATCGCTATTCCGGCATTTCTGACTCCATTCCTAGGTAAGAAATCCTAACCCTAACCTATTTTAGGGCTTAGTATAGTTTAAGTGATGATGTAGCTAATCTATTTCATGTTTTAGGTTGTCAATCCGCCGTTGACGAAGACTTATCGTCTGAATCATATCTGTTTCGCATTTTCTGGTTTAAGGTGTGGACTATATGTCATGCTCCAAACTCAAAAACTGGCCTCATAAAATTTTCGATCGCCGAATCCGGCGCTGACAGCCTCCGTAGAACCCCATTCTCGGCTCCTAGCTCCCATTCGCCAGGTTCCGATCCTGGGATGCTACGAGGAGGATTTTAAATGTCAGTTTGATTCGTAATACGCATAACCAAAGGCATAACCCACAAACAACAACCAAGAACTCCATTATATTTTTACTATGTTCAAAAACTTTATAAGTACAATGAGCATAAAGGGAAATACAATGGTAAAGAACAAAAACTCCAAAATGCTTGGCAACGTGCTCCTGCCTCAGCGCTGCTGCGATCCAACGTCACCTGCACGCAACGGTCGTGCATAAGCTTACAGAAAGCTTAAAGGGTGGTGAGAGTGTATGCGCAAGGTAGTAATATGAACATGCAATGTCAGAGTAAAGCGGAATATGCAGATGGATCTATAATATCATGAGCCATACCAAGGCTGATGCGATGCAAGACATGAATAATATCGTCCACCCTAAGGCCATGCGATATACAATGCAACTCAAGTATACAGATCCTCATCTATGTCCACACATCAATACAGCTCAAAATATGAAATATCACCGGGGTCTAGTACACTCTAAACCAGATTGCCGCCACATCACGTGCAATAAGGTAAGTGAAAGAGACCACACTATTCGTCTGCCAATATCGGGCGCGACTCATCGATAGCGGACCCATTCCTCGAGCTGGTCAGACTCAGCCTAGCATTGCCCCCTACTATCGGGCGGGTAAGGCCGCACACCCTTCCAACCGACCACGACACAGTAGAGAACGTAACCGTCTGGTAATCGACACTCAACGCTCATCTACCCACTCGGTCTAGACATTAGAGCAACCTCTTGGTACCATAAGGGTTTAGAGACTTTCACCCAGGAATATCTATAGTATCCCATGTAGAACAAGATTTTCGGTATCCAATCCTGCCAACCACGATGCGTCTGTGGAGGCTACGGCCCTGATGTCGCTAGGGCGTACAATAACCATGTCACACAAATACGGAATGCATGAATCACGCTATCCAGTCATGCAATCAATCCTGCGCATATCGTGCGCTCATGTAGGGCAACGCCGCCTAACCGGGAGCCCATAAACAGCCTGCCCGAAGGCAAATGCTATGATCAGACAATTCTCACGTCAAGCATACATATGATGCGTATGATCATGGGTCATGAATCTATACTAAACATGTATATAGAGATGGGCTCTGCGTATAACTGAGATGGGTCGAGACAGCCTACTTACTACAAGTATGGGCCTATTAGTGGGCCTTAGGGAGAGTGACAATGCGGATATTTAACCGACGTCATCCTTACAATGTGGGCATCTAACCATCATTGTTCCTAAGGCATTACTTACTATAAATATCTTTATATGCCATGGAGGAATCATGCATTGCAATGGACCTAGTTGCACTCAATTGGGTCTTAAGTACATCAATTAGGCCGTATCATATGGGCCTTACATTCATCAAGCAGATCACCTCAATGAACCTCACCAATGGGCTTGAGGTCCTTTGCAATGGGTCATAACCCATGGCCTTAGAATTCATTAAAAATGAGCCCTATCACATGAGCTTTATGTGCATCAAATGGGCCTAATCACATAGGCCTTATATATACCAAAGTGGGCCTCAACAATGGGCCACAAATACATCAATTGGGCCTACACACATGGGCCCATAAATAACAAAGTGGGCCTTAGTGGGCGGGCCACAAATACATTAAGATGGGCCTCAACAATGGCCTTAAAATGATCTCAAAATGGTTGGACGGTTTGGATGAAACTCATGCATCATGGTAGACTCCCATGTGGGCCCACTATAACATTTTTTTTTCCAGCCAATCCTGGGCCCACTGAAATGCTTATTTGCCACCCAACCTGTTGTTAAGGACGTGTGGCAAGGGGCCCACCAAAATGTTTATTTTACATCCCACCTGTTGATAAGGCCATGTAGCAAGGGGCCCACCAAAATGTTTATTTTCCATTCAAACCTGTTGATAAGGTCATATAGACCCAGGGCCCACCGAAATGTATATTTTCTACCCAACCTGGGTCCACTGTACTATTTATTTGCATCCAAACTGTTCATTGAATCACATGGCCTAGGGCCCACTGTAATGTTTATTGCCATCCAAACCTGTTCATAACGTCACGTGGCCAGGGGCCCACGTGATGGACGGCGTGGACACAATACATACATCTGAGTGGGGGCCACCGTCCACTGCCGTGGATGGACGGCGTGAGTAAAACACTTGCATCACAGTGGGTGTCACCACCCACTGTTGTGTACGGTGTGGTAAGCTACACATACCACAGTGGGTCCCATGTAGGGCCCACCAAAGTGTTTACTTGCAATCCAACCCGTCCATTACGTGTGTCCCACCTGTTTGAGGGTTCACACCAAGTTTCAGCCATATTCAAAATTCAGATAGGCCCCACCAAGTGTTTTTATATGATTTAGGCATGTCTTCACATGATTTGGATGGTATGGCCCACCTGAGTTCAGTTTGTGGATGATCTTTGGAGTCAACGCACCATTCAAGGGGACCTATTAAATGAACGGTATAGATGTAAAATATACATCATGGTGGAGTCTACAAGTGGGCCAATGCGGCCACCCTTTTTAACGTGGACGTCTCTGGACTCATGGCACAAAGTCATGCCAAAAAGAAAATTATTTTTTTATCCTAGGTGGGACCCACATTAAACAGATCTACCCCGTCCATTGCATGTGTCCCACAAAATTAAGGGTCCAAACCAAGTTTCAGGTGGGTCCAAGCTTCTGGTGGACCCCAGAAATCATTCTTCCAAGTTTTCAACGGAAAATACTACCATTTTTAACACCACGGCCCGCCAGATGATTGGATCGGTCTCATTTTTCGGCTCAACGCCTAAAATGATATGAAAAATGGAATGGACGACGTGGATTGCATACATACATCAAAGTGGGGCCTGCATGCAATGTCCACCCCAAAGCAACCCCTTTTCTTTTCTTTTGGGCAGGGACGTCCAGCGTCCCAGACGTTGGACAGTGAGCTCTCTTTTCTTTTCTTTTCTTTTTTTTTTTTAAAATGCACATGGTGGTGGGCCCTTTTGAAGTGGGCCACCACTAATGGATGATGGGGTTCAACATGCAAGGTGGGCCCCACTTGAAGGACTCTTGGACCCAATAAATACCTCAAGGTGAGGTCCATTCAAGTGGGCCACACAACCCCTTTCATAAAAATAAAATCAAATAAAAATAAAATAAAATAAAATGAATGAAAGAGAGAGAGAGACATGGAGAGTGGGACACGGCTTGTGATGGAGGGACCCCAACATTATGGGCCCTCCCTTACATGAAATCATACATCAAGTAGGCCTTAAAGCATGTGGGACCACCGAAATTTAAAATCAACGGTGGGGATCCTTTTCCCACCCACATGGATGGTCTAGATGACCTTTGAAGAGAAAATAAACATCATGATGGGGTTCATGGAGAATGGTCCCATCATGGAACGATCATGATGATCCAAGTGGTCCATTGGCCACATTTTAGGGTCTCAAGTGAGATCCACACCATTGATCGGTGGGCCTCACTTGGTCCACTATAAAAATAAAAAAAACTACTCTATAGAGGCACCCACCGTCCGATCTTCTCGCTCCTAAGGGTTCCTTGGCACCTTCGCTTCAACTTCAATGGTTAAGATGAAGAATGGAGGGTTGAGATGGGAGATTTTGGAGTAGGAAGGTGGGCCACTTGGAGTTTAGGGATTTTACAAAATTCCATACGTGGGACTCTTTGTTGCTTGGAGTTTTTGAAATGAGAAAGAGAGAAAGAGAGAGAGTGATGTAAAGGGAGAGAGAGAGTGATGGATGGATGTGGTGAGTGATGTTTGTGTAAGAAATCTTTGACTTTTGAGGCTTTTGTGTAAGAGAGGTATGGGAGATGATGACTTTTGTGGTTGCTTGGGAAAAGGGATGAAAGTGATGTGTACTTGACATGTGATGGATTGATGGGTGATTGATTGATGGGATTGATGTGATTGATGTGACACATCGTAGAGATTTCCTTAGTTTTCGCAATGCGCGGCGTTTTCTCGCACCGAACGTTGGCCCACATCTCTTGACCAGGGTATCGCCCCGGCACGCGAGTCGCGGTATCAGAACTGCAACAACGGCGCGATCGCTATGGTATTGGTCTCGGGTTGAGTCGACTCGGGTTGTCGGCATATGATTCAGGATCACGCGTCGATTTCGGTTAAGGGTCGAAGGTTGCCGGAATTCGACCGATAAGACCGCGAAAGTGTACGGAAAGGTACGGACTAAGATACGGGTCTTACACTATATATGTTTAGGTTATGATTTTCAAGACTTTCAATGTCAGATAATGATTTATACCTGACATGGATGCTATTTCACATGTCTAACGTGTTGTTTATTTTGCTTTATGAATACGTATGGAAAATGTATAGTATTGTGTATTCTATGTATTTGTTGGAATACTTGTATACGTATAGAATTTGGATTTATGTTTAACATAATTATTTACCGTGAATATATGCTTATTACATGTGTGACAACTCCTTAGCGAAAGGACTTGCCTTAAATCACGCCACGACCAATATACGTTATATATGTTAAAGTGTGTATAGCCCACGTGTTTGTGAAAATGTTTAAATGAATACTGAACCCGGATTCATGTATGCCAGGATTATTCGTCGTGGGTATATGCAAGTGGTATATGGGGCAACTCCCTAGTGAAAGGATTTGGCCTAATACATGTAAAATCAACATACACATGTATGATAATGTATGTATTTTAAGTATTTGTAAAAATGACTGAATGAGTATGGAATTCGCTTTCGTGCTCGCCTTGGCTAACTGTCATGGATATATGATTGTTGTATAGGCGATAACCCTTTGATGAAAGGATTTGTCCTAATACGTATGCTAATGAATACATAATATGTATGATGTAATGTGTAGACTACGTGTATGTAAAAGTGTTTGAATGCATTAGTACTTAGCAAGATGTACCTGTATGCATGTTGAGATATGCTTTTCAACTACCCTGTATATGTGTATGATTTTCTTCCATGTATTTGATATTGCATATGTGTGGATTCATGTTAAAGTTGTAATTGAAATAATGCCGCGAAGAGTGATGGGGGAGTGGTGTAACGATTCCGTGAAACAGCCCCGGCAGCCCTGAAGCGGATAATGTCGGACCCTTGATTATCTAATTTGAAATGTGATCCATTTACTGCTTTGACTATATCATTGGATAACATGTCATAACTGAATGTAATTGGGGCTATTGTATAGTCCTGGTAATCGGTAACCGTTCTTCAAGTGGTAGTTGAGGATGTTTCACCACACAGGATGTGTTCGACGAACCCGAGTCATACTTAGGATGTTCGGCAGTGGTTAGGCCACATGGAGTGGTTATGCATTCCATATCGTTCAACTCAACGTGTGCTTGGCCTAGTTGAGCTCATCAACTAACCCGATTGATCGATGTATGTTCACCATGTTTGGACGCTACTGCTTAAACCTAAGGTACCAAACTTATTAGTGAAAAGCCCCTCTAACCTTGGTACCTTGATCCGCTAAGACTCATGAATCGATTATGGTGGTATAGGACACTATATTCGAGCTGTCGGCCTACTCTAATGGGTGACGAGCCCTTTGTAGTGACTAGTGAACACCTATATTCGTGAGCAGATTATGGTGGTATGGGACACTATATTCTTGCTGTCGGCCTACATTGATTTGGTGACGGGGGAGTGGTGTAACGATTACGTGTAACAGCCCTGACAGCCTTTTGTAGTGACCTTGAGCGTACTCTGAGTCTACGTGAAGGCGACGACCCTTCCGTAACAACAACAGTACAAACTAGGCCTGTATTGATTTAGTGATAGGGGAGTAGTGTAACGATTACGTGTAACAGCCCTGACAGCCCTTGCAGCGACCTAGAACCATAACATCGTATGAGATTTCCTAGGACTGACGACCCTAGAATGGATCAATGTTTGGGTAATGATATAAGGGAGGTACCTTAGCTTCCCAATCCTACTGTATGAA
Source organism: Magnolia kwangsiensis (assembly GCA_037074715.1). Taxonomy (NCBI): domain Eukaryota; kingdom Viridiplantae; phylum Streptophyta; class Magnoliopsida; order Magnoliales; family Magnoliaceae; genus Magnolia; species Magnolia kwangsiensis. The sequence continues at coordinate 109,611,385 of CM073583.1, forward strand.
AAGGACTAATAAGAACTTGGTAATCATACTCATGACATCACATTACATGTGCTATCGGTGTTGGTGTAAGAGCAGTGAGGAAGTGACTGACATGTGCGACCGTAAGATGAAGATCGTAGAGGGAGATTGTGGTGAGGGCATGCATCATTTCCTCATATCATTCTTGCATTAACAAGAGTATTAGGACATGTTTGATTGTACTGCTTTATCATTACCGCTTGATTGAATTGATAACATGTTAACCTTTGCTGTATAGTTTCCACTGAGTTGATCACTCACTCCCACGTTACGGGACAGTGTTGGCCACACCAACCAGTCCCTGTTTTAGTTTCAGATGATGACGTTGCTTGCAAAGCAGAGCCAGACTTTATGATGATGAGGATTTTTCCTATTTGCAGTTCTCAGGCAGGTTCATGTGAATGATGCCCTGATTGACAGGGATTCAGGGCTATGTTGGTAGTGATTTATCACTTTTTGATGTATGTATTTAGAGACACATCTTGTAATTATGACCTGATAGAGCATACATATCTTGGGGACTTATATTGATTTATATATATATTTCAGTCTTCTACTCGTGCTTTCAGACTATCCCTGAACTATGTTTACTTTTTTGGTTTAATCTACCTCATGTTTTATGCCCTAACGCCGATAACATTCATTCATCATAAAAAATGTTATATAAGTGATGTTTTGGAACTTGGGAGCTGAGTTTCTGCTCGACCCCCGATTTTTAGGATGTTACACCATGCCAAGGAGACTATGGTGAACAACAGAGCTTCCTGACGTTATAAACATAAAAGGAAAAGAACATGCTCAAAGCCATTGCAAACCCATTGTAATTTCAGTCACAATAGACCATTAAAGACTAAAAACATCCCATTAATTAAACTATAATTAAAATCAGTTCAAGGTAAATAAAAAGCTCAAACAAAGTCTCCCATTACACTACAAGCTTCACCTCTTAGCCCTGGTTAAAAGGTTTAGCCGAACATGATTAGACTATATTTCTAAAAAAAAAATAAAAAATTAAAAAAAGAAAACAGTAAAATAATTAAAACAAACTCTAAACTCTCCCTTTCTCACTGACGTCCTAGGCCTGAATTAGTGGACCTGAGGGATTCCAATGGACGGTCATGATCAGACCGTTGAATCATGATTGTGGCCCACAAGGGAGGACCGCAAGTCTATGTACACGGTCGTTCGTAGGCGGACGGTGGTTTTTGAAGATGAGTCGGGTCGGCGCATGCTGACCGACTTAGTGTATTCGGTGCACAGCTAGTCCTCGTGTACATGTTGTACACGCACTACAACATAGGGTCCACTTTCATATTTTCGTGAAATTCGCTCTGTCCATTCATTCTGTTATATCATTTAAACCGTCGAGAGCATTTTTGAAGCATATCCAGATAACAGGTGAGTCCAAAATCAGGGTTTTATGGGCTAATCTACCAGTTTAGCCACTTCTACAAGGATCCAATGGATGAAATTTGATATGCATGGTTAATTTATGGTCTTCGGGCTATATACAAAGTTTTGACCGGAACAGATGGTGGAAACCCTATGATCTCGTATTCTGGCTGACTTTTAAACTCATTTAATGCAAGTGGCATGATTTTCTCAGATCTTTGGCATGTAATTTCGTCGATCTTGGTCCCCTGAAGTCCGTCCCTTGCCTTAGTGTCCTCAGAGAGTCAAATCTATGCTTTAAGCTCCCTTTTTCAGTCCATGCTCGTAATTGCACTCTACAGCACAAACATGATTAAAGCGGGCCTTTAAACATTTTCATGGCCACAAATTCATGTAATAACTGGGGTCTAATATGCAATATTTAACCCTCAACAGTAAGTACATGACAGACGACATCAGGTACGAGTGACCCATGTAGTCTAACTACTATTACCCACATGCACTCGCCCAAATCCATGAGTTAAGTCTCAGGATAGTCCTACTAGCGGAACTACCTTCACCTTCCTCATATTCCTGACCAACCCAAAGGTTTGGATAGTGATGCATAATATGTCAACTAACAGGGTTATCAACTAGCATAAACAACGTCATAGTCTCATACTTCTCAATATACAAATTCAGATTCTCCTAGCAAGTGAAGCTAACAATATCATGATCAAAGGTGCATGTGTGTTGTGTGGGTTAGTGAGGAAGATAAGCATTTTATACATCGTAGGAAAACAAGAACAAGTGTTAATGAGTCATACATGCTATACGAGACATCATACATGGATCAACAAGTCATAGGCATGCAACCATTAGATTCCTACCCAATCATACAAGAGGTAATAAACATGCTATAAGGAACATCACACACAAATCACAAGACACGAGCATACAACATTAAATTCCTACCCAAACATGAGAGCAACAACAACATTCCACACCTACTCCATGTTGAATTTAAAGAATCAAGGATAAGGTGCTTCCTAGGTTTCCCTTTAGATCCTCCAAACACATCATCCAAGCATTCAAAATTATTAAACTCGTAATGAAATTGGTGCTAAGCCACCTAAGGATAATAGGCCGCACCTTCGGATCATTGAAGGCTTAGAAGACGACCTAAGAATGTGAATTTTTAGGGTCGAACGGCCGGAATCCCTAAAGCAACCATTTGCATGTTAGAATCTCATGTAAATCCCTTCTCAACATAAGGGTTTCAAGAAAAAAGGGTAAAGGGTTTACCTATACAATCAACGGAGAGATTCTTACGATTGTGGTAAAAGGCTTCCCTTAGAGAAGGGATAGGGAGTTGCAAGATTGAGTTTCCTTTGGCCCCACCTCGATCTAAGGTTCACCCTAGCCCTTCTTCATCCTCCTTTCTCTGTTTACTCTCCTTGGTTGTTGGAGAATGGTGGAAGTCATGAGGGAGAGAGCTTAGTTGTTGGAGAATGGTGAAAGTTATGATGGAGAGAGATTGGTTGTTGGAGAATGGTGGAAGTTATGACGGAGAGAGATTGGTTGTTGGAGAATGGTGGAAATTATGATAGAGAGAGCTTGGTTGTTGGAGAATGGTAGAAGTTATGAGGGAGAGAGCTAGGGTTTATTTCCTAGACTTGGACCCTTTGGCCTTAAGTTTCCTCAAATGCCCACAATTACCTTCTAGGACTCCCTATTGGCCACTAAATTTGGTGTGTAGGTGTCTCATAGCCCGATGAGGGGTCATGCGAAGTTTGGGAACAAATGGATGAACGAATATGGGGTTTGATCATACGGTTCCGATCTTTAAATGGTCATGTGGGGTTCATTCCGAGGATTGGAGCAGTTCTGGTGGCCCTCTGGCCCTGAAACTTATAGGATAGGTGCTCCATGGCCCGATGAAGGGCCATATAAAATTGAAAATAATCAGATATGGGGTTTGATCGTACAGGTCCGATTTGTAATCAACGGTCACTGTTCCACGATCGAGTCACAAATTTTATGGACGAGCATAGGAAAATACATTAGACTTTTACCGTAAATTTGAAAGAAATCCGACGGCTAAAATGCCTCACATTTCAGTTTCATTTAAGAGCGTCAGATTTCAATTCTAGCCTTGGGTGGGTTGCATTTGACAAGTGCTGCTGGAACAACATGGATAATTAATTCCTAGGTGTCTACTGGGTCCGTGGTCTGCGATGGACCACAAGCCCAGTGAGATCTATAATTTTCTAAATTTTTAAAATTTTCTGACCTTCCCGCATTGTGGTATAGCCCGTATGGGCTGTTGTTAAGTGTAAACGGCCATCTGATTTGGCAGCTCGCACTTGGTCCCATCATGACCCGTTTAATCTACTCAATTGGGCTAATCCTAGATTAATTTAGTTATTGTACCTCACCATGAATGGTTTAAATGCACAGTCCTACGGTAAATCCTACGTGGACGCATCAGAATATTGTGCTAGTTGGACGAGACATTACACTCTCTTAGTCTAAAATCAATTATTTAGGATGATTATGACTAAATCATCATTTTTGTTAATTGCGAATATGACACATTATGAACTTAGCTACTTAAAACTATAATTTTCATGCACAAGAAATTTCGTCGCTTAATTCATTCAAGAATTGCAATGATTATCCAAACAAGCTCTATACTGCTAATTAACAGATCACAAAACACGAAACTATAAAAATATATTCGTCTATGCAAACTTGTCGTCCATCCTGAGACATCGAGTTGAGATCGCATCTCAGATCGTTCAACTTGGGCTCGCAAGGAGAGCGCATGGAATGTGAGAATGCCCTTAGAAACTAAGAGAATTTTAAGTTAATTTTCTATATTCGGCCCTGACCAAAATTGTGGTTTTTGGACTATTAAATCGTGGCCAAGTTTAGATCATCAATCTAAGTTAATATCATACATCTATTCTTAAAGGTTGGTGACCCTCGAATTGGCTTCTAATCATACTCGTCAATCAGTAGATCCAAATGGTAAGTCGATTATATTCATACATAAATCATCACCAGGACCAATTATCCTACGGCACAGATTGGACGGTACAATCCCCAGTAGACCCCAATAGTTGAAAACAACCTTCCATAAGATTAGTATACCAAAAACCTAAACATTATGATTATTTGCACCACATTTGAATCTATAAAAGTCTCATTTTAGGCATCCCATTTGTTCCATACAAGATATCCTTACAAGAGAGAAAGGGGAACAAAAAGAAAGAGAAAGAGAGTAAGAAGTACAGATTGGTGTGTCATTCACCGAATCCCTTCGATTAAACCCAAACCCTCGTCGCTACTGAATCTTCTGTCAATCCTCTTCCGTCAACGATTGGATGTAAGAATCTCGTCCAATTTTATTTTATTTTTTATTACACAACCTAGTGTAGATTTCTATATATTAATGGTATTTACTTGATCTTGGTTTAAGATTTAATGTTTTCTCCCAAAAATTCAACCATAAGTGTTATTAGATTGCATGAAACCCTACTACGGTGCAGGCCATTCTTCTAAGTTTCTTTTCTATCAACCACTAATAATTTTAAATTATTATTATTAAGATTTCATATGTTATTTATGTTTAGATTACTTTATTTTTACATTTCTAATGTTATTTGAAGTTGGTAGTCAACATGTATAATGAAATGCTTGCTCAATATGATGTTTACCTCGTCGAAGTTTTATTACGGCTAATAATAGTGATTATTAATGCTGAGTGGTGTTTAGTTTATACCTTATTTTGAGCATGTTCCATGCACTTGTATTTTAAGCATTACTATGGTTACTTACATATTCAAGTTGATGTACCCTCGAATGCATTGCTTTATATTGGTTTCACACTACGCTAAAACAGTAAAAAAAGGACGGTCAAAAACTGTCTCAAAAAGACAAAAAGGACGGTCCTGGACCGTCATAATGGCCGTCAAATTTTGATGTGTCGTATTTTTTAAAGGACGGCCATAAACCGTCTCTAAAGAAGGACAATCATAGACCGTCTCTAAAGAAGGACAGTCATAGACCGTCTATAATGATAGGTAGTAGAGGATGTATATGAAGCTTAAAAGGACGGTCCTAGACCGTTCGTAAAAAGGACGGCCCATGACTGTCAATAAAAATGACGGTTATAGACTATCTCGTATGAATCTAAAAAAGATGGTCATGGACCGTCTCTTATGAGCAGGAAAAGGACGGTCATGAACCGTCTCTTATGAGTCTGAAAAGGATGGTCATGGACCATATCTTATGAACTTAAAAAGGACAGTCGTGGACCGTCCTTTAAAAGGACGGTCTTCAGCCGTCTCGTATTTGCATATACACCTATTCTTATATTCTTCTTGATATACACCTATTATATACACCTGTTACAACATCATATTCTTCCTGATATACACCTGTTATATAATATATTTCATCATATTCACATTAACATCTATCTAAACCCAAACTACGTAAATCCGTCCAAACAAAAACTACATTTATCCAAACATAAACTACATCCATCCAAACACAAACAATATACACCTGTTACAATATCATATTCTTCCTAATATACACCTGTTACAACATCGTATTCTTCCTGATATACACCTGTTATATAATATATTTCATCATATTCACATTTACATCTATCGAAACCCAAACTACATAAATCCATCCAAACATAAACTACATTTATCTAAACATAAACTACATCCTTCCAAACACAAACAATCTTCCACATTACATGCATCCATGTATAAATACATTAACATCATAAAAAAAAAAAAAAAAAATCAGCAATAATTTTATTTTTGTCTTTCATCTAATAAAAAAATATTCAACCAACAAAATCTGATAATTCAGAATCATGAAGAATTGCAGAAACTTCATTTACTTTTCTTTTTTTTCTTATAGGTTTAGGTTTAAGTTATAAGTGCAAGTTATAGGTTTAGGTTTAAGTTAAATTATAAGTTAAGGTTTAGGGAGTTGAGAAAAGGTTAAGGTTTAGGTTAGGAAATCGGGTTCGGGTTCGAGATCGGGTTTAAGTTTGGGTTTTCAAGTTTAGGTTTAGGTTTAGGTTAGGGAGTTGAGATTAGGATTAGGTGTAGGTTTAGGTTTAGGGATTTGAGAATACATTTAAGTTTTAGGTTTAGGTTTAGGTTTTAAGTTTTAGGTTTAGGTTTAGGTTTTAGGTTTTAGGTTAAGGTTTAGGTTAAGGTTTAGGTCATAGGTTTTGGTTTAGGTTTAGGTTATAGGTTTAGGTTATAAGTTATAGCTTTAGGGAATTGAGAATAAGTTAAGGTTTAAGTTTAGGAATTTGAGTTTGGGTTCGAGATCGGGTTTAGGTTTGGGTTTTCAAGTTTTGGTTAGGGAGTTGAGATTAGGATTAGGTGACGGTTTAGGTTTATGGATTTAAGAATACATTTAGGTTTTAGGTTTAGGTTTAGGTTTTAAGTTATAGGTTAAGGTTTATATTTTAGGTTTAGGTTAAGGTTAGGTTATAGGTTATAAATTTAGGTTATAGGTCATAGGTTAAGGTTTTAGGTCATAGGTTTTGGTTTAGATTAAGGTTAAGGTTTAGATTTAAGTTATAAGCTATAGGTAGTTAAGGTTTAGGTTTAGGAAATCAGGTTTGGGTTCGGGATCGGGTTTAGGTTTGGGTTTTCAAGTTTAGGTTTAGGTTTAGGTTTAGGTTAAGGAGTTGAGATTAGGATTATGTGTATTTTAGGTTTAGGTATTTGAGTACATTTAGGTTTTAGGTTTAGGTTTAGGTTTAAGTTTTAAGTTATAGGTTAAGGTTTATGTTTTAGGTTTAGGTTAAGGTTAGGCTATAGGTTATAAGTTTAGGTTATAGGTTATAGGTTAAGGTTTTAGGTCATAGGTTTTGGTTTAGGTTAAGGTTATAGGTTTAGGTTAAGGTTTAAGTTTAGGTTTAGGTTTAGGTTATAAGCCATAGGTTTAGGGAAATGAGAATAGGTTAAGGTTTAGGTTTAGGAAATTGGGTTCGGGTTCGGGATCGGGTTTGGGTTTGGGTTTTCAAGTTTAGGTTTAGGTTTAGGTTAGGGAGTTGAGATTCGGATTAGGTGTAGGTTTAGGTTTAGGGATTTGAGAATACATTTAGGTTTTAGGTTTAGGTTTAGGTTTTAGGTTATAGGTTTAAGGTTTATGTTTTAGGTTTAGGTTAAGGTTAGGTTATAGGTTATAAGTTTAGGTTATAGGTTATAGGTCATAGGTTTTGGTTTAGGTTAAGGTTATAGGTTTAGGTTAAGGTTAAGGTTTAGGTTTAGGTTTAAGTTTAAGTTATAAGCTATAGGTTTAGGGAATTGAGAATAGGTTAAAGTTTAGGTTTAGGAAATCAGGTTCGGGTTCGGGATCGGGTTTAGGTTTAGGTTTAGGTTAGGGAGTTGAGATTAGGATTAGGTGTAGGTTTAGGTTTAAGGATTTGAGAATACATTTAGGTTTTAGGTTTAGGTTTAGGTTTTAAGTTATAGGTTAAGGTTTATGATTTAGGTTTAGGTTAAGGTTAGGTTATAGGCTAAAAGTTTAGGTTATAGGTTATAGGTTAAGGTTTTAGGTCATAGGTTTTAGTTTAGATGTTATAGGTTTAGGTTAAGGTTTAAGTTTAGGTTTAGGTTATAAGCTATAGGTTTAAGGAATTGAGAATAGGTTAAGGTTTAGGTTTAGGAAATCGGGTTTGGGTTCGGGATCAGGTTTAGGTTTGAGTTTTCAAGTTTAGGTTTAGGTTTAGGTTAAGGAGTTGAGATTAGGATTAGGTGTAGGTTTAGGTTTAGGGATTTGAGAATACATTTAGGTTTTAGGTTTAGGTTTAGGTTTTAGGTTATAGGTTAAAGTTTAGGTTTTAGGTTTAGATTAAGGTTTAGGTCATAGTTTTTGGTTTAGGTTAAGGTCATAGGTTTAGGTTATAGGTTATAGCTTTAGGGAATTGAGAATAGGTTAAGATTTAGGTTTAGGAAATCGGGTTCAGGTTTGGGATCGGGTTTAGGTTTAGGTTTAGGTTTTAAGTTATAGGTTAAGGTTTATGTTTTAGGTTTAGGTTAAGGTTAGGTTATAGGTTATAAGTTTAGGTTAAGGTTTTAGGTCATAAGTTTTGGTTTAGGTTAAGGTTATAGGTTTAGGTTAAGGTTTAAGTTTAGGTTTAGGTTTAGGTTATGGTTATAAGCTATAGGTTTAGGGAATTGAGAATAGATTAAGATTTAGGTTTAGGGGGTGGTTTAGGTTAAGGGTGTGGTCCCTACAAATACAGATATAAACATGGCCTGTCCAATTGGCCAGGCCCTTTCAATGTTGTCCACAGGAAATGAACAGCTTCATCATGGTCATAATAGCGATTCTCACTTTTCAGGGACCCCCGCTCATCCGGATAGTTCCGACGCACATCCGGGTCTGCTCCATTAATTTCAAGCAAATACATAAACACGGTCTGTCCAAATGGCTAGGTCCCTTCAATGCTGTCCATAGAAAATTGACAGCTTCATCATGGTCATAATAGCGGTTTCCACCTTCCAGGGACCCCCGCTCATCCGGATAGATTCAAAGCACATCCGGGTCTGCTCTATTAATTTCGAGCAAATACATAAACACTATCTGTCCAAATGGTCAGGCTCCTCCAATGTTGTCCATAGGAAATGGACGACTTCATCATGGTCATAACAGTAGTTTCCACCTTTCAGGGACCCCCGCTCATCCGAATAGCTCCGACGCACATCCGGGTATGCTCCATCAATTTCGAGCTAATATATTTAAAAGTAACATAAATATATCTAAAAGCATCTGGATACCTGGGGAAGGCCTCCCATATTTTTATTGTTGGTTACTCATCCCTTTGTCTACAAGCCACAATCGACCAACAATTTTTATCGCTACCTGTACTCTGAAACCAACACAAATACAACTGGAAAACAATATAAGGAATTAGAAAGAATGAATTTACCTATACACATCATTAATTGTTTCTCTATAAGGAGGTGATATTATATCTTTGATAGTCACAACCTGTATGACAGAGAAAAATGCAACCGAGAGTCTGTTACAATTCAAAGGAGAAAAAAGATTTGTGGCTACACCGATTTTCTAGTACATTATGAACGGCTGCCTACGTACCTAAAAAGTCATATTGGAATCAAGCTACTACGTAGTTCTTTTTAATTAACCAAGTTACTAAAGGTCATAAATTTCATATTTAACAAAGTATCATTGAACGTCGTCTCAAATCGTTTCTAGTTGGTGCATTTTAAAAAATTCAAATATACAATCAATGTATATTCTTGTTACATCTCATACTGCAACAAGAGACAACGTTCTGTCAATACTTCAGTTACATTTGAAATTAAAATCCTTTAGTGACTTGGTTAATAAAAAATAAATGACAACAAGCCATAATTAATAAAAAGGATGCTAAAGATTAAATAAATAAAAAAGGCAACTTGATCAAATAAGGATTTCAGTGAATAATCAAGTTTTCGTCATACAAAATGTCCTAGAGTTCAAAAAGTTGAACAAAAGTACTGAATATTCAAATTCTCATTAGGAATTTGGGCCAAACAATAATTTCACCCAATTGAATATCTTCAAATGTCCTGTCATCATTAAACAACTCTGTTGTGCGAACATTGATATCATCTATTACAACTCAATCTTTTTTTCACCCAATCTTTTTTTTTCTCTCTAGCTACACATTAGTTTTATAACATGCATTTGCCATTTTGTTATTGTGCAAAAAGAATGCACTGCATTTTTAAAGAACTATTTCATTTTAACCATTCTGCAGCTTGCTAGAAATTGGATTGTTAGGATGTGTGTGGTAACCTACAAATAAATGGTTTTGAACATCTTGAACATTAAGAGATTCATGCCTGGTGGAGAGAAAAAATCAGAAGTAGGCAAATGGATGTGCATAAGCATGTATGGCTCACCCGATTTACCCTCAGATCAGCAAGCATGTGGACCACCACAAGTTTTTGGCAAATGCATTGAAGTGCTTCATGCAAGAGTGTATTTGAGTGACATGGAGGAAATTTCTGCTAAAGTTGAAACTCACTCTTTTTATGTAGTTTAGAAAAGTGGTGGGTATATGACCTGTTTGGCAGGTCCATGTACTTGTATGTGCCATGGTCTGAAAATCATGTCGGTGTGCTTGTTGGGTGGGCCACAGCCGTACAATAAAGTGGATGGTTAGAAGAAAATGACCAGTGGTCCACATTAAATGCATAACATCGATGATTCTAAAAACTAGACCGTCCTGCTTTTTCTAACCATGATGCATACATGGTAGGACTGATCTGCATGAATTCATGCATTTACAATCTGAAAAACTTCAGTTAATGACAGAAACATAAAAAGAAAATGTTGACAACCAGAGCAGGCATCATTTAAAGTAATTTCTATCAAATTGCAGCTTACCTGTCCATAAGTAATGATTGTTCCATTTATAACATTAATGGCATCTGTTGATAGAAAGCAACAGAAAAATGAAACACAGAGCATGAACACAAAAATGAGACAGATCCAAATCTCAAGTGGATGACACCATAGCAAACACAGTGGGGATTGAAGGCTCGCTTTTGAAAACTTCTCGAGGGCCATAGAAGTGTTGGATAAGCTGATATTTGTATTTTCCTATGAACAGGTTAGATGGGAAATAAACATTGGGTGGACTATATAAACATTTTATATGTTTGACTTTTTTTTCAGTAGATGATGAAAAAAAAATTGTGTATAAAATGACAAAAGGCATGACTACTCATTAAATATCAATTAATCAACTAGTCAGAGCATCATTCCAAAAAGGGCTGCTATTTTTTTCTGAACCATCTAAAGTTGGTTTCACTATCTAAACGATAAAATAAAGCATTACTATTTACTAGCACGCAGAATGCAAGGTGGTGGAAAGATTAAGCAAACAAGAAAACTCACCAACAACATTGGAACCTTGGCAACCCAATCTTGAGAGCTTCCACTTCCATACTCAGCTCCAGCTAGGACAATGGTGTCATGGCTATAAGCCTTGTACCTTTGAAACACCATATTGATAAGATGATTTTAGTTTATAACATATCAAACTGTAGGGGAATGCCTCTTGATACTGCTCTACATTCATAGACCATAAGTAATAGTTAGAGGTCCTAATAGGACTAAATTTTAAGGAGAACCAATCACCTATAGGCGGTATGCTACAACCTTTTCTTGCCTAAAGAATCTATTTCCATTTTTCCCCTTAAAATCAATTTTCAAGGCAAAATACTTGTAAATTACAGTAGTTGCAGGGGATCAATCATTGTAAAAGGTGAAAGGAAGCAATGAGGAAAAATTGTAGCTAAGTGAAAAGAATAGCATAATTTGATATCAATGAACTCACCATCGCCATATAAAAAACATAGAGCTTCTCGCCTATTAGAATGTGAACTGTCTTTGGCTTCTCCCTTCAAGAGCTTGTTAACAATGCAAATATTAGCAAAGGTTCCCCTCGCCATCACCTCTTGTTCATCTTTTTTTTTTCTTTTTTTTTATAAAGAAAGTAAGTTATGGATATAACAACCTAGTTCTCTAAAAGCATAAAAGATTCAGTGGCATATTGCCTTGAAACCATGAAAGAACCAAAAATAATCAGTAGATGAGTTGTTCACAATTCATGCTAATCACAGTTCAATTTAGTTTCAGACTCCTAAAAAGCTTCTCAATTCAAAATTCCAAGAAACTCAACAATTCTGCGCCACAGCCATAGAGCACACAAATAAACATCTAGGATAGATCACAATAATTGCACAAACTAGTTTTAAAAAGATAAATCTTCTTAATTGGTACCTCTACTATCTGCATAACATTGTGGTTTGCAGCTAAATCATCTACTACAATTAGCATAATGGCGCTAAATGCTAATGGGTATAGCATGTGCAAAAAAAAAAAAACAAACAAACAAACAATCAAGGCTTTCAAAGGAGCTTGGAATATCGCCAGTCAGGCTGTTAAAGTTGAGGTCTCTGCATGGAGAAAGCACAATGATAGATAATGAACCTGTAACAGAAATATTTTTTGTGGCACATTTTGCAGACGAGCATTAGCACATCCAACTATTAATATTTTTCTGGATGCACCAAACAGCTCAAATCCAGTGAATGTGCGCCAGCTGATGCATACTCGATTTCATTCTCATTCTAGAATACATCTAAACATGCCTTAAAATACAATACATAAATGCAGGAGAGAGTAATGGGATATTAACATACAATACACAAATGCAAGTGAGTAATGGTGCATTTTACTATATTACAAGCAAAATGTCAAAATCTACTTATAGTACTTATAGCTAGTTCAGATCCAAAATCTGCGTTTGTGGAAACAAATTCTATCCATGATACAAGACCACAACAATTTGCAGATGATTTTAGCAAAGATTGAAATTCCTCTAGAATAAACAGATATCATGGAACCATGATAAGATCTCAACAGCACAAAAAAGAGGGGCAATTTCAGCACTAACAATGACCTTTGTTCTATCAACATTGGATCCCATGCCCCTTTGACCACACACAGGGACACGTAAGCTCATGTATATTATTTCTTTTGATCAATAGTAAGCTCACATAAATCAATTCAACTAAATTGGCTAAGAAGGAAAAAACAGTAAGCCTTCCAATGCACAAAATTACCCAATGCCAAATGGCATGAAAATATTCCTAGAGAGTAGAAAAATATTTTTTTTCATTTTCAGCAACATTAAGCCTTCCAAAAAACCACTCAATACTAAATGGCAAATAAATGTGCTCCATCAAACATCCAAATCCAAATCAGACAAAGGCATCCAATATAAGGCATCACCAAAAAAACCACAGAGCGAGGGAGAGAGAGAGATTTAAGAACACAAAAGATCCTTGACAAAAAAAATACAATGCACTGGGTGGAATGTATTTCTACTCTATGATATTTATAACCAGAAAATAAGTAAGGAAGCAAATATAGTATAAGAATATTGTATTGGTATAAGAACTAATAATTAGTTTTCCAAAGGCACACCTTTGCATTTTCCATTTTATTTATACTTCCAACAGCATCAGTTTTCAGGACCATGCCACGAACAATTGAACAGTTATGCAGACCTCCTCCAAGAAGCTTTACGACACAAACACTATCTACATTAAAGTTCACTTGGTTCTTGAAGCAGACCTGGATGCATGCCTGTAATATAAAAGAGGGCACAAGATATCTTCTTTTGAATAGTTATGCAGACCTCCTCCAAGAAGCTTTTGAATTTTTCTCATAACCAAGGGACCAAAAATAATATTAATAAATAAACACCAACATCCATGTACACACATCCACAATAAGAGGGCACAAGATATCTTCTTGTACGAACTGCTTGCTGGCTACAACAGCTTTCATTCAGGAAATAACTTCATCCTTGTTCCGCACATCCATTATTTTCGAGCCCTTTTCAACCAACTCATCTACAATATCGACCGTCTAGGCATTCAGCATATGCACAATGCCTAATGAGCAAAAGGTTCAGAACACAGTTTGACAGGTCATTCAACAAAGAAATGAAGAACCTTATTGATCACTTTTGTGTAGCCACTAATGATTTCACTTGGATGCAATCCCATTCTAATAAGCTCCTCCGCATTTTGGAGAAGCTCCCCAGCAAAAGATATCGTTAGATTAGCTCCATCACCAATTTCTTCCTGTTGAGCTTTGCCTGCTTACATGAGAATCTTGGCAGCAAGATGCTTTGAATATGCTTTATTTTTGGGCTTAAGCCATAAAATTATCTTGTAAAATGGATGTACAGGGATGATAAAATACATAAATCAAGGTGGAGCCCACAGAGATTACTCAGTACACAATCCGATTCCCATACAAAACTCCTATGGCTCGCAGGAAGTTCTCATTGGTGGGGATTCAATCTCCACTGTTTCCTGTAGTGCAATGGGCTTCATTTTCAGGGCCATTACCTAAAATGGGTTGGCAAAACAGAAATGGCATGGATATACAACACATACATCAAGGTGGACCGCATGAAACAGTGGAGATAGAAATGCCCACCTAAATCCCCAAATCCCTAAATCCCCAAATCCCCAAATCCCTAAATCTTCAAATCCATAAATTCTCAAATCCCCAAATCCATAAATTCCCAAATTGTTTCAATCGGTATTGAGATTGGTAAAGATTGAGAGAGAGAGATACCTGTTTGAGTTGGAGCCTCGATCACGGTCCACCGAGAGAGACAGAGAGAGAGGATACGCGAGAGAGAGAGAGAGAGAGAGAGCACTGAGAGAGACAGAGAGAGAGACAGAGAGACAGAGAGAGAGGGACCGAGATAAAGGGTGCGCGAGAGTGAGAGACTGAGAGAGGTTGAGAGAGAGGGAGAAAGAGGGTTTGGGTTTTGGGAGGGCGGGCATGCTAGAGAGATTTAGGGATTTGGGGTTGTGGGAGATGGGTGCGCGCGGGACGTGGTTTTTGGGGTGAAACGGATTGGCTACTCTCCCTGACACGTGTTCGGTGGTCTGTGGGCCCCACAATGATGTATGTGTTTCATCCAATCCGTTCATCCATTTTTTAAGATCATTTTAGGACTTCATCCTAAAAATAAGAGGGATATAAATCTTAGGTGGACCACACCACAGGAAAACAATACTGATTGGATATCCATCATTTAAATCCTCCTAAGGCCCACTGTACTATTTATCTGATATCCAATCTGTGATTAGGTCGTAAAAGCCCAGATGAAGGGAAAAAACAAAGATCAGCTTGATCCAATACTTTTATGGCTCCCAAAAAGTTTTTAATGGTCGACATTCATTCAACACTTTTTCCTGTAATGTGGTTCGCTTGAGATTGGGATATAACTCATTTTTTTTTGTAATATCATAAAATGATCTATAAAAATAGATGGATGGCATGGATGAAACACTACATCATGGTGGGGCCCACAAACCATCGAATACAAAAGTTGAGAGGGGTTACCCTCCATTAAAACATTCATAATTATTTTTTGGGCCCACAGAGATATGGTTCACAAATCAATCCCATCCATTATGCGTGTGCCACTTGGATGAGGGGTCATACCAAGTTTCAAACGCATCCAAATTTCAGGTGGGGCCCCACCAAGTGCTTTTATATGTTTTAAGCATGTCTTCACATGATTTTAGATGGTATGGCCCATCGGAGTTCTGTATACGACTGATTTTTGGGATATCCCATAATTTAAAGGGGACCCATCAAATGCACGGTATTGATTTTCGACACACGTCATGGTGGGGCCCACACAGCTCGACCTCATGGGGGGTTCCCATGAGCTTGACGGATAGAACCTTTTCTATATATATAATATTTAAAAAATATAAAAACTTACGATGTATTTGTTATATCCACACCGTCCATCCATTTTGAGATATCATTTTAAGTCACGAGCCAAAGAATGAGATTGGTAAAAATCTATAGTAGACCCCACCATAGAAAACAATGGGAGGGTGATTCCCACCGTTGAAACTATCCTAAGGCCCATCGTAATGTTTATTTGAAATCCAACTGGTTCAAAAGTTTTTTTTTAAAAAAAAATGGTCGTGGGGCCAAACATCCTGGTGGGGCCCACAGCACCAACCACCAGCTATTGGACGGTATAGGGGGAGTAGCAATTTGTTCCCCTTATTTGTGGTGTGGTCCATTTAATTTTTGAATATGATTCTTTTAGATAATTCTATAATATGATCTCGAAAAATGGATGAATGGTGTGTGTTAATTAATCCCAAATTTTCAATAAATACAAAACTCAAGTGGACCATGCCACACAAAACAGTGTGGAATAATGATTTCCACCGTTGATACGTTCCTTGGGCCCATAGTAATGTTTGCCATCCAACATGTTCATAATATCAAAAGATATGAATGAAGGGAAAACACAAACATCAGCTTGATCCAAAACTTCTATCAAATGCACAGTGTTGATGTTCGACACACATCATGATGGGCCCTACAAAACTAACATTAATTCTTAGAGTCTCAGGGTGTCAATAAGTTGATTTGGTCATACAAGACCAGATGAAGGGAAAAAACAAAAATCAGCTTGATCTAATAGATTTAGGCTACCAAAATGTTTTTAATGGTCGACGCTCATTCAACACGGTTTCCTGTAATGTGGTCCACTTGAGATTTGGATATACCTCATTCTTTGACTTATACCGTAAAATGATCTGTAAAAACAGATGGATGGCATGAATGAAACCGTCGACGATGCTCTGTGGGCCTTACCATGATGTACGTGTTTCATCCATTCCGTTCATCCATTTTTAAAGATCATTTTAGAAATTTTTGCAAAAAATTAGAGGGATATAAATCTCAGGTGGTCCACACCACATGAGAACAATAGTGATTGGATATCCACTATTAAAATCCTCCTAAGGCCCACTGTACTGTTTATTTGACATCAAATCTGCTGATTTGGTTATACAAGACCAGATGAAGGGAAAAAATAAAAATCAGCTTGATCCAATAGATTTAGGCTACCAAAATGTTTTTAACGGTCGACACTCATTCAACACTGTTTCCTGTAATGTGGTCCACTTGAGATTTGGATATACCTCATTCTTTGACTTATACCGTAAAATGATCTGTAAAAACAAATGGATGGCATGGATGAAACCGTCGACGATGCTCTGTGGGCCCTACCATGATGTACGTGTTTCATCCATTCCGTTCATCCATTTTTAAAGATCATTTTAGAGCTTTTTGCAAAAAATTAGAGGGATATAAATCTCAGGTGGTCCACACCACATGAGAACAATAGTGATTGGATATCCACTATTAAAATCCTCCTAAGGCCCACTGTACTATTTATTTGACATCAAATCTATTGATTTGGTCATACAGGACTAGATGAAGGGAAAAAACAAAAATCAGCTTGATCCAATAGATTTAGGCTACCAAAATATTTTTAATGGTCGACACTCATTCAACACGGTTTCCTGTAATGTGGTCCACTTGAGATTTGCATATATCTCATTTTTGGTCTCATATTGTAAAATTATCTGTAAAAATATATGAACGGCATAGATGAAACACATACATCATGGTGGGGGCCATAGAGCACTGACCACCAGTCATTGGCTGGTAGGGGTGTACACAAACCGGGCTAGCCCGGTTAGCTCGCTCGACTCGACCTGACTTGGAACTGAGTTCGAGTCGGGACGGGCCATTTTTCTTAGCCTGAAATTGAGTTCGAGCCGAGCTCGGATAGGGCCCAGTTCGGCCCGACTCGATCCGAAACTCGACCCAACTGGAACTTAATTCGAATTATTTGTGTGTCACATGTACGATTTCTTATACCTGCCTATCATCTGTTCTACTACCAGAGTATCAAAGTATTTATTATTCCATATGTTAGTTATAAACAACTTTAAAAAATGGGGAAGATTCTTTAACTGTACACATGGTGTAGTTGTACAATAGCTCAAATTATATAAATAGTATAGCATAAACCAACAATTTGATTTTTCCTTTTGAATTTGGACCAAGTGCTACTTTACTTCCAACCGCCCATTTGTCTGCCATTAATTGAATGGTTACAATTGATTGATCAGTGTTATTTTAGAGATACAATCCATCTGCAATGGAATTCACAATTTGGATGATTTGGATAGTTGAACATCAATGCAATAATGAAAAGGATAAGTCACTATCATTTTTTCAAATGGTAGAAAACTAACATAGAAGTCATTTTCCTCTCATTCATTTATAGTAAGTTGATGGACAGAAAGTCAAAGAAAAAAATAGATATGTTTTTATTACTACAACAGGTAAGACGTTACTTTCAGTATCTTCAAAATTGTAGCCCTAGGATTCCTTTGTGTCAGGATGCAAATGGAACTGATCACCTATTGCAGAGTACCACACATCATGATGGGCGTCCATTCACTCTATTTTATTGATCATTACCCTCAATTTGACTAGTTACGCGCCTCGATCATAGAAGATTGATCATTACCCTCAATTTGACTAGTACCACACATCATGATGGGCAAACAAGATTGATCAACAATTTGAGTGAATTTTGATTTAAACATCTGAAGTTATTTACTCTTCATGTTCGGACTAATCAGATTGTCTAAAAATAGTTAAAGATTGTTTATAATATCAAAAATATATAAATGAATAGAAAACACAAACATCAGCTTGATCCAAAACTTTTATGGCCTCCCAGAAATTTTAAATGGTAGAGGTTCAATCACACTATTTCCTGTGGTGTGGTCCACTTGAGCTTAGGATATGCTTCCTTTTTGTTCTTTAGACCTCAAATTATTTGCTAACATGGATGAATGGAGTGGATAAAATAAATAAATACCGGTGAACCCCACAGAGTTTACTCTGGTAAAGGTAACGAGTAACTCACTTAAATGTAGTGGAAAAAGGTTTCCTTAAAACATTCATAATCATATATTGGGCGTGCCTAAATGTGATTCACATATCTAACTCACTCATTGTGTTTCCCACTTGGATGAGGGGTCAGACCAAGTTTCAACCGCATCCAAAACTCATGTGGGCTCCACCAAGTGTTTTTATATTTTTTACGATGTTTTCACATAGTTTTAAATGGTATAGCCCACTTGAGTTTCGTTTACCAATGAGTTTTGAGATATCTCATAACCTAAAGGGGACACATCAAATCCACGGTGTTGATGTTCGACACACATCATGATGGGGCCCACAAAACTTACTAACATCAATTCTTAAGTTCTCACGAGGTCAGTAATTAGTTGAGTCACAATTTTAACCAGAATATTTGGCCCATTTTACATGTCTAGTCCATTCACTCTATTTTACTATCAATACTCTCAATTTGACTAGTTATTCGCCTCAATCAGGCAACATATGAGAAAGATATTGGGCATACAATTGATCAACAATTTCAGTGAAATTTGATTTAACATTTGAAGTTATTTACAATTTGAACTAATTAGATTGTCCAAAAATGATTAGAGATTCAATTAGTGGATGTGCCTAATAATTTAGTAATTTTATTTTTCACAAATAAATTTAGCATTTTTCTTTTCAAAATGTTTTTTTTTACTCTTTTAACTAAATATCATTTTTATGATAAATAAATTTAACATTTTTTTACAAAATTTAGTTTTCTTTTGTAAAATATATATTTTTTTACAATTTGTCAATTTTTCACAATTTTGTTTAATTTTTAAATTATTTTTTTTCAAAATATCATTTTTTTATCGAATTTTTTTTTCAAAATTATCAACATTATTCAAAGTTTTTAATTTTTTTTTTTCAAAATCTAGATTTTTATACAATTACAGGTTTTTTTTTTTCAAAATTTAAATTTTTCTTAAAGATTGTTAATTATTTTTCTAAGCTTCTCAACTATTTTTTTTGTGAAATTCATAATTTTTTTGAGCTTTTTAATTTTTAACCTGAGCGTTAGAGACGGCTTAGGACCGTCTCTAATAGAGACGGTCTTTGACAGTCTCTAACGGAGACGGTCTTTAACAGTCTCTAATAGAGACGGTCTTTCACACGGTTATAAGACGGTTTAGGACCATCTCTAATAGATACGGTTCTAAACCGCCTCTAATATAGATGGCCATTGACAATCTCTAATAGAGACGGTCTTTGGCAGGGCTATAAGTCGGCTAAGAACCGTCTCTAATAGAGACGGTCTTTGACAGTCTTAGATTACAAGTAAAAGACGGTCAATGATTGTTTCTAATTTAGATGGCCAATGGCCGTATCAGATGACCGCATATAAGACGGTCAATGACCGTCCTAAACGAAGAGACGGTCTTTGACAGTCTCAGATTACAAGTAAAAGACGGCCAATGACCGTCTCAGATGGCGCATATAAGATGGTTAACGACCATACTAAACAATTTGTGGACGTTGAAATTTTTAAGATAATATTAAGGACGGTCAGGGGCCGTTTAAAATGTTGGAGACGGTTTATGGCCGTCTCTAAAGCATTTTTAAACCAAGCAATTTTAGAGACGGTCCATGACCGTCTCAAAATCCATCCTTTTTTTCCATTTTTCACGTAATGTCAGCTTGATGCACATGTTAATGTTAGTATATTTCTATATCATTGCTATGTACATTTTATAGATTAAATTGTGTTAGAGTGATATCGAGCCTTGCCAACTGATGAAGATATGAATGGCTACTATAGTTGGTCATTCCTGATTAATGTGCCTGCCTAGGTAGAACATGAGTGATTGACAGTAATTAGAACTACACGGAATATTTTGCATTCAATGTTGGCTTATCTAAGGTTTTTCCTTGGTTAATCATATCAATATAATGCCTGAATCGATTACTTTTATGTTTGGTCATTATACAACACAATACAGAGTTCGGGATACGATGTCACGAAAGCGGATTGCATATCAACTAACTTAGTACGTTAAGCATACTGAGTAAACTTTGTGGGGTCCACCGCGATATGACGACGATATCCTGATATTCTGTCTTTGTAAAGTTGTTATTTGAATAGGTAATAATAATTATTTGGCTATGTGTGTGTGTGTGTGTGTGTGTGTGTGTGTGTGTGTGTGTATATATATATATATATATATATATATATATATATATATATATATATCATCATAGTAAATATTGTTGGGTTGACCTGCGGGCCAACCATATGGTAAACATTATTGAGTTGTATTGTGGGTCAACCATTACATATATTATCATGTCATGCATACATTTAAATAATTAACTTGTAAGTTGTTTATTTTGTAATGTTATCATTGTCCATGCTTGATTGCATTGATAACATGTGTAACTTAAAAGTAATATCATTGAGTTACCTACTCACTCTCGTATAATGAGGTGTTTTAAAACATCAACCAGACAATATTGTTAATGCAAATGCCACATAGATTTAAAATAAATAGGTTTAGATCAGCATACACCATTATCGTGATATTTTAAAAGCGTTTGGCAAAAATTAAAATTTTTATATTTTGTTAAAATTAGATGCGTTTATATTAGAGTTCCTAATAGGTAGACTCTATGATATAATTTGGTAGAATGCATGGTGTATCTCATATAGTGTTTATTAGACAAATATCACTTTTGAAATTGTACATTTTAAATATTAATTATATATTTTTATATTTACTTATTTCTATTCAACTTTTGAGCAGACATATATCCTTAGTGAGCTGGATTTGTAGGGCACAGTGTATGCGTTTTATCCCTACCGCCCATCCAGGTTTTACAGCTCATTTCATGGCATCATCCTAATAATGAGGTAGATACAAAGCTGAAGTAAAACCCACGACAGATAACAGAGGGGATCGAGCACCTACCGTTAAAATCTTCTCAAGGGCTATGGAATTTTTGGATCAAGTTGGTCTCTGTCTTTTCCTTTCATCCAGTTTTGTGTGACCTCATGAACGGTTTGGATGGAAAACGACATCATGGTGTGAGAAGGAAGGTTTCAATGGTGAGCGTCATTATCCCTTTTTCCTGTGGTGTGGTCTACTTGGGAATCAGATCTGCCTCTTTTTTTAGATCAAGCCCTAAAATCATCTGGAAAAACGGATGGCCAGATTGGATAGAAATCATACGTCAAGTGGCCCCACAGATTTAGGTCATTGCGTCCAGGATAGAAGGGTAACGGAATTCTGCATCAGGTAATGACACGTGATGTGGGAAAAGCCTGCAATACCTTCGCTCTGTGGGGCCCACCACTTTAAGCGTATGACATCTAATCCGTCCATAAATTGCGATACCTAGTGTTGGGACATGGCCTAAAATTAGCCCTATCGAAAACTTAGGTGGACCACACCACAAGGAAGAGTCGTGCCCACCTTAGAACCATTTATCAGGCCAACGTTTTGTTTGTATCTCATCCAATCCGTTCATCAGGTGAGTCGCATCAATACCAAGGTAGGTACAAAAATTCAGACTGATCCAAAAATCTAAGTAATCAACACCAATTAAATCCGTAGGTTTAGTCATTGTATTACATTATCTATATTTGGTCCACATGAATTCCTAATCCATCCGAATTATTTTTTATAAACTGAAAATAAAATTCCTCAACGGATGGACGGAGTGGATTTTCCACAAACGTCACTGTAGGCCCCACAGAGCTCAGGTGTTGCACGTGCTTCCTTACAAGTGGTGTTACATAGGATTCGAGTCCGAGATAGTAGCCGTTTGGTGTTTTTCACGTGACGGTAGCTGTGCAACGTTGATGCCGTCTCCTTAAATGCGCCTTGGATGAAACGTCCGAGGGCGAACGTTTTGTTTCTGGTGGGGCCCTCTTCGGTTCTGTTCCTCACGCATTTTATCCCGCCGGTGGAACGGATATCCCTCACTAGGAATGCCTATGGGCATGCGCGCGAGGGGAGATTGAAGGTGGTGAATCTCCAGCACACGTGCAAATATGACACCCGTGTGTAATATCCACGCCAGTCATTAGGTGGGGCCCACTGAAAACATGTCGAGGAGCATGCTCGTGTGAGGAAAGTCGAGATTTTGATAAATAATCACCAGAGGTCTATATGGCCCACGTGATGAGTGGACCAGCCTAGATTTTGGGACAGGGCCCCGTCAACTACACGGTCCTGATCTCTCACACCTGTGATACTTCGGCATGCATGCGCAATCGCTTCAAAATCTCTCTCTCTCTCTCTCTCTCTCTCTCGGATTCGGTCAGGCCGTAACCGTGGGCCCCACCTTGATGTATTTTTTGTATACCCACACCGTCCATCCGTTTTTCCAGCTCATTTTAGGAACTATACCAAAAAATGAAGTAGATCCAAATCTTGGGTGGACCACACCACAGGAAATGGTGATAGACCTTTCAAAACTTCATGCTGGCCACAAGCACAACCGTCCAGATTTCTCATACAATTGTGGCCCACCTGACAAGTGAAGCAGTATGATTTTTGGGCCAGATCATTTGCAGCATCATCCCACAATATGAACCGCCTGGATCTTTTACACGCATGCCACATTGTCACATGTACAGTTGCACCCCACCGTTTTGCTTGTGCAGACGGTTACAGTTCGCTGTCAGAAGAAGAGAAAATTATCACTGTAAATGTCACCTTTTATCCAGCGTCTTTAATGACGTAAAACTTTCCTTCTCAACTTAGACTTGTTCGTACGGATAGTGTATTTGAGGATGAGAATACCTATGTCCGTACGTGTAATGCGACCTAAAAGCAGGTGTATTTTCGTCTTGGAATGCTTTATCCGTACGTGCAAGGTCTAAGTTAGAAAGGTGGGTTTTGGATTTCATATAAGACGTTGGATAAAAGGTAGAATTTACAGTAGTAATTTTCTCCTCTTTTAGAATGAAGAAATTTGGAACTGTAGACCCTACCTTTTATTCAGCTGTTTTTATGAAACAATATAAACTTAGTTTCGCAAGTTACACCAGCTCGTACGGCAGCGAAATTGAGGATGAAAATACCACTCCCTTCCCTTCGAAGACGAGCGCTGACGCCCCTCCAACCTAGTGTTGTACGATCGGCTCGATAGAGATCAAAGTTACATGGCCCCACAGCTCGATAGAGATCAAAGTTCATTCATATTTTAAGATCATTTCGGAGCATTATATAAAAAAAAAAAAAAAATCATATCCAAAGATCAATTGGACCACACCACAGAGCAACGAAAAAATTAATTTTTATCGTTAAAAATTTTGTAGGGCTTACCTAACATTTATTTTCCATTTAATCTATTCATAAAGTCACAAAGGCATGGATGAAGAGGAAAAAAAAATCATAATAATCCAAAACTTCTGTAACCCATAAAAGGATTTCAATGGTAGATGTTCAATTCCCCACTGCCTTTTACAGTGTGGTCCACTTGATAGTTAGATCTGTCTTATTTTACGTCTCAAGCTTAATATGAGCTCGCCAAATGATGGATGGTTTGGATATAACACAGACCTCATGATGGGACTCGCAAAAGATAGTGGGGATTACAACAGCAAAAAAAAATAAAATTAAAAATTAAAATAAATTTTTTAAAAAAGAGACCAGGGACCTATCTATCAAAGGTCTCTTGATATATTGAAAAAGGTCCAGAATTGTCCAGCAAATTTGCCTCAAAAATCTTACAGTTTTACCTATGGCTACGGATTATAACCGTAGCTATCGTAGCTATAACTGTAGTCTGTTGCAATCTAAGCATTTTTTATTTTTTTTTTAAATTATTTTACATGGAGAACTTTATTGTACCTACATTTTTCTCTAGTACATATTTATATAAATATGTATATATAAGCATATAAAAAAATTTTCCTCTCTTTTAATTCATTTCGTTGTCTATTTATTCAACAAGCATATCTGCTAAACTACAAAGATTTACTTATGATTTTAGGGTAGGAGAAGCTAATTTAGCCAACAAGCCTATTTATTTTTCAAGATTTCATCGGGTTGATAGTCAAAAATCCATTTCATTCATTTCGTGGTCAATTTCAATCACTTCGCGGTCAAACTTAAATTTAAGCGGGGCAAAAATGAAATTGAGCGGGACAAACATTAAATAGAGTGGGGCAAACTAGAAATTGAGCGGGGCAAACATGAAATTGAGTGGGGCCAACGAGAAATTCAGCGGAACAAACATGAAATTGAGCGAAGCAAACTAGAAATTGAGCGGAGCAAACATGAATTTCAGTGGGATAAACACGAAATTGAGTGGGGCAAACATAAAATTTAGCGGTGTAAACTAGAAATTCAGCGGGGCAAACATGAAATTGAGCAGGACAAACTAGAAATTCAACGGGACAAACTAAAAATTTAGCGGGTCAAACATGAAATTCAACGGGGCAAACATGAAATTGAGTGGGGCCAATGAAAAATTGAGTGAGACAAACATGAAATTGAGCGGGGCAAACTAGAAATTCAGCGGGGCAAACATGAATTTCAGTGGGGCAAACAAGAATTTCAGTGGGGCAAACACGAAATTCAGTGAGGCAAGCATGAAATTGAGCAGGGCAAATAAGAAATTGAGCGGGGCAAACTGTGAGAAATAAAATATATTTGTATTTTCCCTTCATTAATGTTTGAGAGATCTTATGAACCAGTTAAATAGCAAATAAACATGTTAGGCTTAAGAGCACTAGTCTGTCTAGAGCTCAGAACTAACAGGACAGTACCTAATCCACCGTTAGGCTTTCTTAACATGTCAGCGCCTCAAATGATCGCATGTTGTGCTGGAGAGGGAAGCTGATTAGCTGGTGTACAGCTGCTATAGGTACGTGTCGTTGGAAGAGGAGCACTTACGCTCCTCAATCTCCAAGTTGTACGAACGGTTCAAAGGAGATCAAAGTTACATAGCCACACAGTGATGTATTTATTATATCTAGCTTATTTTAAAGCATTATCCAAAAACTGAATCATATCAAAAGATCATCTGGACCACACCATAAATAGTAGCAGCAATAATGATTTTCACCATTAAATAATTTGTAGGGCCCATCGTAATGTTTATTTTACATTCAATCTTTTCATAAGGTCACAAACACCTAAATGAAGAGCAAAAAAAAATTTCATATTGATCCAAAACTTCTGTGACCCCAAAAAGGGTTTCAATGGTAGACGTTCAATCTTCTACTAGTTTTTGTAGTGTGGTTTACTTGATAGTTAGATCTATTTTATTTTTCATCTCAAGCCTTAAGACAAGCTCCCCAAATGGGTGTACGATCTGGATATAACACATACCCCGTAATAAGACCCACAGAACTCTCTCCCATAGCCACTCCCCTATATAAAATGCATTTGGTCCCTAACATAGACCTCATGTTTGCCCCGCTTAATTTCTTATTTGCCCTGCTGAATTTCATGTTTGCGTCACTGAATTTCTAGTTTGCCCTGCTCAATTTCTAGTTTGCCCCTCTCAATTTCATGTTTGCCCCGCTAAATTTATAGTTTGCCCCGCTAAATTTCGTGTTTGCCCCACTCAATTTCATGTTTGTCCCACTGAAATTCATGTTTGCCTCGCTGAATTTCTAGTTTACCCCGCTCAATTTCTCGTTGGCCCCTCTAAATTTCTAGTTTGCCCTGCTCAATTTCATGTTTGTCCCGCTGAATTTTTAATTTGTCTCGCTCAATTTCTTGTTTACCCCGCTCAATTTCTAGTTTGCCCCGTTGATTTTTGACTATCGACCTGATGGAATCTTGAAAAATAACCAAGTTGGTTGGCTAAAGTAGCTTCTCCTACCTCAAAATCATACGGGTACGTCAAGTAACTAATTTTGGTTTAGAAGATATTCTTGTTAAATGAATAAAGAAATAAAAGAAAAAAAAAAAGAATGAAAAAAAAATTTACATGCTTATATATACATATTTATATAAATATGTATTAGAGAAAATTGTAGGTAGAATGAAGTTCTCCATGGAAAGAAATAAAAATAAAAAAATAAAAAATAAATTTACATAGACTAGTTATGGCTACAGTTATAATCCGTAGCTATACGTAAAATTCCTTCAATGCATATCGAATACTCTTCAATATGTATTGAAAATTGTAGGATTTTTTAGGCAAACTCACTGTACAATTCTAGACCTTTTTCGATAATATTGAAAGACCTTCGATATATCGAAGTACATATTGAAATACCTTCGATATATATCAAAGGATCTATCGAAAAAGCAGGGACTATGGTTATGGCTACAGTTATAATCCGTAGCAATAGGTAAACCTAGCTTTCCAAAATCACATTTCTTTTGTGGGTCCCATCATGAGGTCTGTGTTATATCCAAACCGTTCATCTATTTGGTGAGCTCATATTAAGGCTTGAGATGAAAAATAGGATCGATCTAACTATCAAGTAGACCACACTGTATAAGGCAATGTGGAATTGAACGTCTACCATTGAAACCCTTTTAGGGGTTATAGAAGTTTTTGATCATTATGAAATTTGTTTTTCCTCTTCATCTAGGTATTTGTGACCCTATGAATGAACTTAGATGGGCAAGATTTCTCACAAACATCACAGTGGGCCCCCAAAAAGTTTTATGCCCCCAAAAAGTTTTTAATGGTTGATGCTTATTAAACACTGTTTCCTGTAATGTGGTACACTTTGAGATTTAGATATATGTCATTTTTGGTCTCATACCATAAAATGATGTGAAAAAATATATGGACGGCATTGATGAAAAGCATACATCATGGTGGGGCCCATAGACCACTGACCATCCGCCATTGGCTGGTGGCGGTGGTACCCGGTCCGTTTCCGTGAAAGGAGGGGTATTTTCGTCCTCAAACTCGCTGTCCGTACGAACAGGTCTAAGTTCCCAAAGGAAGTTTGTATTGCTTCCCAAAACCTGCTGGATAAAAGGTGAGGTCACAGTCCCAAATTCTTCTTTAGAATGTGACAATTAAAAGCCCCTGGTGAGGAGTATTACACACGGTATGCACGAGTCTCGTGTCAATGTAATTGTGGGACCCACAGTCCACTGATCAAGATTTGATTTTTTGGCCCTATCTTAGATGGCTAATGCCCATCCAAGCGTCGCAAATATTCTCAATAAGACAATCCTATCCTTCCAATTTTTGAAATGGAAATTAATGGTTAATAAGAGAAACAGGGCAAAGGTTCTCATTTAGCTGCAAAAATAGATTAATCTTAAGGATCTTCGGTCAACTATATTTTGAGACATGCCACTGGATTGGATAATCCAATTCTGTGGGCCCCACCTCCAAACTCAAAATGCCATTCGAGCATATCCCTTGATATTAGGAACCATTGGACGGTTTAATTCCATTGGGCCCACTTGCACCTCTCATCATATTATTCTGCAAGTGGATGTGCATATTAAAAGGGAGTGAGTTGTACTCTGTCAGAATATGACCACTTTCATGCAAACAGCCCTTGTATACCTACCATACATTGAATGCATGCATTTCAATCCAAACCGTTCAAATTGCAACGTCCCACCTAATCACAGTGACAGGATGGAAATGATGGAACCTATATGTTATGTGATGGACGGACGGTCTGGATGCTATTTTCGTATGCCATGCTGTTACAAATGTTGGCATGTACATGAACTACCTTACTGGCTTAGCATTCCTCATCCATGATTTCTTCCACTTGTTGCAGATAACTAACGCAAAGAAAAGCTGGGTGGGGCCACCATAATGTCTGCATGATATTTAATTCATTCATCACTTGCATATTAGTTCATGTTAGGAATTGAGCTCAAAAATTAAGTAGATGAGAACCCAAGTGAGCCATATATACCAAATAGTGGTGATGGAACGTCCACCATTGAAACTTTCTCATGGCCCACCAAAGTTTTGGGCTGTTATAAAGACATTAAAATGGACTTCAAAAAGGTTTCAATGATAATTTCCGTAATGGGTCTTTACTCATGCCTTGGTAAAAGGCTCGTAATAGTTATAATTTGGAGGTTATGAGTTCGAGTACCCACTGCAGTGAAATTCTACGATTGTGTGTAGAGGTGTACATGAGTAGAGTTAACTCGAAAAGCTCACTCAACTTGGTTTGATCTAGTTTGATTCGACTTGGCTCGAACAGTTACTCGAGGTGACCCAAGCTTCTCATGCCTCCATTCATTTGAAATTGAGCGAGGGTTAAGCAGAGTGGAGTTCAGCTCAACTCGTCTCAAAGCCCGAGTCCAAGCTTGACTTGCTCGACTCAGCTCCTAAAGTTATATCTGTTGGGAAAAAATATGTTAAGTCCGAAGACTCGGATTTCGAGTCGGTCGGCCCCACTGGCTCTGCCCGAAGAGTCCAAGACAACGGTCGGAGCCGATGGAAGAATAGAAAGGCTAAGAGGCATAAGCATAAGGCGACTAAAGTTACTCGGTCGGAAAGTTAACTATATCTGTGTAAGCCCACAAAAGGCCGAGCATGTTGTAAGCTACCCGACCGATAGAATAAAACCGACCGAATGAGTTGGTTCTGTCAGTCATGGAGTAAGGAAGGATGACGGATAAACACCGAGACTATTCCGTCCGTGAGAAGGCAGATAACTTATGCTCTTGAGCCGGCCGAGACACTCCTAGAGTCGGTAAAGATTGAGTCGAGATAAGAGAAGGCGGTGTAAATGCAAATACCGCTCCGAAAATTCAGGAATACGGGTGTCCGATCCCGAGATCCTCGGGATCGGACGCAATCAGTAAAGAGGACTAAATCTCTAAATATGAAGGAGAGGAATCCTCGCATGATAAGGCTCGTCCGGCCTTATAAATAACCATTTTCCTTCACAATGGAAGATGCGCAATACAAAACTCAGAAAACTCTTTGCCATTGATCAGAAGACTGACTTAAGCATCGAAGGTTCCCCGGCTCTAGCCAGGGTCCCCTTTGAATAGTTGATTGTGCAGGTGGGAGAAGATCCAACCCAGGGAACCGTCCCATAAAAATACACCAACAGTTTGGCGCCGTCTGTGGGAAACGAGCAAAAAGCCGTTTTTCTACGATCTGTTGAATGGTGAGAACTAGGAGGACGGATCAAGATGAAACGGGGGAGGCCGCTGTCAGCACAACCCAGGGAGCTCCCCCAACGATACCTGCAGTGGCACCGCCTGTGACATCTGCTCCGACTACCAGCCACTCGAACCGAGGGAACGCACAGTTGGATCGAGAGGTACAAGAGATGCGTTCCGAGATGGCTGTTATGAAACACATGTTGGAGCGACTATGTAATCAGTAGATGCAGCAGCGTCACGAGTCAGCGCATGTTCTCCCGATCTATAGCATAGCCTGCTGCTCCGCAGTCGCCTCGAGGACCGAGTTAGCATCAAGGACCGTGTCAGCATCAAGGACTGAGTCAGGCAGAGCCGGTTCGCTCTGCAATGGTCACTTTACCTCCCTCTGATTTGCGGCATTCAATAGATCAGAGGAGGCGAAGTTGGCTTCCTGTATAAGAAACGGCGGAGAGTGCGGAACCTTGGAAAGCCGATATACAAAACTTCAAAAATGAAGTCCGGGAAAAGATGGAGAGAGAGATGACAGATATGAAGCACGGTTGGAACACAAACCCGACCAAATCCGAGACAAAAGCTTCTCCATTTGTGGACAAATTAATGCAGGCACGGTTGCCGGAGAGGTTCCGCTTACCTCAGATAACTCCCTTTTCTGGAAAAACCCGACAGAGCATATCGAATGCTTCAGAACCTAAATGGACCTGCATGATACCTCGGATGCCGTTATGTGTCGAGCCTTCTCTCTCATACTAACTGACGTAGCCCGGCTTTGGTTCAAACAATTGAAACCGAAGTTGATTAAGTCATTTGCTGAACTCAGTGACGCTTTCCTCAACAACTTCATCGGCAGAAAAAAAAAGCTAAAGCCGCCCGCACATCTGAACAACATAGTTCAGAAGGAAGGAGAGCTGTTGAAAGATTATATCAAGCATTTTAATTTTGAATCTCTACAGGTTCAGAAACACTCAGAGGAGACAGCGCTAAATGCACTCATGCAAGGGGTACGAGATAAGCCCTTTTTGACGTCTTTTGACAAGAATCCGCCCGAAACTCTTGGAGAGTTTATGGTTCGTTCGGACAAATACACCGACGCTGAAGAAACCCGACTCCTACCTGAGAAGGTCCAGAACGTCAAACCCTCGGCTAAAGAGTCAGCCAAGAAAGAAGCCGACTTAGCCGGAGAAAAGAAGCGAAAAGATGATCGGACACGAGACGATGGCAAGTCAGGCAAACGACCCGATAGAAGATTTTCTACATACACCCATCTGAACAAGTCTCAGGAGCAAATGGATGGAAATAAAAAACGAGGGCTTCGTCAACTAGCCCAAGAAACTCCAAGGGAACCCGAATCGACGGAACAAGAACAAATATTGTCATTATCATCGTGACCACGGCCATAATTCAAGTGATTGTCATCACTTGAAAGACAAAATCGATCGGCTCATTAAGGAGGGCCGACTCAGGGAACACACGGAAGGACCGGGCACGGCAGCAGGACCGAGCGAAGATCGGTCTACGGAAGAAATCCGGACGATCATTGGAGGGCATCAGGGCGGCGGAGATTCTAATAACGCTCGAAAAAATCACGCCAGAAGCAGCGATCGTCCGGAATCTGAGATTCTACTTCTGTCCCGACCTTCCAAGGAGCAGAAGAGAGAACGATATTGCATCTCATTCACTGAGGAGGCATCCATCATCCCCATGATGATACACTTGTCGTTGCTCTCACCATCGCTAACAGAAAAGTGTTCCGAATACTGGTGGACACTAGGTCGTCAGCGGATGTGTTGTTCACCCAAGCATTCGACAAAATGGAAATTGGACGGTCGGCTTTACGTTCAGTCCGAACCCCCCTTATAGGATTCTCAGGTGGACAAGTACTTCCTGAAGGAATTGCTTCATTACCGCTCACTGACGGAACTGCACCTCACCAGGCAACTGCGATGATTGACTTTCTGGTCGTCGACCAACCTTCGGTGTACAACGCTGTACTCGATCGACCATCTCTAAGCCTCCTTCAAGCCATAGTATCTGCCTACCACCTTTCCATGAAATTTTCAACCGAGTCGGGAGTACGAATTGTGAAAGGAGATCAACAAGACGCCCGACGATGCTATGCAACCGTAGTTAAAGCGCCGACGAAAATATCGATGATCGAATCACTGGACCCCTGTATCGGATCTCACGAACGGGGAAAACTGATAGAAGAACTCGTCTCACAACCATTAACCGAGACAGACGAGTCGAGAGTAGTGCGAATCGGCTCATCTTTGATTTCACCTCTTAAAAAAGAACTGATCGCCCTACTTAGGCGGTATGCTGATGTGTTCGCATGGAGCTACGAAGATATGCCTGGGATCGATCCCTCGGTCATAACGCATAGACTCAACATCGACCAGACTTACAGGCCAATCCGACAGAAGAGACGTCCTCTCAGCCTAGAAAGCTACACTATCATTGAAGAGGAAGTCGACAAGCTCCTTAAGGCCAAATTCGTTGAAGAGATTTACTATCCAGAGTGGGTAGCTAATGTCGTGCTCGTGAGAAAAGCCAATGCGAAGTGGCGTCTCTGTATAGATTATACAGATTTGAACAAAGCCTGCCCCAAGGACAGCTTCCCTCTTCTCCGCATTGATCAGTTGGTGGACAGTACTGCAGGACATGAATTGCTTAGTTTTATGGATGCCTATTCAGGCTACAATCAAATTGTAATGCATGAGACTGATAAATCAAAAACTACCTTTGTCACCGATAAAGGCCTTTACTGTTACCGAGTGATGCCGTTTGGTTTGAAGAACACCGGAGCGACATATCAAAGGTTAGTGAACAAAATGTTCGCTCGGCAGATCGGCCGAACTATAGAAGTATATATATATGATATGCTCGTCAAAAGCGTACACAGAGCAGACCATGTGGCGGACCTAGAAGAAATGTTCTCGACTTTAAGAAAGTACAAAATGAAGTTGAATCCTAGCAAATGTGCCTTTGGTGTAAGCTCGGGAAAATTCCTCAGTTTCCTCGTTAGTCAGCGAGGGATCGAAGCGAATCCCGAGAAAATCGAAGCTTTGCTCGACATGGAATCTCTGAGAACAATTAAAGACATTCAATGGCTGACAGGGAGAATATTCGCGCTTAACCGCTTCCTCTTCCGAACCACAGATAAATGTCTCCCGTTATTCAAGCAATTGAAGGGACGACAGACGATGGAATGGACGAAAGAGTGTGAGCAAGCATTTCAAGAACTGAAGTCTTATCTTGGTTCTCCATCGCTGTTGTCCAAACTCGAGCCAGGAGAAGCTTTGTTGCTATATCTGGCTGTGTCTGAAGCAGCGATTAACTCAGCCCTCTTACGAGAAAGCGAAGGAAAACAATTACCTGTGTATTACGTCAACAAAGCCTTACTACCGGCAGAGACAAGGTATCCTCAGCTCGAGAAAGTAGCCTTAGCCCTGATGGTATCCCCGCGACGACTTAGGCCATATTTTCAAGCTCACACCATCATCGTCGTGTCTGACTTACCTTTGCGCCAGATTCTTCAAAAACCAGAGGCTTTCGGCCGACTTACAAAGTGGGCTGTCGAATTGAGCGAGTTCGACATACAGTACAGGCCGAGGGTAGCCATAAAAGGACAAGCTGTTGCCGATTTTCTTGTTGAAGTAACCTCCAAACATAACATAATGTCTGACTCTGAAGAGATTACTTAAGCAGCAGCTTCTTCTTCTTTCGGCCCATTACCTGACACAGTTCCTTGAAAGTTATTCGTCGACGGCTCATCCAACTCTAAGGCAAGCGGGGCCGGGATAGTATTGGAAACTCCTAATCAAACTTGTATGCAGTATGCCTTACGACTTGAATTTCAAGCATCGAACAATACAACAGAATACGAGGCCTTATTACTCGGCCTTCGACTTGCCGCAAGTTTAGGTGCAACTTATCTCAATGTTTTTAGTGACTCGCAGCTAGTCGTTAACCAAATCTCTGGTATCTATCAAACTCGGAAAGAACAACTGAAGGCATACATGGAAAAGGCCAAAGAATTAATTAGTGGATTACAGAAATATGAAGTGATTGGGATACCCAGAACTGACAATGCCAAAGCTGACTTGTTAGCAAAGCTCGCCTCAGCCGACGAAGACGACATACCTCGATCGGTTCTAATCGAATACATAGCTAAACCGAGTATAAATCAGCCGACAGACTCGGTCATACTCCCTATCGACTCGGAACCTGCTTGGTTCGACCACATCGTCCGTTATCTCAACGATGGAGAGCTGCTGGAAGATCACACCGATGCACGACGGCTAAAGGTTCGAGCATCGCGTTACACCATCTTGAATGGGGTACTGTACCAGAAAGGGTTTTATACTCCCTTACTAAGATGTGTGGATTCCCATGAAGCAGAATATGTCTTAAGGGAGATACAGGAAGGAATTTGTGAGAACCACTTAGGAGGACATTCTCTCGCCAATAAAGTATTACGGTAGGGGTATTACTGGCCGACTATACAACATGATACCAAGAGGTTCGTCCAAAGGTGTGACAAGTATCAGCTATTTACGGTAATTTCGAGGCAACCCCCCAAGGAACTGACTCCGATGTCTGGACCATGGCCCTTTGCACAGTAGGGGATCGACATCATTGGACCCTTCCCTTTGGGGAAGGGTCAGATCAAGTTTGTTGTGGTTGCAGTAAATTATTTCACGAAGTGGGCCGAAGCCGAGCCATTAACAAAGATTACCAAGCAAAAAATCACAGGCTTTGTTTGGAAAAATATCGTCTGTCGGTTCGGGATACCTCGGACTATCATTACCGATAACGGAAGGCAGTTCGATAACAAGCAATTTCGAGAGATGTACAGCAATCTCGGGATCCGAAACGTGTACGCCTCACCTCATCATCCTCAGACAAATAGACAGGTCGAAGCCGTTAACAAAATTATAAAGTGGCATCTCCGAACGAAGCTCGATGAGGCAAAGGGAGCATGGGTTGAGGAACTTTCAAATATATTGTGGGCCTATCGAACTACAGTTCGGACTGTCACGGGAGAAACTCCCTTCTCCCTTTGTTATGGCTCGGAAGCAGTTGTCCCGGTTAAAATCGGTGTTAGTTCGTCCTGAGTCAATACGTTCAAAGAACAGGAAAATGATGAACTCCTGTCACTCGGGCTCGATTCGTTGAGGAGAAAAGAGAAAGAGCTCGATTACGAATGATGGCTCGACAGAAGCAAGTGTCTCGGTTTTACAACATCTGAGTCAAAGTCAGACGATTCCGAGCCGGGGATATGGTCCTCCGAAAGACGTTCCCAAATACAAAGGAAGTTGGCGCGGGCACATTGGGACCCAATTGGAAAGGTCCCTATGTCGTCTCGAGCATCATCCGTCTTGGAACGTATCGGTTGGAAGACCTAAATGGGCAACTGTTACCTCACCCTTGGAATGTCGAATATCTCAAAATCTATTACCCGTAAGGCAGAATAAAAAGTACTAGAGAATAATGGAAGAGAGATGTAATTGAAATCTACTCAATAAAATTCAAAGTCTCCATTTCTTCTAAGTATTCAGCATCAGTTTATAGCCTATGGTAAAACTACATGAGAGATAGACGACACAATTCCCTCGGTCGAGGACCATTCTTCGAGCAGTTCCAGAAGGACCGGCCTCATCAGTAGCAGCATTCACAGCGGGGGCTTCTCCGTCGGCGACCTCGACACCAGTAGCCTCGGCCTCAGGACTATCGGCATCGAAAGCAGAGAGATCGATGTCAGGGAAGGCAGCCTTCATCTCCAAAATGCAGGCCCTATAACCACCTTGATAAGGCGGTCCCTTTCTTCTGTAAGCTCCGATGACTCAAGGAAAGCGTACTGTGAACATGAAGAAGATACTGATGCTTTTCTTCTGCCTCCTTTAGAAGCGAGGTCAAATGGACGTTGTCAGCTTTAGCTCCTTTAAGAATCATCCTTGCATTCTCAGCCGCTTTCCTAGCATCATTGGCCGCTTTCTTGGCGATCGACAAGTCGCCAGTCATAGTATCGATACGACCCTCGGCGATCTCTCGGCGACCCTCTGCCTCGGCCGCAACCCTCTTCGCTGCTTCTGTCTCCGCCGTGAGTTTTTGAGCAGCGGTCAGCTCCGAGCAGGCTTTAACAATGCAGGGGGCCAACTGCAAACGGGAGATATTAAGTTATAACTAAAGACTTAGTCGAAAGTAACAGAGAAGTAAAAAGAAAGGATTTTACCTCAAAGATTATCCTCGCCGTATGCCCGAGAGTCTGTGCAGTCGGGGCATTGTAGAACTTGGTGATGTCCTTTTCGCCCCCATGAGCAATAGCCCAAGGGATCATCCCCGAGAGAACTTTTTGAAAGGGTGACAACTCTTGTTGAGTCACCTCCCCTCTCGAGGATTCGCCACATGATCCCTCTCTCTGTCTCGGGACCTCCTCTGCGACAGGCCCTAGTTCAGGAACGGATCGAGACATAGGAAGACTCGCCTCCTCTTCTTCTGCCCTCTCCTTGGGGTCAGAAAGCACAACTACCTGTGAGGTGGCAGGGACAAGAGCAGATGGGGCAGTGGGCTCATTTGCTGTTGTAGCGGTCTTCTTTTTCTTCGAAGGCCGAGACGCTGACAAAAGAGCTGACATCGGAGGAGCCCTAACCTTAGAGATTGACTTTAGGGATGGACGAGACCCGGCCATGTTATCAGAAGCCAATCTAAGGTTTGGACGAGCCTCGGGAAGATCTGAAAAGAAAGAAGAAGGTGAGTCAACATCTGAAAAGAATAATGGAGGTGAATCAGACAAGGAGCCAAGGATATGAGGTAGTGTGGGAGAAATCACCCGACACAAATGAATCTAAGCCCGCAAGATGTAAACGCTCGGGCTGTAAGAGCAGCTTCCAAGATCGGTCTTCCGCACTCAATTTCTTCAGTTCTTTGATCTGTGCTAGAGCGCCGGATCCGAGTTTCCTCCTCTCCTTCAAGATATCTGCAAAGCATCAAGAGGTCAGGATCAATGCAAAATAATGAAGAAGAATAAAGGGTATCAAGCTGAGTCACACCGAGTCACCTGCTTTCTGAAATGAGCGGGATACTCGAGATTCATACGGCCACGGATCGGCTGACTCCCATCTTCCGCACGCCCAAAACCACCTCTCCTTCCAGTATTTGTTAGAAGTGGGTGGGTCAGTTATAAGGGACCCACCTTTGCCTCTCCATGCACTCAAAAAATACAGGCCGGGAAAACTAGGGTTCGGTCTTACTTGGTACAGGTAGAGGAATTCGTCAACTGTTAGTGGGGGTTGTTCAAGCCCGGACCATAGCACAGCACACCCAAATAAGTTCCTCCACCCGTTCGGAACAATCTGACCAGGAGCGAGTTTGACTTGGGACAAGAAATCACGAGCAATAGGCTGGAGTGGCAAGCGCAAGCCACATTGCATCGCGACCTGAAAAATCACGACCATCCCCACAGGGGGATGGTCGGGCAAGTCTTTTGGACGAGGAAGACGAAGTACGACCGAGTCTGGGACATGAAACCCAGCTCGGATGCGGTTTAGGTCGGACTCAGTCAAAACCGAGGCAACAAGACCACTCGAGTCGTCTTCGAATCCTTCTCCCTTGGAAGAGGATTCAGAAGCTTCTACTGTTTGGTTTACGGAATCCGGGACAGCGACCCCCTCAGCTATGATTATTTCTTCTTCTCCCTCTTCCTCCTCCAATGGATCCATCCCGAGATTAGGTCTCCCTGGACGGGTTACTAGAGATACTCCGCCACTGGAAGGATCGGCTTGAGCGGGGCGCTCAGCTGATGAGTCATCGGCCCCCTTTACAAGCCGGAATGAGGCATCTGTGCCAACGGAGAACTCCGTCAGTAAAGAGGGTGGTTCCGTAACATTCCATAAATGTTGGGACACACCCTCTTCTCCGGACATCCCCTCCCGGGGGCTCTAAGAGCCACACGTAGCCATTAATGTCAATAGGAATGGAAGGAAAGAACTCACCGGGAAAGATAGCAGAGGATGCAAAAGGAGTTGACGAAGAAAAGAATGACAGCGGAGGAAAGGAGGAAGGAAAGGCAGGGAGAGAATACAAGGGCAGGATGAAGGAAAATGAAAATAAAGTTCATGCGCTCCTCCCGCTCGACCTTCTTATAGCCGAGCCACGGGGCAGGGCATTTAATGAAAAAGCGAAACGACGCTCCCTTCGACTCCCCCGCTCGACGCGTGACACGCTTCAATTGACGACAGTAATTCCTCGCCACGCGTCCGACTCCCATAATCGAATGAAATGACCTAATGGCCTGCTGCACGTGCGGCCTCGGGGATGCACCATCACGCATTAGGAACGACACAAAGGGCATTAAATGCCTCATTATAACATCGAACTCCTGTACGAACCGACATAAAACCTCATTACTCCTTGGTGCTATTAACGACACAAGGAGTAAGGGGGCTCACTGTTGGGGAAAAATATGTTAAGTCCGAAGACTCGGATTTCGAGTCGGTCGGCCCCACTGGCTCTGCCCGAAGAGTCCGAAACAACGGTTGGAGCCGAGGGAAGAATAGAAAGGCTAAGAGGCATAATCATAAGATGACTAAAGTTACTCGGTCGGAGAGTTAACTGCGTCTACGTAAGCCTACAAAAGGTCGAGCATGATGTAAGCTACCCGACTGATAGAATAAAACTGACCGAATGAGTTGGTTCTATCGGCCACGGAGTAAGGAAGGATGACGGATAAACACCGAGACTATTGCATCCGTGAGAAGGAAGATAACTTATGCTCTTGAGCCGGCCGAGACTCTTCTAGAGTTGGTAATGTCTGAGCCGAGACAAGAGAAGACGGTGTAAATGCAAATACTGCTCCGAAAATTTAGGAATACGAGTGTCCGATCCCGAGATCCTCGGGATCAGGCGCAATCAGTGAAGAGGACTAAATCTCCGAATATGAAGGAGAGGAATCCTCGCATGATAAGGCTCATCCGGCCTTATAAATAACCATTTTTCTTCACAATGGGAGGTACGCAATACAAAACTCAGAAAACCCTTTGCCATTAATCATAAGACTGACTTAAGCATCAGAGGTTCCCCGACTCTAGTCAAGGTCCCCTTTGAATAGTTGATTGTGCAGGTGTGAGAAGATCCGACCTAGGGAGCCGTCCCATAAAAATACACCAACAATATCCATCTTTGAATAAGATACCAGCTTGAGCATGCATGGAGAAAATGATGAATACAGTCTCAATTTAGATGAAGGGGTGAGTATTATGGACGCGGCGGCTACAACTATGAAATTATGTTTAAAAAGGCATTCTTCCTGTGTAAAATATTAAAATTATGAAATATGTATTAAGTTTGTTACTTGTGTGCTATAAATAAATATACTAACTTATTTTACCTTTTTAATTTATTTTTTAAAAAAAAAAGAGAAAAAAAAAAACTCAACTTAACAAAATTTGCTCAACTCAGACTTAAACTCAGCTTACTCAACTTGTACAATCAAGCCGAACTAAGCTAACATTTTGAGCTAGAAAGTCGAGCCGAGCAGGGTAGAGCTCAGCTTGACTCGGCTCAACATACAACTCTAGTTGTATGAGTCCGCGTGTAAAAAGAAAAAGAAAAAAAAAAAAAAAAAAAAAAAAAGAAGAAGAAGAAGAAGACGAAGAAGATAATCCTCATGATGGGTCAGTTGCATTGCATTTTCGATCCGTTTAACTTTTATACTTGTGTAGCAAATCGATAGATGGGGTACATGTCATATGAACATTATGCTACCCCTATAGCGCCTTTGTTACACGCCCACTATTGAAACCTTCTCATGGCCCACCAAAGTTTTGGATCAAGCTACTATTTCTATTTTCTCTCCATCATAGTGGTACTCCCATAGGAAATAGGTTGGATGGCATATAAACATTACAATAGACCCTAAAAAGGTTTCAATGGTAATTCTTATATTACGACACCCATTTGAGTTTACATTCCGCCTAATTTTATGCTCATGTTGCGAATTGAAAAATGAAATGCATGTCAAATGGACATTACAGTGGGCCCATATAGCTTTTTGTTGCACCAGCTCCCTAAAACACTATTTTAAGAAACCCACGCCCCACCATCATCATCTAAATCTTTTAAAAGAATGCCTACAAAGCCCAAAAGCTCCTACCCTACATTTTGGTGTCCTTAAAAAGGTGTGGCTAGGAAAAATAAAAATAAAAGGGCATGGCCGCTAAAGGCCATTGGACCCCTTACTGTAGGAATATATATATATATATATATATATATATATATATATATATATATATATATATATATATATATATATATAGAAACTTTTTTAAATCAAAGCATTTCCAGAGCCTTAAAGATGAATAACGCTTAAATGGACTCAATATGTGCTTTAAACGCAAGAGATCCACAAAGGTAAAAGTACTCTTGAAGAGTGGGGATGCAAAAAGGCCCGCTTTTACCAAAAGCATTATAAACAAAAATCTCCCACTCAAAACCCAACACATGATGTAACAAGGACTGTCCACATCCATACCCAATTGCAAATGCCAATGTGGTATACATGCATATGTATAAGATCCATCCATCAGGTGGGCCGCCTAGATGTTGTGGCCCAAAAATCAGGCTGGTCCACATATTGGGGGGACCACAATTTATGAAACAAATGTACTTCTAGCCATTCATTTGTTGGCACGAGTGTAAATCATACTTGTGTGTGTACCTGCGTGTAGATACGCAGGCATGTAGGTTATGCATGTGTGTGAGCTTACTAAACCTATATATTAAAATATATGTGCTACAACTTAGAACTTAGCACTAACATTTTTTAAGGAAGCCTACCACTAAGGGCCCATTTGGATGCACCATCGACCCCAATTCTAGTTTCGATTTGAAACCCTAGTTTTGCAGGCTTTTGGATGCTTCATTGAAATTTGTTGGATTGGTTTTTGGTAAGTCAAAGAAAATGTCGCTTTAGCATAAAAAGTCGGTTGACATAAGTAGCCACTTAAAAATAAGTTCATCTCATTTTAGTTAATAGTAGTTATGTATAGGAAAAGGAATAATGTCAACCCATGTGAAGCTTTCGATGAGGTTGAGCTCTGTGGGCCCCACCATGAAGTGTGACAAACATCCATCCAATTAATTAGAAGTAATCTTCAATAGTGAGCCATCGGCCTAAAAATCAGGCCAATTCACGAATGAGGTGGGCCACTCCACAAACAATAGTTGAGAGTTGACACCCACGCATGGAAACATTTTTTATTGTATATAAAGCCTAGTGAGATGTGATTTAGATATCCAACCCATCCATTGTGTGTATCCCACTTAGATGAGGTGTCATATCAAATTTTAGGTCATTCTAAAACTCAGGTGGCCCCCACTAAGTATGTTTAGATATTTTAGACTTGATTTTCCATGATTTCAAATGGTATAGCCCACTTAAGTTTCATATATAACTTATTTTTGACACTTCTTATAACCTACAGGAGACCTACCAAATGCACGGCATGGATGCCCATCACACATCACAGTGGGACCCATAGACATCGACCTCATGATAAGTTCGCGAGGTCAACCTTATGGTAACATTTCCAATTATTTATTAGAGTTTTAGATGTTTCATAGAAATTTGCTGGATTAGTTTTTGGTAACTAAAAGAAAATGTCGCTTTAGCAAAAAAATTCCATTGACATAAGTAGCCTCTTAAAAATAAGTTCATCTCATTTTAGTTAATATTAGTTATGTATGGGAAAAGGAATAATGTCAACCCATGTGAAGCTTTCGATGAGGTTGAGCTCTGTGGGCCCCACCATGAAGTGTGACAAACATCCATCCAATTAATTAGATGCAAT
This sequence comes from Magnolia kwangsiensis, assembly GCA_037074715.1. Lineage (NCBI taxonomy): Eukaryota > Viridiplantae > Streptophyta > Magnoliopsida > Magnoliales > Magnoliaceae > Magnolia > Magnolia kwangsiensis. Next base: position 109,653,095 of record CM073583.1, read on the forward strand.
CTTCCATGGTGAGCCATCAGCCTAAAAATCAGGCCAATCCATGAGTGAGGTGGGCCACACTACAAACAATAGTTGAGAGCTGACACCCATGCATTGAAACATTCTTGATTGTATATAAAGCCCACTGAGATGTGATTTAGATATCCAACCCATCCATTGTATGTGTCCCACTTAGATGAGAGGTCACATCAAATTTTAGGTCATTCTAAAACTTAGGTGGGCCCCACTAAGTATTTTTAGATATTTTAGACTTGATTTTTCATGATTTTAAATGGTATAGCCCACCTGAGTTCCATATATAATTTATTTTTGACACATGCATCCTATAACCTACAAGAGACCTACCAAATGACCAAATGCACGACATGAATGCCCATCACACATCACAGTGGGGCCTATAGACATTGACTTCATGGTAAGTTCGTGAGGTCAACCTCACAATAACATTTCCAATTATTTATTAGAGATTTTGGATGCTTCATCGAAATTTGCTGGATTGGTTTTTGGTAAGTTAAAGAAAATGTCACTTTAGTATAAAAAGTCCATTGACATAAGTAGCCTCTTAAAAATAAGTTCATTTCATTTTAGTTAACAGTAATTATGTATAGGAAAAGGAATTATGTCAACCCATGTGAAGCTTTCGATGAGGTTGAGCTCTGTGGGCCCCACCATGAAGTTTGACAAATATCCATCCAATTAATTAGATGCAATCTTCCATGGTGAGCCATCGGCCTAAAAATTAGGCCAATCCATGAGTGAGGTGGGCCACTCCACAAACAATAGTTGAGAGTTGACACCCACGCATTGAAACATTCTTGATTGTATATAAAGCCCACTAAGATGTGATTTAGATATCCAACCCATCCATTGTGTGTGTCTCACTTAGATGAGGGGTTGCATGAAATTTTAGGTCATTCTAAAATTCAGGTGGGCCCCACTAAGTGTTTTTAGATATTTTAGACTTGATTTTCCATGATTTCAAATGGTATAGCTCACCTGAGTTCCATATATAGCTTATTTTTGACATATCCTATAACCTACTAGAGACCTACCAAATGCACGGCATGGATGCCCATCACACATCATGGGGGGCCCATAGACATCAACTTCATGGTAAGTTACTCATGATAACATTTCCAATTATTTATTAGAGATTTTGGATGCTTAAGTGAAATTTGTTGGATTGAATTTTGGTTAGTGAAAGAAAATGTCACTTTAGCATAAAAAGTCTATTGACATAAGTAGCCACTTAAAAATAAGTTCATCTCATTTTAGTTAATAGTAATTATGTATGGGAAAAGGAATAATGCCAACCCATGCGAAGATTTTGATGAGGTTGAGCTCTGTGGGCCCCACCATGAAGTGTGACAAACATCCATCCAATTAATTAGATGCAATCTTCCATGGTATCCATCGGCCTAAATCAGGCCAATCCATTAGTGAGGTGGGCCACACCACAAACAATAGTTGAGAGTTGACACCCACGCATTGAAACATTCTTGATTGTATATAAAGCCCAGTGAGATGTGATTTAGATATCCAACCCATCCATTCTGTGTGTCCCACTTAGATGAGGGGCCCCATCAAATTTTAGGTCATTCTAAAACTCAGGCTAGCACCACTAAGTTTTTTTTAGATCTTTTAGACTTGATTTTCCATGATTTCAAATGGTATAGCCCATCTGAGTTCCATATATAACTTATTTTTGATACATCCTATAACCTCTAGGAGACCTACCAAATGCACGGCATGAATGCCCATTGCACATCACGGTGGGGCCCCATAGACATCGAGCTCATGGTAAGTTCGCGAGCTCAACCTCGTGGTAACATTTCCAATTATTTATTAGAGATTTTGGTAAATATTAAAAATAATCACGATAATCCATAATTTATATAAGAGGTCAATTCCTCTTCCCATAACCTTGTGGAGACCTACCAAATGCAGGCATGGATGTCCATCACGCATCATGGTGGGGCCCACAGAGCTCCACCTCATGGTAAACTCTCATGAGATCACCTCATAGTACCATTTCCCATTATGTATTAGAAATTTTGGTAAAGATTTCTGCAATGTCTGTAGAAAGCTCTCATTCCACAACATGATGTGTTGGCCCACCATGATGTAGGGATGGGGTTACCATCATTAAAACTTTTCAGGTTTTGTGGAGGATCCCACGTGTCATGTATATGCCATCAAATCTATTAAGAAAATATGTCCCACCACTGAATGTACATCCCAAAAATCAAGCCATTTTGAAACTCACATGGGCTGAACTACAGGTTTTAGGCACGTAATTACATAATGCGGCTCGCTGATTTTTGGGCTCCAAGGAGAAACATGAAGGGTCGTATATGATGGATGGATTTGATGTTATGCACATATTGTAGTGGCCCCACACACCATGTTGTAGAATAAGCTTATCTACAAACTTACAGGGTGACTAGCTTCTTCGTATGAGTTATAATCTCTAATATATAATTATTATTAACTAATATCAGTTAGAAATACATTAATTCAAACAAAATATTAACAGAATTATAGTTTATACCTTAAAATTTTGGATGTGTTTGAATCCCTCTCCTATTTGAAGAAAAAAAGAAGAGGTCAGCAAGGAGGCAGGATCGGTCATGGATCATGCACTTGCTCTTACGTGCTACGTCTTTAAAAATATAAACCATTCATCACAATCAAAATCGTTAAAACCCCATTTCTCTAAAAGTCAACGCAAACACCCACACTCAAGTTGACCACAATCTTAGGTTTATTTTAGAAAGTTGGTATTATTTTGATAGTCAACAAGCAGTCATAGGGAAAATATTACATTAAAACTTATTTTTTGATGGCACCTAAACATGGCTTTATTTATTTTTATTCATTCTAAATGCCTCATTTCTCCTGCATATATATGGTTATACCTTGTTTTCACTTTATGGCCTATTTGATTTCTTGAAATACTACAATAATGTAATGTAAAACTCACATCATTAGTCCTTGCCACCATTTAGATAAACCCAGCTGTCAAATAATTGTAATTTGTCAAAATTACACCCGACTTGATGAGCGAAGGTGTACTGATGTGGCATAGTTTTACATTCAAAACTTCTTGTAGTTCACAACAGGCCTGTGTGACTTCATGAACTGGTTGGATGGAAAATAAACATTCCAGTGGGTTGTAAGAAGGTTTCAACTATGGGTGTCGTTGTCCCACTGCTTTATGTGGTGTGGTCCAACTGAGCCTTGGATCTTTCTCATTTTTGGGGTCATGCCCTAAAATCATATTGCAAAATGGATGGACGGTGTGGGTATTACACATATGTTCATTGACCACACACCTATTTGTATGTGTCATGTCTTCAAAAATATAAACCATTCATCACAATCGAAATCATAGAAAACCCATTTTCCTAAAAGTAACTTTGTCAAACACCTGCTCCCCAGTGGACCACAATCTTAGGCTTATGATAGAAAGTTCGTATGCTTTCGATTGTCAACCCGGTCCTGATGGAAAAAAATGCATTAAAACTCATTTTCTATGGCACCCAAACATGACCTAAAATTTCTTATTTTATTCATTCTAAATGTCTTATGTCTTCCACAAACACATTGCTATATCCCATTTTTGTAGCTTCTTTCATCCGCTATTTTTATTTTTCTCTCAAAGCCTGATAAAAAATAACCCACAAAACTTGTATGTTTCCATTAAGTATTCATGCAAGTATTTTCATGCCATTGAATTCATTAGATATTGTTTCTCATATTGAAAAAGTGTCAACTGCCATTCTTATTTTATACTCGTTTGGACTCGTGAAAGTAAAAGCTAAATTATTATTCATTCTAGAGATTCAATTTTATATTCTTTCAAGTAATTAGCACACCCTCATATAGTTTTGGGTTTCAATCAAGGTTTTAAATGGGTGCAACCGGTTATTGTATCGCTCACCACCAACAAGGCCTTGTGTCGTTCTTATATTGGAATTTCTAGCTGATGTTAGTTGATTCATGTTGAAAATCAATGGTTTTTTAAAATGAAAAATTCAAATTTTTTAAAATTTTGGGATTTTCCTACTAAAACGCTTTTAAAAATTTTTTGAATTAAAAAGTGCAGTGTGTGCTTTATCTCACATCGAAAATGGTTGAAATCTTTTTGTGGTTTATATGAGATGTTGTGAAGATTATTCTTACTCGGAGCTTTTGGAGGAGATGATACAAGGGTAATGCACTGGAACACACACACGCACATGCGCACGCACTCGGGCATGGGGGAGGGCGAGGGCGTGGGCAGTGAGGCAGTGTGGCTGTAGTGGCGCTAAATGGCGTTAGTGACTGAGAACGGTCAGATCTTAAATTCGAAACGTTTAGCAGTTTCAGAAAATGGCTCTATGCCTTGAAAGTCAAACGGTCAGAAAACGGACGAACCATGATAATCCAACGGTCAGATCCTTTGATTCAACTACAAAAAATGTCTGTGATTAATGGACAACGGCCAGAAACGTTTTTCAAACATTCTTGACCATTGATAACAATCTAGAAACGGTCCACTACCTGATGCCTATATAAACTGGACTATTCCAGTCCGATTTCATCATCTCAACACACCCCTCTCCCCATCAAATCAGATACAATTCATATCTCCATTCTAAAATAATTAGAACATTTCCACCGTCTGAGTCTACCAGAAGAAATCTACTACGTTAAAATTGTTTCCAGTGGACCTATTGTAATTGTTGTATGCTGGATCCAGAAGACTTTTCTTATCCTGGAAGCAATTCGCTTGTAATCCATTAGCAGTTAATAAGGGGGCGAATCACGCTTTAAGGATAGCGTATTTATACGTGATTCAGCCTAGTGAAACATTTAATTTTTGAATTATTATTTTTTCGATTATCCAAACTCATATTCCCAATAATCTTAAAGTACGATTCCATGGACACCGAAAGTGTTGCATCAGTCAAATTGATGAACCAGGATCTGATCCGATTGGACTGATTCGATGGTTCAAATTTCATTAGATGGCAGGACAAACTGAAATTCTTACTGACTGTTCTGAAGATCTACTACATCCTGGACCCGACTTTTCAGCCTCTGCCTGAAGCAAAGGACACTGATACTCCTGAACAAGTTAACTGCTGCTAAGATCAAGCGACAAGAAGATGAATTGTTGTATCGTGGCCACATCCTCAATGCTCTCTCTGATCGGTTGTACGATTTGTACATGGAGACCACATCAGCGAAAGAAATTTGAAGCACTCTGGAATACAAATACAACACTGAAGAGGAAGGTACACAAAAATTTCTACTTGTCAGTTATTTTGACTTCACGATGGTAGACAATCTCCCGCTACTTACTCAAATCCAAGAATTACAGCTTATTATAAATAAAATAAAAGCCATAAAAATTGATCTTCCTGAATCCTTTCAAGTCGGAGCTATAATAGCAAAATTACCTCCAAGCTGAAAATACTGCAGGAAGAAACTACTGCATAAATTCGAAGAATTCACCCTGGAACAAATCCAGAAGCATCTTCGTATTGAAAAAGAATCGCGTAACCAAGACAAAAAGGATAATGTTAATGGTGCATCCTCATCCAAGGCGAACACAGTAGAATGGTCATCCCAAAATAATGCCTATGAGAAAGTTGTTCCCTTAAACCTAACAAAAATCAAGGAAAATTCAAGAAAATGCAAAAGAAGAAAAACGGCAAACCTAAGGGGAGTTTGCTATGTTTGCGGCAAGACCAGGCATTTCGCTCGAGTCTGTAGGGATCGAAAAAATCTAGAAAATTTCTAGTTGGTGGTATGATACAGGTGCCACAGTCCATGTATGCAATGAACGATTTGCCTTCAAAACCTATAAAGACAAGACCAATGGTCAAGAGGTTCAAATGAAAAATGAAGAACGGTCGAAAGTTGTAGGAAAAGGAACCGTGAAATTACTCTTTACATCTGGAAAGAAGGTAATTCTAACCAACGTACTGCATGTCCCAAACATAAAAAAGAATCTTGTCTTAGTGGATCTCTTAAGCAAGCCTAGGATTAAGGTTGTGTTTGAATTAGGCAAGCTAATCATATTTAAGAATGAAAACTTTGTAGGTAAGGGATAGGCTTATAATGGGATGATCAAATTATCTCTGAATGAAAAGAATTCTTCTGCTTATATGATTGAGTCTATAACGCTATGGCATGCTAAACTAGCTCATATTGGCTACAATACCATAAAACTCATGACTAAGAATGGCCTAATATCATACAATGATAGTGACAAAGATAAATGTGAAGTATGCATATGGTCCAAAATAGTCAAGAAACTATTCCCTAGCGTTGAGAGATCATCTTAAATATTAGACCTAGTGCATACTGACATATTTGAACTAAATGGCATTCTTACCCGTGGAGGTAAAAGGTACTTTATAAATGATTGTTCAAGATATGTATATGTATATCTGTTAAAATCGAAAGATGGAGCATTTAATACATTTAAGATCTATAAATCTGAAGTAGAAAATCAATTAGACAAAAATAATAAAATCCTACGTAGTAACCGATGAGGAGAATATTTTTCTAATGATTTTTCTAACTATTGTGAAGAACATAGCATAATACATCAATACACAACATCCTATAAACTACAACAAAATGCTGCAGCAGAGAAAAAAATAGGGAATTAGTAGAAATGGTCAACTCAATGCTAATACAAGCACAGTTGCCATCAAACATATGGGGAGAAGCGCTGTTAGCTACATGTCATGTTTTAAACCGAATTTCATCTAAGAAAATCAAGACCTCTCCATATGAAATATGGAAAGGAAGAAAAGCAAATATAGGGTATCTTAGGGTGTGGGGGTGTCTTGCATACTATAAAACACCAGAACCTAAAAGAACTAAGTTAGGACCAAGAGCTATCAAGCGCGTTCTTATAGGATATGCACAACATAATAGGGCCTATAGACTGTTAGACTTAGACTCCAATGTAATCATAGAGTCTAGAGATGTAGAGTTATTTGAGAATTCTGTATTCACGGAGAAAAAGAATGCTGAGATTTAATCTCCTAATGAAACTATAATAGAAACATAAATAGAAGAAAAAACTCCTAGTGAACCTCGTAAGAGTTAAAGAGTAGGAGTAAAAAAGAGTCTTAATCCTAATCAAATAGACTCTCAGCAACTCTCTTTTTATCTAGTTGAGGCTGATAGAGAGATGGTGATTAAGAAAATACCTATGATTTTAACTATAGAGGATGAATCTAAAATCTTTAATGAAGCTATAACTTCAAGAGACTCCACTTTTTGGAAAGAACCCATTAATGATTAAATGGATTCCATAATGTCTAGCCAAACATGAAAATGGGTAGATCTACCTCCATGTTCTAAACCAATAGGTTGTAAGTGGGTATTTAAGAAAAAATATCACACAGATGGTACAATTCAAACCTTTAAGGCAAGATTAGTTGCTAAGGGTTTTTGATATAAAGAAGGAATCGATTATTTTGATACTTATTCACCAGTAGCTCGAATAACATCGATTAGGATCTTATCCCTTTAACATCCATACATCATCTTCATATCCATCAAATGGACGTGAAGACAGTATTCCTAAATGGTAATCTCGATGAGGAGGTTTACATGGAGCAGTCAGAAGGGTTTGTTATACCAGAAAATGAAAGAAAAGTGTATAGACTTGTTAAGTCTCTATATTGATTAAAGCAAGCACCAAAATAGTGGCATAATAAATTTGATTCTAAAGTTCTATCTTATGATTTTGAACATAATATTGTTGATAAATACATATATTCAAAAGTGCGTGATGATTATATTTTAATCAAATACTTGTATGTAAATGATATGTTAATAATCAGTAATAAAATGGAAGGTGTAACTGAAACTAAAAAGTTTCTCTCTTTAGTTTTCAATATGAAGGATCTTGGACAAGTGGATACCATATTAGGTATCAAAGTTTTAAAAAAATATAGTAGGGTTTTGCATTATGTAAGGCTCATTATATTGAGAAAGGACAACATCTATAGGCATGGGGTTGAAACTCTTTACTTAAAGTTTCACCAGTAAAAGAAACTCAACCCTAAATTAGAAAATCTCTAAATATTGAGTTTAATGGGTAACAATAATTCATTGATAAGTGAAACATTTTAGCACTAAATAAATTAATAACCTTATCCAAGATGATAGTGCTGGCCGTTATAAAATATAGATGAGTATTAAAACTCTTAATGAAGTCCAGTCAAACAGAACAAGTGTTTTTAAAGGAAACACTGAAAGGATTTCACATATGTGAACATAGAAATGGTGCTGCTTCTCATGAAAGTTAGAGTTATCTCGAGATCGTTCATGAAACAGGATAAGCACAAGGTCATTAAAAGTGCTAAGCGAGATTATGAAGGAACACGTAATGCAAGAGCTATTATGTGTGTGGTATTTTCAGTTATATCATATAAAAATAACTGGTTCAATGTTGTGGCAACTAAAAATTTCGAAATAACTTTAAAATACTTATACTAAGGAAATATTCAAATCGCAAGATATCTTTCTTTATGCATAATAACTGTTATTATTCAGGCAAATTGTTTTAAAAAATCAGTGGGGGATTGTTGAAAATCAATAGTTTTTCAAAATGAAAAATTTTAATTTTTCAAAATTTCAGAATTTTTCCGCCAAAACGCTTTTTGAAATTTTTTGAATTAAAAAGTGCAGTGTGTGCTTTGTCCCACATCGAAAATGGTTGAAATCCTTTTGTGGTTTATATGAGATGTTGTGAAGAGTATTCTTACTTGAAGCTTTTGGAGGAGGTGATACACAGGTTGCGTGTTCCAGTGCGTAGCACTGTGAGATGTTGTGAAAAATATTCTTACTTGGAGCTTTTGGAGGAGGTGATACACGGGTTGCATGTTACAGTGCGTACACGCACACATGCGGGCGCGCTCGCGCTTGGGCACGGGCATGGGTGAGGGTGAGGGTGAGGGAGTGGGCAGTGAGGCAGTGTAGCTGTAGTGGCACTAGATGGCGCACTTTACGCCATGATGATCCAACGGTCAATCCTTTGATCCGAAGACCAGAAACGTCTGTGATTAATGGGCAACGGTCAGAAACATTTTTCAAACGTTCTGGATCATTGATAACAATCTAGCAATGGTCCACTACCTGATGCCTATATAAACTGGACCATTCCGGTCTGATTTCATCATCTCAACACACCCCTATCTCCCATCAAATCAGATACAATCCATAGCTCCATTCTAAAATACTTAGAACATCTTCACTGTCTGAGTCTGCAAGAAGAAATCTACTGTATTAAAATTATTTCCAGTGGACTTATAGTAATTGTTGCATGCTGGATCCAGATGGCTTGTCTTATCCTGGAAGCAATTCACCTGTAACCCATCATCAGTTGATAAGGGGGCAAATCACGCTTTAAGGACAGCATATTTATACGTGATTCAGCTTAGTGAAACATTTATTTTTGAATTAATTTTTTCAGTGTATCCAAACTCATATTCCCAACAATTCAGTTGCATCGTTCATATATAATACTAGCATGTGTTGAGCGCAATGCATATTAGTTTTGGATGAATTGTGGAAACCTAGATTTAATAATTAAAGAGGAGGTTTGCTGAACCCACATGCATGTGTATAAGGTTGTTTGTCTAAGTGCCTGCCACGTGCTTGAGTGGCACATGGACATGTGATCCAAGCCGTCCATTAAATAGGTTCCATACAAATCTATCACTTGGACCAAATATAAGTCTCGGACTGTGTTTGAGTCCCTTAAGTTTATTCATCCTTCCAATTTTTTTATAGATTATGATCCACTAATGAGCTAGAGTAATGCTTTGAGAGGGCAGGTTATGCAACACGTGTCCTGTTATATTTAATGTGAACTGGAATCTTTGCAAAGAGCACATGCAACAAATAACACTATGGTGTGGGGCCCAAAGTAATCTCTGTGTAAAATCCACGCCATCTGTTGAAGCAAAAATCTGGTCAGCCCTACCTGGCTCATGAACCTGCACAAAGAACAAAGAGAGAAGACCCTGGCTCATATGTTGGGGACACTCCGTTGCCAAAGTTGGGAATCCGAGTTTAGTGGAATGTAGAAGGGTTAGGGCTAGAGATCATGCGTACCTCTCGCCTCTGGGGATTATCTTATTTATAGGTGGAAAGATGCAGTGGCATAGTGTGCGATCATCCCTGTTTCGAGGAGGATGGAATTCTAGTAGAATTCTGAGTTTACATGCAATGGGGATCTTCTAGATCTTCGGCAAGGAAAACCGTGTAGGAGATAGTTTTCATGATCTTCGACGCGGATCGCAAGCTGACTAAGTGTCAGTTAGGTCGAGCTCGAGCTAACATTGGGTTCGGGCACGGCTTATTTGTTGAAGTCGAGTACGACCTATCCACTGAGGTTAAGCTTGGCAAAACATTAGGGTTGAGCTCGGCCTCGAGCTCTGGCCTGCTGAGGTCAAGCTCAGCCTAAAGCCAAGAGATGGAGCTTTCTTCTTGGTCAGTCAAAAGAGGTGAGTATTGGACCGTTGGATCATACCTCTTGTTGTTAGAGTGCTCGACTTGGCTTATTGGCTGTAGGTCAACGTATTTTCCCCATAACACCATCAATCAATTTCTCTATTTCATCTTAGCTCATGAATCCCGAAATAAGGCGATTTAAAACTCAAGTAAGCCACAACACCATAATAGTATGAAGAGGGATACCCAAGCAAAACACCCAAATACAAACCTAATAAAGAAATTAATAGGCTGAGAAGATTTGGATTGTGATTTTTACTTTTCCATATGGTGCGTCCCACTTAAGTCATTTAATGCAGGGAAGAGTATGAAATAATAAGTAGTCAAAACCTTGAATCCACAAGGCAATTCTTAAATTAACGAAAAATAATAAGAAAGAAAACTCAAATGCTTTATCACGTAATGATATAAGATTGCTTGGTAACATCACTTATATATGGAAAACCCAAATGTCTAATTCAAAATTAGTCAAAATAGTAAAAATCACTCTCCATGCCTAATTTGCTGAAAATTTAAAAAAAAAATTGTTTAAATAAATCTTTTCAAAATATTCCCAATATTATTATAAGAAATTTCTAAAAAAGATAGAAATCCTAAAGTTGGAAAAATAAGGAGATACGATTTTTTTAAAAAAAATCCTAAATTTTGAAAAAAAAAAAACTAAAAACTCTTATTTTGACCCTCAAGACAAGCATTTCTCATGAAACGAACGTTTATGACCTTCTATGCAAGTTAATTAAACCCAGAACCACCGTTATATAATAATGGATAGGTCGTGCATTTCGTGATGATGCCTAAATCAAAATTATGATTGTTTTATTATCAACACTCTCGATGACAATTTCTCCGTATTTACAATGAATTTCATTGAACTGAACTTTCAAGGGACCTAATTATGTTATGCCCTATGTAGAAATGGATCGAGTTCTGATGGACTACTTTCATTCTTAGTTAGTGTTTTTTTGGTACAGTCGTGATAAAAATGCATATGTGGCACGTCCTACGTTAGTCTCCTCCACTTGGAAAGAATTCTCTAATGTGATTTAACAAAATTAGCTCATGATACTCATATAAATCTACCATATTAAAAATCCACGAGATCTTCATGCCCTCGGAAAGATCAACAATATAAGCAATATTATTAATTTTTCTGAGGATCAGAACAAGGTCGATATTCTTATTCACTAGCTTATTACATGTCTCTATTAGAAATATCTCTTTACGTAGGTGAACTAGCACATTATTATCTATTTCAAATACTTTTTTGTGCTAATATTTATCAACATCTTCCTTATACTCGATATTAAACTATTGTAAATTCCTTGGAATGTTTATGGGTTCTATTTCTTTTCCCTTTACGACTAGGGGTGTACATCGAGTCGAATCGAGTCGAGCTGGCCTCATCTCGACTCGGCTCGGCCACTAGCTGACCTCAACTCGAACTCGGCTCAGCTCAGTCCTCGTGTCTGACTAGCCAGCTCATCTCGATTCAGTCAACAGCTCAGACCAGTTCGAGCCAAAATCGAGCTGAGTTCGCCTGTGCAGCATTTCTACAAACACCTAGACTGCACCTCCAAAATCTCACTGTATGAGAAATATCAGCAATTGTTTTCAAGGTATTTTATTAAACAGCTTCTAAGCTACATAAAAACCAAGAAAAAAAGATATTTATTTCATGTACATACCTTCCTTGCCACCAACCACACCACCGGCCACACTTCGATGAGCATTTCATCAAACAATTGGTAAGCAACATCAATATCAAAGTAACCGAGTCACCGAACTTGTTCAATCCAAGTTCGATTCGAGCTGGATTCGATCCGAGTCGAGTCGAGCTGGGGCTAGCTCAAATTCGGCTCGAACTCATTTTCGAGCTCAAAAAATCAGTTCGACTCGGCTCGAACTCAGCTTCGAACCGAGTCGAATCAAGCTTTTTCGAGTCGAGTCGAGCGAGCTAACCGGGATAGCTCGGTTCGTGTACACCCCTATTTACGACCTATGCATAAATCTCTCACTTCCTCATATTCTCTAGGGCCTGTTTGATTTCCTAAATTCTTAGTAAATAATTATTACACTTTCACCCTGTTTGAAAATATATATGTATTTCCACTTTGAAAACTAGTTCAAAAGGATTGGTTTAAATTTTTGGACCCCACCTTGATATATTTGACATATCTGCACCGTCCACCCTTTTCACCATAACATTTTGAGGCATAAGCCGAAAAATGAAGAAGATCCAACACTCAAGTGGCCCACACCAAAAGAAATAGTGACCCTAAGAAGTTTTTAATAGTAGGTGTTCAGTTCCCTTTTTCTTATGGTGTGGTTCACTGAGCTTTAAATCTACTTCATTTTCTGTTAGGATGGACGATGTGGATAAGCCACATATATCACGGTGGGCCCCACATATATTTTGTACCTCAGTTTTTATGTTAAAAAAATAGGCCAATCAAATCAAACATTAGGAACCATGCTGTAATTACTTAAGGAAATAATCATTACCCATTGACAAGGTATCTACAAGGGATTTGGAAAATCAAATATGCCCTTAACAAAATCTTGTACAACTAGGAGACATCCCTCCTCCACTATAAAAGTTTTGGACTGGTTCTATATTATCATAGGGACGATGATAATCTTTCTACCATCTTTAAAAAATAATGAATATATCATCCTCGCCTCTATGCGTCGCATCAACATCATAGAAATGTTCTTCGATCACACACATATTCGTATGTGCTATCTCTTCAAATATATAAACTATTCATCACAATCAAAATCATAAATAAATAAATAAAACCATTTTGCTAAAAGTCTATGCTTAGCAAGCACCTACACTTGAATGGACCACAATATCAGGGTTATTATAGAAAGTTGGTATGCTTTCGAATGTCAACCTGCTGCCATTAGGGAGAAATGCATTAAAACTCATTTTCAATGTCACCCAATCATGACCTAAATTTTCTTATTTTATTCATTCTACATGTCTCATTTCTTCTGCACACACATTGTTACATCCCGTTTTTGCTTTAGCTTCTTGCATCCACTATGTTCATTTTTCTCCCCAAGTTTAATGATGAACGGCACACAATACTCGCATGTTTCCAATGAGTATTGTGCGAGTACTTGCATGTCATTGAATTCATTAGATAATGATTCTAATATCGAAAAAGTGAGTGTTCTTATTTCTATTTCGTACAAATGTTGGCCATTTGTTTGGTCATGATAACATGTAGTCAACTATAAATAAGTATTAATTATTTACCTTTGTATTTTTTTTGGAAATGGGTACCATGCTACATGGCTAGACTTTATGGGCCCTGCCATGATCTATATATTTCATACACGTCGGCCATTCATTTTGCTATATCATTTTTTGGGCATCAATATAAAAATGAGGTAGATCCAAAGCTCAAGTGGGCCACAATGGGAATAATTACATCTACCATTAAACCTAATTGTTTTCTATGGTGTGGTCCATTTGATCTTTAGATCTGCCTTAGTTTTTAGCTCATGCCTATAATGATTTAAAAAGATGAATTAACTATGCGAATATGGCACATACATCATTTATACTAAAGATTTGATCTTTGAATCTTTTTAGTAATTAGCACAACCCCTTATAGTTTCAGGTTTCAATCAAGGTTTCAAGTTGTGCACGGTTATTGTATTGCTCACCACCAAGATGGCTCCATGTAGTTCCTATATTGGAATTTTGAGCTGATATTAGCCGATTCAACCCTATGGTTCATAGGCAATACCAGCAGATATTGGGTGTTACATGCAGGTGTTAGATGAGGGCTTCAAACATTGGATTCAATACTTAAAGATGAAGTTTGTTGAACCTATTGGGAATTTGCCGAAGTAAACTCCTAATTCAAATCACATAAAGTTAAAGCAAACACGATCAAAGCATACACGACTATATATGAATTTTGCAGGTCTTACCAAACAACAACAACAAACAAAAAAAAAAAAAAACACTATGACACAAAGCGATAGTAAATCACTATGAATGCAAAAACATAAGAGATGGAATATCGACCTTATAAACTCCATAAATATGGACCCACAGAAGGTGGACCATGTTAAAATATGTGATAGGATACGTATATACAACTGTATAATATCTTAGAGTATAAGATACATATACAACATATACTCTATGTATGGACTTTGCAATACTTAGTAAAGATCTTCATCTGATAGAAAAGAGTCAAAGATCTTCCAAAAATGCTTATAGAAAGTGGGCATCGAAGTTTGATTCCATAGTGTCTTATCGTGGCAGCCTTTCTTTAGCTTGTATGTGGAATTCCATTGCAATATCTCATGCTTTCCCATTAGCTATCTTCAAAAAGATCCGTATTACTCGCATCGTGGTGTGTAAAGAAGAACATGGTCTTTTTTTTACTTTCGGTCTACTGATTTTATCTTTGTGCTGTTGATGCGATTCCACATACCCAAAATCCACAACTTCCTCATCTACTAGGGCTAGATTAGGGTACAAGCCGTCCACTAATTCTAAGTTGTGGTGTCTCATCCATGGTACACTTTGCATGGTGTACATGCACATCCACGTAGACTATCGTGGGACGCGGATTTCCTGCCAAAACTTTCGCCTTTGGAATGAAGTTCCTGCACTGGGAACTTAAGTGGGGCCCACTGTGATCTTTGTGAGAAATCCACCCCGTCCATCCATTTTCTAAGTCTATTTTAGAACTTGAGGCTAACAATGAGCAGGATAAAATACTCAAGTCGGCCGGAAACACGAGGATTGAGTTGAAATATTCGTGGGGTTACAAAAGTTTTGAATCATGCTAATATTTGTGTTTTTATTTCATCCGTGTAGGAATTAGGTTATGAACGGTATAGATGGCATGTAAACATCATTTTTGACTCCACGGAGGTTTCAAAGGTAAGAATTTTCCTAACTACCTTTTCCTTTAGTGCGGCCCACTTGAGTCTTGGATCCTGATCGCTTTTTGACTCATTTCCTAAAATTAGCTCACAAAATGGATGGACAGTGTGGATTTTGCACAAACAACATGGTGGGCCCCACCTAGATTTCTAGGCAGGAACTTCCTTCGAAAGGCTTTCGTTTTAATTGAGCACTTGGCTTTTACTCCATGAATTCCATGGCCCATAGCATTGTTGGTCAGGATTGTTCAATCCATGTGATCAGGCTATGCTCTATTGATGACCGGCATACAATTTAGACGGTTTAGATTGATCTATAACCATAATAATGATGAAAATCTTTTGAAACAGGATGATCATATATGGGAGCATTATGAGGCGTGTTGTTTACAATATATTGTAATGAATTGTTCATATAAGATGGGAGAAAGGCCCACCCATCCAATGGATGGTGGTTGAACCCCATTGGTTTGACATTCATAGCATAACTAATGGCACATAGGTGGAACTTAGATGAGATACAATCCGCTCATCAGGTAGGATGCGTCTCAACTTGCCTTGGAATTGAGAAATCATGATGAATCATAACTCAGGTAGGCCACACCATAGGGAACAGTTGAGATGGATAGCCCACCACTAGTTTTGTGCAGGGCTCGTGGTGGTGTCTATATTTTATCTAATCCGTTTATCTTTCTCCATTGGGATTATAACTTTTAAAAACTATAACCTTACTATTAGTTATCTATATATTTTGCTTGTATAATATATTGTTGGAAAGCTATTGGCAGTTGTACACCACGCAATGTCAAAAGCTATTAGCAACTTAATAGTCTTTAAAAAAAATCATTTTAAAGATTAATTTTAAGTCTTAAGTTAAAATTATTATTTTTTGTTAGTTAAGATTTATATATATATATATATATATATATATATATATATATAGGGTTTGCATATTACTAAAATAGGTTAAAGCCTTTATTTGAATAATGGCAAAGAGTTTGAGTTGGTTCTAAATTCTCTCAATATTTTAAATAAATTTACTATTTTAAAAATATAATTTATTATCTTAACAAAGTTATAAATTTAACTTTTAAGGCTTATACAATGGCTTTTTAATGAATCAATAGAGAATTTCTCTCTTTATGAACACGAGCTATCTTGAGAAGCATAGGATAATCACGTCTATTTCTACTATACACCCACTCTCTCACATAGGTGGGTCATAGCACATGAATTTAGAAAAGTGGTACACACACTTTCTACATCCTATGCACGCACACATACCCCACACACTCACACCATAGTTGAATTTCACCACCCGTAGGTATTCGAACCCTTGGCCTGGTGTTGAAACTCCTAAGAGCCTACCGTCGGAGAGTTTCACCACCCGTAGGTACTCGAACCCTTGGCCTGGTGTTGAAACTCCTAAGAGTCTACCGTCGGAGCAAGAGTAAGAACCTCTCTCTCTCTCTCTCTCTCTCCATGTACCTATACAAGTCCCACAGGACTTCTTGACAACTGCATGGGCTCTACCCAAGAGGAAAATACTATTTTTCTAGGAAGCGGACTAAGGTCATGACCCACCTAATGGATGGTGGTTTGGACTAAGCTCAAAAACGCTAATCTAACTCAGTGTTCACCCAGGTCAGCTTGACTCAAAGACTTAGATAAGCCTTTACTTGACTCGATTCAATATGCGTGTGTGTGTATATTAAAGAAGTATCAAGCTGGCAGCACTTGGCAAGCAAGTTAGGCTCGAGTCATGGTGAGTCATGTCGAGTTGACCCAATCATCAAGTCTTACTGACATCTCATGCAAATTAAGGCCGAGTCACTCTCACAATCAACTTTCATGGTGACTCGGCCTTAAATCTCTTTAAGCCGAGTCACTTTGTAGAGTTTGGAGTTGAGTTACCGAGTTTTAAAATGACGGTTTGGACCAGTCCCCACGTGCCGTATCTGCAAGTGCATGGGCTCTACACGAGAGGAAAATAATAATTTTCCTAATCAATGGACGTCATCCAAACAAGCCCTAGAAATAACATTTGAAGCAAATCATCAACCTTAAATTTTTATTTACTCCTAATCATGAAATGGACACCTCCACCGATTGCAACATTGTTTATTTTTACCCCTTCCCAAACATCGAAGATTACAATAATATAATATAATTAGTATAAATAATCCTCCTAATCATGCAAGCTTTACAAGGTTAATATAATCTCAAAGAGGAACTTTCTTCCTACTAATACAACTTTAATAAGTTAATATAATCTCAACCCCAAATTCTCATAGGCCGAACTCAAGCACCCAACACATGCCAACATTTCACACTTGGGCAAGATCCGAGACATCAATCGCAAATGTTCCTTCGCATAAAAGTACTCTACTCAGGTGGACCGCACCTTTACGATGAAACATGAAGTTGAAATTAGATTGACCACAGTCCACATTCGAGCGACGGTCCCAAATTTTGAGCTAGAACACATTTACAAAGGACCCAACTAATTAAATATGGTGGATCATGCACGAGTGCGATCGGTCGGCCGATATGAAGCGGCCCGGTTCGGCGAATGAAGTTGCATGGTGGTATCTAGCATGTTTCACTCACAAAGGTTTCAGTACGTTTCCTCCACAATATAAAAGTTCTTTAGTGGTGTCCTCAATGGCCCATTGTTTTCCCCAAAGGTAATCGAGTCCTCCACAAACAATGAAAGAAAGATTGGACAGCCTCATATATATTCTAAAATATAAGAAATAAGGGGTTGGTAGAAAATGCCACTATCTTTGTACTACAGAATGGTCTAGACCAGTACTCAACCCACCTCATGTAATGGGACCACCCAATAAAGCCTTGTGGCCCACCCCAAAAAGCATATGAGAAAAGAATTTGATACTCTGGAAGACTATGATGCTTGATACACATGCAAGATATTTGATGGTATAGGGTACTAATTAAGTTAAGTAAACCGTCCAGATCGTTTGTCTTGATTTAGATGGATGATTAATCAAAACTAACATTGATTTGGTAATTTTATCTGGACGATCGGTGGGAATTCATTGAACGGTTGAAATTAAAAAAGAACCGATGACCTTTAGCTAGATGTTAGAATTGTTCGATCAATGTGATCTTGGAACAATATTGAATTGTCCACAATAGATCCGGATATTTGGATGGTTTTATTTGAGTAATATATGCCGAGTGTACAATTTCAGTGGCTGTTTATGAACCATGGTGAGCTCCCAGAGCATCAAATAACTCCTTTAACATATAGTATAATGACAGAAAATTTAAAAGTGAAAAATGCTAACTTCACACGAGGGAGCATTCATCTTCTTGCCACTCATCTCTCACAAGTGCCTATGTACCACGCGTGCAATAGATCTGAGACTCTAGTATGGTGGGCTCCAATGTGCAAATGGCCTTTTGTATGATCATCAAGTAGGCCACACATAACTATGAACTGAAGACAGTTAATTAATTTCCATTAGCCGTCAATTTCTTTTGTACACGTGTTGCCCATAGAATGATTGAATGAAGCTGGAATTTTATATAAGGCATCTAGCCAATCAGATCCAATTGATGAACGGTCTGGATCTAACAGATACATTCCACGTTGTGACGAAATTGTGCAATGGCTCGAGTGCACTGAGCTTTCTTGACTAAAATGATGGCAATTTCACTGTAAGGATACGCGGACCCTGCTCTGAGTGCTTATCATGGACGGCTCGCATCAAACAAAATGGTGGGGCCCACATTCAATTGTTATTGGACTTGCTTTGTCAAAAATTAGGTAGCTTGATTGAAGAGCATGTATCCTGTAGGGGTGCAACCAGGTTGGGCTCTGCCCAGCCCAGCCCATCACTGGCCCAGTAAAGCATGGCTCGAGCCCATCCCATGACTCGGCTAGCCTACTGAATCTTTCAACAAAGCTAGGTTCAATCGACCATGAAAAATCAGACCTAAGTGGAGACCATGGGCCCAAGCTGGGATCAATGACTGGGCCCATGGCCCAAAATCAAGTGGGCCTACTCTGCCCGTTTGTACTTCTGTTGTTGAAAATGATGGTGGGCCTCATGTCTGTTAATCTGATGGCGCGTGCATGATAGCATGCATTATGTTGAGACAAGCACGCTTGGTGGCAACAAAATAGCATTCGCATGGCACACATCATGGCATGATCTAATACTTGCATGGTGCTCCACGGACTGTCCGATAGTGGAGACCTGTGCGATTAGCCGTGACACGTGGCACCACAAGGCATGGTTTCGCTTGAAATAGATCAAAAATGTATGGCTGTGCTTTTGGCACGTAACCCTTTTGACAAGGTGTTGGGTGGGCCATGGTAGACACAATCATCCAAAATGGGAATGGTATAAGAGAGTAATCATATGTTCCATTACTTGTGGAAATGCATGGTATTCAGGTCCTTGAATTTGTACAATCTGGGCCCAGTGGGCCTGTGACCATCGTTGTCATGGACGCTGCCGTGGATGGCAATTCCCTTAAGATCTTCCCCCTAACACAATCCTAACGACCAGTTGGTGTCGCGAAAATAGAAAGTTGAGAGAAAATCTATGTGGGGATGTTTTTAGTGGACATCATCCATCCGCGTTGGTAAGCACAAGATCAACAGTCCATAAAGCACGGCATGCTCTCCTGCTAGTAGCATAGGTGGGGTGGGAAACGGGCCCATCTGGCCCATGGAATAATGTTTGTATCTGCTGGCCTGATGTCCTTTTAATGGACTCGAACGTGATTTGGCCTGGTTCGGCCAGATTTGATGTTATTTCAGTAGTTACAGGTATTATTTGATGGTTATATATTTATTTTTGTCTGATATATATATATATATATATATATATATATATATATATATATATATATATATATATATATATATATATATATATATATAATCAAGCACTATCTAATAGTCTATTACATGAGTTGATTGCAATCATAGTCAAGTATGAAAATTCCAAACACAAATGGTAATGCACTTAATAATAAATAAATAAATAACACACCCCTCTTGTATAGATGATCCCAAACATTTCAATATGTGGCCAAAAAAGAAGCAGCTAAGAAGAAAATACAGCGACTGTTTCCACTAAAAAACATAGAGTCGTATATTCTATGGCTATTATCTTTCAATCCAGGAGATTTTCGGCATATGAGCCATCCAAGCTCAAGCCCATAACATTAACGTTTTGGATCAATGATTTATGGGCCCTAATCATACAAATATAAAACAAGAATATTTCATACAATCTCTACGTGATTATTGTATAATATCTCCCTTAAAATAAGCAAGAAGAGAAGTAAAGTAATATACATTAGTAATATTTTGAGAATTGCTTATCTTAAAAAGTGTGTGTTTCGTAAACATGTTTTAAAAAAAAAAAAAAAAAAAAACCAATTTTATTAGAAAGATTTCAATGGTGTGTGGTAAATTCTCATTGTTTCTTATAGGTTGCCCACTTGAGTTTTTGACCTATCTTATTTTTGAAGTCCAATCCTAAACATGATATAGCAAAACGAGTCATTATGGTAGAATTTATAAGATAGAAAACTGAGGTTGAAATATGGTAGCTGCTGAGCTTACGGGCATGCAATAGTACACGTCACACATATATTGTTACGAATACATATGCTGGAGATTCAATTCATTTATTGAAAAGGCACTATGTTGATGTCCTAGCTTGAGAATTAAGCTAGTCCAATGGTCAAGTGGGCCACAATTTGTAAAACAAATGTATGTCTCTAAAACATTTGGTTGAAGTTTTCTAACCCATTTGCCTACTTTTAATATGGCCCACCTTCTAAGTGGACCATCTTAATTTTAGGGAAAACATGATTGAACCTATTGGTTAATGGGTTTGATCTCGGAGCTATGTGTTATGATGGGGTGCACTGTATCGTCTATGTATTATCCAATCCATTCATCAGGTACGTCCCATTAGGATAAAGTGACACACCAAGACTCGAGACATTTCAAGATGTAGGTGGGCCACAACAAGTGAATATATATATATATATATATATATATATATATATATATATATATATATATATATATATATAGGTATAGGTATAGGTATTACGCGTGATTGGTCCTGGCTCTATATAGTGTCTCACCTCAGTTGTTTTTTAATTCCTGGGATGTAAGGTGCACGTGAGGAAATGCACCAGATTCACGGTTCGGTTTCTTTATACACATCATGGTTAGGCCCCACGCAGCTCGAACCATTATCACTAATTATCCGTCCAAACGCACGTGATCATTCCCCATAGAAGGTCAAAGAGAGAAATAAACCAACGGTTCACGATCAACCAAAAAAAGTCATAATATTTTTTGGGGGATGGTTCGATTCAGGAGGTTTTTGGCTAATTCTTCATCGATGGAGGGGCTCATTAAATCAACGGTCTAGATTACAGAAACATGGGCTCCCTTTTCAGAACCGAAAGACAGTCTGCACTGTGTAGAGATGCATATAATTCCTCCCGATGGGGCGCATTCTACTGTGTTGTACCTGGCATAAAGGCTATGATCCCTGCCGCACGTGTCATGGAATCCGAATTTTTCCTGAAATAGTGGAAAATATCGTGAGTTGGTCAGCTACCCAAAATCACATTAAAGAAGCGTGACCTCTAATCTATGGTCGTCGTTATTTCGAATTTGGACCGTTTCCATTAGATCTCCACCAATGGACCAGTTAGGGCCCACTTTCGATGTTCATTTTGGGTTATCATGCATCTACTGTGGATCCCTGATTTGGACGGTAAAGATTTGGTGCAACCATATGTACGGTGGGACCCTCACATGCATCATTGTTGTATCACACTAGGTTGTTGCGGACGTGAATTATGCATTGAAGCATACTGAGGTGTGAAGACTTTCTAATCAATTTTCTGTCGATTGTGAATTTTTTAACATTGATTTTTGAGTTAAGGATTAGAAAACAGGACAATCAGTGACAACAGGTACACGTAAGGGTGATTTTTATGCTCTACCCTCTTCACCAAAATTATATTTTTCTCATCGTTTCAAATCCGACACTGTAGAAGTTTGGCACCAACGCTTAAGTCATATCCAGTGTTCGGCTTTACAGTTATTAAAAAATAAGGGACTAATTGATCTCTTAGGGGCAACAAATCTCAACATCTTTGTGAAAGTTGTCAATTGGGAAAGCTTAGTCATTTACCTTTCTCTTATTCTGAACATTTAAGTTCTAGTATTTTTGAAAAAATTCATTGTGATTTATGGAGACCCGTTCCTGTTTTATTTAATGCAAAATTCAGTTATTATGTTTGTTTAATTAGTTGATGACTTTTCTAAATATACATGTATTATTCTCTTACGTCATAATCTGATTTGTTTTAATGCATACTTAGCCTTTGTATAACACATTGTCAGGCAGTTCAAAAACAAATTAAAATTTTCAATTCATATGAAGGTGGTGAGTTCATCAAATCCAAACTTTCAACTTGCTTTCTTTCCACGGGCATTATTCATCAGATATCTTCCCTATATATTCCTGAGTAGACTGGTATGGTTGAAAGACAAGACAGGACTATAAGAGAGCTAGGTATGATTATGTTATTTCATTGTGGTGCTCCTTTATTTTTATGAGTAGAAGTTTTCACTACAGTTGTCTACCTTATGAATCGACTGTCTACATTTGCCCTTAATTTTGAAACTCCATATTTTACGCTGCATAGAGCTCATTATATTTGCTCTTCACTTCGTACATTTGGATCTAAATGTTTTCCTTACACTTAGGACACACGACGTCACAAATTTGATCCAAAAATACTTTTCTGTATTTTTGTAAGCTACAGTGATAAACACAAAGGATATAAGTGCTTTAATCCTTCAAGCAAAAATTTTTTTATCTCTCGGCATGTTGTTTTTGATGAGTTAGTCTTTCCTTATAAGACTGCTAACACTTCTCGCATCACATCTACTAAGCCACAGGTTCTTATCATCTTTGATTCTTGGTTACCACACACTGACATGCACTTCCCTGCAGGACCTTTTTTGATATCTTCAAAACCACCTTGTTTGAGTCCCTTGCCGGCAACAGACATCCATCATCTAACCCTACCATCCCACCATCTCAGTTCAACTGACCTACTAAAATTTTCATCATCCTTATTCAAAACTCCTAATATGCTTACCCACAATCATAGCTCGTCATTACCTAAAACACCTCCACCGCACGAGTCTGAGAATTTGGAACTGTTTCAACCAACGCCGCTTACACAACTCATGTCTGAACCATCAGAGTTATCTCACCTTACTCCAGTTTCTTCAACACTAACATCTCATTTTATGGTCACTCGATCTAAACTAGCTGTGGTAAAACTCTATCCAAAGTATACTTTGATTACAACTATATTTGTCAATGTACCTCATGAGCCACACAATATTAGATCTGCCTTAGTAGATCCTTAGTAGAAAGTTACCATAGATGAGGAACTTGTAGCATTACATAAAAATCAAACCTTGAAACTTGTTCTTCGCACATCTAACATACACGTTATTGAATCTAAATGGGTATTCAAATCAAAACTAAAACCCGACAATTCTCTAGATCGACGCAAGGCTCTTCTTGTTGTAAAAGGCTACCATCAAATTGATGGTGTAGACTATACTGAAACATTTTCTCTAGTTATCAAACTAGGAACCATTCATATGATCATTACTGTAGCACTTGTTCAACGGTGGCCTATTCGTCAGCTAGATGTAAAAAATGCACTCTTGCATGGTCTAATCTCTCTCTCTCTCTCTCTCTCTCTCTCTCTCTCTCTCTCTCTCTCTATATATATATATATATATATATATATATATATATATATATATATATATATATATATATATATATATCTGCAACAACCTCCAGGATTGACGGATTCTCAACACCCAATATATGTTTGCAAATTCCAAAGAATTCTCTACGGTTTAAAACAAGTACCTCGTGCTTGGTTTGATCGATTCAGTACATTTCTCCTTAAATATGAGTTCTTTTGCAGTTTAACAGATCTTTCTTTATTTATTTTTCATTCTGATTATGGAATACTAATGTTGCTTCTTTATATAGATGATATACTGCTTACGGGATCTGCTCCATTACTTGTTACAAATTTCATTCAACTGCTAAGCAGTGAATTCGCAACGAAAGACTTGAGACCAATTCATCATTTTCTTGACATAAAAATCTCTCCAACATCCAATGGTCTTCATCTGTCTCAATCTCACTATGCTCTTACCATACTTGAATGATCCAACATCATAGATTGCAAGCCCATGAGTACACCTCTCGAAGCTAAGACAAAAACTTCATCAAATGAAACTCTTATGGAAGACTCTAGTTACTATCGAAGACTTGTTGGAGCATTATAGTACCTCACTCTAACACACCCTGATCTTTCATTTAGTATTAACTATGTATCTCGATTCATACATGCTCCCACCTTGGCACATTTGAAAATGGTTCAACATATTCTACAATATATCAAAGGAATTATTAACATAGGATTACATTTTTCTTCAAACACTACACTTGATCTATTTGCTTTTTCAGATGCAGATTGGGCAGGATGTCCTGCTACGAGATGTTCCACTACTGGCTATTGTACCCACCTTGGAGGAAACCTCATCTCTTGGTGTGCAAAGAAGCAACATACAATTTCTCGGTCAAGCACCGAAGCAGAGTACCGAGCAATGGCTAACACAACAGCTGAACTCACATGGATGACCTTCATTCTCAAAGATCTCTACATTCCATGGCATCTCCTCACATACTGTACTGCGACAAGCTGAGTGTTCTTCAT
This sequence comes from Magnolia kwangsiensis, assembly GCA_037074715.1. Taxonomy (NCBI): domain Eukaryota; kingdom Viridiplantae; phylum Streptophyta; class Magnoliopsida; order Magnoliales; family Magnoliaceae; genus Magnolia; species Magnolia kwangsiensis. The sequence continues at coordinate 109,678,385 of CM073583.1, forward strand.
ATGACAGTTAATCCTATGTTCCATGCACGAAGTAAATACATCGAGTTGGATTATCATTTTGTGCGCGAACACATTGCACTTGGACTACTCATCACTCGATATATCTCCACTAATAACCAAGTTATAAACCTCTTCACTAAGCCAATGTCAAAGGCAGCCCTTCGTTATTTTCAACCCAAACTTTGCCTCCAACACCGGCACAGTTTGCCGGAGGATATTAGCACGTCATAACTCAGCAACCAGAATTATAATAGGTCTTTAGATGGAAGTAAACATATGTCTTTAAACTAAGACGGATGTTGTTGGTTGGCCGATACAAACCAACTAAAGTCTCCGAGGGAGCCTCCGAAGGGAGTTTACATTAGATTTTTATATAGGACCTAGGTCCTTATGTAAGGTTGTAAAGGTTAGAAGTGAATCTGTTGAAAAACCTCCGATAGTGAATCCCAGTACACTCAAAGAGAGTGCATTTGCTGGGAGTAAGTAGGAAAATTGAACTACTATATATGCTTATGTTTACGATTGTAAATTGCGTAATTTATATATTTGATTAGTTAAATCATTTAAATGCTTGAATTGGATTGTATGCTACGCACCTAACTTATAAAGCACACATAAGCTTACTATATCTTATAAAATAGTTATTTCATTGGCATATCTATTTTTAGTACATGTGGTTCGACCCCCCCCCCCCCCCCCGAACAGTCATTCATTCATTAGCTTTGTTAAGCTCTCCTATAATTTAGTAAACTATTCCATGCAATTTCAAGACGAATCTTCAATAATTTGTTTCTTATTCGTTTAAAAATCAAATTTCATGGTGAGACTATTCCATAACTTTGTCAAGCTCTCACACCGTCATTCATTCCTTAGCTTTGTCAAGCTCTCGCATAGTCATTCATTCATTAGCTTTATCAAGTTCTCGTATAATGTAGTAGACTATTCCACGCAATTTCAAGATGGATCTTCAATAATTTGTTTCTCATTCAGTTAAAAATCATACTTCATGGTGAGACAAACGATGGGATAACAATTTATTTCTGAACTTAATGAGAACTAAGTATGTAGCGAAATGATCATGATTCAACATTTGCTTGTCGTCGAATGTGAACTAAACTTTGTGTTGAGATAACCAGTGCATTGATAATTTGTTTTATGGACTTAACGAGAACCGAGCACGTAGCGAGATGGTCATGATTCGACTATCTATTTGGTGCATTGATAATTTGTTTTATGAAATTAACGAGAACTAAGCACGTAACGAGATGGTCGTGATTCGACTATCTATTTGTTGTCTAGTGTAAACCAAACTTTATAGCGAAATGGGCGATGGGGTGACAATTTATTTATGGACTTAATGAGAACCAAGCACATAGCGAGATGATTGTAATTGGATTATTGGTTTGTCATCTAATATAAACCAAACTTCATAATAAAATGGCCAGTAGAATCACCAAGCACATAACAGAAAAGGCCTACAACCTTACGTTTGAAATTGAGCGATTTTTTTTGCTATCCTGTGAGATACAATGGATGAATAGTGAAGAGATAAACTAAGGATAAAAGTTACAAGCCACGCTATGAACAGTAATGCGCAAGCAGTTATAACTAAACTATGATAAAATAAAACAATAAGCGTCCATGAGGAATGAATAGATAATTAGTGTTACACTAGGTTTGATTATATTAATGTGTAAACTTTAGTTTTTTATTCTCCGTTGCTTTTTTTAGACTTTGATAAGCGGTGACCTTGTGCGATTTTCGTTAACATGAGAAATTCATATGTTGGTCATGCGATTTCGTGTAAATTTTCTTGAGTCTCCACTAAGTATAGCCTATTGCATTTAGTCATGTGTATAAGAAAAATAACGTTTCCAACAAGAAATATAATTATGTGTATTTTCTTTAAAAATTACTCTTTCAATCTTTACGAATGTGTAGATAAGGCTTTACTAGAAAGATTCTTTTGCTGAACTCTTGCATTTAATAGTTGTCATAAAGTTGTATTTTCTGGACATTTACATAACACTCTTACATATAATGCTTTTCAACACAGACATGCATTTATCGTCTTAACTTTATAGTTCATGTTAACCATGTGTAGCATGTGGTTGTTGCCATCCCTAAAAAAAGAGCTTCGCTAATTTGCAAGCGCACAATATGTCTACACATAGCTATGCATTCAAATTTGGAAAATGCATAGGACCTATCCAACCTATGCATGTTATGTATCATGTAGTGTAAGAAAAAATACAAAATAAAATATGGACCACACATGTACAAAAAGATAAACGGATTACAACACTTACGTAAGAATCCGGTGCAATAAAAAGATGCAACCCCGTGACGCCTGTATGACATTCATTCTATACATTCGTTATTCCAACACTTGTTACGGCACGATTAAAACAAAAATTAAATAGATTTAAAACACATGTGAGTCACATCATAAGAAAAAGTAGAATCCGGCTATTAGCCCTACTAACCTTCTCACAAGGAAAGTTTCATTGAAAATACAAATATCATCTACAACCAAATCTTCACTGAGCAAAGGTTTCAAAGGTGGGCATCCCATTCCCATTGTTTCAAGTGGTGGGCCCAATCGAGTTTGGCATTAGTCTAATTTTTAGGCTAGCATCCAACCATTAACATGAACTGACAATGCTGATGAATGAATTTGGGCGTTTGGTAGAAATTAAGTGGGGCCCACGGAACTTTTGCCGCATGGGCTCCTAAAATAAGGGATCACCAAATGTCAGTGATCCAACTCTGTGAGGACCACAGTCACGTATTTGTGACATTATGAACAGTTTAGATGGCAAATAAACATCAGGGTGGGCCTAGGAAGGATTCAACGGTGGGCATCATCCCCACTGTTTCGTATGGTTTGCTCCACTGAAGCTTTGGATCTGCCTCACTTTTGGGCTTATTCCCTAACGATGAGCCGGACAGCCATCATACACATACATCAAGGTGGGCCCGACAGAGTCAGCTTATTGGGACCCAAGAAGATGGAAGGTCTAGAATTGTCAAACATACAGTAGCAAGCACACTAGCCCTCCATTGGCTTACATTTGCACAGCAAGATGTCCATCATGTCTTTACCATACAAGCGCGCATACTCACGTGTGCCAGACCCAAGCTGGGGCCCAGATTATAGAAACCTGGTATTAAAAAAAAATTAGAGATCTAATCATCAGGTCGGCCACAAGCGAACAAAAGAAACGTGTGGTTAATACCAGACGTACGTGATTTGGATCATTGGCTAACCATTGATTTTATAGATAAAGCTTGCCTAATTAGTGGGCCACCATAATTTTTAATACCATGTGTAGAGGTGTACACGAGTCCAAACGAGTCGAACTGGGCACGGCTCGACTCAGCTCGGCTACTTTATGACCCCAACTCGAACTCAGCTCGGCTCGGTCCTCAAGCTTGATCGGCCAGTTCAGCTCGGTTTAGTCAGCATCTCGGGCTAGTTCGAGCCGAGTTTGCTTGTACAACATTTTCACAAACACATAAGCTACACCTTCAAAATCTCATTGCATGTAAAATAACAATAGTGGTTTAACAGGTATTTTATCATACACTTTCTAAGCAACATAAAAATCAAGAAAAAAAATATATAATTGTTTCATATACATACCTTCCTTGCCACCGGTCACACTTGGTTAAGTCATTTCATCAAACACTTGGTGAGCAACATCAATATCAAAGTAACTAAGTTACTGCACTAGTTCAATCAAAGTTCAATTCGAATTGGGTTCGATCTGAGTTGAGTCGAGCTCAAGTAAGCCCAAACTTAGTTTGAATTTTTTTCAAGCTAAAAAATTCAACTCACTGGGCTCAAACTCAATTCCAAACTGCGACAAATCGAGCTTTTTTGAGTTAAGTCGAGCAGGCTAACCGAGCTAACTCGGTTCATAGGCCTAGGATGTTCTACCCAATAAGCATTAGTCTAGGAGTAAAAGTTCTATCAAGGCCACTCATCATACGCCGAGGCCAGCCGAAGCACGGCCTAGATTTGAAGCCCATGCCCACCTCTCGGGCCCCACTCATCGTTGGCCGAGCCCAGCCCGAGCACCCATCTGAAAAGTAATTTGGATCTTGCACGTATGCCACAATGCCACGTGCGCTTGCTACTGGATCACTAGACACCTGATGGAGGTTTTATGTGAAATGATTAATTAGACTGGGTCTAGGTTCTATCATACAGCCCAACTCAATTAAAAGTCGGGAGTTACTTGATACTCTAGCTGCTATGACGTTCGATACGCATGTACTTATAAATGGTACACGTCGCATATATTAAGTTACAATATAAAAATCAGTTTGTTGAACAATCCTAACATCCGTTGGGGGGCCCTTGTTTGTGTAAATCGGACCATCAGTTTTTTTTTTGTTTTTTTTTTTTCATTTTTAACCGTGCAATATAGGCAGATCAATCTGATATTAAGATTACCAAATAAGTGTAATTTCTGGTTCTTGAGACGTTAACTGGTACATATAAATTTAGACGTTTAGTTAGAATCACTTGTATGCCACGTATGCAAATTCTAAGTGCCTGTGTATCACCCATCACAGCCTGCAAGAGTAATAAAGTTTTACTCTTAAAAACTATTGGAATTAGATGGTTGATCAGTAGCCAGCTAGTCGGGTCGGGTCTGGACCCACTTGCGTAGGTAACTGACTGAGCCAGGCCTGGACATCACCGTGTAGTGTGTAAATCAGAAAGCAACGGTCCACATTCAACTGTGTTATCTGGCTGAGTTGTAGGCTGCGAATTGTCAAGATAGTGGCCCACCAAATGAACAGTTAGAATTTCCCTAGCATTTGCCACGCGTAAGGTTCTGGAGAGAGCCAGCTTCGATCTCGAAGAGGCTCTTGCGATCTTCGCTGCAAGGATACACGAGTAGCATTCTGATGCATCCATTTTTCACGAGTGAGATCATGGTTAGGTGATCCATACCGTTCATCAGTTGGTCCCCACCTTGGATGGGGGACAAGCTAAATTCCTTCCAGAGTGAAGGCATATAGGCATTAAATCTGACTACTTCTTTGTCCACTGTGGTTGTAAGTTTTTTTAACCGTCTATACTCATCAAAGAGATAGGATCTGAAAGTGAAGGAGATTGGAGCCCATCAGATCAACGGTTTGGATCGTTAAACCATGGGCTCCACGGAAAGACGCACAATGATTTCATTCGCCTCCTGACATGCATGAGGACCGAAGCTCATTGGATACTCTGGCTCTGCATGACGCTTGATACGCAGGCACTTAAATATGGTACGCATTGCATATTTAAACTCAAATTAAAACCGTCTAAACTGTGGAATCCACTGGCTCTAAGGTATATCCCAAAAATCGGATTGGTTAAAAAATCTTATCCTCTGATTAGTAGACTTGTTTTTTAAAATCAGACAATGGTATATTTTTCACTCTTAACTGTCCAATGAATATAAGAAATTCTGATACTAAAATAATCAAATTAGCTTTTTTTTTTCTCTTTGTTTTTTTCGTGAAATATGTAATCTGGTATCTATAATTTTGACTGTCTAATTTATGCCATGTTTGCAATGTTTAAGTAATTTCTAAGTGTATATCATCCATCATGCTCCGCTAGAGTATTAAGATTTTTCTCTATTTGTTAAGATTTCTCTTTTAACGTAGCGGTCTTTCTTTCCATTTCTAAATCTTTGCTATCCGGATTGATTTTTTAAAACATAAATAACCTTATTTTTTAGATTATATTCATTTCTTTCAATTATACACAAAAACTCATATTTTCTTAGTTTTTCTTCCTGAAGCCATCAGTTGAGTCTGTATTTATTTTCATTTTACATTTGCAATCTTCAATGGGGTTATGTTCATTGTTTCAAATCGATCGCATTGAGAAAATTGGAATCTTAAAACGGATGAACGGCGTAGATATAAAACATACATCACGGTGGGCCCCACGTTCACGTATCCACCTACCTCGGTTTTTCTCGGATCCGCGCAATCCACGTCCATTTGGTTGCAAGTAGCAATATCTGGCGATTTCGACGATGTGGTTTTCATACAGCAGTCAATCGCACTGTAGCCATGGACAGGTGAGGCTTCATCCCGTCAACGTAGTCTATAAATCAAATCCAATCCGTCCAAATATTAATATCAACTGTAGATGGATTATTTTCGCTGAGGATGTGATTCTAAATATTGATTTGTGGCCGTCTAATGAAGTGTAGAAATGAAAGTAGTGAACGGTCCACATTTGACAAACAGAAGGCCATCAAACATAATATATTAATCATTTAAATAAACTTATTTTAACTAATCTAGAATGTTTGAAAACGTTTTGGACGGTTCAGATTTAAGTTTTACCCATGTGAACTGTAGATAATTTCATCTGGACCCTGGCTACAGAGCGGAATCGACTGAGTAAAAAACCCGCGACGATGAGATGTCAGATAAGCGATGATGCTCGCTCTTACGTATCCAAATGGACGGCCAATACAGGCAGCAGAATTGGATCGTGAATTAACGAAAATACCATCCGTTGGGGAATGCTCCCTGTACTCTATAGAGGAAGCCATACACAGCATAGCACACGTGTGCAAGATCTGGCCGTTCATCACTGGGGTCCCGATATCAATGAGCCCTTACCCCAAAATTAGGCTGAGTGTGTGATTAGATTGACCACACATGAATGTGGAACGTTGGTTAGCTAATTTGAATTGACTTTTCATTGCACACGTGATCCACAAGTCAATGAAGCTAGCCTGATTCTGGAATTTTCTGGGTGGCCGGCATCACCAACGGTCTGGATTTCTCCTGCGTGTGGAACATCTGAGTTTATGACCAAACAACAAGAATAGCTTGAAACTATTCCCTCATGGATACCGCTACACATAACAGCTTTCCCAAAGGGCAAAGGGCACGTCTCGGGTCTGCTTCGGACGATGGATCCGGGAACCATAGATCCGTGACTGTGGGGCCTACTGTAACATATGTATTTTATATCCACGCCGTCCATCCATTTTGAAAAGATCATTTTAGTAGGTAATTTCAACAATGAAGCAAATTCAAATTCAAGTGGACCACACCACAGGAAAACAGTAAACGATTGAACACCCACCATTAAAAAACTTGCTGCAGCCCACCGTAATGTTCGTAATGTTTATTTGCCATCCAAATCCAAGGTGTTAATGGGCCGGGCTCGGGACTGAAAAATCTAGAATTTTGAAAAGGCCCGGCCCGTAACAGTACAAAATACGGGCCCAGACCACCATCTGCAGCAAGGCCGATCAGGTGTACGGTTCCAATTAGCATGAATGGTGCAAATTGGGCGGAAGCGGATTGCGTCCTACCCCCGTCCGGGCAGAGATCTGTGGGGTCCACCGTGATGAAAACTTCTTATCCACGCCGTCCATCCATATTTAAAGATCATTATAAAGTGCAAACCCAAAAATGAGGCAGAACCAAGTTTTCGTAGGCCACAAAGTGGGAATTGAAGTCCTACCATTAAAAACTTCTTGGGAGCTGCAGAAGTTTCGGATCAAGATGATATTTGTCTTTTCACTTCATTCAGGTCTACATGACCTTATTCAATAGGTTGGATAGTTAAAAAACATCACAGCGGCCCTTAGAGAGGTTTCAATGGTCGGTGTCATTATCACCACTGCTTCCTTTGGTGTGGTCCACTAGATATCTGTACCTGCTTCATTTTTTGGATCATTCCATAAAATTATCTGTTAATAGGTATGGACGGCGTGGATAAGACTTTTACATCACGGTGGCCCCCACAGAGCTCTGCCCGGGGTAGGACGCAATCCGCTTTCAAATTGCGCTGGCCACGTGTGTAGGTAGTTGAGTGCCGTACTGCGTTCTTTTCCCTTCCGGGTAAAACTGTCAACAGAATCTTTAGTGGCAGGTTTGTAATTTGAGAAGAAGACAGGAGTAGTTGGTTAACGGGACGAGGGAAGTAACTCGCGGGAGCGCCCAAAATGAAGTTCCAACGAAACTAGCCGCACATGCTCCCATCCTTTTGATCCGAGCCATTCATCCAACCGTCCTCATCATGTATGGCTCACAAATCTCATAAATCGGATAATACAGTGGATCCCACACCATGGCCTCAAAACAGCCAGCTAAAACTGTAAACGCAGACCCTTCAAAAAAGTTAAGAATGTCCTGATGGACGGTTGCTTTTGAAGAGTGGCAAATGGGCCGGGATATCTGGGCCCAGGTATCCAGTCCAGTACATGATCAAAGGATCCGAACCATAGGCCCATCCCAGACATTGAACAGAAGAACTCAAGCCCAGGCCGCCAGGCGGGCCACCAATGTCAATGAGTCAGATTCGTCTGGAGATTCTGAACTGGATCTATAACACTGGGCCCAAACTGATCTGGGCCTGGGTGAGACCAGCTCATTTTTTACTCCGGCCGGGAATGAGCTTCATACACAGCCACTCAGAACTTTTACACGTGGTATAAATTACTCAAATTAAACCGACTAAATAAACCGGGCCAAGGTCAGTATCTTCAGACAATCCTGAAATCCGACTCAAGGACACTTATTTTGCGGAAATAAGACCATTAGATATTTTTCAATTTCAGCCGTCCAATAATTGTCCAATCTGACGCTCAGATAATCAAGTAAAACTAATTTTGATTCGTGTTACATCTAAAATAGGACCCATGATTTGTACGTTTTAATTTGGTTTATTTTTATTCCAACTATGCAATTTCTAAGTTTCTGTGTATCATCCGTCACACTTTCCAGAGTATCGAAGTTTTACTCTGGCGATCGGAATCCGATGTTGGTCACTGGAGCTCGAAAGCGAATTTCCCGTGACCCGCCATCAGACGGATGGCGAAAGCCACGTGGGGCCCAACGCGATGTTCGTGAGAAATCCAATCCGTTCATCAGCTTCGCAAGTGCCAAGCATTTGGTAGATCCAAAACTCAGGTGGGTCACACAACAGGAAAAGATGAGAATGTAAAGAGACACCATCCAAGTCTTCTAGGAGCTCATCATGATGCTTATATGTCATCCAAACCGTCCATAAGATTATTTACACTAGGATGAACTAAATAAACAAAAATTAGCCTGATCCAGAGCTTATGTGGTTCCACAAGGTTTCAAATGTGGGCATTTACATTCTCACTTTTTCATGTCGTGTGGGCCACAAGATTTCTGAATCTTACTCATTTTTGTTTTTCTGTCCTATCATGACCTGGTGAAACTGATGGACGGAGTGGATTTCTTATATACATGGCGATGGGCTCCACATAACTTCCGCCTACGGGAACTTTGTCTTGGGGGCACGGGCAATTCGCGTCCGTCAGCTCGAGTGGACCGAAGGATTAGGATTTTATGTAGTCCCGCGGACTATAGAAAGAGATGGGCATCTATCTTCCCCTCCTACCGCACGCTGCCGTCTCTCATTCTCTCCTCCCTCGCAGACTGAAGTGCAAGCCTCTCTTCTTTTTTCAGGTATTTTTATTTTTATTTATTCATTTTCATCTCTTTTTATTAATTAAAATGAGTTTTTCTTCCTTCTAGCGTTTCAGAATATTAGATTTTTTTTCTTTGAATGGTAAGATATTGAAATTTTTATATTATTTTTATGCCATTAATGAATTTGGGTTTTCATTTAATTAGTTAAGAGACTTTCTTTTCATGAGTAATTGGGTTTGCTTTCATTTTTATTATTGATTTTTTTTAGTGGGTGTGTTTGGCTGGATTTTCTGGATTTATGGGTCTATTTTTAATTTCCTTTATTTATTTCTATTTCTTTCTACTTTGTGTTTCTGGGTTGAATTGTTAAAGAATATGAGTTTTAGTTTTGGTATTTCTTTTTTGATTTTAACAGTTTATTTTTTTTCCTATTTTGTATTTATCTAATTTATAGTGAAAAGATATTTAGATTTGGATTAGTTGGTCTTGCAATTTTATTCTGTAGAATTTCATGATTTGTTTCTGTTGCTCTTGAAATTTGAACTTTTATATGGTTTTTTCCTTTTTGAATTAGTTGAAGAGGTTTGTTGTTTTGTTGATTATGTTGTACAAGATTTGTGTTAGTTTCAAATTTTTATTTTGTTTTTATATTGTTTTGGAATTAGTGTTAATAACAATATTGGAATTGTTCAACAGATTTTATAGTTCCACATTTACTTTTATGTTATTTTGAGAGATGGCTAAGAACTGGGAATAATGTTAGAGTTGGAGGTGGATTGGGTACTACCCCTGCCCTTCTCGAGGTAGGAAAGTACAGGGGCTCTGAGGGGCCACCGTCATGTATCAGTTTTATTCACACCATCCATCCATTTTGCCGTATCATTTTAGAATATGAAACCAAAAATGAGGCAGATCCAAGGCTCAAGTGGACCGGCCCACGGGAAGTAGTGGGGTGACCGTTTAAACCTTCCTAGGGCCCACTGTGATGGTTAATTGCCATCCAACCTGTTTATAAGGTCACATAGACCTATATGAAGGGAAAACACAAATATTAGCTTGATCCAAAACTCCTGTTGCCCCCAAGAAGTTTTCAACGTATGTCCACTTGAGCCTAGGATCTGCCTCATTTTTGGGCTCATACTCTAAAATGATATGGCGAAATGGATGGACAGTGTGGATAAAACCCATACATCACGGTGGCCCGTCAAAGCCCTTGTCCATTCTTGGCTAGAGATGGGCGGGGGTAGTAACCAATCTGCACACGTTAGAGTTGGCTTAGGGGTCATTTGGATGTCTGTAAGTTGGATTGGTTGCAAGTAGCTTTTAAGTAAGCCACTTACAGGTGGAAAGTTACATTTGAAAACATGGCAAAGGCCTAGTTTTCACTTACTTGTAAGTGACTTACAGGTACAATGGTCATATTTTTTTAAATCCAAATGGTGGGGAGGAGACTCACAGAAGGGAGATGCAATGCCTTCCAACATAAAAAACTTAATAAGCATCTAAACGACCTCTTACCATCAATTCAAGGAACACTAACCACAGCAAGATTATAAAGCCGAGCACAACCAGGTCACTATCTTTACGACTAATTCCACCCAATGCACATTAGCACACCCTTCCCCATTCACCTCAATGCATACTCTCTTAAAGACCCTAAGAGTGCACCGTTGCTTATAAAGATGTCTAAAGACTCTTCCCTATCCATTGTGAGACAAAAAACAAAGGCTTTGCCAAACCAATAACTTGTTTGTCTTGAAACCTCTACAAACAAACATTTCGTTCAAATGTGTAATTATCTGCATGCTCTTTTATCTACATAGAAATGTGAAGTTGGATTGATTTCGCAAGTTGGGGTAGTTATGCAGTTTGGTCCTCTCTTCGATTGATTTTTTTTTTTTTTTGAAGATTACCTGCCTTTGATTGGTTTCAAATTCTTCTTCTTCTTCTTCTTCTATTTAGAGCTTTATTGGTTCAAGTTAGACTGGAGGATCAGTTAGTTTTAGTGGTCCTATATGGGCGCTTTTGTTGCATGAATAAATTTAATTTCAGACAGTCAGTTGAAATTTCAAACAAGAGGAAATGTAATTACGTATCCTAGTATTTGTAATGAAATAACAGTTGCATTCCTTTCAAGTCGAACTTGAAAGTAGTATAATCCACAAGGTATTCCGTAATGGTAATGTTGGTCATAACAGCCACCACCATTACCGTTCCGATACAGGCCATAACAGCCATTTCTTTTTTCTTTTTTCTTTTTTTTTTTCTTTTAAAAAAAAAAAAAAAAAAAAAAAACTGTATTAGCTTGTAACGGACCATTACGGACCTTTTTTTATTGTGGTAACAGCCTTAAGGACGTTACGTAACCATTTTGGAATACATTGATAATCGCAATTTGGAGCCAACTGCCTCGATATTGATGCCAAGAAGGTCCTTAAAATTTTATCAATTCCAATTTATTGGACCAGTAACATCAATTCAATCAGATAATGCATCCAAACACACCCAGCATGACTCAAGCAAGTTCCAATGTATCTACATTATCTTAGATTCTAATCAGATATTTGAATGTGTTTCTAGGCAAGTAGAATATTCATATGGACTTCCTTTCTTTTAACTTACATCTTTATTTTGTTGGGAGCTGGTACTTTTGTCTCAATTAGTTCAATCATTACATAGGTATCGATGTGTGAATGGATTCTTGATTTCAATCTGTCCAATGCCTACTCGACTGACTTTAATTGAAATTTACATCGTAGTCAATTCTATAATGCCTGGGCAGAGAGCATTGTTTAAAGATTTTGATGAGTCTGATATGACTCGTCTGATCAATTAGGATTCGGTGGTACCTGATCCAGTGAAAAGGAGCATTGGAATGGTCTTAGTTCCTGAATATTCACACATGAAAATAAAATAAGATAAAAGGAAGGAAAAGATTACATCCTCTCTAATTGATTCTTTTGTCACCTTTTGAAAAGACGACATTTGTCCACATTCAGCCCAAGAAAGGCCAAAGATTCAATCGATAGGATCTTCCAATTTGGGATTTATTTATTTTTTCCTTTGGTGTGTGGAACATCTATCCCCCAACCCATCATATAAACCGCTTTGAATAACAAACGATGGGCACCGGTTGTACAAATTTAAAAACAAAAGCATACCATAGGTCTTGGCTGGAGCATTGTATGATACCTAATGATCAAAAGGGCAGTTTCTTTCTGTCCTACTTAACAGATTAAGCAGGTAATGGATGATCTTCTGATTTATGCTTGAAAAAAAAAATTGCATAGAGAATTATTCTCTTTCCTCGATCATAACATGAAAGGAAAAGGTAGTCAGATATGCTTATATTGGATTCCGTTTGTCTGGTTTGTAGAACCCTGATGAAGGAGGATACTGCAACTGTTATTTCTGTCAATCACACATTTGAGAAACTCCCAGACCACCTCCTGATAGAGATATTCATCCAAATTCCTATCTCCGAATGGGCTCAGATATCCTGCGTAAGGAAGCAATGGGCTGCTTTATTTCGAGGAGAATGCTTGTGGCAGACTGCTCTTATCAGGACCTGGCCCTTGGCAGGCCAGGCAAAACGATGGCCTGGGCCTATTCCTCAAGGTCTGAGCAGAAGGTGAGGATCTTGAACTACTCTTCTGTTTGAATTTTTTCTTAGGAGACAGTATTTACTCGTGTTCTGTAGATTTGACTGGCTATCCAACTGTTTTGGTGCACCCCAAATCAGGACTGGTTTGGGTATTTACTGTAAAACAGATAAAACATTTTGGGTGTGGAAAATCAGAACAGCGTCAGACCGGATTCTGTTTTTCCAACTTATCCTCCAGAAATTGGTTTCCAATGCATTTCAGTTGTGTACTCGAACTGGATTGAAAACCAATTTGCAGCAGAAAGCATGCTACCCAAATCAGTTCCCAAGGAACATACAAACACACACTTAATCTGCTGGATTCTCATCATCTCTGTTCTAATGGGTCTTGTAGCTGGGACATGTTTTCTGTGAAAACCCATGGACAATTGCCATTCCTTTCTTTTCTTTGATATCTGTTTTCTTGCAAAATGCAAAGTGCTCGTTGTTTTAGTGTTTGCATGGAAATAGCTACTTACAAAATGCAAAGTGCTCGTTGTTTTAGCGTTTTCATGGAAATAGCTACCTATATGATCAGTTTTTGTTTCCTTGTAATTGATACAGTATCATTCTAGCTTCGCAGTTCTCTCTTCTTCTTCTTTTTAATGTTTTTCAATTTCATTTTGTTAATTGATATATTCCCTTTCAAGTTTTTGCGGTATCTTAGTTTGAGGAATGATCAAAATATACTATGGTGAAGTTAGTTGCCATCCTACCCCTACAATGCATGTATGACATCCAAGCTGCCTAAAAGATGGGCCCTACCTTGAAGATTACATGGCGGAAAAATCAGATCGGCCCACTCATTGGGGGGGGGACGGCAACATGTGTTGAGTCAGACCATTGGCTAGTTCAATTTAAACCAGCCATTATTTCTGTACAGTATGAAAGTTTGCAGATCTGCCCCCTTCTATTATCCCATGCTGAGTCACAGGCAGCACCTCGGAAAGCATGGACGAGCCACATGCAGGGAAACTTGCACGCGTGGCTTGGACCGGGGACCCGGTGTACTGTACTAATATGTGTAGGTCCCCGTAATTCGAGTGATATGAGTAGACTGGCCTGATTTTTGTGGCAGGTGAGCTTCATTGTGGGACTAGGGGTGCAACTTGAGCAGGTTGGGTTGGATTGAGGGAGCCCAAGCCCAACCTGACCTCAAAAGGACCCAACCTGCAACCCTACCCAACCCGAATTCCAACCTGAGATGCCCAACCAGAGCCTAATGCAAATTCTTCTATACTCAAGCCAACGCTACCTGACCTGAATCAAATACACGTGGTTATTCCCAACCGGACCTAACCGAACCCGAATTTGCTTAAACCGAACCCAACTCGATTTCATATCGGGTTGATGTTTTCCAACCCAAACCCAACCTGGGGACCTTGACAACCTGACCTGAACTTGGGTTGGGACAATCAGGTTTGAGTGTACCCGAACCCAAGTTGAAGCCATAGGTGGGACCCAACTTTTGCACGGCTCAGATGTTGCCCTCTTGTGGCACATTGGCATGTGTACTAGGGGTGGACAGTAACTTACTGTCCATTGGGGTGCATGTGATTGTTCCTCTATGATTCCTTCGCACTGCATTATGCTTTGTTCTTCGTGTTTTCAGTGTGATTGGTTCGGCATAGCAGCATCTTGATATATCGTGTTATATTTCAGGAGATACACAGCTCTATATGTTAGTAAACACGTTTTTGCAGTCGATGATGAGATTGATGAGCTTGTCGGTCATGCTTATTTGTTTTTAAAGGAGCAGCTTGAGCTTTCAACAATGCCGCCTCCTTCTGGGATACTTCATGGAACTATGATCGGTGTGCTTTCAACCTTTTTTCCTTTTTCTTCATCTTCCATTTGCTTGTAGCTTGGAATTTCGAGAATAGATTCATGGTAAATTAAGGAAATATGATCACCCTCAGAATTGGGGGGGCCATGTAAAATTTTTACTTTTCGTAATATTTTGAGAATTCATTCCGTGGTAAATTAAGGAAATAAAATCTTCCTTAGAATTGGAAAAAAATAATTCTCACCGACTGTTGAAATGTTATAAGACCACCATAACGTGATGTGTTTCTGTGCATGTGCATGTAATATGTGTAGAGAGACGGTCTCCTACAAGTAGTGTCATAGGAGACCATTTGTGTGAGCAAATATGCTTGGCCAACTGTGATGTTTATGTGAAATCCCCTCTGATGATCAGGTGCATCCCCCCATAGGTATGTGCATGGGTGATTGCATATCTGCGTGCCCAGGGCCCAATGGATCCATGATTCAGGTGGACCACACCGATGGGGACATTTGTATGGAAAGGGAATATGCGTCTTTTAAACCGCTTGAGGACTTTTTCAGTATAACTAGCTTGGCAGCCTTTATATTTGTTGGGGAAGATGTGGAAGTCTTTCCCCCTATGTAAACTACTTCAGAAGTTTTACAAATACAGTGTGTATTTTTTGTAGAAACCAACTCACAAAACTACAAAAAGCATAAAATGGAAAGAAAATTAAAGGATAGTAAGAGAGAGAAATGCACATACATGTTACATGGAAAACCTTTTTAATCCGAAAAGGAAAAACTGCAAGGCCGTAAAAGAAAAATCCGTTATGTAATAATTTGGAGATTACAAGCTTTCTCTAAAGCCTAGTTTGAGGATGTTCTTCTCATATGTACAAAACCCCTTCTTGAGTCTCTTGATGCCAGAGGAAGATTAAATCTCTGTAGGACTTCATATATGGTTCTAAAACCAACCCCCCCCCCACCAAAAAAAAAAAAAAAACTCTCTCTCTCTCTCTCTCTCTCTCTCTCTCTCAGCGATGCCTTCACTTTATTTTTTTTCTCTATGAAGTTCTCTTAGTAAATCAATAGGATTGTTCAAGATATATCTCAAATACACGTGGAAACTGAAGGATTACAAGCTTACGAGTGGGACAGTTCTAAAATACCACATCCTCTTGTGTCTGCTGCCTTCCATCTCCAAAGATCGTCGGACTTGATTTCTTCTTATTTGGGTTTGCTTAAGTTGGTTCTGTATGGTGTGTATTCTAGTTTGTTAAAAAGGTTTATTTTTCTTCTTCAGTTTTTTCTGTGGTCATAGGGATGTTGGTAAAATAGCTTCAATTGACAAGGGACCGTTGTTTCCTTCAAGCAGATCAGTTCATCACTTGTGGAAAATCAAGAGATAAGGCCCATGAGCTTGCTTCACAAATCTGGCTAGCCGTGATCAACAATTTGGAAGAGAATGAGCGCACGTTCCTGTTGCTAAAGCGACTTACGCAAGAGGGAGATGTAAGCTGCTCTATTTGAACTCATATCAGCAAAAAACTCATTTTGTCTTTCAGTCCTGCTTTGTTTCCAGCTATTAGGACCAAAAAATACATGGACACGTTGGTATGAGGTACAACCTCAGGTGTCAGATATGGTGACCTAGGAAAATCGGACCTGTTATGCTATAAATTTATAATACTAAAAGCTTTATTATTGTATAGAGTGGTGGTTGAGTGAGAGACCGCTTGTATTATCATGCACACATCACTCCTAGGCCTACCTTCGGACAAGGTCAACAATTGGATCAGGGTGATTGTCATTTTCCTATGGTGTTCTCACACTTAAGTTGGGAAAGAGAAAGCTCATCCGGTTCCAGTAGTCACCCACGTGATTGGGGTGATCTTTGGGCAAGGTGCAGTACTTGAAACTCCTATGATGTGATCATCAAGCTTTCCCAAAGGCAGGCCCCACGGTGCTTTGTGCATGGTAATACAATGAAAGCCCATCTCATTGGATGATTCTTCGAGGCCGTTTTGATGCGAGCCCAAGTTGTGTCTGGCACAAGCTATTTAGGTTATGCTATCAACTACAAGCTATCTACGCCATGTTGTCTTGGACTAGCCATTTTGTGTCAAACACTAGAACAGGAAGTAAAGATAAAACGTGGCACCTGTGGAAACTTATAATGGTTGGTGGCACATGTAACATTTATTGCACGTGCACATTGACAAATGTAGAACATGTAAGGTGCTTGAAGATTGATGGTGGCACATGATTCACATGCAGGTCACTTGAACATGGATAATCGCACATGTGATGGGTGTGCACAGAACATCATGTTCTTACGTGCACTGAACTAGTACTCAGCTATCCTTACTATTATACTACCTTTTTAGCAAAAACATACTATCCTTTCTAACGGTTGTATTTTTAGGACATACTGTCCTTATTCCCAATTCCTCTGCATAAATGGATTTGACAAACTGAGGTCAAGTTTCTATTCCAAACAGCTTGTGCTTGTAACAGGCACAACTATGATTGGATCCAAATGACCCTTTAGTTAAAAGTGACAAATACATAATGCTCTATTTTGTATTTTGCAGCTTTTCCTTCCATACCCCTACTCAAGATCATACAGGGTCCAGTGGAGGGTATTTGAGAAGCTTTTCACAGATTTCCGTGACTGTTTCAATTGCGAGGATTACTACGATGTATTGGCGTGCGCCAAATCCAACTTTCAGCCGATACCATCTGCCTGGTTGGGTTACTAGCCTGTACAACTTCTTGTCTGTAATTGTTGTAATTAGCTGTATCCTGTACATTCAAATGGGCCTTGTGTTGATTCGGCCTAATCAGCGGGTTTGAATCTTCTTGGCCTGCAAGGCATAATCTGTATCTGCGGATTATGATCGCCAGAAAGCTACTGTATATTTGGATGTTTATAACAGCAATTTTTAGGAGCAATTTTAAATATATATGTGCATATTTTTCCTCGTGAATTTTGTCAATGTTTTGATCTGAGTCGCAACAGTAGCGCAACCCATTTACATTATGTGTGGCAAAGGTATCTTCATCAATCTAGACAGTCCAAACCATGGGTCCCCTTATGTACTAGAGGGTAGCCTGAAAATCACATATTCGGTGATTTTAACCATCTAACCTTGTCTGTTGAATATGAACCATTGACCATTTTCTTTTTAACTATGTGGTGAGAAACAGTCGGTCTTCGAGATTTCTTTGCTATGCTCCATTCACAAAATGGCCCATAAGTTGGATGGTCAAGATTGACTAAATGCCCTGCAGATGATTTGCTACCATTTCATAAACTGTTAATGAATGCGAGCCGAGGCATGCCTCTGGAAACACTAGCACATCTATTGAACATTGTGACAAATATCTAGCATATCTATTGAACATCGTGACAAATATTGTTTTGATTTGTTGAATCTCACCGTCTTATGGTGAAATTTTGATCAAACAACGCTATCACGGTAATATAGCAATGTTTCCAAAATCTTGGCAGTTTTTAATTTTGCCCAATCTTAGTGCAAAACTATTATAATTTTAAATGGAAAATGCATTTATCATTGAAAATGAATAATTTTATACCCATATTTAAATTTTAAAATCGTTTATTAATTTATAATATAGTTTCTAACTATTTAAAGTTCAGTGAAATTTTCCCAATAATATCTCGAGAAAAAACATGAAATTTTCATACTCCCAAGAAATTTGTGATTTGAGAAGATTGCCCAGAACTAGATTTGTCACCATGTTATTAAAGCTCTTGGGTTTTCATCACATGTAAGTGGAATGCATCTGTGAACAGACATGGGTCTGTTTAGACGCTTCTGCCAAAAAGGGAGTTCCTGCAAAAACAGGTCTGTAATGTCAACTCACCGAAAACCAACATGTGTATAATGACCTGAGCCAGGCCCTGTTGTTGATCGGCCCTTGAACAAAAATGCTTTGATTGGAGTCGGACTATCCTAAGACCTCCTCTCACTGAATGGGGGAGCCATTGCTGGTTTTTTTAACCTCTAGTGTTCATTCGTATGCACCAAATAGAAGGGCTTGGGTTATCCAAACACTTGATTTTTTGGACAAAGTCCCATTCACTGTTGGAAATGCGAAATGGATGGTTGTAAACGCATTCATGCATGCCACGTGCGCAAAAATGACATGGCGGCAACATTAACTGCGCACAACATCTGCTCCCTTTATTTCATATCTAAAACATAAATCTCCGTATTTGTCTAGGACTACCTAGACAGTTTGATAGAGTAAATGTTTCCTGTGTACAAATTTCAAAGTATCCAAGCATCAAAGATCGCAAAATCTGCTCCCTTTATTTCATATCTAAAACATAAATCTCCGTATTTGTCTAGGACTACCTAGACAGTTTGATTGAGTAAATGTATTCTGTGTACAAATTTCAAAGTATCCAAGCATCAAAGATCACATTTTGCCAGAGTACTTTGTAACTCCCCTTTCAAAACAGCCCCTCCATGGTCCCCTGCGTCTTTAAAATAATTTCGTCTGCATCCATGTGCATTGCCCGTGCTGCATCTACTAGCAACATGTTAGGGCGGGTGGTTAGTATCTGTTATAACCACACATCCTTCTGGAATGGTACCAAGTTCTTCTTGATAGCCGCAATGTCTTCTTTGCATCTTTTAAGGAACTCGACTTTCTCAAAGGAGCATCCTTGTGAAACACCACATTGCATCGACAAATCCATGACGGGCATGAGTTCAAATTTGGCTAAATTGTGATGATCTCTACCATTCGTGACAATGGGCACCGGGTGTTTCCATGATATTTGATCTTCATGATTCATGGATTGCAGGATATACTTAGATTGCTTGGAGACCATAAATTTCGGCCCACTCTCAGCCCCATTTGATTTCCGGCCTCGGCGAGCTCAGCGGATTCCCATTCTCATGTGCTACCTGGGTTCATGAGCTGAAAATTGTTAGTTTCAAAGAACTAGATGCAAAACGATCATGAGCTTGTTTAGTTGCACCAAATATCATGATAATTCATGATTTTTCAGTTTAACATGGTGCAAATTTTCAAGGTGTTTCATGAAAGTTGGTTCAACCAAACACCCTAAACCACAATTCAAAGACAACAACCTCAGCAACCCACCTGAAAAATTCCCCAGGATTGTGTTTCCTGAGCCCTGCCACCTCATGGCTAACATGTGACAACGTGGACGTGTGAGAACCTAGCCACTCGTGCAGGCCCCATGCCAACCGACTAAAAAGTCAGGCTACTCTACTCATTAGGCGGGCCCCACCATGAGCACAAAAGAAAAGGATGGTTAGAAAAATCAACCAACAGTCCACATTCAACATCCATGTGTGGCCCACCAGATGAGCACACCAGCCTACTTTTTGGACGGCACATCTACATAATGAGGCCTATTTGATCAGTGGCTTGAACCTCATTTGACAGTTGGCACTGGCACATCCCTTCCACCTATCTCAGATGGTAGGGTTAGCCTTCTTTGTCCATGGATTTCTCTATAGAAGATCAACCCTTGGAATGTATCCTTCCATCTTCATCTCTTCATTCAGCACTTCAATCACTTCGTATATCTCTTTTGATCTGTGGTGCAAACCATCCCCAGCGTGGAACTCATGAACTTGACTATCAATCTCAATCCAGCTACAACCAGGAGTCTTAGCAACACCCCTCTCTCTCATCAATCCTCTCATCCTCGCTGAATCATCCCACCTCTCTGAACTCGCATATATCTTCGACGAGATCACATAGTTGCCAGAGTTTGAAGGCTCCAATTCCAATAACCTGTGCATGATCCTTTCGCCCACCTCTACGTTTTTAAGGTTCCGGCATGCACCGAGCAGTGCCCCCAAGACAATAGCATCAGGCTTTTCAGGCATTGTCTCGATGAATTCATACGCTTCCTCTAAGCGTCCCGCACGTGCCAAAAGATCAACCATACAAGAGTAATGTTCAATCTTCGGAACTACTCCGAAAACAGGTTCCATGGAATCAAACCACCGACGTCCCTCGTCAACCAAACCAACATGCACACATGCAGAAAGCACTCCAACAAATGTGATATCATTTGGGCGGACTGTCTTGTTCCCCTCAGCCATATGGGTAAATAGAGATATGGCCTCCTGCCCGCGACCATTAAAGGCGAGGCCAGAGATCATCGCATTCCAACAGACCACATTCTTCCAAGGCATGTCTCCAAAGATACACAGAGCACGATCAAGGCTGCCACACTTGGCATACATGTCAATTAGCCCTGTGCCCACATAAATGTTGTGTTTTAGGCCTTTCCGCGAAGCATATGCATCCACCCACACTCCCAAGTCAAGGGCTCCGACAGAGGCGCATGCCGAGAGCACCCCAACCATTGTGATCTTGTCTGGCTCAATGTTCGTCTCTCTCATTGTATTGAAGAGCTCAATCGCTTCATTTGATACCCCGTTCTGCGCATACCTGCTTCGCATACATAAAATGATAATTAGTACAGATATCTTTGTACAATCAGCAATTCTTCAATTGAAAGAAGATTCAAATTATTTGCTGTTCCTCAATTCCAAAACAGATAATAACAGTGCAATTTAGGGAACTTGTGTGCTTAATATTGAGGTTCGTTAGCAAGGCTAGCAGCCTTAGACAAGCATTTTGTTCTCCCCTGCTTTCCCATCTCTACTGTACTTGTGGCATGCTTTCAAGGTAATTGGAACCATTAATCTCATGGGCCAACATGAGATGAGAGAGAGCCCCAGTGGCACACAGCAGCCCAATAGATTGACGGTCCCAATTGACCCAGATGTGGGCCAGTTAAGATGGAGTTGATACAGGGAGAATGCAAGATGCTTGCTAGTGTTCTCCAGTACTGCATCAGTTTGGCAAAAATAAAGAAATATCAGAGTATGAATGGCTTGCCCTGTGATCATGGCATTCCAAGCAACCACATCTTTCTGTGGCATTCTATCAAAAACCCTCCTCGCAGACTCCAAGTCTCCACACTTCCCATACATATCAATCAATGACGACCCCACAAATGAATTCAACTCCATCCCATTCCCCTCCACAAACCCCTCCACCCACCTCCCCAGTTCCAAATCCCCCAAATCCCCGCACGCAACAAGAATGCTCACCACCGTCATCTCATCCGGCACAAACCCCGCCTCCCTCATCCTCCCAAACAACCCCACCGCCTCTGCAGCAAACCCCATCTTCGCATACCCCGATATCATTGAATTCCAAGAAACCAAATCCCTTTCATCAATTTCATCAAACACCTTCCTCGCAGTACCCGACTCGCCACACCTAGCATACATCGTCATCAATGAGTGGCGCACATGCCTGTCCAAGTCCAGCCCGGCCTTAAAGACCGACGAGTGGGCCACCCTCCCACAATTCAAGAATGGGAGGTTGGCGCAGGCGATAAGGACAAATGGGTAGGTGTAATTATTAGGCCTTTCGCCAGAGAACTTCATTTTTCGGTAGAATTCGAGAGCGAGATCGAATTCCTGCCAAGTGTTTGTAAGGCCCCTGATCATGACATTGTAGGAGAAGTCATTGGGTTGGGAGATTTGGGAGAAGAGGAGATTGGCATAAGATAGATCTTTGAGGTCTACAAGCTTTGAGAGTAAGAAGTTGGATTTCTGTATGGAATTTGTAAGGATTTGTGTGTGTATTTGTTTGAAAGTTTGGAGGGAATTGCATAGTTTTAAAAGGGAGAGGAGTCTGGATGTGAGTGGGTCCCTTTGAAGGGTAGGTTGGGGATATGGATGGGATTCTGGAGATTGGGGTGGGGTAGTTTGGGTAGTTAGAGAGTGGGAGATGGACTGAAATGGGGTCGGGATTGGCTTGGAGAGGTTTCTTCTAAGCATTGTGTTTGTTTTTTGGATGGAATGGATTGTTTTCTAGAGTTTTGAAAATGAAAGAGATGCTAAGAGGACGCTGGACGGAAGCGGATTGCGTCCTGCCTCCAGGCAGGGGCTCTGTGGGGCCCACCGTGATGTATGGGTTTCATCCATGACGTCAATACATTTTTCCAGATCATTTTATGGCATGATCCCAAAAATGAGGCAGATCCAAAGCTCAAGTGGACCACACCACAGGAAGCAGCGGTGATAATGACACACACCGTTGAAACTTTCCTAAGGGCCACCATGATGTTTATATTTCATCCAACCTGTTCATAAGGTCAAATAGACCTGGATGAAGGGAAAACAAAAATATCAGCCTGATCCAAAACCTCTGCGGCTCCCAAGAAGTTTTTAATGGTGGGAATTCAATCCCCACTGTGTGGTCCATTTGAGCCCTAGATCTACCTCAATTTTAGTTTCATACCCTTAAATTGATATGAAAAAATGTATGGACGGCATGGATAAATCCCATACATCACAGTAAGCCCCACAGAGCCCTGTTTGGATGGATTATAGTCCTGGTGGGGCAGGATGCAATCCACTTCCTGCCTGTCTGTTTAGATGTTGAAAGGATATTTTAGTCATGTTATGAAGTATGTTCTTATAGGTTTGACAGTGTATGTGAAATGATGGTGGGCCTGGTTTTGGAAGCTTCCTTGTGACATTGTTTTACGTGTTTGTAGGTCATGTAACAATGCATGGAATGTTCTTTATCCAGCATGCACCGGTGAAAAACCAGCACATGTGCTTATTAGATATATAACTGTGGACGTTGGATTTCGGTGGTGGAATGGACTCGTGCCTATATAAGTGCTTTTTTTCTTTAAAAAAGGCTTCAGGCTGTGATTGAAAGAATTTTATGTTTGGTTAAATGGATCACTAGCCAGTTATTTTGTTTTTATAGTTATATAGGCTCTGCAAAGACGCTAGGAAAGAAGATTAAGAGATTCTCAACCCTAAGGTGATTTCAGTTAGTTTATTATCAGAGATTCAAAGTAATGAACTATAGTTACAGAGAGAATAGGTATTAGGCACCTATTTACATATGGTCTTTACTTCATAAAATATAACTTTTCTTGAGGGTTAAAGATCGGATCTCATGCACAAATGACGCAGACATGTTTTGGATGTGGTGTTGAGTATAAGGCTTAAGATAGGCTTAGGTTTGGGCTAGAGAAATCCAACTAAATTTCTCTACTTGCCAAAGCAAATTACTAGTCAATGCAATTTTTTGATAGGTAAGATCCGACTAAGTTAGCAAGTCATAGAATATACGTATACTGATCGGATGGAAGATATGATTTTATACAAAAACGACTGACTTGATAAGTAAAGTTAAGAAGGAAATGAATGTTGCACAAATGTTAATGATAAGCTTTAGATGAAGAAAATTGAAATTTGAACGGCTAGATGGACAGTAGTGATACAAGGGTTGGATTAAGAGGCTTAGATCGAAATCTTGATGGCTCGGGAGGTTGTAGTTGGAATGGACTAAGCTTGATATGGGCTTGACTCTTTCTTATGGAGAGATGGAGTAGCTAAGCTGAGGCTAGAGGGGGTGAGTGAAGAAGGCTTGAAATGAGAGTAGATAAGTGAGAGGGGGATGATTTGTAATGCGAAGTGAGGGAGGTATTTGTAGCCCTCGATTTGGTTTGTTTTTTTGTAATTTTTGTAAAGCTTAAGGTTAGAAAGGGGTTGAATGGCTAAGATTTGAAATTATTATGTCACAAGATCTTATGAGTTTGATTTAAGGGCATAAGGTGTAATTTTAATCCAAGAGAGGAGTATTGGGGTAACTTCGGACTTTTGCACAATCAGGAGATTTGCAAGATGACTAATTGTGCACGTATGAACAACTAGTCAAAGTATGGCATGTGCCATGTGGCAAGCGACACCCTTAGCATCGATCATACTTTGTCTAACTTCAACTTCGGTGGGTGGGCTCTCCCACATGTGGGGAGGCTTGATCAACCATGGCTACTTTGAAAGTGGGCTTGGACCAAATGAGTTTTGGGCCTAGTTGGACAAGGTGAGTTGATCGGGTAGGTTGACTTAGTAAGTTGATTTGATGGGTTAATTGGTTGAGTTTCGATTTTGGATTTATAGGGTTTAAGGTTTGGTTAATATTAGAGTTTGGATTGGTTTAGAGACTAGATTAGGGTTTAGAATACGTATAGAATTTGGATTGGTTTAGAGCCTAGATTAGGGTTTAGGATATAGATAGAGTTTGGATTAGGGTAGGTATGGATAGGGTTTGGATTAAGTTTTCGTTTAATCTCAATAAGCTTATCAACTTGAGGTGAGATGTCTATAATAACTAATCATAAAAAGAAAAATGAGAGTTTACACACAAATGACAATTTTAATATTTTCAATGTAAATTATATACTTTTACATTATACAGATACATACATCACGGTGGGGTCCCCATATTATTATCCTTTAGCCACCTCACTGCTAGCAGGCAATTCGTGTCCAATTGTGAAATGACTTCATCATAAATTATATAAATACTTTTACACGTGTTATGTCCTCTTACCTCACATGATTTGATATTTTAAATGGCCATTGCCTGTAATTCTTTTACCTCAGTTCCTTTTTCTTTTTCTTTTTTTTCGCAATAGCTAAGCTTTAAAATAGCGTCAAGTGGACATTTACATTAGCTTGCATGCATATCAAATGTCATATGCAATCAGAGTATAAATTAACTCTTCCATCTTCCCATTACATTGAATATATTAAAGAACCAAAGATTTGATACTATGCAAAGTGTGATGGACGATACACAAGTACGGAGAATATGTACATGTGGACACTAATGACTCAAATTAAACTATTTAATTTCTAGAACCAAATTTTCATACTTCATTTCTTCACTATCTAAGTGGTGGAACAATTTCAGGCTTGAATTTGTAAGCAATCACTATCATAGGTTAGGTTACGATGGGTCTGTTGCGCAGCACGCCAACAACGCAGTGGGCCGAAATCCAATCTCAGGCCTTACCCACAAACAATAAACGGATGAAAATATAAACTAGAAACAAATCAAAGCAATCCAAACAAACCACAAAACAAGATATACGTGAAAAAATTCCAAACTAAGATAAAAAACCACGGATGCAAACTTCCACTATGAAGAAATAAAGATTACAAGGCAAAATACTAACCTCTCCCTTGGAAGAATATATAAATCCTTTAGCCCACACCTTAGAATTACTTTTCCCTCTTTCTCATCATCTTAGAAAAGTCCTAGGAACCCCTATTTATAGTTTAGGTAACTTTCCTTCCGCACCCTTACGAAAGGCGACACCAAAATCCGCAATCCGTATCAGTTTCGAAAACAATCTGCGTAACCTACGAATGGTCCTAGGAGAGCTACGACCGGTCGTAGTACGACCGGTCTTACAGTCCCTACGACCAGTCCTAAGGCCCAAAACAGCAAAAAACATCATTGCTGGACTTTGAGTCGAGTCAGTCCACGACCGGTCGAGCAAGCCCCTACGATCGGTCGAAGACGTCCTACGACCGGTCGAAGGCGGCCTAGATGTGGCTCCACATTGTCAACAATCTCTCACTTAAAGACACATTACCATAAACCTTCATCTTCTTCATCCGGAGTACACTACATCCCCGTCTTCAAGCTTGAAGACCAATCAAAGCTGAACAGAGCTTCAGCTTCTCCCTTGTGACTGCCTTATTCGACATATCTGCAGGATTCTCACTTGTATGAATCTTCTCCAAAACAATCGATCCATCTTCTAGTAACGAACGTATGAAGTGATATCTGATGGCAATATGCTTGGTCCTTGAATGAAAGGCTGAATTCTTAGCCAAGTGTATTGCACTCTAACTGTCACTGTACATCTTGCAATCTACTTGCTTCTTACCCAACTCTTCCATAAAATCTTGCATCCACACCATCTCCTTGCATGCTTCTGTAGCCGCAACATATTCTACTTCTGTCGTACTGATAGATACTATCTTCTGTAACTGAGAGACTCAACTAACTGTAGCACTACCCAGAGTAAACACATAACCTGTAGTGCTTCATCTACTGTCGATATCTCCTGCCAAATCTGAATCCACGTAGCCTTGTAGCTTGATTTTCGATCCACCATAACACAGCCCTAAATCCTTAGTACCCACCAGGTATCTGAGGATCCACTTCACAGCTTCCTAATATTCCTTCCCGGGGTTGTTCATGAACCTGCTAACAACTCCCACTGCTTGAGCAATGTCTAGCATCGTGCTTACCATAGTATACATGAGACTCCCAATCGCTGACGCATATGGGACTTTGGCCATGTAGTCTCGTTCCTCCTGCGTCTTTGCACCTTGCTCCTTAGATAGCTTGAAGTGGTTGGCTAATGGAGTGCTAACCGGCTTAGCACCTCCCATATTGAATAGATCAAGTACCTTGGCTATGTACTCTGCCTGTGACAAAACCAGTTTCTTATTTTTCCTGTCACGCTTTATCCTCATGCCTAGGATTTGTTTTGCAGCTCCTAAATCCTTCATGGCAAATTCTCTAGACAGTTATCTTTTGAGATCTGAGATGTCCTTCATGCTTGAACCGGCAACAAGCATATCATCAGCATACAGAAGAAGGATGATGTATGACGTATCAAACTTCTTCAAGTAACAACAGTGGTCTACATGACATCTCCTAAAACCGTTTTCCGACATGAAACTATCGAACTTTTTGTACCACTGCCTCGGAGCCTGCTTTAAGCCATATAGACTTTTCTTTAGTCTACACACCTTGTTCTCATTACCTGGTGCCACGTATCCTGTTGACTGATGCATATATATTTCTTCTTCAAGATCCCCATGAAGAAAGGCTGTCTTAACATCTAGCTGCTCTAGATGTAAGTTCTCTGTAGCCACTATACTCAAGACCATACGAATCGTAGACATTTTCACCACAGGTGAAAATATTTTGGTGAAATCGATACCTGCCTTCTGTTGAAACCCTTTTATAACCAGTCTCGCCTTGTACCGTTTCGAACCATCATGCTCCTCCTTCAGTCTGTAAACTCACTTGTTATGAAGAGCTTTCTTACCCTTGGGTAGAGTGACTAGCTCTCATGTACGATTAGACTCAAGAGAGTCCATCTCCTCATCCATGTCCTGCTCCCACTTAACCCGTGTATCTGACTGTAATGCCTCTTCAAAACACTCTGGCTCACCATCATCTGTCAGCAGTAGATAATGTAAGGAGGGTGAGTATCGGACAGTGGGTCTCCTCTCCCGAGTAGACCTCCTCACAACCGGTGTCTGTGTCTCTACCTCATAATGCTCATGTGCATGATCATCATGTGGTGCTGTAACACCCGTGTCTGGTAACTCTTCCAACTCTGCGAATTCCTTTTTCTCGACCTTATTTTTTTGCACACTGTCCTTATGCATCACTTTTTCATTGAAGATTATGTCCTTGCTTCTGATGATTTTTCTATTTTCTGCATCCCAAAACCTATAGTCAAAATCATCCTGCCCGTAGCCTATAAAAGTGCACCTCCTGGACTTCGCATCCAGCTTGTTTCTATGCTCTACATCAATGTGAACATATGAAGTACAACCGAACACTCTGAGATGTGTAAGGTTCACTTCTTTCCCAGTCTACGTTTCTTCTGGTAGCCCATCATCCAATGGTGCTGAGGGACTTCTATTGATAAGATATACGACAGTATTTACAGCATCTGCCCAAAAGGTCTTGGGCAACCCTGCATATAACCTCATGCTCCTGGCGCGCTTAAGGATGGTCCTGTTAATGCGCTCAGCCACACCATTCTGCTGCGGTGTCCCTGGAATCATTTTCTGATGTTTGATTCCACTTACTGCACAATACTCCTCAAATCTCTTGTCATAATACTCTCCCCCATTATCAGATCTGAGACACTTTACTGTTTTACTTGTCTCGTTTTCTACCATAACTTTCCACTTCTTAAACGCATCAAATACATCAGATTTATGCTTTAAGAAATAAACCCACGGTTTTCTACTAGTATCATCAATAAAGGAAACAAAATAACGTGAGCCACCAAGAGATGATACCTGTGCCGGTCCCCACACGTCAGTGCATACAAGCTCCAATAGATACGTCTTTGGAGCGCATCTTGTCTTCTTGAAGCTTACCCTCTTCTGTTTGCCATATACGCAGTCCTCGCAGAATTCCAAGTCAAGAGACTTCAGCCCTGGTAGCTTCCCTTTTGACAATAGCACTTTCATCCCTTTCTCACTCATATGTCCCAACCTCTGATGCCATAACTGCCCATTCACTCCAGTTGATACGACTGCGAGTGAACTATACGATCCTGAAGTCAAGTACAAAGTACCTTTCTTTTTGCCTCGAGATATTACCAAGGCACCTTTTGTAATCTTCTAAGAATCACTAGTGAATGTCGTTACATAACCGGTGTCGGCTAACTGCCCTACTGAGATCAGATTCCTTCTCAAACTCGATACATGTCGGACATCCTTCAGTTTCAAAACCGTTCCGTCTTTCTAATTGACCTGAACGTCCCCCTTTCCAACAATACTGCACGACTCATCATCACCACCAGGTAGACTCTCCCAAAGTCACCTGACACATAATCACGCAGAACTTCCTTATATGAAGTGACATGAAACGAAACACCCAAGTCTATAACCCAAGACTCATTCCTCGCATCAAGAGACAAGATCAACACCTCTGTGTCGCTCTCCTCAGACAAATTCACTGAATCCTTCCCGCCTTGAGAGCTTCCATCTTGTTTCTTAAGCGCCATGCAATCACGCTTCATGTGCCCCTTCTTACCGCAATGCCAACACTTGTCTTTGTCTTTCGGTCCCTTGCACTTCTTCCTCGACTTAGAACGCCCGTGTTTATTGCCTCCTCTGTTCTGCGATCTTCCTCTTCCTTCAACGTTTAGAGCATTCTCTGAATCCCCTAAAACTCCTGATGCCTTCCTTCTAGATTCTTCGCTGAGAATTAGACCGGCCACATCATCAAATTTCAGCTTTGTCGACCCTGAAGAATTACTCACAGCAATCACCAAACCATCCCAACTATCTGGCAGACTGGATAAGATCAATAGCGCCCTGACCTCATCATCAAAAATGATGCCAACGGATTCCAACTGGCTCGTGACTGTATTGAACTTATTTAAATGTTCAGCCACGCTTCCACCATCCGACATCTTCATGTTGAATAGTTGTTTCATAAGATGAACCTTGTTGGATGCTGACGGTTTTTTATACATGGTGGTTAGGGCTTCCATCAATTCTTTTGTCGTTTTCACCTTGGATATGTTGAAGGCGACACTCTTAGACAAAGAGAGTCGGATCGTTCCTAAAGTCTTCCTATCCAGTAAAAACCATTCATCATCTGTCATATTTTCTGATTTCTTCTCTTTTCCTTCTAGAAGAATGTAGAGGTCCTTCTGATACTGATAATCCTCCATCTGCATCTTTCAAAAGGCAAAGTTTGAACCATCAAACTTCTCAAGTCTAATTTTTTCATCTTCCGCCATCGCTCCCAATAGAACTAAACCAATAGCTCTGCTACCAGTTGTTGCGCAGCACGCCAACAACGTAGTGGGCCGAGATCCAATCTCAGGCCTCACCCACAAACGATAAACGGATGAAAATATAAAATAGAAACAGATCAAAGCAATCCAAACAAATCACAAGACAAGATATACGTGGAAAAACTCCAAACTAAGGTAAAAAACCACGGATGTAAACTTCCACTATGAAGAAACAAAGATTACAAGGCAAAATACTAACCTCTCCCTTGGAAGAATATAGAAATCCCTTAGCCCACACCTTAAAATTACTTTTCTCTCTTTCTCGTCATCTTAGAAAAGCCCTAGGAACCCCTATTTATAGTTTAGGTAACTTTCCTTCCGCACCCTTGTGAAAGGCGACACCAAAATTCGTAATCCGTATCAGTTTCGAAAATAATCTGCGTAACCTACTGTAAGACCCGTATCTTAGTCCGTACCGTTCCGTAGACTTCCGCGGTCTTACCGGTCGAATTCCGGCAACCTTCAACCCTTAACCGATATTTACGCCCGACCCTGATTCGTATGCCGTCAACCCGAGCTGACTCAACCCAAGACCATTACCATAGCGACCGCGTCATCGCTGTGGTTCCGATGTCGCGACTCGTGCACCGAGGCGATACCCTGGTCAGGAGATGTAAGCCAGTGTTCGGTGCGAGGAAAATGCCACACGTTGCTAAACATAAGAGAATCTCTACGATGTGTCACATCAATCCCATCAATCAATCCAATCCATCAACATTTCAAGTACATGTCAAGTACACATCACCTTTCACCTATTCCCAAGCAACCACAAAAGTCAAGATTTCCTTACAAAACTCATACCTCTCTTACACAAAATGCCTCAAAAGTCAAAAATCTCTTACACCTCCTATGTCTTTCTTACACAAATGGCCACCAAAGTCAAGGTTTTCTTACACACCCATCATCCATCCATCCATCCATCACCCATCTCTCTCTTTACAACAGTCTCTCTCTTTCTTATTTCTCATCTTATTTTCTCAAGCAAAGATAAATCCATACGTATGAAGCTCTCCAAGCCTCTCCCTCCCTTTCAAAAAACTCCAAGTGTGGCTGTAACACCCTGAAAATCGGGGGTCGTATATAAACTCAACTCCAGAGTTCCAGACCGTCACTTATGCAACAAAAATGATTATGATTCAATGTTGTCTGATTTAAAGCATTCACATGAGTAAAAGTATACCAAAACTGCAATTCATACTTCAGATCCAGTGATAAAAGCAAGCGGAAGACAAAACAATATATAAATCACTGTATGAAAAAACAAAGTAGATCTCATCTGTCTCTAAAGTATGAATACATCTCTGAGTCTCATATGCATATACATGAACAAAAGTAAATGTTCAAAATAGTCCCACTGAAGTCCCATCAATCCAGGTCGCCTACGCAAAGCCATCATGATACTGCATGTACGAGAACTCATCCTAGTCCTCGTCAAAGTCTGGCTCTGCCTCCTGGATCTCAGCATCACCTGCATCTACAACAGGGTCTGGTGGGTGTTGCAAACACCATCCCGTAACGTGGGAATGAGTAGCTAACTCAGTGAAATCATAGAGCAAAGATTAGCATGTTCGCAATTCAATCATGCGATAATAGTAAAGCAGTAAATCAGACAATCCTAATACTGTTGTTAATGCAAGATGACATGACGTGATGTATGCCCTCACCGACGATCTCCCTCATACGGCACCATCTTACGACCGCGGCATACAATCGTCCCTCAAGTGCTCCACATCTTCCAGGCACATGCAATGTTATGGTGATATGATTTTCGAGTTGTTATTAGTCCATTCAAACAGCAGGATTGGGAAACTAAGGTACTTCCCTTGTATCAATCCCAACATAGATCCTGTCTAGGGTCGTCACTCCTAGTAATCTCGTACGAAGTATATTTTGTAGGTCACTGCAAGGGCTGTCAGGGCTGTTGCACGCACTCGTTGCACCGCTCCCCCATCACCTTATCAATACAGGCCTACTGTACTCTACTGCTACTAAAGGGTCGTCGCCTCCTGTAGACTCAGAATACGCTCGCGGTCACTACAAAGGACTCGCCGCTTGATCAGTGTAGGCCGACAGCAAGAATATAGTGTCCCATACCACCATAATCTGCTCATGAGTCTAGGTACTCACTGGTCACTACGGGGAGGTTTGTGGCCCCAGCGTAGGCCGACAGCTCGACCACGGTGTCTCATACCACCATGCCCGGCTCATGAGTCTTCGTGGATCAAGGTACCATGGTTAACAGGGTTTACAATGGTAAGTTCAGTACCCTAGGTTCAAGCAGTTATGACTCATGCAGGGTGAACATACATCGGCCAGTCGGGTTACTTGACGGGCTCGACTAGCGCGATCGCATCTCAAGTCGAACGACATAAAGTGCGTAAAACACTTCGCGTGGCCTAACCACTACCGCCAACTCCAAAACACGGCTCGCGTTCATCGACGCGTCGTTCGTGGCTAAGACCAGCCAGCCACGAATTCGCTCGGTTACCGACTGCCTGGACTAAGTATAGTCCCAAACACATATGAATTCACATCAGCAATTTATGTAGGAGTATTGGAATTGAAATACAATCATGTGAGCATGTTAACACATGTTATAACATTCAACTTAAGAAAATCTTCAAGCACACACATTTCATGCATAGTATGGAATCATGTACATAGTCAACAT
Organism: Magnolia kwangsiensis; assembly: GCA_037074715.1. Taxonomy (NCBI): domain Eukaryota; kingdom Viridiplantae; phylum Streptophyta; class Magnoliopsida; order Magnoliales; family Magnoliaceae; genus Magnolia; species Magnolia kwangsiensis. Next base: position 109,711,397 of record CM073583.1, read on the forward strand.
GTAGGAAATCATTTATGTCAACATATAAATTGAGAAATCCATCTCAAACCAATTCATAACATCATTTAATTCAATACATACTAATACAAGCATTTATACAAACACATACACTACACACTTAAGTCTACATATAGTATGTCGACCCGAAGTGCACAATTAGGCGAATCTCTTCGCCAAACTAATTATGCACGTATTCCTAACTTTCTAATGCGACAACAAGCTATGTGAATCACATCAGCGAAATATGAATGTAATCAGTACTTCCTACAAATGACTAAAATGCCCTAAATCTCATATTCTTCGTTAATTTACGAAACAGGAAACGGATAGCATGTTGTACATGTCAAACGGTGATGCCGTCAATAATCTACTATTAAACGACATTGAAAGTGTTGTAAACCGTCAATCAAAGCGTCTAAAATCCTCACCTAATCTCTTATAGACTCGTGATTTCAAACGGAGCGTATACGCTTCGTCTACGGCAGTAAGAGAACCTGATTTACGAGTTACGTTAGCTAACACGCTATGAATCTAAGTAGACCTTAAATCAGCAACTTCTAGGGTTGTTTCATACCTGAAAAAGTGGAAGAATCACCGGCCAAGTGATTGGGATAAGCTGCTAAAGCACGTACAACTAGCGGCACGAAGGCAGGAAAAATTCCTCTACTCTCTCTCTCAAACTCTCACCTTTTCTCTCTCCCAAATCTAGGGTTTTGCAATTTCGGATAGGAGAGAGGAATGAGGGTTTCAACCCCTTTTATAAGCTTAAAAACGTCGAAAACAGGCTCCGGAACGAAGTTTACTTAGTGCATATCCAATTCGGGGCTATTTCGGTCCAAAAGATGCTTTCTGGTGGTCCCCTGGTCGAATGCGATCGGACTTAAGCTCATGCGTACCAGATATAGCACGTATTAAGTTTTCAGTCTGGCAGGGTTCGCAGATCGCACGTGGCAAACCAGTTTCAGTTCAGCGGTCACCGCACGTAGATCAGGGCTGAAAGTCTCATGATATAAAATAGAAATTTTTCCTAATCCGAGGGTGTAATCTGGCTGAATTCTGACTGTCAGAACGCTCAATACTGACACGTCAAGTCGTGTGCCAGATTTGAATTTTAAATTCCAATTATGTCCCTATTCGCACTCGCTTCAGTCCGGGCTCAATGAAATAGCCTGTGATTATCGGTTGGACTTGATTTTCGAAATGATTGTCAAGTCCAGCTAGGCGGTTCTAATGGTCTAAGATAGGAGGTATCGGACTTTCGACGCGCGATTTAGATCCAATACAAAGACTCCAAGTGGTCCAGAGAACAAACCTGCTTAGAGTTTGATCCGAGGTTATAGAGTATTGTAGAGTCATTGGTTCTACTCGATTTGGGTCTTGTAGAACGTATTTAAAGTAATCAGGGACTGTTTTCCAGCTACTCTAACGTTGCGCTTGCTAACTTACGCTTAATTTCCATAGGAATTAATCCTAAGTGGTTTCTTTGGCTATGGAATTGGGTTCTGAGCGATTTTTTGGGTGTTTTAGTTGACCCACTGCCTAAGGACGTCAAATCCCAGATTAGCCAAAATCTGGGGTATTACAATGACCCACCTCCCCATCCCAAGATCTTCAATCCTAGCCATCCATTCCTCATCTCCTCCATTGAAATCAAAGCTAAGGTGCTAAGGGACCCCTAGGAGCAAGAAGATCGAACGGTGGGTGCATGATAATAGTAGCTTTCTTTATTTTTGAGATGGGTCAAATGAGGCCAACCGATCAATGGTTTGGATCTCATTTGGGACCCTAAGATGTGGCCGATGGCCCACTTTGATCATCATGATCATCCATGATGGGGCCATTCTCCATGGACCCCATCAAGAGTTTATTTCATTACATTTGAAGGTCACCTAAACCGTCCAAATTAGTGAAGAAAGGATCTCCACCGTTGGATTTATTTTTGTTAGATCCATGTGTAAAGGGACCCATTCTATTTTACGATCTCTTCAAGGGAGGGCTCATAGTGGCGGAGCCCTCCATCACAAGCGTGTCCCACTTTCCATCTCTCTCTCCCTTCTCATTTCATTTTTTTTATTTTTTTTATTTTATTTTATGTCATTATATATGGTTGTGTGGCCCACTTGGATGGACCCCACTAGGATGCATGTATTGGATCCATTCCATTTTTAGATGGGGCCCACCTTGTATGTATATGGGGTGGCCATGTGATGGCCCACCTAATCAGGGCCCACCTCAACGTATATATTTAAAAAAAAAATAAAAAATCCAACCGTCCAGCGTCTGAGACGCTGGACGTCTCTGCCAAAAAAAAAAAAGAAAAAAGAAAAAAAAGGGAAGATTTTAGGTGGGTCGGCTCATGCAGGCCCCACCTTGATATATGTGTTCAATCCATGTCGTTCATCTTTTTTTTCAACTCATTTTAGGCGTGGAGCCAAAAAATGAGGTTGATCTGTTAATCAGGTGGGCCATACTATAGAAAACTATATTCCTTACCATTTAAAGCTATTTGGACCCACCTTGCTGCACCTACATACTAAAAATACCGAACATTAGACTCGTTTGGTGTGTTTCGGGTCCTAGAAACTAATGGACGGAGAGGATCCTCAAGATGCGGACCCCACACGCGAAAAACCCCAGAAAAATGGGTTTTTTCCAATTTTTGCAAGAGGCAGAGCCTCCTCTCTGACATGCTGCTGCAGCAGCTGCACGCTGCTGCGTCCAACGCTTGGGGCGGGCGGACGTCAGGGGCCCGCGGCCCTGCATGTGGGCCCTACCGTGATATTTATTTGTCATCCAACCTGTCCACGAGGTGGGCCATCCCCAGCAGCAGGCCCCCTCCAAAGATCAGCCTGATCCAACGTTCAGGTGGCCCACGTCATAGGAAACAGTGTGAATGAACATCTACCATTGAAACTCGTTCTGGGGTCCACAGAAGTTTTGGATCAAGATGAGATTTGTGTATTTCCTTCCACTCAGGTCCACATGACCTTATGAACGGTTTGGATGGCAAGCAAACATAACAGTGGGCCCCACATGGGACACACAGTGATGTATGGGTTTTATTCCCACCGTCAGCGTGAAGGTGGGGCCCCTAACGGCGTGAGCATGTGTGTGGTGTGTGTGCGTGCAGCATGTGTGTGGTGTGTGTGCATGCTTCATGTGTGTGTGCGGTGCATGTGCGTACAGCGTGTGTGTGTGTGTGTGTGTGTGTGTGTGTGTGTGTGTGTGTGTGTGTGTGTGTATTATGTAGTTTATATATTATATAATATATAGTATACTCGATGGCGGGCCTTCATGTGGGCCCCCACCCTTGATACAGATGAAAAGAGTTAAAGAATGGGCCAAGATCCATAGTCCGAGTGGACCCCACCTTGGCATATTTTTTATGCCTATTTTTATGTAATCGTAGTGGTTCATTAGGGTCCACTTTGATGTGGATCTTAGGTCCATGGAATGGGGTCATTTGGTGTATTATAAGGCCCATGGAAATGGACCCATTTGATTTATATTAGGCCTATGATTTAGGCCCATTTAAATTGTAAAAGGCCTATGGGTTTAGGCCCATTTGATTTATTTAAGGTCCATGAGATTGGACCCATTTGATGTATGATAAAGCCCATGGGAGTAAGCCCATTTGATATGTATAAGGCCCTTGGGTCGAGAATCATTTGATGTCATCTAAGGCCCACGGGTTATGACCCATTGCAATGCACATAAGGCCCATTGGTGTGGTCCATTTATGTGTCCCATTTGATGAATAAAAGGCCCATATGACATGGCCCATTTGATGTAGTTAAGGCCCAATGGGAGGTACCTCAGGTCCATTGCAATGTGTGATCCCAACACAGAGTATGTAATGATGTTCACGACGATCGTGCCTTGGGAGAAAATGTTGGTTTGACGTCCACATTACGAGTGTAATGCTGGTTGGATGTCCACATTACGACTCTCCTTAGGGCCCATTATTAGGCCTGTACTTATTGTGTGTAGGCCGTCCAGGCCCATCTGCATTGTAAAGATAGTTCATCTCATTATAACATGTTTACTATAGTTCCATGACTCTGATCATATGCATCATATATATGCTTGATATGAGAAGTGACTGATCATAGCATATGCCTTCAGACAGATTGTTTATGGGACCCCGATTAGGCGGTGTTGCCCTACATGAGCGCACGATACGCGCAGGATCTGTTGCATGATTGGATAGTGTGATTCATGCATTTCGCATGGTGTGACATGATGATTGTACGCCCTAGCGACATCGGGGTCGTAGCTTCCACAGAAGTATCGTGGTTGGCAGGATTGGATACCGAAAATCTTGTTATACATGGGGTGCTATAGATATCCCTGGGTGAAAGTCTCTAAACCCTTATAGTACCAAGAGGTTGCTCCAACGTCTAAACCGAGTGGGTAGATGAGCGTCGAGTGCCGATTACCAGATGGTTGCGCTCTCCACTGTGTCGTGGTCGGTTGAAAGGGGGTGCGGCTTTACCCGCCCGAGAGTAGGGGGCAATGTTAGGCTGAGTTTGACCAGCTCGAGGAATGGGTCCGCTATCGACGAGTCGAGCCTCATATTGGCAGACGGATAGTGAGGTCTCTTCCACTTACCTTATTGCTCTCGATGTGGCGGCGATCTGGTTTAGAGTGTACTAAACTCCGGTGATATCCCAGAGTTGAGCTGAATTGACATGTGGACTTAGATGAGGATTGTATGCTTGACTTGCATCTTGCATCGCATAGCCTTGATACGGCTCATGATGGTTCCATCTGCATATTCCGCATTACTCTGATACTGCATGATCATATTACTACCTTGCGCGCACACTTTCACCACCCTCTAAGCTTTCTATAAGCTTATGTACGACCGTTGCGTGCAGGTGACGTTGGGGCACAGCATCGCTGAGGCGGGAGTGCTTTGCAGATCATTTTAGAATTTCTGTTCTTTACCATTGTATTTCCCTTTATGTTCATTATACTTATAAAGTTTTTGATAATAGTAGAAATGTAATGGAATTCTTGGTTGTTGTTCATGGGTTATGCCTTTGGTTATGCTTATTACGAATCAAACTGACGTTAAAAATCCTCCTCGTAGCATCCCAGGATCGGAACCTGGCGAATGGGCGCTAGGAGCCGAGAATGGGGTTCTACGGAGGCTGTCAGCGCCGGATTCGGCGATCGAGAATTTTGTGAGCCCGATTTTCCAATTTGGGGCATGATAAAAGTTGGTATCAGAGCATAACTTGGGAATAATCGAGAACAACATTACATATTTGCTATGAATGTTTATTGCCTCCTCTGTTATGCGATCTTCCTCTTCCTTTAACGTTTAGAGCATTCCCTGAATCCCCTGAAACTCCTGATGCCTTCCTTCTAGATTCTTCGCTGAGAATTAGACCGGTCACATCATCAAATTTCAGCTTTGTCGATCCTGAAGAATTACTCACAGCAATTACCAAACCATCTCAACTGTCTGGCAGACTGGATAAGATCAATAGCGCCCTGACCTCATCGTAAAAAACGATGCCAACGGATTCCAACTGGCTCGTGACTGTATTGAACTCGTTTAGATGTTCAGTCACGCTCCCACCATCTGACATCTTCATGTTGAATAGTTGTTTCATAAGATAAACCTTGTTGGATGCTGAGGGTTTTTCATACATGTTGGTTAGGGCTTCCATCAATTCTTTTGTCGTTTTCACCTTGGATATGTTGAAGGCGACGCTCTTAGACAAAGAGAGTCGGATCATTTCTAAAGCCTTCCTATCCAGTAAAAATCATTCATCATCTGTCATCTTTTCTGGTTTATTCTCTTTTCCTTCTAGAGAAATGTAGAGGTCCTTCTGATACAGATAATCCTCCATCTATATATTCCAGAAGGTAAAGTTTGAACCATCAAACTTTCCAATTCTAATTTTTTCATCTTCCGCCATCGCTCCCAATAGAACTAAACCAATAGCTCTGATACCAGTTGTTGCGCAGCACGCCAACAACGCAGTGAGCCGAGATCTGATGAGGGTCGAATATTACATATCAGACCCCGATTATTGCCAGATTTTACGTACATGATAAAGCTTAATGCCATATTTTAATTGTGTTTTTATTACAGGATGAAATCAAGAGCATGGATTAAAAAATGATATTAAAAGCATGAATTTGACGCTCTGAAGTCACCAGAGCAAGGGACGCACTCCAAAGAACTAAGATCAATGGATTTACACACCAGGGACCCGAGGAAATCAAGCCGTCCACGTTTTAAAAGGCACGAAAATGGTCCAGAATGCAAGATCACATGGTTCCCGACATCCGATTGACACGAAACTTCATACATGCGACGTGGGCCATAAATTAACCGTACATATTAAATTTCAGCCATTAAAGATCTCGGGAAGTGGGCCAACAGACAAATCAGCCCATTAATTCATTAATTGGGGCCCGCTAGATATCTGGATATACATCAATTTTGGTACTGACGGTTGAAATAATATGATAAAAAGGATGGACGGTGCAGATTTCTCACAAATATTATGGTGGGCCCTTATGTACAACGTGTATACATGGTGTACACAAGTTCTCGCACCATACCATATCGGTCAGCAGCGCTGACCAGCGCCTGCCCGCATCAGCTTCTAAAAAATGGAAATTTCCGTTTTCAAGCCACCTAACGGACGGAAAGTTCCTTTTTGCGGTCGATAGTGGGCCCCACTCATGTCCCGTACGGACGATCTAAACCGTCCATCTTGTAGACGGCTAAGAATACTACAAAACCTAGGTGATATTTTTCAGCCATGCGCGCGCACGTGTGAGATACAGAGGCCACAAAAGGCCTGCCCTGCAACGTTCAAAACTGATCCTTTTGTGATTTCTTTTCTGGGCCACGTCAATGGACGTTCAAAATCACCCATTCTTGACTGAAATTTCGTTCTGAATCCAATGGACGGGGTGGATTTTATAAAAAATGCTTCTGTGGGGCCCACCGATCACAACAGTGAAATGGTACGAACGGTTTCGCACATCCACGAAAACAGACTTTTTCAGACAGTTTTGGCCCACCATCTTTGATCATATGGCAGATCTGAACCGTCTATCATGTAGAGGACCCAAGAAAGTCCTAAGGGACGGTGTTTATTTGGAATTTGAGCGAAAAAAGTGGCGTGTTTCGAGGCACCGAAATTGGCTGCGAAAAAGCTTTCACTAGACATGCATAGCTTTTCAAATCCGATTTTCACCACTCCAGCAGCTATATAAGGAGGTTTTGGACGTGGGGAGCATTGATTCAGACCTTGGGAGGAAGATCCAGAGCTTGAGGAGACCAAAGCCAGAGAGAGAGAGAGAGGAAGAAAGAAGGGAAGGATGTTTTTATTGTTTAAATATTATTTTTCCTTCATTCTAATTAATTTTATGGATTACTAAACTTTTAGCTAGGCCTGAGATAAAGCCTCTAATTTGAATAACTCTTGTTTACTGTTGAATTTAATTTAATTTGATTGAGTTGTTTCTTTCGCTAGTGTACTTTCCTGATATTTTCGTACTTTTCCATTATATGAGCTCAACCAAAGTTTAGATATGGATGTCGTTTGGAATATTATTCTAGGTGCTTGTGTCTGACCATGAACATGTTTCCTATAGAGGAAGAAACAGGAATCTACATCTTTCCATGCCTGACCATGGATGGAAAGATGTGATCCATATGCTTTAAGAGATTATACATTCTGTGTGCCCGACCAAGGATATAGAGTGTACTTTATTTATTTTGATATCAATCTGAATTAGGGTGAATCAGCAGATAAAACAAAAGTTAGGATAATTAGGGGTGGATTCGAAATTCCTAGTCTTCTCATCGATTGAATCTTCCTCGTTATTGCTCGTAGTTATTTTCCATAGATTTATGCTAGTTCACTTAATAGTTTGTTAAGCTATTCGTTGGATTAGTTAAGAAGAGTCTTAAATTTCGAATTGTGATAACCAGTCCTCGTGGGAACGATCTCGTAATACGTATCATATCTACATCTGATTCGTATACTTGCGAGTTAAAATCATTTAAATCAGACTGGTTTAAATTAAAACATCAAGTTTTTGGCGCCGTTGTCGGGGACTGTTTCGATCCAAATTAAATTTAGGATTCTCTCTTATCATAATTCATAGTCTTAGGATTTTACTAACTTTGGGTTAAAGTTTTTTTTAAAAAAAAAAAATTTATAATCTAACATATTTTCTATTTTGTAGGGTCCTGACTTGAACTTCTAATTTGGATTTGAAGAAGGAAGCTATTAAATTGTCTTCAAAAGGAGAAGCTACCAAATCTTCAGACATCCATCATCTTCTTTTCCGGGTTCTTTCTTCCAATTCTTATTTACATAGCTTTCTCTTGTTTTTAGGAATTCATAATTTTTAGTTCTAGTCTTATTTCTCTTAGGTTGTATCTTAGTTTAGTTTAGTTTTCTTTCCTACATTTCAGTTATTCAGTTTATGCTAGGGCGTATATCTTTGAACATAGAACTAGTACCCTTTGATCCTGAAATAGAAAGAACCTTTCGTAAAAGATCTAGAAACATCCTATTCGAAATGACGGACGAGAATGCAATTAAAGCGCTTAGAGATTATTCAGCTCCTGTTCAATTTAATGCGCCTTCATGCATAATGTTGCCAGCTACCACGGCAGCACACTTTGAACTTAAACCAGGGGTCATACAGTTGTTACCATCTTTCTATGGTTTAGACAAAGAAGATCCATATCATCATGTAAAAGAATTTCTAGACATTTACTCGACCTTTAGGTTTCAAAACTTCTCAGATGATTCGATCCGTTTGCACCTTTTTCCTTTTTCTTTGAAGGATAAGGCAAAAGCATGGTTGAATTCTCTAGGAGTTGGGACGATCACTACATGGGATCAACTGTCTAAGAAGTTCTAAAATAAATTCTTCCCTGTTCACAAAACAAATGCTCTTCGTAGAGAAATCACTAATTTCACGCAAAAAGAGGGAGAACACTTTCATGAATGTTGGGAAAGATGGAAGGACTTGCTCCTTAAATGTCCACACCATGGCTTTGAGAATGGCAACAAGTTCAATACTTCTATGACGGTTTGACACCTCAAAACCGTCGTATGGTTGATGCCACCAGTGGAGGGTCATTCATGACCAGAAGTGATGTCGAAGCGTGGAATTTCTTTGAAACCTTGTGCGAAAATTTTCAACAATGGGACTACTCAAATAGAGGTGAAAGAAATCCCCAACTGCCAAAGAAAGGTGGTATATATGAGATAGGAGTCACGCCAAATATTTATACCATACTTGATAGCCTGACACAGAAAGTCGATGCTCTGATGTTGAATAATGGACCTCCACAAACAACTCAAATCGAGTCATGTGCTATATGTTCTAGTCTTGGCCATCCTACGCAATCGTGTCCATCTGGTGCAGCATTTCCTGAATTTCTTTCTGAACAAGTACATGCTATGAACACCTTTCGGAGACTTGAGAATGATCCTTACTCAAATACCTACAACCCAGGGTGGGCTAGACATCCAAATCTTTCTTGGGCAAATGGACCATAACAAGGAGGACCATCTGAAAATCTTCCTATGCAACCTTACCCACAAGTTGGTAGTCAACAACCTCAACAGTTTCCGCAATATCAACAAGCTCCTGCACAATCTAGGAAACCATCTCCTGAGGATACACTCAATCTTTTTATGTAGAGTTCTCTTCAATTTCCAAAAGACACCCAACAAACTTTACTAGCTAACCAGCAAAGCGTACATGCAAATGCACAATCTATTGCCAAGCTAGAAGTTCAATTGGGTCAACTTGCTGCCACATTGAGTGAGAGAGAGAAGGAAAAATTCCCTAGTCAACCTATGACAAATCTAAAGGGACGGTTTGAGATTGGCTCTAATTCAAACCAAGAACAATATCATGAGCAAGCCAAATCTATCATTATCCTTAGGTCCGGTAAACAGATCGAGAACAAAGTAGAAATGCCTAGGGAAGAATCAAATTCCAAACCGGAAGAGCAAAATGAAGCGGAGAGACATACTATTGCATCTAGAGTCCAAAAGCACTCTGACCCTCTAGAAACCACTCTTGTGTCATCCTATGTGCCTAAAGCACCTTTTCCTCATGTCTAGCACCAGTTAAGAAAGGAAACAACTTTAATGAGATATTAGAGATGTTTAAGCAAGTGTAAATTAACATTCCATTGCTTAATGTTATCAAGCAAGTCCCTGCTTACGCTAAGTTTCTTAAAGATTTATGTACTCAAAAGCGTAAGATGCATGTTCATAAGAAGGTCTTCCTTGCAGAGCAACTCAGCTCTATGATTCAACACAACACCCCTCCTAAATTTAGGGATCCAGGAGCTCCTACAATTTCTTACGTCATAGGAGATCATAAGGTTGAGAAGGCATTGCTTGATTTAGGGACGAGTGTTAATTTGTTGCCATATTCTGTATATGAGCAGCTAGGACTTGGTGAACTGAAATCAACTAAAATAACACTACAACTAGCTGATAGATCTGTCAAGGTGCCCCGTGGTGTTATTGAGGACATGTTAATCCAAGTTGATAAGTTTTATTTTTCAGTGGATTTCATCGTTCTTGATACTTAGCCTGTCCCGAATCCTACGAGTCAAATCCGGATTATCTTGGGACGTCCATTCTCAGCTACATCCAATGCTATTATAAATTGTAGGAATGGAGTCATGAAGTTGTCTTTTAGTAACATGAAGATTAAACTTAATGTTTTCAATGCTAGACAACAACCGGCAGACTCAGATGATATTTTTGAGGTGAACATGATTGATAGTCTAGTGCATGACTCTTTCTTTAAATCTTTCGAAGACGCACTGGAGACTTGTCTAGCACATTTTGGCACAGACTTTGACATAGAAAGTTTCATCGAAGAAGTCAATGCATTGCTCGACTCTAATTCTATAATGGATACTACAAAATGGAAAGCGAAAGTGGAACTTCTTCCACCATCTAAGTCTAAACCGGTCCCGTCTGTTGAGAAACCATCCGAACTTGACCTTAAACAATTACCTGAAACTCTCAGGTATGCATTTTTAGGTCCTTCTGAAACCCTACCCGTCATCATAGCTTCTAACCTCGATAAGGAACAGGAGGGCAAGTTGCTTAATGTTCGTAGAGAACATAGGGTAGCTATTGGGTGGACAATAGCGGATATAAAGAGAATAAGCCCTACTGTGTGTATGCATCGTATTCATCTTGAGGAAAATGTAAAAACATCACGTGAAATGCAAAGGAGGCTTAATCCTAACATGAAAGAGGTCGTACGGGCGGAGGTGCTTAAATTGTTAGATGTTGGTATCATTTACCCTATTTCGGATAGCACGTGGGTCAGCTCAGTCCAAGTTGTTCCAAAAAAGTCTGGGATTACGGTGATAAAAAATGATGATAATGAATTCGTACCAACCCGCATGACTACGGGTTGGCGAGTTTGTATTGATTACCGTAAACTGAACCTAGTCACAAGGAAGGATCACTTTCCTCTTCCTTTCATATATCAGATGCTAGAGAGATTGGCAAGGCATAGCTATTATTATTTTCTGGATGGTTATTCCGGGTACAATCAGATTTCCATTGCTCTCGAGGATCAAGAGAAAACCACATTTACATGTCCTTTTGGTACATATGCCTATCGGCGTATGCCATTTGGGTTATGTAATGCGCCTGCTACTTTTCAACGATGCATGATGAGTATTTTTTCAAACATGGTTAAGCGTTTCCTCTAGATTTTCATGGATGATTTTTTTATTTTTAGCTCTTCCTTTGATGAATGCTTATACCATCTATCTCTAGTTTTGGAAAGATGTAAAGAAACGAACCTCGTATTGAATTGGGAAAAGTGTCATTTTATGGTTCAAAAAGGGATTGTACTCGGGCATGTTATTTCAAGTAAAGGCATTGAAGTTGATAAAGCCAAGATTAATTTAATTTCTAGTCTTCCTCCACCTAGAACGGTGAAGGAAATTAGATCATTCTTAGGGCATGAAGGATTCTATAGGAGATTCATTAAGGATTTTAGCAAAATTTCTCGACCCTTGTGCAGTTTATTAGCTAAGGATGTTGTATTTGACCTTGATGATGATTGTCGAAAAGCTTTTGACAAGTTAAAGCTTTTATTAACTTCTGCTTCAATTATCCAACCACCCAATTGGAGTTTACCTTTTGAGCTTATGTGTGATGCTTTTGATTATGCTGTTGGAGCCGTCTTAGGGCAACGATTGGACAAAATGCCTCATGTCATTTATTATGCTAGTAGGACTCTAAATGATGCTCAACTGAACTACTCTACCACTGAAAAAGAATTGTTGGCAGTGGTATTTGCTTTAAACAAATTCAGGTCATATCTTATTAGATCGAAGGTTATAGTGTTCTCAGATCATGCAGCATTGAAATATCTTCTTTCTAAAAAAGATGCTAAACCTCGATTGATTCGTTGGATTCTCCTGCTACAAGAATTTGACATTGAAATTCGAGATAAAAAGGGTTCCAAAAATATGGTAGCCGACCATTTGTCTAGACTTGTCTTGGAACCCACAATGGATCCTGTGCCAATGAACGAGTCTTTCCCTGATGAACAACTTTTAGTTATTTCTCAATTACCTTGGTATGCCGATATCATAAATTATCTTGTTACAAGTCAAATTCCTTCTCATTGGACTAAACAGGATAAATCCAAATTTCTTGCTGAGGTTAAACATTTCTTCTGCGATGATCCATACCTATTCAAACTCTGTCCTGACCAGGTCATTAGGAGATGTGTACCTGAGAGTGAGTTTCATAGTATAATCTCTTTTTGTCACGACCATGCATGTGGTGGTCATTTTGGTTCAAAGAAAACAGCTGCAAAAGTTTTACAAAGTGGATTTTAATGGCCTACACTTTTTCGAGACACACATATCTTTTGTTCTACATGTGATCGATGCCAACGTATGGGTAATATTTTTCGTAGGAACATGATGTCACTTACCAATATTCTCATTGTTGAGATATTTGATGTTTGGGGTATTGACTTCATGGGTCTATTTCCCCCATCATTCGGTTATATGTATATCCTTGTGGCCGTCGATTATGTCTCTAAGTGGGTGGAAGCAATGCCATGTAAAACGAATGATCACAAAGTTGTGGTCCGCTTCTTGAAAGAAAATATCTTTTCTCATTTTGGTACTCCTCGGGCAATCATAAGTGATGGTGGTACTCATTTTTGCAATAAACCGTTTGAATCTTTAATAAAAAAATATTCCATCACCCATAAAGTTATAACTCCATACCATCCACAAAAAAGTAGTCAAGTAGAAGTTTCGAATCAGGAGATTAAACAAATTTTAGAGAAAACAGTTCGCCCTAATCGTAAGGATTGGTCGTAACGTTTGAATGATGCTCTTTGGGCGTATCGTACGGCTTTCAAAACCCTAATTGGAATGTCTCCCTATAGGCTTGTCTTTGGGAAAGCATGTCACTTACCTGTGGAATTAGAACATCATGCTTATTGGGCCATCAAAACCTTTAATTTTAATTTGAACAAGGCTGGATCGCACCGTAAACTTCAACTCAATGAGTTAGAAGAAATTCGAAATGAGGCATATGAGAATGCGAAAATTTATAAAGAACGAACGAAATTTTTTCATGACCAATCAATTCTTCGCAAGACATTTGAACCGGGTCAGAAAGTCTTATTGTATAATTCCAGGTTACGCCTCTTTCCTGGAAAACTACGTTCGCGATGGTATGGTCCTTATCAGGTAGTAAAAGTATTTCCTCATGGAGCAGTTAAGATTAAAAATCTTAAGGACGGAAATATTTTCAAAGTAAATGGTCAACGACTGAAACCTTATTTGGAGGATTTGGTTAATCAAGATGTTGAGGAAGTTAATTTGGAGGACCCAGGTTTTCAAGATTGATTAATTCATGGTCTATTTTTGTCTGGATGAAGACGTTAAATTTAGCGCTTCTGGGAGGCAACCCAGCTTTTAATTCTATTTCATTATCCTAGTTAATTAATTCAATGTTTGTGGGTAACATTGCTGCAAACCCTCACGAGACCACAACTCGTCCACTAAGGGCAACCTAGGGGTTTAAAGGCTTGTTGCATACGCTAAATGCAATCGATAGCACCTGCGAAAGTGGTATAGGTAGGATTTTCTTTTTGTTGATTTCTCTCTTGTGCTGACTCGATTTTATGTTGATATTTTTGGGAAAGCCTCTTGATTCTCCGTTCCAGGTACTATCTTTCCATCACTCATCTTTTATTTTCGTTGTCCTATGTGCATTGTATGTTTATTTCTTTTACATTGAGGACAATGTAAATTTTAGGTTGGGGTGGGAGATTAGTTTACCTAATCAGTATTTTCTTGGTCTTGAGCAAAAAGTGTGAAAAGTGTGAAAACTTTTACAATTTTTTGGAATTTCTTATGAATTTGAAGTGATTTTGAATAATAGTTGTGATCTTAAAATTAAAATATACATGATGTTGGTACTTTATGACTCTTGGATTCAGTTGACTGTTAGATTTCACAGTTAAGTTTGAGTTGTTAACCCATGATTAGAAGTTTTAAACATTGATTGAGTCATGATCTCACAAGATACATCTCGCTTACACATTAAATGATTAACTTGGTAATCTCTAAGCATGAATGGAATCAGCTTGAAAAAAAAAATATTTTGTTCAGTAAAAGAAGAATTAAAAGGGTAAGTCGCATAATCTTTACCATAGGTTTACTCCCTATAGGTGTAGATTTGATCCCCTATGGTTGATAGTTAGAAAAAAATTTAAGTGACAAGTTTTCACCATAGGTTTGCTCCCTATAGGTGAGCATTTGATTCCCCTCTTTGGCGTTACTGTTTATGAACAAAATCAAAGGCTGGTATAACGAAAAGTTAACCTGTCAGGCAAGTGCTAGTTTCAGTTGTCATGTATTCTGTTGTTAATTACCAATTATATCATAAATTTGACAATTGGATCGCTTAATAAATGTAAGACAAGATTACACTATACACTCATGGAACTCAATGTTTAGAATTATTCTAATTAATGGATTAATATTGTGAACTTGATTATGAAGTTTACCATCAGTTTGATTCCAGGAGAAAATTCTACTCACCATTCATAATCCTAGAATTTTTGCATCTCAACTATCTGGTCACAAGTCGCTCGAGTTTACAAGAATTGCTCTTTTATTTTTGAAATTATTTTTCGCATGTTTTGCTTGGGACTAGCAAAATGCTGGTTGGGGGTTGTGATGAGGGTCGAATATTACATATCAGACCCCGATTATTGCCAGATTTTACGTACATGATAAAGCTTAATGCCATATTTTAATTGTGTTTTTATTACAGGATGAAATCAAGAGCATGGATTAAAAAATGATATTAAAAGCATGAATTTGACGCTCTAAAGTCACCAGAGCAAGGGACGCACTCCAAAGAACTAAGATCAATGGATTTACACGCCAGGGACCCGAGGAAATCAAGCCGTCCACGTTTAAAAAGGCCCGAAAATGGTCCAGAATGCAAGATCACATGGTTCCCGCCATCCGATTGACACGAAACTTCATACATGCGATGTGGGCCATAAATTAACCGTACATATCAAATTTCAGCCATTAAAGACCTCGAAAAGTGGGCCAACGGACAGATCAGCCCATTAATTCATTAATTGGGGCCCGCTGGATATCTGGATATACATCAATTTTGGTACTAATGGTTGAAATAATATGATAAAAAGGATGGACGGTGCAGATTTCTCACAAATATTACGGTGGGCCCTTATGTACAACGTGCATACATGGTGTACACAAATTCTCGCACCATACCATATCGGTCAGCAGCGCTGACCAGCGCCTGCCCGCATCAGCTTTTAAAAAACGAAAATTTTCGTTTTCAAGCCGCCTAACGGACGGAAAGTTCCTTTTTGCGGTCGATAGTGGGCCCCACTCATGTCCCGTACGGACGATCTAAACCGTCCATCTTGTAGACGGCTAAGAATACTACAAAACCTAGGTGATATTTTTCAGCCATGCGCGCACACGTGTGAGATACAGAGGCCACAAAAGGCCTGCCCTGCAACGTTCAAAACTAATCCTTTTGTGATTTCTTCTCTGGGCCACGTCAATGGACGTTCAAAACCACCCATTCTTGACTAAAATTTCGTTCTGAATCCAATGGACGGGGTGGATTTTCCAGAAAATACTTCTGTGGGGCCCACCGATCACAACAGCGAAATGGTACGAAAGGTTTCGCACATCCGCGAAAACTGACTTTTTCAGGTGATTTTGGCCAACCATCTTTGATCATATGGCAGATCTGAACCGTATATCATGTAGAGGACCCAAGAAAGTCCTAAGTGACGGTGTTTATTTGGAATTTGAGCGAGAAAAGTGGCGTATTTCGAGGCACCGAACTTGGCTGCGAAAAAGCTTTCACTAAGCATGCATAGCTTTCCAAATCCGATTTTCACTACTCCAAAAGCTATATAAGGAGGTTTTAGACGTGGGGAGCATTGATTCAGACCTTGGGAGGAAGATCCAGAGCTTGAGGAGATCCAGAGCCAGAGAGAGAGAGAGGAAGAAAGAAGGGAAGGATGTTTTTATTGTTTAAATATTATTTTTCCTTCATTCTAATTAATTTTATGGATTGCTAAACTTTTAGATAGGGCTGAGATAAAGCCCCTAATTTGAATAACTCTTGTTTACTGTTGAATTTATTTTAATTTGATTGAGTTGTTTCTTTCGCTAGTGTGCTTTACTGATATTTTCGTACTTCTCCATTCTATGAGCTCAACCAAAGTCTAGATATGGATGTTGTTTGGAATATTATTCTAGGTGTTTGTGTCTGACCATGAACAGGTCTCCTATAGAAAAAGAAACAGGAATTTACATCTTTCCATGCCTGACCATGGATGGAAAGATGTGATCCATATGCTTTAAGAGATTATACATTCTGTGTGCCCGACCAAGGACATAGAGTGTGCTTTGTTTATTTTGATATCAATCTGAATTAGGGTGAATCAGCAGATAAAACAAGAGTTAGGATAATTAGGGGTGGATTCGAAAGTCCTAGTCTTCTCATCGATTGAATCTTTCTCGTTATTGCTCGTAGTTATTTTCCATAGATTTATGCTAGTTTACTTAATAGTTTGTTAAACCATTCGTTGGATTAGTTAAGAAGAGTCTTAAATTTCGAATTGTGATAACCAGTCCTCGTGGGAACGATCTCGTAATACGTACCATATCTACATCTGATTCGTATACTTGCGAGTTAAAATCATTTAAATCATATTGGTTTAAATTAAAACATTAAGTTTTTGGCACCGTTGCCGGGGACTGTTTCGATCCAAATTAAATTTAAGATTCTCTCTTATCATAATTCATAGTCTTAGAATTTTACTAACTTTAGGTTAAAGTTTTTTTTTTTTTAATTTTATAATCTAACATATTTCCTGTTTTGTAGGGTCCTGACTTGAACTTCTAATTTGGATTTGAAGAAGGAAGCTATTAAATTATCTTCAAAAGGAGAAGCTACCAAATCTTCAGACATCCATCATCTTCTTTTCCGGGTTCTTTCTTTCAATTCTTGTTTACATAGCTTTCTCTTATTTTTAGGAATTCATAATTTTTAGTTCTAGTCTTATTTCTCTTAGGTTGCATCTTAGTTTAGTTTAGTTTTCTTTCCTACATTTCAGTTATTCAGTTTATGCTAGGGTGTAGATCTTTGAACATAGAACTAGCACCCTTTGATCCTGAAATGGAAAGAACCTTTCGTAAAAGATATAGAAACATCCTATTCGAAATGACGAACGAGAATGCAATTATGCAGCCACTATACTTAAGACTATACGAATCGTAGACATTTTCACCACAGGTGAAAATATTTTGGTGAAATCGATACCTGCCTTCTGTTGAAACCCTTTTACAACCAGTCTCACCTTGTACCGTTTCGAACCATCATGCTCCTCCTTCAGTCTGTAAACCCACTTGTTATGAAAAGCTTTCTTACCCTTGGGTAGAGTGACTAGCTCCCATGTACGATTAGACTTAAGAGAGTCCATCTCCTCATCCATGGCCTACTCCCACTTAACCCGTGTATCTGACTGCAATGCCTCTTCAAAACACTCTGGCTCACCATCATCTGTCAGCAGTAGATAATGTAAGGAGGGTGAGTATCGGACTGTGAGTCTCCTCTCCCGAGTAGACCTCCTCACAACCGGTGTCTTTGGCTCTGCCTCATAATGTTCCTGTGCATGATCATCCTATGGTACTGTAACACCCGTGTCCGGTAACTCTTCCAACTCTGCGAATTCCTTTTTCTTGACCTTATTTTCTTGCACAGTCCTTATGCATCACTTTTTCATTGAAGATTACGTCCTTGCTTCTGATGATTTTTCTGAGATGTGTAAGGTTCACTTCTTTCTCAGTCCACGTTTTTTCTAGTAGCTCACCATCCTATGGTATTGAGGGACTTCTATTGATAAGATATACGACAGTATTTACAGCATCTGCCCAAAAGGTCTTGGGCAACCCTGCATGTAACCTCATGCTCCTGGCGCGCTCAAGGATGGTCCTGTTAATGCGCTCAGCCACACCATTCTGCTACGGTGTCCGTGGAATCATTTTCTGATGTTTGATTCCACTTGCTGCACAATACTCCTCAAATCTCTTGTCACAATACTCTCCCCCATTATCAGATCTGAGACACTTTACTGTTTTACCTGTCTCGTTTTCTACCATAACTTTCCACTTCTTAAACGCATCAAATACATCAGATTTATGCTTTAAGAAATAAACCCACAGTTTTCTACTAGCATCATCAATAAAGGAAACAAAATAACGTGAGCCACCAAGAGATGATACCTGTGCCGGTCCCCACACGTCAATGCATACAAGCTCCAATAGATGCATTTTTGGAGCGCGTCTTGTCTTCTTGAAGCTTACCCTCTTCTGCTTGCCATATACAAAGTCCTCATAGAATTCCAAGTCAAGAGACTTCAGCCCTGGTAACTTCCCTTTTGACAATAGCACTTTCATCTCTTTCTCACTCATATGTCCCAACCTCTGATGCCATAACTGCCCATTCACTCCAGTTGATGCAACTGCGAGTGAACTATACGATCCTAAAGTCACGTACAAAGTACCTTCCTTTTTGCCTCGAGATATCACCAAAGCACCTTTTGTAATCTTCCAGGAATCACTGGTGAATGTCGTCACATAACCGGTGTCGGCTAACTGCCCCACTAAGATCAGATTCCTTCTCAAACTCAATACATGTCTGACATCCTTAAGTTTCAAAACCGTTCCGTCTTTCTGATTGACCTGAGCGTCCCCCTTTCCAACAATACTGCACGGCTCATCATCACCTAGGTAGACTCTCCCAAAGTCACCTGACACATAATCACGCAGAACTTCCTTACATGAAGTGGCATGAAACGAAGCACCCGAGTCTATAATCCAAGACTCATTCCTCGCATCAAGAGACAAGATCAACACCTCTGTGTCGCTCTCCTCAGACAGATTCACTGAATCCTTTTCGCTTTGAGAGCTTTCATCTTGTTTCTTAAGCGTCATACAATCATGTTTCATGTACTCCTTCTTACCGCAATGCCAACACCCATCTTTATCTTTCGGTCCCTTGGACTTCTTCCTCGACTTAGAACGCCCGTGTTTATTGCCTCCTCTGTTCTGCGATCTTCATCTTCTTTCAACGTTTAGAGCATTCCCTGAATCCCCTGAAACTCCTGATGCTTTCCTTCTAGATTCTTCGCTGAGAATTAGACCGGCCACATCATCAAATTTCAGCTTTGTCGACCCTGAAGAATTGCTCACAGCAATCACCAAACCATCCCAACTGTCTGGCAGACTGGAAAAGATCAATAGCGCCCTGACCTCATCGTCAAAAATGATGCCAATGGATTCCAACTGGCTCGTGACTGTATTGAACTCGTTTAGATGTTCAGCCACGCTCCCACCATCTGACATTTTCATGTTGAATAGCTGTTTCATAAGATGAACCTTGTTGGATGTTGAGAGTTTTTCGTACATGGTGGCTAGGGCTTACATCAATTCTTTTGTCGTTTTCACCTTAGATATGTTGAAGGCGACGCTCTTAGACAAAGAGAGTCGGATCGTTCCTAAAGCCTTCCTATCCAGTAAAAATCATTCATCATCTGTCATCTTTTCTAGTTTCTTCTCTTTTCCTTCTAAAGGAATGTAGAAGTCCTTCTGATACAGATAATCCTCCATCTGCATTTTTTAGAAGGCAAAGTTTGAACCATCAAACTTCTCAATTCTAGTTTTTCCATCTTCCGCCATCGCTCCCAATAGAACTAAACCAATAGCTTTGATACCAATTGTTGCGTAGCACGCCAACGACGCAGTGGGCCGAGATCCAATCTCATGCCTCACCCACAAACGATAAACGGATGAAAATATAAACTAGAAACAGATCAAAGTAATCCAAACAAACCATAAGACAAGATATACGTGAAAAAACTCCAAACTAGGATAAAAAACCACGGATGCAAACTTCCACTATGAAGAAACAAAGATTATAAGAAAAAATACTAACCTCTCCCTTGGAAGAATATAGAAATCCCTTAGCCCACACCTTATAATTACTTTTTTCTCTTTCTCATCTTCTTAGAAAAGCTCTAGGAACCCCTATTTATAGTTTAGGTAACTTCCCTTCCGCACCCTTGCGAAAGGCGACACCAAAATCCGCAATCCGTATCAGTTTCGGAAACAATCTGCGTAACCTACGACTGGTCTTAGGAGAGCTACGATCGGTCTTACAGTCCCTACGACCAGTCCTAGGGCCCAAAACAGCAAAAAACAGCATCGCTGGACTTTGAGTCGAGCCGGTCCATGACCGGTCGAGCAAGCCCCTACGACCGGTCAAAGACGTCCTACGACCGGTCGAAGGCGGCCTAGATGTGGCTCCACATTCTCAACAGGGTCTTAAAGTCTAATATTAAGATTTTGACTTAACCCTCTCTGAACCGTGGGCTCCTTCCTAAGCCCCACAGCCAAACCTCTCGAAAGAAAGACTATGAGAGGGAGTGAAAAGATAAAAGGTGAAGGTGGCTCGCGGGGAAGACGGACTTTATCCCAATAAAGAATCTTTTGAGAGTCTCTTTCCGGTTCACTACGTGAACTGCTCACCGAAAGAATCTCAATAGAAACTCTAGCCTGCTGCGATACTGGAACGATCCTGAGGGCAAGGAGTTTTCCACTAATGGACTATAACGAGTTGAAGGATAACAAACCCTATGCAGCAGTGCACTATAAAATAAAAATAAGCAAGGTGTGCCTACTCATCCGTCCTTTAGTTATTTCCCTTGAAAAGAATCCATAGTTTGGACAAAATAATGGCCATGCAGGATAGTTTCTGCTTCTGCAAAGGTTGCATCTTTAATCCCTAGAGGAGACCAGTTCAATTCCACATGACAGCACTAGGGACCGATATGATGATTGGTTTAGGTAGGGCGGCCGGCCTACTACGGGCACATGTAGGGATTAGTGCGTGAGACCGCGATCCACAAACTGACGCATGGGACTCACCCTTTACTTGGGAATGGAGAGGGGAAACATAGCATGTCACAAGAGCGAGGCGAGGGGGAGATTCCCTATAGGGTTTTCTAGGAACATCAAAGCCTGCAGTCAAGCGAATGGCTTCCCTGGTATGGAAGCCCGATCGCCTTCGCCCTGTTAGCTTTGGCGCTCATCACTCTCTTTTCGGCCGGTGTGACTCTACCCCCCCCCCGCCAAATCGAATGACGTTCTGATTCCCCTCAACCCCTTCCTCCTTCGTTTGGGTTTGGTTTGATAGGGAAACAGACGCAATACCGCCAACTGACTAGCAACGCCGGGGGAGTCGGCTACACACGTGTGAGTCACGCGATAGAGGCAAGCACAACTCGATCCATGCGCGCCATAAACTCCACAACTCCCCATCTAGAATAAAGTGTGGGCCATGACAGCGCTAGAGGGACCATGCTGTCGATTTTCCTCCCCCTCAAGGCAATGGACATCTCGAAGCGCTTCTGTCCCTCTCTCGGATCCCTCTGCTCGCCTACACGCAGAAACCCCTATATAGTCAGTTAGCGTCGAACACCCCGACCAGCAAGTCTCTTCTACACCATCTGGAATGGATTGAGAAAAGTATGGTGGCCTCCTATATGCCTCGATAACCTCTCTGAAACGACCTGTCTGATATCTGTCTCCGAACGCTTCTGCTGCGAGCAACTCTGACCTCATCAGAAACTGGCAACCTCAGATCCTATGACTACTAAAGAGTTTTAAAGAGTCGGGTTGAAAATACATGTTTTAGTCGTATGTAGGCTTGGGAACCCATCCTCTTTTTATAGTTTAGAGATTTAATAGTTTGAAATTGATCAAAACTCATTGGTATGACCGATCAAATTATCAAACCCTTGAGGAAATCCAGACCGCCCATCAATAAAGCTCACATTATAAAATTCATACATGGTGACCCTAACAACATCCGGTTAGGTGATGTTGAGCATTGTGTAGCCCAATATTAGGGTTGTACACGAACCGAGTTAGCTCAGTTAGCTCCCTCAACTCGACTCAACTTGAAAAAGCTCGATTCGACTTGGTTCGAAATTGAGTTTGAGTTGAATTTTTTAGCTTGAAAATTTTTTGAACCAAGTTTGAACTTGCCCAAACTCGACTTGACTTGGATCGAACCCCAAAATGAATCGAACCGGTTCGGTGACTCGATTACTTTGATATTTATGTTGCTCATCAAGTGTTTGATAAAATGGCTCAACGAAGTGTCAGCCGATGGCAAGGAAGATACGTATACGAAACAAATACCATTTTTTCTTTATTTTGATGTTGCCTACAACGTGTTTGATGAAATATCTATAAATAACTGCTAATGTTTTATATATGGTGAAAAGTTAAAAGTGCACTCCATTTGTTTATGAAAATATTGCACATGCTTGATCTTAGCTCGAACTAGGTTCGAATTGGACCGAGTTGACCAGTCAAACTTGAGGACGGAACCGAGCCAAGTTCAAGCTCGAGTCAATTAGTGGCCGAGCCGAGTCAAGTTGTGCCAAGCTCAAATCGGATCAACAGATATACACCCCTACCCAGTATAATGGTTTTTTTTTTTTTTTTTTAATCCTACTGTCTACTTATTTAGCCAATGGTAGCCAATGGTGGAATTGAACGCCTACCACATCATGATGTTTATATTCCATTCAAGGCGTTCAAAAGGTAACTTCCACTACGATGAAGGGAAAACACTCGTATCATCCTGATCCAAGATTTCTGACACATCGAGATTCAATACCCACTGTTTCTTGAGGTGTGGCCCACCTAATTTTTAAATCTGCCTCATTTTTCGGAATCACATACTAACACCGGGTGGAGAAAACTGATGTACGGAATGAATGAGTTCTGTACTCCACAGTGAGTCGGTGGTGGACACAATTCACGTCCAGCTGAGCTGACTCATGCAGACATACGTGGGGGACTCGGATTCGACAGTGAACCTCTAGTACCGGTTAGTGTTGTAAAAGCGCGGTGGGCCATACCAATGGTGTATGTATTTGATGACCGTTCGTCCATTTTGCCTAGATATCTTAGGGCAGGAGTCAAAAAATGAGATAATCCAAATCTTAGGTGGAATGCACCACTGGGTAATGAGGTGATTGAATACCCGTCATTAAAATTTGCTAGGGCTAGCCGACTGCAATGTTTATTTGCCATCCACTTTTTTATTAGATCACAACGAAGCCAAAACAGAAATATCAGCTTCATCCAGAGCTTTTATACCTTTGGAAGTTTATAAAATTACAAGCTTTCAACCTCTTTCTCGGGACAATATCCACTTGATATTTGAATGTCTTATTTTTTATCTCATCATTGTGGTGTGGTTCTATTTTCATCTCTATTTGTATAAGTGTGCTAGAATTAAAATTATGGTTTAATTCAAACTAAATAATTATGACCCAAAGTGCCTAGATAGGCAGACACGTAGTGTATAATTGAGATTTGATGAGATAGTCTCTCTATTTAGCCACTTGCTCAATATATAAACATAATCAGACAATATTTAGATGGTAAAGTTTGTCCTGTAATAATGAATTGTACATCTAACTTTTATATGAAAGAAATTTTCAATACAAATAAAATAAAATGAAAAAGAAATTCTTATAGTTGATTATGAATAATAACTGCAAAGCACCTTTCTAAATGAAAAACTAAATCAAGTATGCGAGTGTAGACTTACATTATAACTGAGATTATCAGCTACGTATTACACTACGCAATGTAAATAACAAGCTAAAAATAAATGATTATGCTAAGAGATGTAATTTACTTGGCAAGAAGTAAGTGATTACATTATGAAAATATAAATTGACTTATAATTCAAAAAAATAATTCAAACATCATATTTAGTTTTGATTAGGTTGATATAATCTGAATTATTCTCAAACAATTGCTATAACTTATCACTATTTTTATTTTTATTTTTAAGTTAGCTTGTTAGTATACACCCATGTCAGTACACACACTCCATGTTAGTCACCCCCACTAGGGATCCATACCAAGACTACGAGTGTTGAAATGAGGTATCTCCACTTGGCCCGCCAATTCAGCTATGGATCTAGGTGTATAACTTGTCACTACTTGAATCTTTCTGTTTCTTCCCTTTCAACTGTCTTGTAACTGTTTCGTCACGATTAATTCTTCATCCATCGCTTAGACATTGAAGTGTCACTGCCTAATATGTCCCAGTTGTTGCTTGCTAAGAATTTTTATTTTAATCTTCAAATATGTCACTCAAATTTTGTGTAAATCATACATAATCTATTCTAATTCACTCTTAAGACAAATAATGATAATGAGAATGAAAAATCTCTTAAATTAAGCTGGCGAAATAGATTAAAGACGAAACACATACATCGTGATGGGGGCATAAGGAGCCATTACAACCCCCACGGTCACTTTGACAGAGGGCTTACTACCGAATCCAAGTCCACACATGAACCTAACTTGCGGTGGCTTGCCATCAGTAGATAAATCACATTTTACCTCGTTACTAAAATTCAGTCCAATCCAAAGACTTACGTGGCCCACACCATACGAACGGTGTAAATTCATGCCAAAAACCACTGAATTCACGTGAAGCGGTCCACATTAGTTTTGGAATGTTCTGCTTTTGGGGGTGTCGACTCCATCCTAGTGCGTCAGGATAGATTGGACGGCGTATATATACACCATGGCCCCACAATCAATTTGGAGTACTTTTAGTGGTGGGACTTCTCATCTCAACTCTTCCGCGTGGTGTGGCCCAGATGAGAAATGAATCAGCCTGATTTTTGAGCTCTTTAACAAAATAAAAATAGTAAATCTGATGGACGGCTTGGATCCCATCCAAATTAATTCGTTTCCTCCAGTTAGTGAAAGTCACGCGGGCGTTTTTTCCCTGTACTGCTTTTGAATTTGGTTGCAAGAGGTTGGAAAATTTCCTACTTTAGCGGAGTTGTTGTCGAGGACTGATACATCTGGATGGATGGTTGGTTTGCATACAGCCCCTTCTCTCCTACAAAAGTTTCACCTGTTTAGCACATCTTAAGCCATGGAAATGGTTTAACCAGACGTGAAAATTATCTTTTTTAAATAATCATGTAGAACCACTAATTATGTGGGCCACACTTATTCACTTGAACAGACCATCAATCATCCTTTGATAATTGGAATGTATGCTTTTTGACATAGGATACACTGTTTTCATGGATGAGATTTCTCATAGAATCTGTACATTGGCTATCATTAAGGTGGCAATGTATCTAACTCTTCGTACTACTGGATGTAGGTTATCAGTTCTTTTAAAAGGTGGGTGCAGTCACATCTTCTTTTGGGCCCGTTTGGCCGGGCGAATCCCATGGGATCGGGGATGGGATGGATTTTAAGGTAAGAACGGTGGTGTCAGTGGATTGGTTTAAGATCCCTGGGATTGTTATATCCGGGACAAGTTCGCTTGGTCTTTTTAGCACACTAGGCATATCCCGAGATTTTACCTTCCAATCCGTCCAACCAGGGGATGGGATCAATTTTAAGGTAATGGTAATGATGTCAGTGGATTATAAGATCCATGGGATTGCTTATATCCCGGAATCAGTTCACCTGGTCTGTTTGGCGTGTAATGCATATCTCGGGATATCGCGATCCCATCCCTCCTAGTCGGATTGGTCTGGCCAAATAGGCCCTTATACACATGTAATTGACCAAAACACCCTTTAGAAGCTAAAAAAATGTTTTCCTAAGGATGGATGAGGCTATTTCCGTCACTGCACGCATACCCAACAAAACGAATGGGCTGCGTGGGTTCTACAAGTTCGTTATCGAGGTGGGCTCCAAACGGTAAGGATAACACCCGCTAAGGTGTTGCTCGGGTAACACCAAACGGATTGCGTGGTGTACCACACACCACTGACCTCAGTGGTGTGTTGATGTCATCAAGTTCTTTGGCGCCACCGTGATGTATGTGTCATATCCACACAGTCCATCCATCTTTGCAAGATCATTTTAGGGCAACTGATTAAAAGTGAGTAAGATCCAAAGGTTAAGTGAACTAAACCATACCATAGAAAGCAGTGAGATAGTGATTACTACCATTGAAACTGTTCTAGGGCCCACCGTAATGTTTATTTGCCGTAACCTGTGCAAAAGGTTGAAAAAAAAACAAATGAACCACACTACTCTCGATGGGTGGTACACTAAAGATTTGGATTTGTCATGTTTTTGACTTAAACTGTAAAACTGATCCAGCTAAATGGATAGACACTTTGAACATAACTAAGGGTGTACATGGAGTTGAACCGAATCGAGTTGGCCTAGTTCAACTTGGCTCAACTATTAGCTGACCTAGCTCGAACGCAACTCTGTTTGATTCTCGAACTTGATTAGCCAGTTTAGCTTAATTCAGTTAGAAGTTTAGGGTAATTTGAGCTTATGTTGTATTTTCATGAGCATATGTAGTGTACTTTTAATTTCTCACTGTGTATAAAGCAGCAATAAACATTTATAAGTATTTCATCAAACACATTATAAGTAATATTAAAATTAAGAAAAATTTATATTTATTTCATATACTTATTTTCCTTACAACTACTCAATATTTCGTTGAGTCATTTCATTGAATGCTTGCTGAGCAACATAAATATCAATGTAATTAAGTTTTTGAACTAGCTCAATTCAAGTTTGTTTCAAGTTGGGGTTTGGGCCAGTTGAGTAAAGCCACTCCAATTGGGGTCCAAATTTTTTCAAAGCTCAAAAAATCAGGTTGACTTGACCCGGATTCAGCTTCGAACCAAGCCTAATAAAGCTTTTTCGTGTCTAATCCCACGGTGTGCGTGTGTGGGGTGTGTGTGCGTGTGGCGTGAGTGCGTGGGGGTGTGTGTGTGCGTGTGTAAAAAAAAAAAAAAATGCTTTTTCGTGTCTAGTCGACCGAGCTAACTCGGTTCGGTGTACGCCCCTGGACGTAACGCAGACATCATTTTGGCCCACACAACTTTGGTGACGTCAACACACAACCGAAGTCGGTGGTTTGTGGCACACCACGCAATCCGCTTCCGGCTAGGGGAAGCCCGTAACAGAAGTATGAACTGCTCACGTGTCGCCTCAAACTGGGCACTAGTTACACGTGTGAGAGTCGAATTGGATCATCATGAGATCCTGATAGCTCATTCTTCATATATCGTTTGGAAAATGTGATCATCAAGTATTCACACACGTTTGTGGAATTCCAACCGTTGGCTAAGTTTCAGTAACCGTTCATTTTTATGTACGGATGTGTCCGAATAGGTGTTCATACAGAAACTATTTTTTTTCTTAGTATGGAACCTACCTTGTAGAGATCAACTGACGAGCGGATCGGATCTCTCACACCTGTGGCTAATTCCCATGTGTGAGTCGGTTGCACTTTGAAAGTGCACTCGAGCGAATTCAATTAGAATTTCCAATTCTGTGGTGGGATATGGCAGACATGGGCGGAACGGTCCGTCCTTTATTTATATACCCAAAATGCCCCTAATGTTTAACTTTACGAACATATTATACGACGGTCAAGCAATATCTAGATCATGCGGTGGTGGTCGTTTTTTTGAGCCATAAACCATCCATGGTAAGGCCCACTGGGTGGACGGTCCTGATCTACCGACGTTCCGGCAGCTTCTGCGGTGGAAGGGAGTTCTCGACAGCTGCTGCGTCTGTCTTGTCATGTGCAGTGGGTTGTGAAGCGGAATGGCTAGTGTACCACACACCAGCTATATAGCTGGTGTAGATACGTGTCGTGCGAAGACGAGCACCGACGCTCCTCGGGAAATGGATTAGCTACTCTCCTACCCCTGCCACCGACCCGCGGCTGATGATCGGTGCTCAGCGAGCCCCACTATGATTTATGTGTTTCATCCATACTGCCGATCTATTTCTTTAGGTAATTTAATGGTATAATATAAAAAATGGATACTGTGTTGAATGAGAGTTTCGGATGAAGATGGTGTTTGTTTTTTCATTCATCTATGCCTGCGTTACCTAATTAATAGATTAGATGTCAAATAAATAGTCTACCTTAGATATATATACCTCTCATTTTTTAAATCAAGGCTGAAAATGATCAGTAAAGATGTATAAAAGGAATGAGTAAAACGGAGCACCGACCACCGGCCACAGGGCCGTCTCCCGCTCCTCGAGCTCAAGTTATACGAACGGTCCGGAGCAAAGCGGATTGGCTGGTGTACCACACAACTGCTAGCTGTAGCTACGTATCTTGATCAAGACAAGCACCGACGCTGCGGCTTAGCTGTTGTAAGTACCTGTTATGATAAGACAAGCATCGACGCTGCTATATAGCCTGTTGTAGGTACGTGTTGGGATAGGATAAGCACTGACGCTCGTCAATCTTCAAGTCATACGAACGGATCAATGGTATGTTTATTATATCTATATTGTTTGTCTATTTTAAGCGTATTATCTAAAAAAAATAAATCATATCTAAACATTACTCAGAACACACAAGAAATAGCAGTGGAGATAATAATTTTCACCGTTAAATAATTTCTAGGTCCACCATGACGATTATTTTACATCCAATTTGAATTAACAGGAAAAGCAAATTTAATATTAATCCAAAACTTTTGTGACCCCAGGAAAGTTTCAATGGTAAATGCACTACTTTTTGCAGTGTGGTCCGCTTGATAGTTAAATCTATCTTATTTTTCTTTTCAAGCCTTAATACTAACTCATCAAATGGATGGATGATTTGGATATAACACATACCTCGTGGTCAGACTCACAAAACTTGCTAATGTCAAAACAGCAGCTATATAGCTGGTCTGAGGTACATTAGCCAATCCGCTTCGTCCAAAGCACATCAAAGTTACATGGCGATGTATTTATTATATCTGTACTGTTTATCCATTTTTCGACATTACTTTAGACCGTTAGCAAAAAAATGAATCATATCCAAGGCTCAAATGAACCACACAAAAAATAGCAACGAGGATAATGATTTTCACCATTTAAAAATTCATAGGGCTCACTATAATTTTTATTTTCCATCCAATCGATTCATAATGTAAAAAAAAATACTCAAATAAAAAGGAAAACAAATTTCATATTGATTTTAAACTTCTATAACCTTAAAAATGTTTCAATGATAAAAGTTCAATCCCCACTACTTTTTTCAGTGTGGTCCACTTGATATTTAGATCTGCCTTATTTACACCCAGATCCATAGCTCAACTGGTAGACCGAGTGGAGATACCTAGTTTCAACACTTGAGGTCTTGGTATTGATCCCTAGTAGGGGTGGCTAACATGGAGTGTGTACACACGTGGGTGTGTACTAACAAGCGAACCCCCCCCCCCCCCCCCAACAAAAAAAAAAAAAACGATCTACCATATTTTTCGACTCTAACCATTAAAACGATCTAAAAAATTGAATGGACAATTTAGATATAACACATCTCATGTTGTAACTCACATAGTTTAATGACATGGATACACAAGCTATATAGCAAGTGCGTGGTACACCCCAATCGATTTTCGTTGTATAAAGTGTACCAATTACAATCTTCGTTCTAGCGAAATCAGATAGGCTGGTGTACCACACACCACCACATGCTTAGTGTATTGACGCCACCAAGTTCTGTGGGTCACATCATTAGGTACGTGTTATATCCAAACCATTGGTCTACTTGGTAAGCTAGTCATAAGGTTTGAACCTAAAAATAAAATAGATCCAAATATCAAGTGGACCACACTATAAAACAAGCTCGTATTAGAACTATTGTTTTTTAGTCGTTGGTGTATCTGATTGGAAAGATATTTTTTATGCCTCCATGTTACCTATATGAATCTTGATCTTCCGTACCTCACACCTTTAAAAGAATTTCTCAATTGAATTAGGATTTTCTCTTGTTGTATTAATGAGAGGAAGAAGACATGTTTTTATAAGATAGAGAGCTAAAGAATCTCACCCATCACACTTCCCTCTTCTAGGGTCTTTACATTGTAGGTTTTCATATACGGCTTAATAACCATATATAGGGACCACAGTTCAAGCGTCCCACCCTAAACCTATTTGCAATGATCACAACTGTAGTAGGCCCCATTAAATCGCTTGATCTGAATAATCCAACTATTAGATCTAACTCGATGATCATGTATGGCCCACCTAATAAGAGTCTACAATATCTTGTCTAATACTTTTTGGGTGGCACTTAAAACTGAGTTCATGTTGTATTTAAATCAAAATTATATATTAAAAAATTGAGTTAATATCATTGTAGTTTCATCGAAACTATGTATTAAAGATCAAGTTTCTTTTTCATGAGGATTAGAATAATATTTTTATTAAAAAAAAAAAACTTACTTTTAAGTGCCACCCAAACAGGCCCTTCGATCAAGTGGGCCCGATCAAGTAGATTTTATCCCTCGAAAATGAAGCTGGTCAACTCCCCGATTGTCAGTGACTGGTGGACAGGTTAACAACTTGTGCTACGTTTTCTTAACATTCATTTCTGGTTAACTATCCCACCAAACTAGTAGACAGAACTGATCATTAGGACAGACCACGTACATAGCGGCATGCCTCTGATGGACGGATTAGATCTTGTACCCATGCGCCATGCTGGTACATGTGTGTCATGTGAGCTTACCAAAGCTCTTTTACTCTAAAAAGCTCTCACAAACTATTAAATAAAACTTTCCCATCTCCCAACATTGTTTAGTATCTTCCCATGTGGGAAACAAGTAAGAAGAAAATTGGAAGGTGGTTGGAGGAATGCAATATGCCCTAATCAATCATTAACCCATGTGGTCCACAAGTTAGTGGGCTTAAAGCACCATAATATCATAGTATAATAGTACTTTTATGGTACAAAAGGTATATGCGAGGGATTTACTTCAATGTATGATCATGCATGAACATAGATATGCAATGCCCATTCATGGGGGCACCATAACAATATATTAACTTGTGTTCAACGAAATCCTATATCCAAACCACGCTTGTCTTCCCACGACACGTACCCACACTAGGTAGGTTGGTGGTGTGTGGTACACCAGCCAATCCGCTTCACATTTTAACCGTTGATACTAAAATTTATAATCATTAAAAAAAAAACACTAGTATTAGAGCCATTGTTTTTTTAGTCATTGATTGAAATTCTAAGATCTTTCAATCTTGAAGATTTTAAGGCAACCACCATCAGTCGTCTATCTTGTCAGATCAACGGTTTAGATCCCTGAAAATGACCCCAAATCCAACGGCTATAATACAATGAATCCTATAACAATATGTTCCAGAACCCACTGTAGCAAACCTCTTCCTCTACGAAAAAGTCAATGAAAGGCCTTCAAAGTAGATGTTTCTTGAACCACAGCTTGCCACGTGGCATCCTCCTTGACCTCCTTTCCTTTCATCCTCTCACGTCTCATTTCTCCACCCCACGTTCGTACATGAACCAAAATGCCTTCCCTTCGTCACCTTTCTCCTGCATGCAGTTGATGAGAGCACGTCCCCTTCTCTCCTCATGATGCCAACCATCTGGCCCTCTCCTCCTTTATCCTCCTCCCATCACAATCGTCCAATCAGATAGAATCGATTATACAATACAGATACCCATTCCGTGAAATACAAAATCCTCACCGTCGAATGGCCGAAAATAATCTCCATTTAGCGTCATAAGCAATGTCCGTCCGTCCGTCCATCCATCCAATACATTTCAGTAAATCCATAGAGAACAAGCTACGGTCCACCGCCGATTGATTGAAAACACATCCAACGTACGAAAATGAACGATTTATTCTCAAGCTCGTTCAAGAAATACACGGACCTGAAGCAACAGGTCCAACTAGATGAAATCGAAACGGGCGTTGCAGTCGTGGAAATTGGGAAGGAGACGGTTAATCTCGACCGTTTCTTCGAGGATGTAGAGAACGTGAAAGACGACATGCGAGGTGTGGAACGTCTCCACAAGCGGCTACAAGAAGCAAATGAAGAAAGCAAGACAGCCCACAATGCAAAAACCATGAAAGAGATTAGATCACGAATGGATACAGATGTAGAACAGGTACTTAAAAAGGTGAAAGTGATTAAAGGAAAGCTGGAAGCATTGGATCGGTCCAACGTAGCCCACCGAAAGTTACTTGGATGTGGGCCCGGGTCATCAGCTGATCGGACTCGTACATCTGTTTTGGGGGGGTTGGGAAAGAAGCTCAAAGATCTAATGGATGATTTTCAGAGCCTGCGGTCTAAGATCACGTGTGAGTATAAGGAAACCGTAGAACGGAGGTATTATACGATTACAGGTGAGAAGGCCGATGAAGAGACAATCGAGTCGTTGATTTCGAGCGGTGAGAGTGAGAATTTCCTTCAAAAGGCTATACAAGATCAAGGTCGTGGTCAGATTATGGATACTATATCTGAGATTCAAGAACGTCATGAC
The DNA here is from genome assembly GCA_037074715.1 of Magnolia kwangsiensis. NCBI lineage: Eukaryota > Viridiplantae > Streptophyta > Magnoliopsida > Magnoliales > Magnoliaceae > Magnolia > Magnolia kwangsiensis. Next base: position 109,744,405 of record CM073583.1, read on the forward strand.
GCCGTTAAGGAGATTGAGAGGAATCTGCTCGAACTTCATCAGGTTTTCTTGGATATGGCTGCGTTGGTTGAGGCTCAAGGACAACAGCTTAATGATATTGAGAGCAATGTGGCACATGCAAGCTCTTTTGTTCGACGTGGGACTGATGAACTTCAAACGGCTAAGGATTATCAGCAGAGTTCTAGGAAGTGGACGTGCATAGCAATCAGCCTGAGTGCTGGGATTGTGGTGGTTCTTGTTTTGCCTATCCTAGCAAACTTATCTGCTCTTGCGCCCATAGTTTGAAATGAGAATGAGAATGAAAATCAATGCAAGAAAACTGCATGCCCTTTTCACTTGTTTTGTTTTTCTGTTCATCGTCATGTAAGAGGTTATACATTTTCGACAATTCACATGTTCGCAAACGTATTCACATTGTATTTTTAAGATTGTGATTTTATGTTTTAAACAATACATGGAGAGAGATAGAGATCTTTTACATGAGAGTTTTGTTATGGGTTTTTATTAGGCTGTCCATCTATTTTGGATCATGGGACATGAGCCCAAAATTTAGGTAGATCCAAATCTTTGGTGGACTGTAGAAAAACAGTGTTTATTGAATGTTCACCATTAAAAGATTCCTAAGGCTCGCTATGATGTTTATTTACTACAGTCCAAATCTTCGGTGGACTTTAGAAAAACAGTGTTTATTGATTGTTCACCATTAAAAGATTCATAAGGCTCGCTGTGATGTTTATTTACTATCTAACCTGTTGATTAGGCCACAAGGAGGTGGATGTGGATGAAGGAGAAAATTGGATATCAGCTTGATCCAAAACTTTTGTGGCACCCAGTTTTTAATGGTGGGTGTTCAATCACTACTGTTTTTTGTGGTATAGTTCATCTAAGATTTTGATCTACCTCATTTTTAGGTTCGATGCCCTATAACAAGCTGGCAAAATGAATGGATGTCATAGATAAAATGCATATTGTTGATACAGTTTTCCGACAAACCTTATATGCGTCTTTCCCTTGAACCTACACAAGCAATGTTGAGAGACGAAGGAAGTCCTGGTTCATTCAGGGGACTCTCCGATGCCTAAGTTAGGCTTGTGTTCTAAGAAGGATCTCCATAAAAGAGATCAACGTGGTGATTAGGGTTTTGTGAATATACCTTTTTCATGAAGTGCATCCCTATATTTATAGGGAATGGTGAGATCCCGTACGGGGACTCTTTCCAATTGCATTGGAGATTTGATATGATACGGGATCTTTCCAAGATTTTAGGATATCGAGAACATTGGAATTTGTAAGATTCTTTGGACGCTGACTCGATTTTGGGTCGGATCTGGGTCGAGAGCCGTTTTAGATGACTCAGCCCTCATTGTAAGATCTTTTAATGAGGGTTAAATATTACATATCAGACCTCGATTATTGCTTAATTTTACGTATATGATAATGCTTAATGGAGTATTTTAATTGTATTTTTGTTACAGGATGAAATCAGGAGCATTGATTGAAAAAATATATTAAAAGTATGGATTTGACGCTCCGAAGTCATCAGAGTAAGGAACGGACTCCAGAGGACTAAGATCGATAGATTTATATGCCAGGGACCCGAGAAAATCAAGCCGTTCATGTTAAAAAGGCCAGAAAATGGTCCAAAATGCAAGATCATAGGGTTCCCACCATCTAATCGGTTCAAAACTTTATACATGAGATAAGGGTCATAAATTAACCATACATTTTAAATTTCAGCCCTTGGATCACTATGAAAGTACCCCAACTGACCGATCAGCCCATAAACCGTTGATTCTGGGCCCACATGATATCTAGAACAGCCTCAACTTTGGCATGGACGGTTTAAATGAGATGAGAAATAATTTGGACGGTGAAGATTTCTGAAAATCATCACAGTGGACCCCCCATGAATAAAGTGTGCATAGTGCACAAGTGCACTACACGTGCATGGCAAACGGCAGAGACGGTTGACCGTCTTTGACCGAAAAAGAAAAAAAATGAAAATTTTCATTTTCGGCTGCGTAACGCACGGCCGCTGGCCTTTTTGCGGTCGATAATGGACCTCACACATGCCTCGTACGGATAATCCGTACCATCCATCTTATAGAGGGCTTCGAGAGCTACAAAACCATGCTGACCTTTTGCATTCATGCGTGCACATGTGTGTGATACAGGGGCCATAAAAGGGCTGCCCTGTAGCGTTCAAATCTGATCTTTTAGTTATTTCTTATCTGAGACATGCCAATGGACATTCAAAACTATCCATTCTTAACTGAAATTTCGTCCTGAATCCAATGGACGGGATGAATTTTCCAGAAAATGCTTCTGTGAGGCCCACCGATCACAACAGCGAAATGGTGCGAAAGGTTTCGCACATCCGTGAAAACTGACTTTTTCAGGCAGTTTTGGCCCACCATCTTTGATCACATGGCAGATCTGAACCGTCTATCATGTAGAAGACCCAAGAAAGTCCTAAGAGACGGTATTTCTTTGGAATTTAAGCCAGGAAAGTGGCGTGTTTCGAGGCACCGAACTTGACTGCGAAAAAGCTTTCAATGGGCATGCATAGCTTTCCAAATCCGATTCAAATTCGATTTTCACCACTTCAGCAGCTATATAAGGAGGTTTTGGATGTGGGGAGGATTCATTCAGAGCTTGAGGAGAGCCAGAGCCAGAGAGAGAGAAAAAGAAGAAGAAAGAAGGGAAGGATATTTTTAATGTTTTTATTTTATATTTTCTTTTTCTTAATTAATTTTATGGATTACTAAACTTCTTAGCTAGGGCTGAGATGAAGCCCCTAATTTGATTGACTCTTGTTTATGTTGAATTTATTTTAATTGGATTAATTTGTTTCTTTCGCTAGTGTGCTTTCCTGAGATTTCTGTACTTCTCCATTCTATGAGCTCGACCAAAGTCTAGATATGGATGTTGTTTGGAATATTACTCTAGGTGCTTGTGTCTGACCATGAACAGGTTTCCTTTAGAGGAAGAAACAGGATTTACATCTCTCCGTGCCTGACCATGGATGGAAAGATGTGATCCATATGCTTTAAAGGATTATACATTCTATGTGCCCGAACAAGGACATAGAGTGTGCTTTGTTTATTTTGATATCAATCTGAATTAGGGTGAATCAGCAGGTAAAATAAGGGTTAGGATAATTAGGGGTGAATTTGAAAGTCCTAGTCTTCTCCTGGATTGAATTTTTCTCATAGTTCTCAGTTATTTTTCATAGATTTGTGTTAGTTTACTTATTAGTTTGCTAAAATATTTGTTAGATTAGTTAAAAAGAGCCTTAAATTTTGAATTGCGACAACCAGTCCTCGTGAAAATGATCTCGTAATACGTACCATATTTACATCTGATTCATATACTTGCGAGTTAAAATCATTTAAATCAAATTGGTTTAAATTAAAACATCATCTTTCAAGATGCCTCGACCCTGTTGAGGAAATTGTTCTAGATCATAACAGATCTATGACCGAGCTATGGTCTGTCTATGATCATCTTATATCCAATCTTCGACCGATCTATGGTCAATCTATGACCGAGCTATGGTCGGTCTGTGATCGTCTTGTGACCGATCTATAGCTGACCTGTGATCAGCCTATAACTGAATTATGGTTGATTTGTGACTTATCTTTGACCGAGCTATGATCGATCCTTAATCGACCCTTCGTCGACCCATGAACTAGGTCAGTCTTTCGGGCCCCTTTTGGGCTTTTAGGGCACTCGTGTTGGCGTTACACTTTTTGGGGGTCGGCCTGCTCTTACATTTGGGGGTCGTACTAGGCTCGGACCATAATAGGTTCATGTCATTTTAGAAGAATTAGTCCATTTCATAAGCTAACTTTCAGACTTGTATATTTTTCCCTAACAGTGAGAGCCCCCTTGCTTTTTAAGCAGGCTTGAAAAGTAAGCTCAGCCGTCATTTGGTCAGGTTATGTGTGGATCGAGACAGGTTATGCAATCATTAATGCCAAGAAAGGCGGCTAACACAGTAGTCGAGGCGTCGTTCCTTACGTGTCGTCGCGTGACCTGAGGTCACGTGGTCGCTAAGCCGTCGTTTCGGTGACTAGCCAATAGGGTGACGACGCGTGGCATGGCGAATGATTATCTGGACGGGCGGCGCGTATAGTTGCAACACGTGGCGCGACGGGGGAGACGATGGGACGTTCGTACGGCGTGGAATTGATGTGTTATTAAGTCGTTGCCACGTGTCATGACTATAAAAGGAGAGCCCTAACGTTCTAGGGTTCTTCCCTTAGCTTTTTTTCATCCTCTCTCTCTTTCTACTTCTTCCCCAAATGTGCTCTGGCGATCATGTTTGCAACCATCTGCTGCCTTTCTGCCATTTTTATCTCCGGTAAGCTCTATTTCCTCTCCCTTTCCATTTAACTTTGATGTCTGGGTCTAGGAGCTAGCTCACTGGAGGGGATGTCTGGTGGTGAACATGGGGCGAGCAGTCGCCTCCGGATAATGTCGAACCCACCTTCGCCAATGGTGGTAATGATGGATGCCGCTTTTCGATATTCGTCCTCCAAGAGAGCGGAGGAGAGGTCTCCAATACAAAGACCAATGCTTGATGCAAGGGCACTTGCCGTTAGGGCGCTAGACTTATCGTCCAAAGAAAAGTGGGCCTCTTTCATGCCAGAACCTATTGCGCCTTCGGCAACCGACCGAGTTACCGAGGCAAGTAACTGTCCCGATGATGATGGTGGTGGTGCAGTGGAGGAGGATCTGAAGGGGCCTATCCTTTCAACTCTGACCGTTAATGATTTGATTTGGATCAGGTTCGGGTACCATATTCCCGAATTTATAATCTTCAGGCTTTCCTCGGTGGAGGATCTTCCGAACTAACCTCTTGAGGGAGCAGCGGTGGTCTTCCAGGTCCCTCTTCAGTGTGGCCTACGATTTTCGCTCTAGGGGATCATTCGGCTTCTTCTAGCCTACATCGGCTTGGCTCCGGGGTAGTTAACTCCGAATGGGTGAAGGGACTTATTCAACTACGCAGTTATATGGGCTGAGCAAGAACAACCCAAGCTGACGGTGAAGAAGTTCCTTCACCTGTATCAGGTAAGACCCAACACTTCCTAGCCTGGCTGATATTACTTCTCTGCTTGACGGAATACCGGCGGTCCCCCAATAACCAACTCTCCTTCCTCCAAACATTTGAGGGATCGATGGTTCTGGGTATACGGAAGCTGGGAGACGGGCGACCTAGACTCGACTCATTCCCTCATTCCCTGAGCCTTTTCTACACCAGGTTTGTATTTCGATGATGGGACGTTCATTGTTGGTTAGCTCATATTGTTTGTTGACCTTAATTTCTCTTTTATTTTCTTAGTCGTCCCAAAGAGTTAGCCCTTGCTCAATAACGGGTCCTTAGCTCGAATCAGAGACCTGTGGGCTTTGAGCTGGGAAATGAGATCTTAGAGAGAGCTCCTCCAATCAGAGTCTCTCCTTCGATCAGGCTTGGATATAGCTCTGACAGGTACGATTTTTGGTAAGGCCTTTTGCCAAGCTATTAGACTTCTATCTTCTGAGTCGAGTAGATGTTTTTAACGTATCGTCGCTTTCTGTCCTGATGCAGAGACAGCTGAAGCTCAGCCTATCCTTCGGCTCCCTTTCAAGATACGACTTCATCCTAAGAACGAAACTCATGCTTCAAAAAAGAGTCGAGGTGCCTCCTTCCAAAGTGCCGCCCTCGAGAGGGGAAGAGGTCGAGGAGGAGAGGGGGAGCTTTTGTTGAATGGCGGAGGATATCCTCCCTTGGGCGGCTCATCAGGGCACTGAAGAAGAGTTCGTCAGCCTGCTCGAGTCCTCCATGAATCAGACGCTAGCCCGCATGACGACCATGCTCCTTGAGGTAAGGGTTCTGGCCGACACTACTCCTTGTTTGTTTCGTCTTTTGATAATTTATTTTGATTTTTCTCTCCTCTATTGCAGTTTGCTCCATGCTTGTTGAAGGCTTGTGCCGAGCTTGCTCAGGCTCACAAGGGGGTGGCGGAGGCTAAAGCTCGGGCATCAATTGCGGAAGCCAAGTTAGAGGCAACAAAGGTTGCTCTTGAAGCGGCTTCTGTCGAGAAGGTTGGGATGACCTCACGATTGCAGGAGGCCAAGGTAGTGTATGATGACTGCCCGCACGGCTCATCGACGCGAACGCTACGCTAGATCGGCTGAAGATGGAGACTAAGGCTGCCCTCACCATCACACAGAGGGATGTTGTTAAGGACTTCCAATCATCCCAGGCATTCTCGGATGAAAGGGATACTCTCTTTCATCAAGGTTACATTGAATGTGTGAGGATGATGAATGTGAACTTCCACGAGCTTGATCTCTCTACCTTCAATGAGCACGAGTCAAGCCCCGATGGGTCGGGTGATGAAGCGGCACCCAAGGCAGCTCTCGAGGTGGCTTTGTAGATGACCTCTGAGGCAGCGGCTAAGTTTTGAAGTTAATTTTACAGAACTTTATGGTTCTAAGCACTTCAATCACGCTGAGAGTCTGAATTTTTTAGCTTCAGGCATTTCAAGCACACTGGGAGGCTAAGCTTCAAGTACTTCAAGCACATCCAGCGTCACTTCAGACACATGCAACGGCTCCTTCCTCTTTAGGCTTTTGGTCGTCGTCCATTGTACAACCTTGAATTTTGTAGTCAATATAAAACCGATATAAAGCCGATATAAACAAGCCTTTGGGGTCTTAGTCAATAAAAAAAGTGTTCTTTTAATTTTTCTATGTCAACTTTCATATGCTTGAGCTGACCTAGTAAGATAGCGTTTTTAACTTTTGTCATCGTTGTTGAGTTGATGTCGAGTTACTACTAGGGCATTGATCCAGACCGGGCTAAGGTCGTTGTTGCCGACCGAGCCTTAGTTGGGCCCAGGATGAATCTTGCTCGGATTAAGGTCGATAATAGATCGGATGTCGATCAGATATAGATCTGATAAAGCTCTTTATCATTTATTTTTAATCAATACAAGGGAGAACAAACATTATCTCAATCTTCCTATGGATAATAGATCTTGAGATGTTTGGCGTTCCAGGGGTGCAGGAGTAACTGGTCGTTGAGGTGTTCTAGTCGGTACAATCCGGGTCAGCATGTATGTGCTATCACATAGGGTCCTTCCCAGGTCGGTCATAGGGTTCCTTCCTCCTCTTCTTTGGTGTTCTGGAATACTCTTCAAAGGACTAAGTCCCCTACTCAAAATTTCCTAACCTTAACTCAAGCGTTATAGAATCGCGACACTTGCTGCTGCCGAACAATGATCCGAAGCCAAGCCAGATTCCTTCATTCTTTGAGAAGGTCGAGGCCGAGGGACATGAGATCATCGTTAGCTGGCTTGTCAAACGAACATATTCGAGCCTACAGTAATCCGACCTCTATAGGGGTGTCTGCCTCAGCCCTGTATGCCAGAGAAAATGGGGTCTCCTCGGTGGCGGTTCGAGTTGTGATTCGGCAACCCCACATGACCTTGGGGAGTTCCTCGGCCCAGGCTCCCTTAGCTTTCTCTAGCTTAGTCCAAAGATTGCAAGTTTGGTTGTGATGGGATATGCACCACAGAAGGTTGAGGGGGATCGACACGTGATCGAGTATAGCTCGACTGGCCCTCTCCCTGATGATTTGGCCGACGAGCATATAGAGGCTGCATATTTTTCCATCATTTGTTTCAGATAGCATAGATCGGCTCTTATGTCTCTGACCTCTCTTTCGAGCGCATCCCGTTGCCCGCCTCTGCCATGCATTTGTTGTCCTCGTCGGCTCTAACTTGAAGTAGCTTGACGTTGCGGGGAGCCACGGCGGCCCTCTTGTCGCTCAGGACCCTCAGCAATGTTCAGGGCGTGCACGTCGGAAATAGGTACGATGGCGATCGGGATGGCCAAAGGTGGAGACTGGGTTTTCTTTTTTCCTTTAGCCATTTTTGAATATCAAGTGTTCACTAGTAGAACTGGAATGACTTAATTGTCGTTTCCACAAACGCCGCCAAACTGTTAATGCAGTTTTTCGACAGACCTTCTATGCGTCTTTCCCTTGAACCTGCACAAGCAATGGTGAGAAACAAAGGAGGCCCCGGTTCGTTCAGGGGACTCTCTGATGCCTAAGTCAGGCTCGTGGTCTAAGAAGGATCTCCAGAAAAGAGATCAACGTGGTAATTAGGGTTTTGTGAACGTACCTTTTTGGTGAAGCACATCCCTATATTTATAGGGAAGGGAGAGATCCATTGTACGGGGACTCTCCAATTGCATTAGAGATTTAATATGATACGAGATCTTTCGAAGATTTTAGGATCTCGAGAACACCGGATCTGATCTCATCTCTACGAGATCTTAAGAGAGATCTTCAGGATTCGTAAGATTCTTCGAACGTTGGCTCGATTTTAGGTCGAATTTAGGTCGGGAGCCATTTTGGATGACTCAACCCTCCTTGTAACTCAAGCTTTGAGATCTTTCAAGACGCCTTGACCCTGCCGAGGAAATTGTTATAGATCATGAAATATCTGTGAACGGGCTATGGACGGTCTATGATCATCTTATATCCAATGTTCGACCGATCTATGGCCAATATATGATCAAGTTATGGCCAGCTGTGATCGTCTTGTGACCGATCTATAGCTGACCTGTGATCGGCCTATAACCGAACTATGGTCGATTTGTGACTAATCTTTGGCCGAGCTATGGTCGATCCTTAATGGACCCTTTGCCGACCCATAAACTAGGTTAGTCTTTCGATTCCCTTTTGGGCTTTTAGGATGCTCGTGTTAGATGCATGATTAAACCGAAAACAAAAACAAAAAAAAATAATAATAATAAAAAATAATAAAAAAATTTATATTCACATGACAATTTATAATTAAATAGAGTGATATACTCAATCCACATCTGATGTGAATGGAGTGAGATGTACAATCCACATCCGATGTGACTTGAGCGAGATGTTTTAGTTGTTTTGAGAACGAAAAAAATAAAATAAAATGTGGACTCGAAAGGATTTTTTGACTTTCGGTTCTGAGTACTCTAATTATTTTCATCATTTTTGCGTGGTTGTGGTTGCGACACATCTTCCTCATGAATTACATAAAAAATTTTCATTTACTAATTAAGAAATCCTTCTTATGTCCTTTAACATCTATTTTCTATAATTCTTTCCTCAGCTAGCCTTTCTTCCTTGCAAAGAGCTAAGCTTTAAAACTCCGTGGGGCTGACATTTGATGCACAATTGAAGATAAAAATACCCAACAGTCTCAAGTCAACAAACACAAATATTCGGAGGTTAGGATTGCTCAACCAATCTAACTTCCAGATTGTAACTTAACGACAGTAAGGTCTTGGTCCTTGGCTCAGTGATAAATAGTTTGTGTTTCAACGTTGAGATCATGAGTTTAAGTGCTCACGTAGTAGTCTAGGTGTGTGTACAGGATCAGGTGGGAAGAAAAAAACACTAGGTACCATAATTTAAAATTATTTTGAATTGACATTATTACTTACATGCAGCATTCTATGGGCATACATATGGAATGTCATAATTAGCCAGAGTACAAAATTATAACCCCATCACATTGAATTTATTAAAGAACGGAAGATTTGGTACTCTACAAAGTGTGACGGATGATACACAAGAAAGGAGAAATTGAAAATGTGAGATATAAGTGACTCAAATTAAACGATATTCAATTTCTAGAACTAAATTTCCACACCTGATCACTTAACTTTAACTATTAGAGTGGTAGACATCTTTATAAGATGATTGAACGATTTCATGCTCTAATTTTACAAGTGTCCACAATCATAGGTTAGGATTGTTCATAAAGTCTAATATTAAGATTGTGACTTACTTAAAGTGGGTCCTACAATTTCTAGGTGTCTATTTAAGTTAATGCATGCAAAATAAAATCTTCATGGTACAAGATGATGCATTATGGTATTTTGAAACTTGATAGAAGGCTAGGATTCTCCAATTGGTGTGAATTATGAGAGGGAGATAGCCCATGCAAGATATGGCCCACCTGATCAAATCTCGTACATCTTTCCACCTGTATGAAAAGTTAGTCCCTGATGAACTAAGCAAAAGAAAGGGGAGACATTACAGGCTCTCTCTTTTTCTCCCATTCAAAGGTTCTCTTTATACTTTTGAGAATTAAAATTCTACCCTTCCAAAATCGACACTCCAGGCATATGCACAGGCAAGAGAATACAGTGGGCCATGTGCATGGAAACCTTTCCATGTGGAAGGAGATTGGGTGGAGACTCTGCTTTGCGGCTGTGTGATGTATGTGTTTTGTATTCATTTCGTCCATTCATTTTGCAGCTCATTTTAGGCATGAGCCAAAAAATAAGTAGATCGGGAGCTGAGGTGGACACGGTACCATTGAGACCTTCCTAAGGCCCACCGTACAATTTATTAGGCATCCAACCTGTTGATAAGGTCACATAGACCTGAGGTGTAGAGAAAACACAAATATCAGTGCCTGTAGTGTGGTCCACTTGAGCTTTTGACTTGCTTCAATTTTGGGCTCATGCCCTAAAATAAGCTGGCAAAATGGATGGATGGCGTAGATAAAACACATGCATCCAAAAATGAGCTCAATTTGAGCCATCTCCACCTTTTGTCCTTAATCTAAAATTGATCGGGTCATTGTTATATCAAAATGACCTGATCAACGCAATTTTCACCCTTCCATATTCTCGTTCCCTTCTGATTGTGGAATTGGAGGGACCAGATCAGATCTTGATCTGTCATTCTCTTAATTATTTCGATCAGTGCCTGGATATGAGCCCGATCTATTAATGTCGAACGTCTCCTAGTTTGGATCCATACTACAGTCAATTTATTTGGATACTAGTATAATCCTTGGATAATCGGGATCTTAATGGCCACCACAAATCCTCCTAACTTCTCTAACAAGAACTCTCATTTTAGAAGATTGTAAGGGACGGCATTATCAAGTGCTTAGCCAAACTCGCGATAGGATAATTTCCCTTGGTAAATCTTTTTATAGACATGCCGGGTACATTACTTTAATAATGCGCCACACGAATTATGACTAAGAGTCCTTCAATGTTCTGCTTTCTAATAATTGAAGATGTCTTGTCCAAGAAAAAGGGGTGAAACATGCCTTTGGGCATGAGTATGATTATATCAACACAATACCCAAAGTGACACATAACAGCTTATTAGTCTGGTGTGTCAAAAATGAGTGTACACACCCATATGGTCATTTGGCACCATAAATTTAGAAGATTAATTGAAGGGTATTTAAAGGTATTATAAGCCCTACATTCATTTGGCATTGCGTTTTACCATCTCTCCCCTTTACTTGGATTCCTCTTCCTTTTTGCACATTTTTTAGGCTAGTAGAGTCACATGATTAACATATGTGTCACTATGATACTAATCTACTACGCATATGGTCCATTAATGATATTTCAAAATAATTAAATTATCAACTATATTACTAAAATTACATCAATATAATAATTCGAATAGCCCAAACATTAGCTATGTAAATCAGTGGTTATAAAATATTGGTTAAACCCTTGTGATCATATGTTTAAGATTAAGATTTCATATATTTTACCAATGTACATATTTCAATGCATTTATTATAATCATCATGTCGGATATTGCATAAGTAGACTTTAGGGATATTAAAGATGATTTGGTAATTAAATTCAAAAACTAGTGTAAATATAATACATAATTTAAATGTATTGCGATTTTTGGATATCAGATCAAGGGTACCAAACACATTTAGAGTATTCCAAATCTAGGCATTCTAAATTCAGTATTTCAAATCAAGGTGACACACGAGGCTAAACTACGGTGATCAAGCAATCCTAACCATCCAATTAATGGATGTCCAACGAAATGTTACAAGCAAAATGGCGATCGGTCCAAATTCAGAGAAGAAAAAAAAAAAAAAAAAAGACTTCGCAGCGTATAAATTTTGTCCACGCTCCATCCACAGTTGGGTCAGTGATTTGAACGGTCTGGATTGCCCACAACTATGCCACGTGTATAGTTATAGTGTCACCATTATTTTTATACGGTGCAAAACTAACACAAGAGTCTAGCGTACTCAACAACCTTCCTCGCGCAAAAATCTGGGGTACATGTCATGAAGCAAGTGTCCAGAATATTTGTGGGCCCGACCATTTAAGGCTGATGCCACACGCAGCTTGGATGAGAACACCCTAGCGCGTATTGTAGCAGCGGACATTCGACAGCTGCCACTTTTACCGAAGGCTCGTTTTCAAGATAAGGCTGGGTGCGTACTGTGCACACCTCAAATTGGACTGGGCTGACTGCGTCCAGCGACCTCCTCGACGGAGCCCGTCCAGCATCAAACTCTGTGGCCCACCGTAACGTCCATATCACATCGGATCCGTACATCCATTTCTCTAGGTTGTTTCAGTGGAGTGTTCCAAACATGAGGCAGATCCAAAACTCATTTCGGGCACACCATGAGAAACTATGGAATTGAACGCCTGCCATTGTGAAACGTTATTAAGGCCCATCATGATTTTTACATGCCATCCAAACCGTTCATAAGATAACTTCCACTAGGATGAAGGAAATACATTTAAATCATCCTGATCCAAGATTTCGGACATCCCAAGTATTAAATACCCACTTTTTCCTTTGATGTGGCCCACCTAAGTTTGAATCTGCCTCATTTTTAGAATTATACACTAACACGAGTGGTAAAAACTGATGTACGGAGTGGATGAGTTTTATGCTGGACAGAAAGTCGGCGGTGGACGCAATTCTCGTCCAACTGGGCTGACTCGTACAACGTGGGGTAGTGGAAATCCTCAGTGGGCCCCACAAATTATCTATATATATTCTATCCACGCTGTTCGTCCATTTTTCTTAGCTATTCTAGGGCATGAGTACAAAAATGACGTAGATCCAAATCTCAGATGGACCACACCACCGAAAACAGTGGTGATTGAACACCAACCATTAAAATTTCCAATTGCCGGGTCCACTGCAACGTTTATTAGCCATCCAATCTGTTGATCAGATCACACGGACCAGGATAAAGTTCACTTGCCATCCAATCTGTTGATTAGGTCACACAGACATGGGATGTTGGGAAAAGAACAAATATCAATTTGATCCAAACCTTTTGTTCCCTCTAGAAGTTTTTAACGGCTTTCTTATGGTGTGGTCCACCTGAGATTTGGATCCGCCTCATTTTTGTCTCGCGTTGGATGGTGTGATAAATCACATTCATCATAGTAGGGTCCGATGGAGCTTTTCCAACACCGACCGGTACCCGCATAGAATCCGAGTTCATAAGAATCACACCAGTCCAAGATTAGGTGGCCCACACTGTACGGAACGGTGTAAAATCAAGCTAAAACCACTGGATTCACGTGAAGTGGTCCACATGGGTCGTGGAATGTTCTGCTTTTGGGGTGTAGTGGGGTGCGTCAGATAGATTGGACGGCATATAAATACATCGTGGTGGGCCCTACACACAACTCGAACTACTTTTAGTGGTGGGACTTACTATCTCGACTCTTCTCTGTGGTGTGGTCTATATGAGAAATAAATTAGCCTGATTTTTGGGCTCCTACACAAAATCAAGCTTATGAATCTGATGGACGGCTTGGATCTCATCCAAAATAATTCGTTTCCTCTCGTCAACGAAAGTCACGCAGGCGTTTTTGCCCCATTACTGTTTTCTGAATTTGGTTGAAAGATGTTGAAAAAGTTCCTACTTTTTCGTAGTCGGAATTGTTGTCGGTGGATGGTCGGTTAGCATGCATCCCATTCTCTCCCACAAAAATTCCATCTGTTTAGGAAATCTAAGCCATGAAAATGGCTTATCTAACCGTGAAAATCATCTTTTTTAAAATAATTATAGAGAACCGCTAATTAGGTGGGCCACACTTATACACTGAGGAAGATCACTGTCCATCCTTTGATTCCTGTGTTGTATTGGAACGTCTGATTTTTGCCCTATTTGATTTTTAACGTAGGATCCATCAATTTCATGAATAAGATTTCCCATAGAATCTTCACATCGGCTGTAAATATGGGGATGTATCTAACTCTTCGTACAGTTGGATGTAGGCGATTAGTTCTTTTCAGAGTTAGGTGGAGTCACTTCCCCGGCCAAAAACATTGTCACAGGGCATACGGAAAACGGGTAATACACGTATTAATTGCTTACGTGTCGCGTCAAACGTGGCACCAGCCATACGTGTGAAAGATCCTACTGGATTATCAGGAGATCCTGATCGTTCATTTTTGATATGTCGTTTGGAAAACGTCTTCGAAGGTGGGGCACGTGTATGGATTTCTAACCGTTGGCCATTTATGTAAGGCTGTGGCTGATAACATGTTCTACAGAAACTGGTTTTTCTTGTTACGGACCTAAATTGGAGGGCTCACCTGACGAACGGATCGGATCTCACACATGTGAGCCTATTTCGCATGAGTGAGTCGGCTGCACTTTCAAATTGCACTCGAGCGAATGTGATTAGAATTCCTATTTGGGACATGCAAGAAATGGGCGGTACCGTCCGTCCTTTATTTAGATACCCAAAATGCCCCTATGTTTTCCTTTATGACCGTAATATCCAACTGTCATAGTGCAAGAGTCACACGATCTGGATGATGTCGTCATGCAATTCGTAGCATTTGAAATGAACGACGGAAAGCATACATGGTTAACGGTTGAAATTCAGCAAAAGAAATGCACGAAAACTACGTCCATGATTGTTCAGTGGTGGTCCTTTTTTGAGCCATAAACCATCCAAGGTAGGGCCCACTAGATGAACGGTCTTGATCTACTGCCACTCCAGCAGCTACTGTGGAATGAAACTCTCTCATAAAATGACAGCTACGTCTCTATCATGTCATGTCGCGGTGGGTTGTACGGCGGAAGTGTATGATCCTTCGACGGAGCTGTGATCCAGACCGTTGATCGTGCGCGTACCAATATGGATGAACCATGAGTAAATTCTCTCCTCGATAGATAAATCTTAACCATTCGTTTCATGACTTAAACGCAGGCCGTGAAAAGGAGAAATAGCAACGGTGTATATTCAACTGGAAAGAATCCTAGGATTAGTAGTTAGGATCTTCGACATGGGATATATTAAGTGGCCCATCTGGGGTAAGACGCAACAGGATGATGGTCTGGATTACTGAATTGATGGATTGTTAATGCCCCAAGACCCGCTGAAATTGAAGATCCTAGCTATTGAATATCTGGCCTTCGATGGTTATTTTGGACCGTCTATTTGCTGGGCCCAATATAACCGGGGTGGAATTACTCGACGCAGGAGATTTTAATTATTTATTTTGTGCATGGACCTTCCGACGTGGTGCGAGATTGAGACCATTCTTCTTGTGGGGCCCACAAACATGTTGTCGGTCAAAATCATCAGGTGGGTGTACGTATCTTATTCCTGTTTATCCACCTTTTCCGCGCTAGTGTCACCAGCGGATGAGTTTGCCGTCTGCGGGAGGTGTTACAGCCTACAGGTGTTGCTCTGACCGTGTGGCCCACCTTGATGTATTTATGGTATATCCATGCCATCCATCAGTTTTTTCAGATCGTTTTAGGACATGATCCCTAAAATTAATTATATACAAATCTCAAATGTACGACAATGTATCGATTGAATTTCTACCATTAAAAATCCATGGGGCCACAAGAATTTTGGATGAAGCTGATCTTTTTATTTTCCCTTCTTCAAGGCCTGTAAAACCTTACCAACAGGTTGGATGGTAAATAAACGTAACCGTGTGAGGCTGGTCACGAAAGAAAACTAATGTGAATATCCACACGTGTGAGGCTGCGTTGGCCCGGATCCATCGGTGATTTGCCCAATCGTGAGAACCGACCACATACATGCAACGTATCATCTTTCATGCAAACCTACCGCTGTTTCTGGGACTCGGATTCGATAGTGACCCCACCAGACTGGTCGGTATTGGAAAAGCTCCGTGGGCCAGGGTGAGGTATATGTTTTATCCCGAAGATAAGTAGATTCTATTTAAGTTGAACTGAACCCAAATAAAGCAGCAGAGATAGTGACGGCCACTATTAAAACCTTCCTAAGGGGTCGTTTGCCACCATGGATTTGAGGGATTTGAGTGGATTTCAAGTTCCATTGGTGTTCGGCGGCATAAAGTAACCGGGGGCCTCGAAGAATAGGCCTCGAAGAGTAGTTTGAAATCTGCTGTGGGAGCTTGGATTATACTCAAAATCGTTTCAATAGATGCATGTGTAACACGTGTGTCACCATTCTATTATTCTATTGGGCACATGGCCCACTAATGATGTCTAAAAAAAATAGATTATCAATTGCGTTACTATTAAATACTTTAATATAACGATTAGCACCGTCCAAACATTGTCCATGTAAATCAACCATTAAAAATCGTTGGTTAGTCACTCAGATACGATCTTGTGTTTGTGGCTCATCCAAGACTTGGAATTTCATCATTTTTAGACAAAGCATATATTTCATCTGATTTATTACTAGCATTGTGTCAAACATTACATATGTCACTAATTAGAGATATTAAAGTTGATTTAGTAATAAAACTCAAACCTTATAAATATATCAGGCATAGTTACTTTTGGATTAAAGACCATTCTCAATTCAAGGTGCAAAACAGAATAAGAAGATTTCAATTTTAAGGGATTCCAAAACCACGCTCCTGGATAGGCCTTAAGTCTAACATCATGTTTATATGCCATCCAACGAGGTCAAAAAAACTGATAAACATGAATGAAGGCTGAAAACAAAACTCAACTCAATTCAAAGCTTTCATAACTCGCAGGAAGTTTTCAACAATAAGTGTTTAATCTTCACTATTTCTTATAACATGGTTTAATTGAGCTTTTGCTCTACTTAATTTTAGACTCTTGCCCTAAAATAATTTGAAAAAAGATAAACAATGTAGGTAAAATGAATATTTCATGGTGGGGCTTAGAGGATTACTATACCGTCTCTTTTTAAGGAATAGGGGGAAAGGGGTAAAAAAAAAACATAAAAATTTGTTCTAAAAACTTATTCTACTTTGCTTACAATTTGGGCTATTATTGTTTGTTAAATAAAATCTTCGTTTTTCATTGATTCCAGCTTCATTGCTTGTGTAAAGAGGCTAATGACTTGATTTTCTTTTCCTTGGGTGATCTTCATTGGCCTGATTTTTATGATCTTCATTGCAACTTGTATCATTCTTGCAGCTTGTATTTCACGTTTATTGATATGCATTGACTGGTATCATGGAAATTCATGTGGATTGGAATTAGTAGATGTGTTTGACAACTTATAATTGAGATTTATTGGAACTCAGGAAATCTATAACAAAAATCACTAAATTGTGTTTGGTGACATGCACTTGTGAATGATACTAAATGGAATCACATGATGTTACTGTAGTTTTGAAAAATAATAATTTTTAATGTATTTGATGTACATTGAATTAAAATGCACTCCTTTGGCATATAATTATTATTGAGACTTTCAGAAGATTATTAGGTTACTCTCACAAATCAAGAGCCAGATAAGTGAACTTTCATTAGATCCATTTCGTGCATTGCCACGCTGCATCCTTTTAACCATTGAAACAAAAATATATGATCACAAAAACTCAATAGGAAATTACAAGAAAACGTTTGAGATGAAACACTCACCATTTAGTTTATTGTGGGGTCCATGTAGCCATCTAAACTATTTATATGATATGCCTCATGAGTATGACAAAATTGATAGGGAAAAAAAAAACCTACTACTTTTTTTAATTATTATCAAACTTTGTAAATAAATCCCACCATTTTAAAGCCGGTCAGACAACTCCACACCAATAATTAAAAATCCGACCATTTTAAAGCTTAATTAATCAAACAACTTGCTATGAATGTAGACATTTCAGGTATAAATTCTCTAGAGTTGCTCACCTAAGGTTAGTTCAACTTCAATTTTGGGGTCAACACCTAACAAGAGGTACTGCACATGGAGTATAACTTGGTTGTGATCCCAAACAAGTGATAAGGGTGGGACCTAGACCGTAAGGCTCACCTTGGCATATGTATTAAATATCCACTATTTGCCTGTTTTGCCAACTTATTTTAAGACGTTGTCTAAAATTTGAAGCAATGTGAATTTAAATAAGATCACATTATAGGAAACAGTGATCATCGGCCATTAAAAGCTTTTCATGGCCCACAAAAGTAATGGATAAAGCAATATTTGTTTTGGTTTTTTTTTTTTTTTTCATTTTCTTTTTATCCAGCTCCATGTTACCTTATCAACAGGTTGGATGGCTAATAAACATTGCAGTTATCGAATGACCACCATTTTTTGTTGTGTAGCCTATCTTAAATTTGTATGTGCTTCAATTTCAGGACTGTTATGGGCAAAAATGGTTTAACTGCTCATAAGGTCAACTTGGACTCACGAGCATGTGCTTCTAAGTTAAAGAGTTTTGAGACAATTATCAACAAATCATTTTGGTGAAGGGTAGGCGCCTTGTACTCTTGAGCCTAGTACTTAACACCATATGCTTTCGAGACCCCGACCAAACTTCTATGTCCGAGCATTGACCAAGTTTATCTGATCAAGTTTTGACCAAGCTTATTTGTTCGAGATTCGACCAAGCTTATCTGCTCAATCAATCAAGGGTTTAGCTCAACTCAGCCTCATCCTGATTGATCGAAGGATCCAACTTAGATTGGCCTCGACCATCCGCTACGTGATTCTAGGGTCATATATGAAGAAATAAAGAGAAAGAGAGAGATTGTTGTAGAAATTTTGTATTTCAATATGTGTTGTATTGAAGGAAGAACACCCTCTTTATAGTATGATTACAACCTATTGATAGTAAATATGTATAGTTGTAAAAAAGATCCTGGGTGCTAAATATATGATATTACATAGCTAGAGAGAATATTAGATTTACAATCTAATATGACAAGCTCACACAAAGTATGGTAACAAGATCACACAATATTTTAATATCCCCCCTCAAACTCGAGATGATGAAGTCAACTTGAGTTTGAAAACAAGATCACGAAGTCGACCAGGAGGATGACACTTCGTGAAAATATCGGCAAGTTGATCCTCGAAGGAGATGGATCAAAGATGTAGTGTACCCTGCTGAAGGTAGTGCCGAATGAAGTGACAGTCAATCTTGATATGCTTGGTCCGCTCATGAAAAACATCATTATGAGCAATCTGAATGGCGCTCTGATTATCACAATAGAGAAGATAACTAGTCGACTGAGAGACACCCATGTCTGTCAAAAGCCATCGTAGCCACAAAAGTTCAGCTATAGTATCAGCAAGTGCACGGTACTCAGCCTCATTACTGGATCGGGTAACAACAGTCTGTTTCTTGCTGTGTCAAGAAATGAGAGAAGTACCAAGTAAGAAACAATAACCCGTAGTGGAGCGACGATCGGTAAGATCATCGGCCCAGTCAGCATCAGAATAAGAGCGGAGCTCCAGAGATGAGTGCGATGAAAAGTGAAGACCATGAAACAAAGTCCCCTTGACATAGCGCAAGATACAAAGAACAACAACATAATGAGTAGAGCATGGTGCACTCATAAATCGGCTAACCAAGTGAACAATATAGGAAATGTCTGGGCGAGTAACTGTGAGGTAGATGAGACTACCGACTAATTGCTTATACAGAGTAGCATCTGGAAGAGATTCACCATCAGTAGCGAGAAGCTTAACATTATATTCAAGAGGATAAGTGCACGTTTTGCTGTCAGTCAAGTCTGCTTTGAAAAGCAAGTCAGAAGCATACTTAGCCTGAGATAGATAATAACCATCTGAACCGAAAATCACCTCAAGACCAAGGAAGTAGTTAAGCTGCCCTAAGTCATTCATCTCAAAATTCTGACTTACAAAGTGTTAAAGATCTCGAATACCAGAGAGATCATTCCCTGTAATGATCATGTCATCAATATAAAGAAGGATAAGAATAGTACCAACACTAGTAGTCCGCAGAAATAGTGCAGAGTCATATGCACTAGGGACAAAGCCCTGCTGAGCAACAACAAAACTAAATTTGGCAAATCAGGCTCGAGGGGCCTGTTTGAGACCATAAAGAGTACGACGAAGACGTCAGACTTGTGAGAAGGATGATCATAGCCAGGTGGAGGATGCATATAGACTTCCTCAACAAGATCGCTATTCAACAAGGCATTTTTGACATCCATCTGAAAAAGTTACCAATAACGCACAGCAACTACTGCAAGCAAAGATCTAACAGAGGTAAGTCGAGCAACAGGAGCAAAAGTCTCCTCATAGTCAATACTATACTCTTGAGAGAAACCTTTCGCAACAAGGCGAGCTTTGTATCGTTCCACTGATCCATCTGCCCGAGTTTTAATTTTGTAAACTCACTTATAACCAACTACAGACTTTCCAGAAGGCAAATCCACCAGGTCCCAAGTATGAGTTTTGGTAAGAGCATCTAGTTCATCGGACATAGCTTTTTGCCAAAGAGGATCAGTACTAGCCTCATGATAAGTATGTGGTTCGTGAAGAGTGGAAAGGATATAAAAATAATGATAGTCTTGAAGATGAGAATGAGGGGCTCTTACTCTAGTGGAGTGACGAAGTGCAGGTACCTGGACAGACTCAGAGGCAGTTGATGTAGCAGGAGGATCACCAGACGTGTCAGTTAGATCAGAAGCAACCGTAGAATGAACGTCTGAGGAGCTTAGCATCTCTGCAGAGGGGTGAGGTACTAAAGCAATAGATGGATCAGTAAAAATAGGAGCATAACTGAAAGAGGACTGTGAAAAAGGAGAAAGACTCATAAACATCTTATGCTCCCAAAACTCCATATGACGAGAAATACAAAGACGTTTTGCTATGGGATCATAGCAACGATAATCTTTCTGAGTGAGACCATAACCAAGAAAGCAACAAAGTCTGGATCGTGGTTCTAGTTTAGTGTGTTCATGTCTAAGAAGAGTGACAAAACAGACACAACCAAAAACTCGAAGTAAGGAATAGTTAGGGACTGTACCATGGAGAAGTTCAAAAGGAGTTTTATTGTGGATGGTAGGTGAGGGAACACGATTGATAGTGTAAACAGCAGTGAGAGGAGCTTCACCCCCAAAGCGTTCTGGAAGAGAGGCAGAGATGAGAAGTGCTCTTACCGTATCTAAAATATGACGATTGTTGAGGGTCAAATATTGCATATTAGACCCCAGATATTGTCTAGATTTACGAATATAATGCTGTCTAATGGCTCGTTTTCTCATTCTTATGTGACAAAGTGATTTTATGAGCATGGATGGAAAAAGGACGTTAAAAGTTGAGATTTAACGATCTGATGACGCCAAAGTCAAGGGACACACTCCAGGGGACCAAGATTGACAAATATACACGGTCAGAAATCCGAGAAAAGTTAGAAATTGAAGCTCAAGTGGCCTGAAGGACGTCCAGAATGCAAGATCACGGGGTTTCCAATATCAGTTCAGCTCAAAACTTCATACGTCGCCTGAGGACCATAAATTAACCGTACATATAAAATTTCAGCCATTGAAGATCTCGGGAAGTGCCCCAACTGACAGATCAGCCTATAAACCGTTGATTCTGGGCCCACCTGATATCTGGAACTGCTTCAAAATTATTATTGACGCCTTAAATAAGGAGTCAAAATAGATGGACGGTGCAGATTTCTCCAAAACAGTGCAATGGACCCCATATGAGATGAGTGTGTACAGTGCACATGTGCACTAGCCGTGCACCAAATTTTCCAAAAGT
This sequence comes from Magnolia kwangsiensis, assembly GCA_037074715.1. Classification (NCBI taxonomy): domain Eukaryota; kingdom Viridiplantae; phylum Streptophyta; class Magnoliopsida; order Magnoliales; family Magnoliaceae; genus Magnolia; species Magnolia kwangsiensis. The sequence goes on from CM073583.1 coordinate 109,766,173, forward strand.
CGGTCAGCGCAGCTGACCGACGTTTCCAAAAAAAAAAAAAAAAAGTGCAGCCGACGCACGGCCGCTGGCCGTTTTTGCGATCAGTTGTGGGCCCCACACGTGCCCCATAAGCTCAATCTGATCCGTCCACCGTGTAGAGGGCTTCGAGCACTACAAAACCATGTTATCACTTTTTACCATGCGTGCACACGTGTGAGATACAGAGGCCACAAAAGGGCTGCTCGGTAACGTTCAAAACTGATTCTTCTGTGATTTCTTCTCTGGGCCACGTCAATGGACGTTCAAAACCACCCATTCTTGACTGAAATTTCGTTTTGAATCCAATGGACGGGGTGGATTTTCCAGAAAATGCTTTTGTGGGGCCCACCGACCACAACAGCGAAATGGTGCGAAAGGTTTCGCACATCCGCGAAAACTGACTTTTCCGGACGGTTTTGGCCCACCATCTTTGATCATATGGCAGATCTGAACCGTCTATCATGTAGAGGACCCAAGAAGGTACTAAGGGATGGTGTTTCTTTAGAATTTGAGCGAGAAAAGTGGCGTGTTTCATGGTACCGAACTTGGCTGCGAAAATTGCACTCCGTGTCCTGCTACAACTCTGTCACTGACTCCAGCCTTCCAGCAGCTATAAAAAGAGGTTTTTGGACGTGGGGAGCATTCATTCAAGGTCTTAGGAGGAAGAAAAGAGGGCTCGAGCTTGGGTTTCAACGTGGGCAGAGGAGAGAGAGAGGAGCTTGGTTTTTTCTTTCCCTTTTCTTTTCCTTTTCTTTTTCTCTTTATTTATTTGGATTGAGCCCATCCATGGCAGGCTAAATCCTCCTAGCTAGGGCTAGGAGGTGAAGCTTGTAGTGAGATGAGAGATTATATGCTTTTAATTTAATTTTAATTTTTGAATTGAAGTTGGTTTTAGTTTGATTTTAATGGAAATATTTTTGGTCTTTAATGGTCTGTTGTGACTGAAATTACAATGGGTCTGCAATGCTTTGAATATTTTCTTATCCCTTTTATGTTTATGACGTTAGGATGTCCCGTTGTTCACCATAGTCTCCTGGGCATGGTTGGATGACGGTACCCTTCTTAACCTTCATACATATGATTGGTTGGTAATTAGTTTAATTCTGTTGTTTGCCATAGTCTGTGGGCATGGTTTGGTGATGGAATCCATTCTAATTTATCTTCCTTTCATCTCTTTGAAAACTAGATCAACGGCAGTTCAGTAATTTTCATAATTTTTGATGCAAGCATAAATTCTCCCTGATCTCTACAAGTGGATCCTCTGAATCCCTAGTTTCCTATCTCTGATTTGTTTCCTAAGTTTTAAATTAATTATTCTACAAATATTCCACCATTGCTAATTGATTTAGAATTCATCTTAGCCTAGTTCTAGTTCTAGTTAGTTTCAGATAACGTACAAGTTTCAGTCCCTTAGGATTCGACCTCGGTCTTACCGAGTTATTACTACATCACAACCCTGCACTTGGGGAGTGAACAACGATGTTTACGTTCAACTCGACCATTCTGTTGAGAAGTGTATGGACAAGAATGATGAGAGATTGTTCCATTTTGTTGTAAAAGAGTGAGAAAAGATTTATCTTTGTATTCCATAGCATTATCTGAACAAAAAGTTTTAATGGTACAAGAAAATTGAGTATGTACCATTTTCTGAAAATTATGGTAAATATTTGTGAGTTCAGACCGATGTCGTAAAAGATAAATCCAAGTATAACGACTGTAATCATCTATAAAGATAACAAAATACTGAGATCCCCCCTCAGTCTGAATCGGGGCGGGATCCCAAATATCAGAATGGAATAAGTCAAAAGGTGTAGAAGAAAAATATTCACTTTTATTAAAGGACAAATGTGTCTGTTTTCCAAGATGATATGAAACACAATCAAATGACTGAAAATTAACTGATCCTATATGACCCTGAGAGGCCAAGAACTGGACACGTGGAAGCGAGACATGACCCAATCGGGCATGCCATAAACTGGAAGTGATGGTGACAGCAGCCATGGAAGCGGTTGTTGAAGAAGGAAGCTGCAAATATGAGAGCTCGAAAAGACGTCCAACTTTACGGCCTGTCCCAAGTAGTTGACCCGTCTATGAATCCTGTACATCAACACCTTTGTTAGAGAATTTCAATTCAAGACCTAACTCACATAGTTGTCCAACAGAAAGAAGGTTTAAAGATAACTTATGAACAAGGTAAGTATCACCAACAGATAAATTAGAGATAGAAATAGACCCTATATGACTAACAGACATATGGAAACCATTGACAGTATATATGACAGGATTGTGAAAGAGTTGTTTTATGAGAGAAGATGGTGGAATCAGATGTCATGTGATTACAACATGCAGAGTCTATAAACCACTGAGATTTACTTGGGGTAACAGCCATGGCAGTGGAGGATTGGGACAAAACCTGGTGAATTAAGTCCTTCACGTCAGCTGCAATAAGAGAAGTGGACAGAGGTGGAGTCTCAAGTAGAGGAGGATCAGATGAAGCAATCGCAGCTGTCTGTTGGAAAGCTCTTTTCTGCTTAGAATACTGGAACTTGCGGCATTCATCGATGGTATGACCAGTTCATTTACACCACTTGTAAAAACCAGGCTTGGAGGTGGATTGAAAGGAAGAATGTCCAGCAGAAGACTGAGAAGCACCATGAGAAGCGATGGCCATAACCATGTCAGAAGATTGCATCTGCACAGTGGAACGCCGAGTTTCTTTAGAGATGAGTTCAGCAACTGCAGCATCCAATGTTGGAAGTGGCCGATGGTAAAAAAGAGAAGCTCGAGTAGATTCAAAATCATCTTGAAGAGCCATCATAAAGTGCATAAACTTCCGTCGATCAAGCCAAGTGGCAAACATTTGAATGTCTTTATAATATTACAACTTAGGGTCTGTGGCAGATAATTGTTTCCAAAGATGATTAGTTTGAGAATAAAAATCAGCAATAGACTGATCTCGGTCTTGACGCATCTGATAGAGTTTAGCTTCCAGTTGAAACTCTAATGAAGCATCATAGGTACTGTTATATCTTTTTACCAGAAAGTCCCAAGCTACTTTAGCATTCCCAAGTCGTTGAAGAAGACTATTGATGGATGGAATGGAAGTGTTGATGAACCAAGACAGAATTTTGTAGTGAATACTATCCCACTCTTCCAGACGAGATGCAAAGGCATCGTCTTTCTCACTGTCCCCCGACATAGGTTGAGGGACTGCTCCAGTCACGTAACGCCATAGCCGACGTCCATTTAAAAAGACTTCCATATTCTGAGCCCACAGACTATAATTGGATCCATCCAATATAAGATTAATAGGACGGACAATTGAATCAAGACTTGAGGTAGATAGAGACATATTGAAAATGGCGAAAAAGAACTTCAAACAACCACTATATATATATATATATATATATATATATATATAAAATTTTTATAGGCCACAAGAGTGTGGCTCTGATACCACGGAGAAATAAAGAGAAAGAGAGAGATTGTTATAGAAATTCTGTATTTCAATATGTGTTGTATTAAAGGAAGAACACCCTCTTTATAGTATGATTACAACATATTGATAGTAAATTTGTATAGTTGTAAGAAAGATCCTATGTGCTAAATATAGGATATTACATAGCTAGAGAGAATATTAGATTTACAATCTAATATAACAAGATCACATAAAGTATGGTAACAAGATCACACAATATTCTAACAACGTTGACTCTTATTACTTGCATAAATTTCGCATAATGTATGAGAAAATTATGTTAAGATTACGCTTAATATTAAGAACTGACTCTTGCCTACCTACACTATAAATAGAGGGTCCATATATATGATAAGGTAAGCATAATCTCTCACTTAAAACCCCTCGATACCATTAGACTCAAATTCTTAGCCTGACTTTGGCATTGAAGGGTTTCTTACTCTAGGTAGAGTCTCATTTATCTTCTTGCTTTGCAAGTGTTTAAAGGTCTAATAGCTCAACAGATGTAGACCAAATTCTTACATCAACATAGACCATGCATTAAAATAAGCTGGCAAAATAAATAAGAAGACCTATATACCACAACTAATAAATTGAGGTGGGCTCTACATTCAGGGTCCCGATCACATTATGGATTAACAAGCAAATAGTGTTCATGTACATGGATGTACGGTGTGCATTTTATGGGCTTTTAAGCTGTTTTTTCCATGTTAGAGAAAATATGTATCAGGTACCTATCACGAGGTTGCCAAGTTAATACCGAAGCGAAACGTAACATAGCTTGGATTGCATTCACCAAGGAAAACGAATACATAACTAATGGGTCATTGTTACTTATTTGCTGACAAAATGACTTAAGATGTATAAAATCTACTCTGTCCATCACATACACCACTCCTTACTGGGCCTTGATACCATTCTAAGTGTCTTGATCCTAATCTTCAGGGCAATTCACCATTAAAATCAAACCTAAAATCTCTAAGTTCACTAGCATGGCCAACATCAGTTTTAGAATACTGCTATTTTTAGCTACAACTTTTATCTTGATGAGGGGCATCAGATGAATGGATTGGATGGGATATAAACATTGCGGTGGGTCCCATGCAATCTTATGGTGCATATTTCTTCATTTGTTTCTTGTAGTGTGGCCTACTTGAGTTCTAAATGATCATGATTATAAGTTTTGATGGTTAATATAAGGTTGAATAATTGGTTGACAGAGTGGATCTCATAAAAGTTACACGCACATGACTATTGGCATGTACAAGTGAGCCCAGGAAGGTACTACCTCAGGGCGCATTTAAGGGGTATTCTGTGGCAGGGAATTAAATGAGATCAGGTGGGATAGAATTATATTTAGTTGTGTGTAAATTTCATCTGACATTTGGAGAAGATGAGAAACGTTGGGATTAAGTAGGATGGAATTGAATTTGATCTCACCCGAGTATTTATAGATTTTGAAATCCACTGCATATGTAAGCCCACATTGATGGATGTGCTTATCCATGCCATTCATTCATAAACAATGTTTATATAAGATATTCCACTTTCTATGCGGGAACATGTGAATGACATCCGCTGTGAATTTGGGCCCTTAATTACAATTTCATGGCCTATCAAAGAGGATTTTGCTTAATCAAATGTTTTACTTAATAATAATTTTATTTCAAATATGGAATTAGATGGTTAAAATGGGTTGGTATTTCCATATATAAATCATTGTGACATAACGAAATTAAGCCCATATAATACAATTGGATACCATCTTATTCTACGGACCAAACACGCCGTGATACGCCACGGAACCACGTGTGCTGACAAAACCTCATCGTGGCCCACCTTAATGTATTTATTTTATATACACACCGTTCATCCGTTTTTTCAGGTTATTTCAGAATCAAATCTCAGGTGAACCATACCATAGTAAACAGTGGTGATTGGACGCCTCACATCAAAAGCTTCCTAGGGCCTAAAGAAGTTTTAATGGTAAATTACCACAGTTTGCTGAGCTACGGTAAACTTGAGACTTTGATCTTCTTCATTTTTTGGATCGTTTCTTAAAATTATCTTGAAAAATGAATGGACGAGCGTATATACATTAGATAAATTAAGGTGGGCCCCACAGTCAGGGCCACACCGTGTTGGGTGATGCCAGGGCCGCATCTAATTCGCTCACCAAACGAGAGGGTATTTATGTAATTTTGAAAATATCGTCCCGCGCTTTCCTGTTCGGGCTGGTGGGTATCTGACAATATTCCCTCTGCGGCCGCAGTACTCTCCCGCCTAATTTCCTAGAGTCTCGTGCTTTGGATCCCAACCCCAACGAGGAGAGAGAGAGAGAAGAGAGAGAGAGAGAGATTAAAAATGGAAAATCATCGATTCCTGGCTCTATTTAGGTGGGTTTGCAGGGTTTTCGCTCTCTTTGGGCACTGTCTCACTCCATTTCATGAATGCCCCTTTTCTAGGGTTTCTGAAAGCGATTTCTTCACGGATTTGAAGCGATAGAGGCCTTTCCCGGGTTTAGACCCCTTTTATTCAGACGAGATCTCGAGCTGTGTGGAGCTGGATCGGTCTCTTGAAAGGTTTTAGATCATTTTTTGTTGGCTTTTTGAGATGTCTGATGCTATTTCATGGATTTCATGTGAGATTCGTAGGTTTTTAGTAGCCAGAGATCTGTTGAAGGAATGTGGGTTTGAAGATGTTTGAGCTTTCTAGGGGTTTTTAGCTTCATAGTACTCTGCTTTTTTTTTTTTCCCCTTGTTTAAATAGGTTTCCAGGGTTTTAGAAATCTCGGTGAAGTGCGGTTTCTGGAAGGATGCTGGGTTCTCTGGATTTTTGAGCTCTCTGGGGTTCTGGAAATTTGTTGTGTTTGATCTTCGTATAGTTTTGGATTTTTTTTCTCTCTCTAAAGAAAGGTGAGTTTTGCATGTTTTGAGGTCTCTATTATTTCAGAAACCCCAGTTTTTTCAGTCGAAAGAGAAAGAAAATGGAGTTCTTCAAAGTGAAGTCAAAAAAGTCTCAAAAATTGAACGAAGAGAAAGGCCCGAAAAGTAAAGAGGCCCCACGGGAGGAATCGAGAAATTTGAATGGAGATGATTTTCCCAAGGCAAATGCGGCTGATTTGCCCAAAGCAAATGCAGCTGATTCTGCTGGGGAAATTGAAGAAGACGATGATGATGACGATTTCATTACGAATGAGGTGAAGAGGCGGATTAAGGAGCTGAAGAACAAAAGTTTCATGGTGCTGATACCCGAAGAGTCGTGTCCGGAGGATGAGGAGGAGGAAGAGGAGGAGACAAGCTCGAGCGGATGGAGGGAATCGGAGGCGGAGGACAGGTACCCGTGGTGTGGGTTTGATACTTTTTATGACAAGTACTGCGAGCGGATGCTGTTCTTAGACAAGATGAGTGCTCGGCTGTTGCAGGAAGCTGGTAAGCTTTCCGGGGCTTTAATGGTTGTTTCGTACGATGCTAGGCGGCGTTTCTGTATGGCTATGCCCCACCTTTCAGTGTTCCAGCGTTTTCATCTGTTGTGCACAACCACGGATGGACGATTGATGGTAAGTAAGTTTTCTATATCAAACAATCCGAGCCATCCGATTTGTGGAGTTGTGTTCTCTTCGTTATGGTCTATTGGCTATATTTAACTTCTGGTGGTCCATTTGCATGTGGATAGTCAGATGGATGGGATTTATCTCAGGGGGTTTTTATACTGCATTGCCTGACCATGGTGGGACAGCCAGATAAATGGCCTGGATTGCTGAAAGGTGGGTCCTATATGGAAAGCTAGTCTAAACTAAAACGCCCATGGCCTTGACAAGCATTGTTTATTTCCTTGCTTTAATAATGTGGCTTGCATTTTAAACAACACCTTGTCATTCTTTATCAGTCGACAAAAGGGGTTTGCTACAATGCATCCTAATCTATCGTTATTTGTATGATGGGACTGCATAAGCTTTTCCAAAGGGTTGAAGCTCTATAGAGAGACAATTCCCTAGTCCCCCAACCCCCATAGAGACTCCATACTTTGAGTACTGTTGTGCAGCACGCCAACAACGCAGTGAGCCTAGATCCAATCTCAGGCCTCACCCACAAATGATAAATAGGAAGAAATATAAACTATAAACAGATCAAAGCAATCAAAACAAACCACAAGACAAGATATAGTGGAAAAACCCCAAACTAGGGTAAAAAACCACGGATGCAAACTTCCACTATAAAGAAGAACGAAGATTACAAGGCAAAATACTGACTTCTCCCTTGGAAGAACATAGAAAATCTTAGCTCACACCTTAGAATAACTTTCATCATACCTAGAAAAGCCATAAGAATTCCTATTTATAGTTTAGGCAACTCCCCTTCCGCACCCTTGTGAAATGCGACGCCAAAATCTGCAGTCCGCATTGGATTCAAAAATGAATCTGCATAACTACGATCGGTCGGGCAGACTGTACGACCAGTCGAGAGAACCCTACGACTAGTTGTGAATAGGTCACGATCAGTCGAGCACCTTGGGACCCAAAAAAATATGCTCACTGGACTTTGAGTCTAACCGGTCCACGATTGGTCAAGCGGGCTCCTACGACCGGTCGAGCATAGCCCACGACCTGTCGAAGACAGCCCTAGATGTGGCTCCACATCTCAATAATTTTTCACTTGGAGACACATCGCCATAAACTTTTGTCTTCTTTAACCGGAGTGCACCAACTCCATGTCTTCAAGCCTGAAAACCAATCAAAGCTGAACAGAGCTTCAGCTTCTCCCGTGTGACCGCCTTGGTCAGCATATCCGCAGGATTCTCACTTTTATGAATCTTCTCCAGAGTAATTGATCCATTTTCTAGTAACGAACGTATGAAGTGATATCTGATGGCAATATGCTTGGTCTTTGAATGAAAGGCTGAATTCTTAACCAAGTGTATTGCAATCTGTCACTGTACAGCTTGCAATCTGCTTGCTTTTTACCCAACTCTTCCATGAAACCTTGCATCCACACCATCTCCTTGCATGTTTCTGTAGCCGCAACATATTCTGCTTCCGTCGTACTAAAGATACTATCTTTTGTAACTGAGAGACCTAACTGACTGCAGTACTACCCAGAGTAAACGCATTACCTGTAGTGCTCCTTCTGCTGTCGATATCTCCTGCCAAATCTGAATCCACGTAGCCTTGTAGCTTGATTTTCGATCCACCATAATACAACCCTACATCCTTAGTACCCACCAGGTATCTGAGGATCCACTTCACAGCTTCTCAATGTTCCTTCCCGGGGTTGTTCATGAACCTGCTAACAACTCCCACTGCTTGAGCAATGTCTGGCCTCGTGCTTACCATAGCATACATGAGACTCCCAATCGCTGACGCATATGGGACTTTGGCCATGTAGTCCCGTTCCACCTGTGCTTTTGCCCCTTACTCCTTATATAGCTTGAAGTGGTTGGCTAATGGAGTGCTAACCGGCTTAGCACCTCCCATATTGAATCGATCAAGTACATTGGCTATGCATTCTGCCTGTGACAAAATTAGTTTCTTATTTTCTCTGTTACGCTTTATCCTTATGCCTAGGATTTGTTTTGCAACTTTTAAATCCTTCATGACAAATTCTCTAGACAGTTATCTTTTGAGATCTGAGATGTCCTTCATGTTTGAACCGGCCACAAGCATATCATCAATGTACAGAAAGGATAATGTATGACGTATCAGACTTCTTTAAATAACAACAGTGGTCTGCATGACATCTCCTAAAACCGTTTTTCGACATGAAACTGTCGAACTTCTTGTACAACTGCCTCGTGGCCTGCTTCAAGCCATATAAACTCTTCTTCAGTCTGAACACTTTGTTCTCATTACCTGGTGCCACATATCCTGTCGGTTGATGCATATATCTCTTTTCTTCAAGGTCTTCATGAAGAAAGCTGTCTTAACATCTAGCTGCTCTAGATATAAGTCTCTGTAGCTACTATACTTGAGACCATGCGAATCGTAGACATTTTCACCACAGGTAGAAATATTTCAGTGAAATCGATACCTGCCTTTTGTTGAAATCCTTTCACAACCAATCTGGCCTTGTACTGTTTCGAACCATCGTGCTCCTCCTTCAGTTTGTAAACCTACTTGTTATGAAGAACTTTCTTTTCTTTAGGTAAAGTGACTAGCTCATATGTACGATTAGACTCAAGAGAGTCCATCTCCTCATCCATGGCCTGCTCCCACTTAACCCGTGTATCTGACTGTAATGCATTTTCAAAATATTCTAGTTCACCATTATTTGTCAACAGTAGATAATGTAATGAGGGTGAGTATCGGACCGTGGGTCTCCTCTCCCGAGTAGACCTCCTCACAACCGGTGTATGCGGTTCTGCCTCATAATGCTCCTGTGCATGATCATCTTGTGGCGCTGTAATACCCGTGTTCGGTAACTCTTCCAATTCTACGAATTTCTTTTTCTCGGCCTTATTTTCCTCCACACTGTCCTTATGCATCACTTTTTCATTGAAGACTACCTCCTTACTTCTGATGATTTTCCTGTTTTCTGCATCTCAAAACCTGTAGCCAAAATCATGCTACCCGTGGCCTATAAACGTGCATCTCCTGGATTTCGCATCTAACTTGTTTTTGTGCTCTGCATCGATGTGAACATATGAAGTGCAACCAAATGTTCTGAGATGTGCAAGGTTCACTTCTTTCCCAGTCTACGTTTCTTCTGGTAGCCGACCATCTAATGGTGCTGAGGGACTTCTATTGATAAGATATACGGCAGTATTCACAATATCTGCTCAAAAGGTCTTGGGCAACCTTGCATGTAACCTCATGCTCCTGGCGCGCTCAAAGATGGTCCTGTTAATGCGCTCAGCCACACCATTCTGCTGCGGTGTCCCTGGAATCGTTTTCTGATGTTTGATTCCACTTGCTGCACAATACTCCTCAAACCTCTTCTCATAATACTCTTCCCCATTATTAGATTTGAGACAATTTACTGTTTTACCTGTTTCATTTTTTCTCATAATTTTTCACTTCTTAAATGCATCAAATACATCAGATTTATGTTTTAAGAAATAAACTCACAATTTTCTACTAGCGTCATCAATAAAAGAAACAAAATAACATGAGCCACCAAGAGATGATACCTGTGCCGGTCCCTACACATCAGTGTGTACTAGCTCCAACAGATGCGTCTTTGGAGCGCGTCCTGTCTTCTTGAAGCTCATCCTCTTTTGCTTGCCATATACGCAATCCTCATAGAATTCCAAGTCAATAGACTTCATCCCTGGTAGCTTCCCCTTTGACAATAACACTTTTATTCCCTTCTCACTCATGTCCCAACCTCTGATGCCATAACTGCCCATTCACTCCATTTGATGTAACTGAGAGTGAACTATACGATCCTGAAGTCACGTACAAAGTATATTCTTTTTTGCCTCGAGATTTCACCAAGGCATCTTTTGTGATATTCTAGGAATCACTGATGAATGTCGTCACATAACCGGTATCGACCAACTGCCCCACTGAGATCAGATTCCTTCTCAAACTCGGTACATTTCTGACATCCTTCAATTTCAAAACCGTTTCGTATTTCTGATTGACCTGAACGTCTCCCTTTCCAACAATACTGCACGGCTCATCATCACCCAAGTAGACTCTCCCAAAGTCACCTGACACATAATCACGCAGAACTTCCCTACATGAAGTGACATGAAATGAAGAACTCGAGTCTATAACCCAAGACTCATTCCTTGCATCAAGAGATAAGATCAACGCCTGTGTCGCTCCTCTCAGACAGATTCAATGAATCCTTCCCGCCTTGAGAGCTTCTATCTTGTTTCTTAAGCGTCTTGCAATTACGTTTCATGTGCCCCTTCTTGCCGCAATGCCAACACCCATCTTTGTCTTTCGGTCCCTTGGACTTCTTCCTTGACTTAGAACGCCCGTGTTTATTGCCTCCTTTGTTCAGCGATATTTCTCTTCTTTCAACATTTAGAGCATTCCCTGAATTCCCTGAAACTTCTAATACCTTCCTTCTAGATTCTTCGCTGAGAATTAGACCGGCCACATCATCAAATTTCAGCTTTGTCGATCCTGAAGAATTGCTCATAGCAATCACCAAACCATCCCAACTGTCTGGTAGATTGGATAAGATCAATAGTGCCCTGACCTCATCCTCAAAAACAATGCCAACAGATCTCAACTAGCTCGTGACTGTATTGAACTCGTTTAGATGTTCAGCCGCGATCCCACCATCTGACATCTTCATGTTAAATAGTTGTTTCATAAGATGAACCTTGTTGGACGCTGAGGGTTTTTCATACATGGTAGCTAGGGCTTCTATTAATTTTTTTATCGTTTTCACTTTGGATATATTAAATGCGACGCTCTTAGACAAAAAGTCGGATTATTCTTAAAGCCTTCCTATCTAATAAAAATCATTCATCATCTGTCATCTTTTCTGGTTTCTTCTTTTTTCCTCTTAAAGGAATATAGAGGTCTTTTTGATACAGACAATCCTCCATCTGCATCTTCCAGAAGGCAAAGTTTGAACTATCAAACTTTTCAATTCTAGTTTTTCTTTCTTCCGTCATCGCTCCCAATAGAATTAAACCAATAGCTCTGATACCAGTTGTTGTGCAGCACACCAACAATGCAGTGAACCTAGATCCAATCTCAGGCCTTACCCACAAATGATAAACAAGAAGAAATATAAACTAGAAACAAATCAAAACAATCAAAACAAACCACAAGATAAGATGTACGTGAAAAAACCTGAAACTAGGGTAAAAAACCACGGATGTAAACTTCCACTATGAAGAAGAACGAAGATTACAAGACAAAATACTAAGCTCTCCCTTGGAAGAACATAGAAAACCCTTAGCTTACACCTTAGAATAACTTTCATCATACCTAGAAAAGCCCTAGGAACCCCTATTTATAGTTTAGGCAACTCCCCTTCGGCACTCTTGTGAAAGGCGACACCAAAATCCACAGTCTGCATCGGATTTGGAAACGAATCTGCGTAACTACGACCGGTCGAGCAGACTGTATGACCGGTTGAGAGAACCCCACGACTGGTCGTGAATGGGTCACGACCAGTCGAGCACCTCGGGATCCAAAAGACTATGCTCGTTGGACTTTGAGTCGAACCGGTCCACGACCGATCGAGCGGGCTTCCATGACCGGTCGAGCATAGCCCACGAGCGGTCGAAGACGGCCCCAGATGTGGCTCCACATCTCAACAAGTACCTCTTTCTAAAGAGCACCATCCTCCTCTCCGAACCTCCAAAACCATTTTCCGAGTAAAGTAATATTTATAGCTCTAAGGTCCTTTATCCCAGCACCTCCCTCATCATAAGGTTTGCAAACCTCATTCCAATTGAGGAGATGGGACCTTTTCTTGTCATCCGCACCTTTCTACAAAAAGTCCCTCCCGAGCTTCTCAAGTTTGGAAAGTACCAATGCCAGGCATTTAAACAACGGCGTAAAGTATAAGGGAAGACTAGAAAAAGCTGCTTTTTAAGAGTAATCTGGCCACCTAGTGAGAGATATTGATCTCTACAATGAGCAAGCATTTGCTCGACTCTTTCCACCACCTTATCCCAAAGATGCCTTGATGGTTTTCCCACACAAAGCGGAAGACCCATGAAGGTGGTCGAAAGAGTTCCCGCCTTGCAACCAAAGATGCTGGCCATCTCCTCCACTTCCTCATCTCCATCTTCATTCCGAACATCTTTCTTTTGAGTAAATTAACTTCAAGGCTTGACACGACCTCAAATTATTTGACCAAGGTCCTAATTTTGTTTACCATAGTGGCGGAAGCATCGCAAAAGATAAGGGTATCATTCGTGAACTGCAAATGAGAGATGGGCTGGGACCAAGGTGTTCGGTATCTGTTATGATAGGCTCGTAAAGGTCGATACGTATAGGTAACGGCTATGATCATTACACGATATGAGGGTGAAATGGGGCGGTTGATTTTTTTAAATTGTATCGGCTGTTACGATGGTCTTAAAGGCCATTATGGGGCATAATAATAGTCGAAAAATCACAACTTTTTTTTCCTATTTAAATTCAATTTTCTCTTATTTTTTCACTTTTCTCATTCCAAAATTTCTCTTCGATCATTTTACAACAAATTTCAACCACTCTTACTATACTTTTTAAGATTAAAATCGTAGATTAAAGTAATTTGAGTGAATAGACGCTCTTGAGTTTTTTTTTTTTTTCAAAAAATTGAAAAAGTTGTATTTATGCCTTTTTAATGATTTTTAGTTTTGATGTTTGATTATGATGTGTAAACATTAGAGACAATTATATTCACAAATTTACTAAACAACTTGATACAATACTCTCACAAAAGAGTGGACCGATACACTACTATAAACTTGTTCAAAACAAAAAATGGATACATATTTGGAATATTTACATTATTCTAAATTTTTTAGATATTTTTTTTAGAATTTTTCAAGCAAAAGAAAATTTTCAATTGTTACGGGAGTCGTTATGCCTCCGTATCGGCCGTCACGGTCAATTCCCGTATCGGTAATGGTGGTGACCGTTACGGCCACCGTAACCAATACATAATACCTTAGATGGGACATACTTCTAACCAAGAAGCCACAAATAAAGCCCTCCTCCTGAGCCCTATGAAGCATTATTCCCAAGGCTTCCATCACCATGAGAAAAAGAAACTTCGATAATGGATCCCTTTGCCTTACACACCTCGAGCTTTTGAAGAAGCCTTTTGGAGACCCATTTATGAGAGCCGGGAAGTGTGTTGAGCTAACACACTCCTGAATCCACTGCCTCCATTTCGACCCACATACCATCTGATTCAACATGTAATCGAGAAAAGACCAATTAACATGGTCATAAGCCTTCTTAACGTCTTGTTTGCAAGCAACGCCCCTCGTACCATCTTTATGCCTTGAGACAAGGTAGTCGTGAGCAATTAAGCAATATCTAAAATTTGCCTACCCGTGATAAAAGCACTTTGATTATTGGTGATGACGTGACCGAGAATGTTTTGCAGCCTTCACGCCAACACCTTTACTAAAATCTTATATGGGCTCTCTACAAGACTTATGAAAACTATCCCCTATCATAGAATTCTGACATAAAGTTCATTATCTCGCTTTTCACCATTCCCCAACAATACTAAAAAAAGACCATTAGGAAGCCATCTGGACCCGACGCTCAATCTTGTCCTAGTGAATTCACGACCACTTTGACTTCTTCCTTCGAAAAGTGATGCAACTTGCTCCTCAGAAAACCAATAAAATGTGAGATTATCCAACTTTGGTCTCGCCCAAGTCTCCCTACACAACAATTTTTTCAGAGTAAGGGAATTATCCTTGATCTCTTGCCAATGGGAAGTTCACCTTGATCATTTCCTTGTCTCCCCAGACTGGTTGGGCCTGTTTCCATCGGCTTCTTAAAGGGTGCTCTTGAGACCAATGTTTGATCACTGTTTGAGACCAATAAACAACCAAAGCCACCCAATCCGCATAATTAAATCTCCAGATTGATTGAATAAGCTTACGATTAAATGATGGCACCTTCGTTTCCTGAAAGGAAATCAACTGTGCTTTATACCGCTTATAGACATCCTTGATCTAAGAACTTTTTTGCTTATTTCCTAGACCCCTCACACTCCAAGATATGAACATCGTTTAGAAATAGACCCGCCTCCTTTTCCTTTCCCGCTCTCCCTTTTCGAACCTCTAGAGGGGGATGGATTGAGAGTAGAGGATAAAATGGCTAGTTCTCTACAAGTTCTTGAAGAACGAATGACTTTCTTAGGAGACCTGACAAGATCCTTCGGCTTGCCGCATTCCTCCAAGACCTGGAATAGGGCATGATAATCCTTAAGTTGATCACTGAAGGACATGCCGGTCAGTTGCTCAAAGTGTCCCAAAGCTTCCCGTATCCATCGCTTTTCCCGAACCACTTCCACCAAGTCGGCCCATTTTGGCTCCACCCTTTGCTAAGTAGAAGGGGTTCATTCTCCACAGCAGCCACCACTTGTAACGGGAAAACCTTAGGAGGATGATCAACGCTGGGATCATTGTCCTCGAACAATTTAGCCATCTCTTGCATAGCCTCATATTCTTGGATACTCCTGCCATATTTGATGACCCACTCGGAGTCTACATCTCTAAGGTCGAAGGAAGATGCACCTTTGACAGAGGAGACTTTAGCCGACTGGAGAAGTTTTAGAAGTAAGAAGGCTTCTTTGGAAATGCGGATCGAGTCTAATTTAAAAGGGGAAAAAATCGATTCGCACGTGCTGGGTCTTAAGTAAGATTGCACATGCGATGGGCTGAAACCAAGCTCCACACGAGCGAAACCAAGCTCCACACGAGCGGGCTCCTCGTACTTGCTCCCAGTGGGAGTGGAGGCAACATCTACCTCCAACAATGATCGATCATTTGGGCCACATGTCAGCAGCTTATCAATCGCAAGCTCTCCCAAACTAGGAGGTTTGGCAGGCTGTTCAGGTTTCGAGACAACTGCTGACCCTAAAAGCATCGAGGTGGCAACCGACAATAGTCTTGACTTCGCCACACCTGGAGGCTCGAGACCAAACCTAGTCTTCAAACCTGCCGAAGTAGGTTGAGCTGCGAACGGGTCGCCAAGTAACCCCGAAGCCTAGACGTGTGTCGACACCCGCACCGTAGGAGCATTGCCCTCGTACGGCTTAAGCTGGCAATTAGCTGGCCAAAGATGCTCCGCTCGCCATGTGTCACCAGCTAGCTCCTTTATGCCGCTAGAGCATTGAAATGGTACTCCTTCCCCACGCTTGCCCGAGAGGACCTTCGCTATCGGGAATCTGTCTCGACTCTGGTTGGTTACTCTGTCCAACTTTTGCGAGACTTGATCCGAAACTATCTTATCCCCCACAACTAGGGATACTTTCTTTAGAGAGAGCTTCTTTCGAGACCTCCTGACACAGACCCTGCCCCACCTCACTTCTGCCTTAGAAATGGTGTCTGGATCTACGAAGATCACCTTGCCAAGCCATTCACCAATGAGGGTATACCCATCTGAATACTTGTCTGCTAGTTAGCTCTTGTGAGGCCAAAGCGGGCTCGCTGGATTGCAAGGGAATGGCCTCCAAAGCCTCTCCCGTTCAACTCCTTGAGAGGCCGATCAATTTCTTCCTTTGAAGTGAATCGAACAAATGCAAACCCTCGAAGCTTGCTTGAGCCTTTGTGCATGGGGACCACCACTTCACAGACATCCCTAACTTGCCCGAAAACTCTACAAAAGTTCGTCTTTGACTAGTCCGAGGGAAACTCATCGACAAACAAAGTTGGTAACACTGATAGAGGCTTGCCTGAGTGGTCTTTGCCTCCCACCGCTTGCATACCACTCCTTCCTACAAAGTCCACCCCTCATTGTCTCTCTGAGGAGCAAAATCCCCTTTAGAATGATGTGCTTTCGACGTACCGCTATCGAGATTGGATCCTACTAGAGTACTGTCCGTTCGATCTTGTGTATTAATGTAAATGTTCTGATGGACAATCCTCCCTGTCTTACGTGTCGCCTTTTAAGCGCCCCACATGTGCCCCATTTAATCTTTGAGTGCCGTTATGCAACTTGTGTGCCAATATGTCAATGCGCCCACTGTCTATCTTCAGGCGCCCCATAGGCCCACATGTGCCGCCATCAATCTACATGCAACCCAACTGTTGCCCACGTGCCAATAGGCCAATGTGCACTTGCTCCACATGCCAAATGACACTTGCCCAATTTTGGTGGTGTTTGACAAACATGTAGGAAAATGTCCAAAGAAGTTATCCGGACAATCTCATGGACATTATGTTCAAGACAACATTTTTTGCAAGATCCTTCTAACTAGGTTGAATCTTGCTTCAAACCAGGTTGGTTGACTTGCTGAGTTCCCTTCGCACTCATACGAGTCAACCCTTTGTTTCGACCAGAAACAAAAAGCATTTGATTTAGGGGATTATCTTGCTTAATAATGACAGAGAAAGAATAGAGAAAATATTCATCACATTTATTCATTCTGAATTCATTACATCCTTTTTGATTCTTTGATTCCAGGATAGAGTTTTTATGACAAAAAGTATAAGTGCTGAATGTATTCGAATATAAATTTCGGCAGCATTTTGGCTCATATCATTCATGTTTCCATAGGAGATGAGTTGTGCGGATCTTCTCTATGCATGCATCTTCCTTCATTGACACAATAAAAGAATCCCAAGACTCCCTGAAGAATTTTGGAAGGACTGGAGATATTCCGAAAAAATGACATAATGTCACTTCACACATCATTTGTGCAACTCACAAGGAGTAGCGCGGTTTGGCCTTTCTTTCCTCTCTCTCGCTTCTCTCTCCAATACTTGTCAGAGGCACTGGTCTTCTAGAAATTCGATCCCTCAAATGAGGGGGTAGAGGGGTATTTATAGGCTTCCGCATGTGTGGGCCCTCGAATCCCGTGCTATGGACCCCACCTCGTACCGCTTCACAAGCTTCAATCCAACTGTCCTTTTGGAGAGTAGCGTAGGTCAGCGCAACTATGATGAGTTGCGCGGTCTGGCGCACAACTCATGAAATCCGCGCAACTCATGGTCTGCGCAACTATGATGAGTTGTGCGGTTCGGCGCGCAGCTCATGAAATCCGCGCAACTCATGGTCCGCGCAACTTAACTTCTCTTTTACTTCAATCTTCAACCTTCCTTTGATTCCTTTCCTTAACCAAAATTTATGCTCCAATACTGCGTAATGGGTAGGGCTGCCTATCTTGGATACTTGATGTGCAACAAACCAAACTCCTACCGACCCATGTATTTTTTGTGCCCCAACAGATGTCTCCTCGATCCTTCTTTGATTGATTTATGAAATCAAACAGAGGATCGATCTTCCTTTTGTACAAAAATCCATTTATGTCGGAGAAGGATTCTTTATGAAAATATAGTTGGTCGCATAACGGAGAAGGATCGCCTGAACGGAGAACTGAAGAGTCGAGCCCAAAAGAATCAAGCTCGGAGGAATCGTGTTCTAATGGATTGCTGTCAAACGAATCATGGTCGAAGGACTCGAGCTCGAATGAATTACGGCTGAAGGATGATTGGATGATCGTGCTCGAACGGATGACTGAATGCCTCTAGTCAGAAGCACTGAGTGAATGTTTTAGTAAGGAGGATAATGCAACAACAAAAGCACGTTGTGTTCATATCGGTCAATCAGATAGAATGCCTTTTTACGAACAGGGCCACAATTGGATCTTCCACAGTTTTAACTCCCTTATTCTCACAATTCTCTTTTCATCGAAACTTGCCACTGTAACAACTGTGGCGACTCCATCTTTGAGTAACTTGATCGAAGAACTGTCTTTCAATGCTGCTCCTGCTGCAACAATCTCTCCGATCAACTCTGGCGACTCTTTTTTTGAACTCCGTGGCTAGGGAATTGTTCTTTAATGCTGCTCCTACTGCAATAATCTCTTCGATTGTCTCCTTTATTCATGGTCTGCATAATCCAAGATTTCGAATGGTAATCTTTCCTGTCAAATTAATCGGAATTAGTATTTGAAGATATCATAATTTTCTAATTTAGTTTCACGAAGTATTGATAATTTTGAAATATATTGAAAGCTTTTAGAATGATTGTAATATTTGCAATATGACAATGATTTGGTCATTTCATCTTTGTGCTTGTCAACGTGCTTTGCATTGCATTTGTTGTATTCTTTGTTCATTATATCGCGCTTTCGGAGATGTCATTTCCATCTCTAAAGGTTCAACCGCTGAGTCTTTTCTAGTTTGCGCTCTTTGACATTTCTTCATAAGCTGGGTAGAAGTGTATTTTCCTTGGACCTTTGCTGATTTAGAAAAGTAGAGAATGCTTCTTTTCATTTACTATCTTTCCAGAGGATATAGAAGTTATCGACGATGATTCTATCTCTTTTGGCGAACATTCGTTCCTTGTCTCCATTGGGTCCATTATTCTTCCATTAAGAGAAGGTAACAAGTTCTGGTGAGAGCCATATTTTCCCAGCCGATTTGCTCGTCAATTCGATTTTGATCAGACAGTACCAGAGATTTGCAATATCATTACTAGAATAATGAGAAATTATGGCATCGAACTATATAACTGAGCTTTTATATGGAGGCAACTTTTGAATGTTAATACTGGATCTCACTTCATAATTCCTGGCTATAACTATCCAGTCCATACTTCTTATTGTTGGATGCGTTGGTGGCTTTATCAATGTTATTTAGTGTGCAATTATTATCCAGTAGACTATGCCATACATATTCTTCCGCCGCACGTAAGAAATTATCAGAAAGACCAAGGTATAGGTTACTTTTAAGAGACAGATTATGCCCCCCCTGTCCAGGTCAGCTTTACCTAAGAATTTCTTTGGAAGATAATACTTGCGAAGCAAAGCATGCTGCTACTCTTGAAAGATGGATAGCACTCAACGTTCCTTTAAGGAATTTAAAGAATACATCTGAGTCATCAGGCCGTCCGGAAGAAAATGATAATTCGTTGCTATTTTATTCTCTGTCGCCCTTGAGAATTTTGCGAGATAATATTTCTTCATCATCAAGAAGGCAAGAGACAGAAAGACCCCGTGGCTCTTGTCGGAAGGATAAATATACTTTTGACTGGACATGACTTGATATGACTAGACTTGACTGGACTGGACTTGACTGAACTAGACACTTTCACACAGCTTAAGCTCTTGAGTAATTGGAGCGATCACGGTTTTTTAGACTCATGAGTAGTTGGAGTCGGGTCTTATGCGAATGGTCTCTGTAACTCTTACGAGTTCGCTGGACTTATCGCAGCTGGGGAGTTCACAAACCGCGATCCACTAGAGGGGTCCAATGAACCTACCATGGCAGTGAACTTGGTGGGTTTTACGCACAAGGCTGGCCACAATAATTCTCTAGAGTTCACGGGGCGTGCAAGGCTACCTTCGGGTACTAAATCCAAGGCCGACAATCCAATGAGGGGTCATTTTGCTTTAGAGACCTGTCCTCATGAGTTACAACTGAAATCAAGTCAGAGATTTGGGGAGTCATCTTGCTTCAGAGACCCACTTTTTCTTCGTCTGCAAGTTTAAACCCATTCACGAGAGGCCATTTTCTCGCCAGCTCTCGTGACGCTGTTGGAAACTATACAGACAACATAGGTCTTACGTGATTGCTTCATCAACTACCCGCATGGGTGCATGTGATGCTCTTTGCAAGCTTTTTAGGGCCACAGGCTTCTCACTGCTGTCCGAATAATTTTATATATTGCCGATGATGATAGGTCTTATGCGTAGTTGGCCATATAGGCTTGTCTCCGCCGCTGTAAATGATAAACTGTCGTAGGACTTATACGTGGTTGGCTTTATAAGCTTATTCCATTGCCGTAAATGATGGATCGCCGTCGTTGTTTGTCGTGAATAATGAATCGCCATCTCTGATGTTATTTATATGTGGTTAGCTTTATAGGTCTTGTTGAAGATAATAAATCAATAATTGATATATCATCATTGCTGATGATATTATAAATTTTTATGATTAGAATAGTGTATCAGCTTGGCGATATTATCAATTTCAATAAATTTTGATAATAGAATGGCTTTTGTGTCAGCGATGGTGATGGTGATAATCATTGGCGCTTGGCGATGATACGACGATAATCATTGGCACTTGGCGATGATAGATGATTATATCAATCTTGATATTAGCGTTTGGCAATAATCGGTGATTAACTTGATATGCTTGAAAATCTGCCTTTTATTTAGAATCGTGAAGAATACATGGCATTTGCCTTTTGAGGCTCTTCTGTTATTTTGCTTGTCTTGCCCCCTTTTGATTTGAAAGTATTATGCTGATAATCTTCAAAATCAAAACTGTGATCATCTTCAAGGATGACATATCTTGATGGACTGGGCATTGACAGGTGTATATATCGATGAGAATTTGCTGACCCAGCGAATATGCTTGTCTTACGGCTTCATGCTTCGATTAGAAAGATACGAAGAGTCGCGTCTTTATTAGAATGCTATTTTTCTTTCTGTCTAATGACTATTTTCAATTGGGATTATATACCATTACCTTCTCTCTTATTTCATATGTCTTCCTTATAATAATTTCACCATCGTCAATCATCTTTTGTAGAATATTCTACAAGACGAAGCAATTCTCAGTTCGACGTCCAAGAAAATGATGATAATAACAATAATCATTTTCTCTTATTTTCTTCATTTCCTTTGAACGTTTTGGCCATAGTAGTTTGATTTTCCCTGCAACTAATAATTGATTCATCATGGGAAGCATATCATCTTCTTCGAATGTATACTTTTCGCAGTTCTTGAATTGTCAAAATCTTTTCTTTACTTTCTCCATTGTATAACCGCTCATATTTCCTTCATTAGAGTTTCCTTGTTCAACTTGATCAAAACTATTTTACCTTTCGACCGTAGCAATAATTCGATCGCCATAATACTCTCGGGCTTGAGCATTATCATATAATAGTTCAACCATAGTAATGATACTGGCTCCAATGCTGACCTGATCTGATTGTCCTGGAAGATATCGACATGATGCCTACAAGTCTTTCAATCGACTAATGAATTTGTCATCTGATTCATCTTCTCGTTGGCGAGCAGAGGCTAATTCAGTCAAACTAACTTCTCTGTCGGAAGAGAAGAAGTTTTCCATAAAAATACTCTGCATCTGTTCCCAAGTATGAATAGATCCTGGGATTAAAGCTGAATACCACCTGAAGGCTTTCCCTGTCAGAGAAGACCCAAATAACTGCAAACAATATCGAGAAACTCTAGAGAAATTTCCCATCATTATTATGAAGTGCATCATATGTTCTTCTGGGCATCTGTTTCCAAGTTTGTATTGATTCTGTTGCCAAGCCAGAATACCATCGAAATGCCTTACCGGTCAAAGAAGACCCGAACAGTCGCAAGCAGTATTGGGGAATGATAGAGAAATTACCCATAGACGTGATGAAATGCATCAAATGTTCGTCTGGGGACCCATCTTTGCTGAATTTTTGAAACTCAGGATGCTTGAAGTTAGCTGGAAAAGGTATGTCTTCTACTTCTCTCGAATATGGTGTTCGGTATTGAAACCTTCTTGTGCTATCACGTTCCCTTTCCATCCTTAGAGCTTCTGCAACCACCTGTCGCACTTTTCTTGGCTTATTACTCTCACCACGGGAGCGGATCCACGTGATCCCGCTCTTGGTGGTTGAGAACCTTCGGGCTGTTGTTCTCTTTCATTCATAGTAGCCATCATTGGAGGTGCTATTATCTGGGCTACGTTATGCGCAAGACTAGCTAAAGCCTCTCGAAGGTTCCTGCATTCTTCCATCAATGTCTTCTGCGCTTGGGCCATTTCAACCATATGATCCTCAATA